>JARDYH010000002.1:133125000-133725000 GCA_029215795.1 Anniella stebbinsi
CTGAGCCAACATCTGTGTTTCTCTCTCCCTTGTTCTTGTCCCAACCCACTGTAGAGCCAATGAAGAAATTGCTCAGGTCCGTACCAAGGCTAAAGGTGAGAGTGCAGCTCTCCATGCCGGGCTTCGGAGAGAACAAATGAAGGTGGACTCTCTAGAGAGGGCTCTCCAGCAAAAGGTAAAGTACTTGTCCTACTAGCCTCCTGCTCCCTCCTGTTGGGGAAAAGAGTTACTTGTCCCAGAAGCGATGGTTTCTGATGTGGGGTGTGCAATAACCTTTCTACCTTTTTGATGTACAATAGGCTCTTGCTACTTAAGAAATAAGCTACAGTAGATTCACCGAATGTTATTATTAACAATAATATGATTAAAGTTTATTTCTTTACTACTTTTGCCTGGAGCCCCCCCCCCCCCCCCCCAAGAAGTGAACATTACATTAAAAATATAAGATAAATCAACCACAAAGAAAATACTGTAAATGCAGAATGAATCAAGCCATCAAACAATTAAAAAACAGGATCTGGGAAAAAACGGGGAAAATCAGCATAGATGCATTTTGCTGTCCAGTTTAAATTATTCACATTATCTGTGGTCTGCTGTTAGTTTCTGGGTTTTATCCAACAATCCATTTTCACTATAAATGTAATAAGAGGTATATACTGCATTCATTATTACAACGGGAAGATCCGTGGTTTGGCTACCCAGGTGGGGACTCCCGACTTGCACCATTTAGAGCCAAGGCAGACATTCGAAAAGGTGACTGTATCGCCTCAACCTGGGGAGCAGCATGTTTGAAAAGCGCGCCCATGTCCAAAATCCCTGCTTCCACAAAAAGCCGGCTGCGTCAAGTAAAACGCCAAGCTAAAAACATGCAACCTCCTACAAGCACATTAAATGATTAAGGTGCAATTCTATTTGTATTTAGACAGGAGTGGGGAGTCCTACAACTCCCAGCATGGCTAGCTGGGGAATGCTGGAAATTGTAGGACTTTTTTTTAACATGCTTGGGATTGTGGCCCAAGAGATTCTATTGGATCTTGGACATTTCTTTAGTCTTTTCATGCTTGGGTTTTTTATTGAAATGGTCGACGGCTATTGCCCATTTTTCCGCCGGCCCAAACCGTGCTGTTATAGCCTTGCTGGCAGCAGCAACGCACTGAAAGCGATTTAACGTGTCTTGCAACTTCCCCCCCTTCCTTTTCAGAACCAGGAAATTGAAGAGCTGACTAAGATCTGTGATGAACTGATTGCCAAGCTAGGAAAGACTGACTGACCCGCTCTCCGTTGTCCAGAGCACCCGTGCTCGGCCGCTTCCTGTTATCTGTCTGCATCTTCAAGCGAGCGCCTTGCCTTATTTTCCAGAAGAAGAAAAAATCCACCCCCTTGCAGCAGAGAGAAAAGCATACGCCCTGATAACTTCTGTATCAAGCAGCCACCATCTGCAACAGGAGTGACCCAAGGGCCCTGCGCTCTGCTCTATACCCATTGAAGTCTCCCTGGCTACCTTGCTGCTGTCTGCTATTCTCACACAGTCCGGACTTTATGAGCCCAACTGCTATACACAGGGGGTGTTTTAGAGATGCAGTTCTGTTTGCTAGAATGCGTCGAGAAGAGCCGCTCCGCTCTGCGACTGGGGTGAGGCTCTGGCCCACATTAGCTGCCGGATTGGTGCCTTGAGGAACAGTCATCTGCAGAAACGGGGATCGCTGAAAAGAACTGCAGCTCAGTGGCGGGGAGGGACCAGTAGGAGGTGCAACTTTACCTGAGCAGGTGCTGCACTGTCTGCGGCTGCAGTCAGCATGGCAAAGGCACATGTGGAACATGGACTAGGTTGTATCCAAGGGCACAGGGAATGAGGCCAGTGCAAACGCAACTGTTTTGTGACACGGGGTGGTGCTCAGGTTGGTTCCCCAAGGGTGGATCACATGTAGAATCAAGTTTAAGGTTCATTGGATTCTGGGATCTTTGAGCCACGATTGGCAAGGAAGAAAGGAAGTACCTGCCCGTCTCTCTGTCAATGTGGATAAAAGTCTTGTGGCATCTTGAAGAGTAACTGTTTTATGTCATAAGCTTTTGTGGACTAGAAACTTTCTGCCACAATAAACCACTTAGAGGCTAAACGATTTATGGTGGCACGGACGTTCTGGTTCACAAAAGCTGGTGACAAAAACGTTAGCCTCCAATGTGCCACCAGGCCCTTGATGTTGGCTCTGATAGATCAATGAGGCTCCCTGGCTGGAATTTGACTCTCACTTAGTGCACTTTAAGGCCACAGCATGAGAACAGCATCAGTCCCTGAGAGAGCGAGCACAATTTCCCCGGAGCGCACCTTGAACGCAGAGCTCTTGAAGTATTAAGAGCAACTGTTAAGACGTTAAAAGATATGCAAGAAAAACCCTCTCCCTGTTAGTGGGATCCAGATGTGGTGCGGCCATCTCTTTGGAAATTAGCTGAAGGGGATGGAAAACCAACGTCTGTATGCATAGTTCTTCCATTCTAAAGTACATTCCCCCTGCCCACTTCCCGAAGAACCTGGAATAATTTCATGCCTAAAGTGTATTACAAAGAAATCCCCCTACACACACACACACACACACACACACACACACACACACACACGGGATTAACTTAAATTCATATCTGATTTATTTGGGAAATAGGTGCTGCAGTTACCATGTAAAGTGAAGAGAAGGAGGACTTGTAGATGTACCTGCCTGCCCACAAAACAGCTTCAGCCAGACTCGTAAAGTCCCTTTCCATTTTCCCCTTTAGTTGGTCCACTGGAGAACCCCTGAAGCACTTTGATTAGTCCTCCAAGGAAAATTCCTCAAGGGTTGTCGGCATTTGAACATGCCTCTAGGCTTTTCTTGTACCGTCGAGTTCTTGCGTGCTCTGACTGTATTCAGGTATTGGTGGTGGTGTTTTAGAACCTGTTTGCGCAGTGGCGATTTCTCCCAGCCCTGCAGAGTCAAGGCTTGCCTTGATCAGGTGCTGTCGGCGTATTTTGAGTCCTCCTAACAGCCAGAGTGAAACTGATGCTCCAAAGCCATGTGCCTGCGCTCCTGGTGTTAGTAGTTGCACTGTGGTTCATCTGCTGCTATTCTGCCTGTAGTAAATTTCACATGCCGTCTTCCTTAGAACCTCGGTTGCCATCTGGTTTATTTTTCATTTCAAAACAAAGTTCTGGCCCTCATCGTTAGGGAAAATGAATCTGAAAAAGTGCAGAGTGCATCTCCAAAGGGCTCCAGAAAATTCTGGGGCAGGTCTTCCGTTTCCCAGACTCCCCAAAGCCTCCCAGCGTTTTCTGGGGCCGTAATGTGTGCAGGGTCATAACCCTTCATCAGATCAACAATGCAAAACTTCTTTGGCTCTGAAGTGAGAGAGCAAGGCCTTTCCAGAGAAAGGGGCCTGGTTTGCGAGCTGCTCTGGATATCCCCTCCCCTACAGTTGTATCCTTGTATATTCCTCAAGCAAGACACCTCCATTGCGCTCTGCTTTTCCACACCCCTCGCTCCACTGCCTGCTGCTCCTCGACATCAGATGGCTATTGTGTAATAGAACCCTAGGCACACTCAGGTTTTCATAGCAGGCCAATAAACACAGATGATCCCATTTTGGACCCAGCATCAATGGCCCAAAGGGGACGGGACATGGCTCTTCACCTGCAATCTTCCACAGAACCTCAAATGGGCTGGCAGCGCACTGAACTCAGTGTAGAGGGAGACTCCCCTCTATCCTCCCCATCTTGACTAGAACTTGCACATGGCAAATTCCTAGAAGTGCAGGAGCCTAGGCCTGCCAAATAATCTACTCCTCTTGATGATGTGGAAAGACAGACTTAGCTGAGGAATTTTATTGCAGCCTGGCCTACTGCAGGTGGTTCTGTCTGAGTTCTGAAGCTGGGAAACCCCATTGACATCCCTGTTCCTTACTTAGGCAATTCTGGTCATAACTAGGTAAACAGAACTGGTGGAAAAGAAATGGTTTGGAAGAAGCTGATCTCTCCTGCTCTGCTATAGTAGTGTGAGAATGATTCCCAGCTCCTGTCAAGTCACAATCCTGCACATGAGATGTTGGCCGCTTTGGCAGGTGGCTCCGGCTGAGCATTCTCACCCTAGAGGAAGGAGGAAGCAGAAAAATGTGGGGCCTGCTTGTGACCCATTTCCCTGCTTCCCCCTTCCAGAGCTCTGTGGTTTAAGACCATCTTCCGGTTATTCTCTGGGTGTCCAGTAGTTGCACTTTCGTCTGTGGTGTGTGTGTATCTGTATGTGCGCAAACGCGCACTGTGCCAAATGCTTACCTTGTTTTGTGTGCCTCTCAAGCATGCCACTGAAATGTGGGCAAAGACGATTCCTAAGGAATGACATGGTTAACTATAATATGGTTTGTGCAGATATTACAAAAATAATAATGTATATATATATAATGGGTATAGTTCTATATAGTGGATGGTGTGTGTGTGATTTAAATCTGTAGAACTGTTGCACCTCATACAGGTCTGTATGGCAGAAGGGGAGTCTGTGCTGTGCAGGCAGGCTGCGGGTTCTTCCCCTGTAATCTCATCCCTATAGGGCGATAGTTTCCGCCCATTCGTTTGTGGGAGGGTTTGAGAGATGAATGCTGCTCCTGATAACAGTGTGCAGAAAGGTGAGATATCACGCAGGGCGGAGTACAACTGTATCTGCTCACAGGATGGCTTTGATTGCACAGCTGCTCCATGGGATCAGCTCTAAGCGTTGAGTGGAGGTGCAGGGCCTATGCAGCAGATTTGCCGTTTCTAGTACAATTGTGCACCCCAGCAGGAGGGGGTTTGATGCGTCGCTGCCCCTGTTTCTGAGCTGCCCAAGGACCCTGTGGTGGTTGCTGCTGCTTAAGTTCTGCAGAAAACGAAGGCAGCCTAATTCCCGTAACGTGTGGCACATCGGCGTACAATTCGGATAAGGGTGAACAGAACACTGTCTGGGCCTTGAACTCAAAATCTGGGACAGGGCAAGGGGGAAGAGTCTGACGTTATATTCTGAAGCCTGCTATCTCGTTGCGGGGACATGACATACTATTGAAAAAGGCCCAGAGTAAACTCAGTTAGTGCAAGGTCTGGCACAGTTATGTGGGTTAATGCCATCATCAACTCAATGACATAGCAGGGCTTTCACACTCATCCAGAAAAAACATCCAGGCCCATTAGATTATTTCCTGATGTCTGGTAAAATAACCTAGTTTAATTCCAGACCAAAACTGGAAGTGGGTGGCTGATCTCTGGCTCCATGCATGCCTTTCTCTCTCTGCAACAACATCTAAACAACCCATTTGCACAAAAGAGCCTGCCTATATAGATCCAGTTATTGCTGTCTGCCAGTATACAATTGCCGAGAGCTCTTGTCTGTAACAAATGTCCCATAAAATGTTAATGTTAACCTGACTGTTAGTTTGGTTCCTCTTTACCATCTGGCAAAGATCCTCTGGCATCCAGGCGAAGACGCCCTGTGCCCGGGGTAGCTTTGTACAGTGGCTCTAAGTAACTTGTCACCTTCACACATTTGATATGTATGATAATTTCCCTTTTCTATGTCAGGTAAATATTCGTGTGAGCTATACTCACACACATGAGATTATTATAATGATTACTAATATATTTTTTCCATGTTCCATTGCCCGAATAAAAATAATGTGTTTCCAACTTGGCTATGTTTCTTTTAGGGGGCATCTTTATTTTCAGGGTATGTCTGTGTATTTCCTTTCTAAAATCTAACAGGTCACATTTGCTGTGCATCCACTTTGCTTGGACCACTTTAGAATAGTCTCAGGGTTGGCATTAAAAGCGGTTTGTTTGTTTTTTCAGATTCGAGTTGCTAAACTAGAATTTTAAAAATACTTAATTGGTGAGCAGAGCTGGGGGGGGGGGCAGGATTTGGTGGCTCGCGGAAAACCCTAATAGCTCAAGGTTCGAGGTCCATAGGGAAAGAAATTCCCACAATGCCCCTTTCCCAACTCCAGATCAAAATATCCGCTATTGAACCAGAAGCAAAAAAAATAAAAATAAAATACCAAATAGGCAGGTAAAATTCTGAACAGTTGGCAAGCAGAATATTTTTTTCTTCCTGATACTCACTTTCTTACGCATTTGAAGTAAGGAAACCTTTGTCGGGCTGATGATTTGGTGCCATGCACCATGGCAAAGGAACAAGCTGTAGATAGAATTGGTACCGTCCAGGGCTTTTTGTAACAACGTGACCCAATACTGAGATTCTTCCTTCACCAAAGGGCATCATCTCTATAAAGGAGGGGTGGGATGTTGGCCTATATCTCTCACTATTAGCCCTGATGGGAGGTGCAGGCCAAAATATGTGAAGGGCACCAAACAGAACCAGCGTTGTGAACGATTGTGTGTTTTGAGGTCTGTTTATGGTGCTTTTTTCACTTTAAAAGTATACCCCAGAATATGGGTACATCCATTCCTATTTTGGAGAAATGGTGGGGCTTGACAGTATTTGCTGGGTTTTATTTATAAATTGAGCTCAGACCTCTCTTACTAACCCCAAATCAGTTCAGGATTATTGCTGCCTTTCACTTCTATTTTTAAAACATTTTTAGAATACGTGAGCCTGCGTCTTGCCTTTGACGCCTCACCCCACCCCACCCGCAGAAAGAGAAAGATATTCTGAACTGAAAAACAAGAAATGGGGGGGGGGGGAGAATAAAGTGGTTTAAAGTTTTCAAATGGTAGGTGAGATTGGCTCTGTGGAAAAATAAATGAATTCCTTGTTTCTCTTACGATTTTACTCCCTCCCCTGAAAATCTTAAGAGGGAGGTCAAACCCTTAAACATTTGGGACTCCCCCTGGAGATTTGACACCCCTGTGCCTTTGGTCGGCAGGGCGCTGCATAAGACTTTCATATGCCAAAATGATGCATTTTCAGGACAAAGTCACGTCCCAAAACTACCGAGAACGAGAGGAGCAGGAGACATGAATAAGCAGAACTTTCTACATCCAAACATCTCGTCCATTTAAATTAATAACATTTACAGCCGTTTAGCACTGTGTCGAGTCTATTTCCCCCTTGGGACATTAATCTCCTCCCTTCTTTTATAACTCAGCATCAGCAAAACCCAGATTTGCAGACGTGAGCATTCCAGGGCAGCTGTTTTGCCAGAGGGCGGGCACGCAAGCCAGCCTCTTCCCTAGCCACTTGGGGGCTCTCTTTAGTTGAGAACACAAATGCCTTTAATAAAGGGGAACCAGGGAGCTTCAGAAAGTAGATTTGCGTATAAAAATAGGATATTCTGTTTTGTTCACAAGTGTTCAGACTCAGCTTTTATAATAAAGTGATGCCGCGGCTTCACCAGTTTCTCAGGTAGCTGCCAGCATCAACTCTGGTCCTGTGTACGGTTGCGAACTTTTTACCCGTGCATGCTCCTGTGCCTAAAAATATATTTATAGAGTTTTTTTTTCTTTTAAACAATAACAGGAGGCTGGGAGCTAAGGAACAAGGAAAGAGGCTCACTGATATGAGAATATAAGTACAGTCAAGTTGACCAGTGTTTGAGGGATGCTCCTGTGGCTTTACCAGCAGCACGTTTGTCATACGTAAGTGGGTGATAACTGAGGTATTACTTACAGGGTTTATCAATCACTCTGCATAGATAGATATTGGAGTGATGCACAACAAATTAAAAGACCCCCCCCCCCCCAAAAAAAAAAATACAATAGAACCAGAAACATCAATAAAACAACTGGCTGGAATTTCATCATGAGTCAGGAAAGGCTTGCGTGAAAGGAAAAGTCTTTGGACAATGCCAAAAACAAAGTAATGTCGGTGCATGCCTGATCTCAGTTGGAAGGGCATTCCTTGTGGTGGGAGCCACCACAATGAAGGCTCTACTCCTAGAAGTTTCCTAGCAAACCTCTGAACCTCTGGGAACCACCAAGTGCACCTCTTTGGAAGACCGCAGTGATTGGCAGCTTGATAAGAAAGTAGGCATACTCTCAAGTATCCCAGTCCAAAGTGGACAAGGGCTTTACCAGAACCTTAAAGTGGACCTGGTACCAGATGGGCAGCCAGTGCAGAGCCTTCAGCAGAGGTGTTACATGCTGGCATGGAGGGGAACCCGACAATAGCTGGGCAGCCTTATTCTGATGCTCTCAGATCAGTATCGAGGACAGCCTCACATAGATAATGCATATCTCTATGCTGTGAAAAGTTTTTTGCTCCTGATGAAGCCACGGGCAGGCCATTCTGCCATTGCTTAGCAACAATAACATGCTTTCTAGCTGGGCAAAATGGCTCCCACCACAAAAGAAGCTTCTGCAAAAAGATGTGCAGAAAAAATATTATTATTATTATATCCCGTCTTTTTCGCAAAGTTAAAACATGTACAATTAAAACATATAAGTTTACAAAAGTTAAAATAGAACTTGCTGCTCAAAATTCAGGAATAGTCAAAATTCCAAAGCCTACAAAGCCCTTCTTCAATACGGTTGCCACCTACTTTTTCAGGCTTTGCTCCTGTGCTTTTAACAGCACCCTGGTACAACAGAGCTTCTCGAGCAAAGCTACTGTACAGTAAAACAGTTCCTGGTACAGAAGCAAGTAGGAAGCTTCCCAGGTTCTATAAATAGTTGGGCAACATATGTGTGTGATCTCTTCCCCTCTGACTTTGTCATAGAAAAAATGTTTCAGACAGTCACAAGATTTGCAAAAGATGCTCTAGGCCCAATTTCTTTCCTTTTTTTTAAAAAAAGTATGGAATATTACAGTTACTTGGAAGGGAAAGCATAAGGAGGCATATATGGTGATTTCTGAGAAACCTCTGGCAAAAATGGTCCTTTCATATACTGACAAAATGGAGAAAATCCAACAGAACTGAACTGAAGCTGAGATGTTGTATCTTCCCTAGATCATGGAACCTTCCACCTGTGGTCCTGCAAAAAGCAAAGAAAACTGTACCACTTCAGGTTGTGGGTTTGAATAGACCCCATAGTAATTAAGTTTACTACATATATGTCTCATGGTCCTTCCTCTAAATAGATTAAGACGACTCACATGGCTTCCCACCCCACACTCATTTTAGCCTTACAACATCCCTGTAAGGTAGGTTGGCCTGAGAAAGAGTGGTTGGCTCAAGCTCACCCAATGAGCTCCAAGTACTTAATTTCTTTATAAATGTATGAGCTGCCTTTTGATCCAAGTAGGGGCCTCAAGGCGACTTATAGTAAAAATATGTGACAATTAAAAAAAACATTTAAAACAATGTAAAAACTTTAAAAGCAGAAATTGAGGGGAAAGAATCTTAAGAACTGAGTGTGAAGCAGAGATTTACAGTGCAATCCTACATGTGTCTACTCAGATGTAAGCCTTACCTGGGAGTAAGTCCCCTAGAACTCAATGGGGTTTACTTTCGACTAGACGTGGATAAGATAGGGTGACCCTATGGAAAGGAGGACAGGGCTCCTGTATCTTTAACAGTTGTACAGAAAAGGGAATTTCAGCAGGTGTCATTCGTATGCCTGCAGCACCTGGTGAAATCCCCTTTTCATCACAACAGTGAAAGCTGCAGGAGCTATACTAGTGTGACCAGATACAAAAGAGGACAGGGCTCCTGCAGCTTTAATTGCTGCGATGAAGACGGGATTTCACCAGGTGCGGTATGCATACAAATGACACCTGCTGAAATTCCCTTTTTTATCCAACTGTTAAAGACACAGCAGTCCTTGTCCTCTTTTTCATATGGTCACTGTGATGTTCTACTGTTTGTAGTTGTAAATATATTGCAAAGTTTATTGTTTGTGATATGCATTTGTTTATATCTTTAAAAAGTGTTAAGAACAGTAACAGGTAAAGTAAATAACTAGGCCGAAATGTACTTACTGTTTGTGGTTATAGGTCTTGGTAAGTATAGAGTGATTGGCTGGTTGTGGGGGAGTGCCTGGATTAGCTGGCTGTGTGCCCAAATAAAAGGTGAGTGCTGATTGGCTGGTTGGTTGGAGTGCCTGGATTAGCTGGCTGTGTAAGAGTGGGAGGAGCTAGAGAGCGAGTGGAGTGTATATATGTGTCTGACAGAGAGCGCTGACAGGTTGATTGGGGGGAGATTTCTGAGAGAGACGTTGAAAGAGATTTGAGAGAATTGAGAGACTGAGATAAGATTTTAGAGTATAGATCAAATGAAGAACAGTTTATAAACGTATAAGAGTTCTGACTGAAACCAATAAGCATTAAAACCTTGTAACCGATATGCAATTGAACTGAAGCAACCATTAAGCTTGTTGACACGCAATTTCTTATTAATAAATTCTTGTTAATTCTATCTACTGGTGTGGTCTGTGGGTGTACCTGTGGAAGGTACTGGTGGCAGCGGAACAAAGAAGTTACCTGGAGGCCAAGTTGCCGGGCTGAGGTGCTGTGAGGGCTAAATAGTAAAAGCGAGACAGGGGCAGCAACAGCAAGTGGTCGAGGATAACCTCACAGTCACCCTAGGATAGGACTGCACTGTTAGAACAATAAAAGCCATACAGAACAAAAAGGGTTTAACAGCCCACCTAAAACTTGTTAGTTAGGAGCAGCCTAACTTCTTTCGGGGGAGAGTTCCACAGCTGAAGCCCTGCCACAGAGAAGGCCCTATCCTGTGTTCCCACCAAGTTACCCTCTCTTGTATGTCAAGAAATGTAACGTGTCAAGAAGTAGGTCTCATCCTACTCTCTTCTGGTGTGCAGGGGGAGCAGTCGAATATGCAATCTCCCCCCCCCCCCCCATACACCTTCAGTCTGAAGTGATACAGTGCACAAAAACTGCACTATTTGATTCTACTGAATGTATAACTACATATAAACTAATTACAACTAAACAGTAGTTGGATTATGCCTTGATTTGTTCACTCTCCCCTTCATTCAGCTTCTCTACACACGGGAAAAATCCCGCATCCTTACCAAGGCTTTCGTCCTCTGCAGTCTTTACACCTTCACAGCATACTTCTTTATACATGACCACATGGTTCTGAATTGAAAATTTCCGTTCTCGAAAGGTTCTATTGTGTTTAATGAGACTGTGCGATCTAGTGATGGCATTATAATGCAACGCCCATTTTACACACTCGGAAATCCCGCGATATCCCAGCGATAACTCTAAATGCTATATTATCTCTAACCTTTTAAAAAGCGAGATTATGGGAAGATGGCACAGGAGACATCCTGGATGTTGGCAACGTTGTGTAACAGACCTGCAAACTTCCATGAGTGGCCAATCACGGGCGTGAAAAAAATTGCTCGTTTAGAGAAGCTCTTAGACTTTAATTCCAGCACTAGGCTGCTGCTACCGGGATTGATGAATAATGCAAAGTAGAGCTGAGTATTTTCAGCATATTGATGACACCATGCTCCACACTACTGGCTGTTCTCTCCCAGTGGTTGCATATGCATACTTGGGACAAGATGAAATCTTGTGGGAGAGCAGTAGTCACCCAGGGTTATGTTCTGACTCACCTGTCAGGTAAGAGTGGACCCACTGCAAGCAATGCCCCCACTCTCAAACCTCTTGTCTATCTGTCTACGCAAGCAATTTCACAAGTGGGAAGTGTAGCTCATGCAAATAGGCCTGTGCAGAAGCATTTGCATCAGATGGATTCTTGCAGTTCCCTTTGAATATTGCTCTTCCGGCATCAGGAAGATCCCCTCCCAGTAAAATAAAAAGTGCATCTCCAAAGTCTGAATTCTGCCCAGGGCTGACTAATATTTTGTGTTGTTTGAGAAAAGCAGTTAGTATCCTGGCATCAAAGATATTTAGCACCGGAAAGTATCATACTGATGCCTCATATCCTTTCCACCCTTGATGTAGTCTTAATCTCCCTGCTTTGGTGTACATCAAAGGGGTCCTCCATTTCCCTGTATCTTCACGCCAAATTCCCAGGTATTTAAACACCTTCACTTGCTGAAGTAGTTGGCCATCAAGTTGTAAATTATGGGAGGGTAGCTTCCTATCAAAAGCCACGACTTTGGCCTTCTCATAATTGTTTTAAAGATGTTCCTTATTATGGCACAGGCCAAGTGTTTTCATAAGTCTCCTTAACCTCCAACGGTGTACAACCTAACAGAATACAGGCCCTCTGTATCTGTTAGGACAGTTTAGCGATCGGCAACTCCGTCCGTTTCACTTTCTCCCACATTCAGGGTTTTATTTTTTCCTTCTCTCCTGAATACGAAAAACTTTGCATACATTCTTTTCAAAAATGAACTGAAACAAAATTCTCACCCATTTGCACAACCCAATTTCAAGAGGTTCAGCTATTCTCAGCATGGGGAAGACCACGATGTACTGTCTGCCATGCTGCTCTAAAAGGTGAGGAGGCTGTCAGAAAAAAAGAGGTGGCAACCATAGTGTGACCATATGGAAAGGAGGACAGGGCTCCTGTATCTTTAACAGTTGTATAGAAAAGGGAATTTCAGCAGGTGTCATTTGTAGGCATGCAACCCCTGCTGAAATCCCCTCTTCATCACAACAGATAAAGCTGCATGAGCCCTGCCCTCTTTTGTATCTGCACCCTCTCAGTGAATGTACCTTCTCACTTCCATTGTTGCAGGTTCCGCTTGCTGCACATCCTCTTCCTCCTCATTGCTACCACTGGCTTGATTGACAGGCAGAGAGCCAGTAGGAAGTAGGCAGTGGCATCTACCATGTCTGGGTGGGAACGGGTGGGAGGTGAAAAAGCAGGTTGCAGTGGTGAAGAGGAGAGGCTCTTGCCATCACTGGGGCCCTGCTACAGGTGCCTGACCAAGCCAGTGCGGTGCAGTGGCTAAAGTGTTGGACTAGGAGTCGGGAGATCCGGGTTCTAGTCCCCACTCAGCCACGGAAACCCACTGGGTGACTTTGGGCCAGTCACAGACTCTCAGCCCAACTTACCTCACAGGGTTGTTGTTGGGAGGATAAAATGGAGAGGAGGATTACGCACCCCGCCTTGGATTCCTTGGAGGAAAAAAAAGGCGGGATATAAATGCAATAAATAAGTAAAATATCCTTGACAATGCCTACCCAAGGCTCACCCACACACGCAGCTGGGTGAGCTTTGGGAGCCCTGCACAGGAATGTTATAAGTGAGAGATAATTGCCGTCTGGGCCTCCTGTAAAATTGATTGATTGATTGATTGATTGATTTGATTTCTGTACTACTGCCCAATACCCAAAACTCTCTGGATGGCTCACAAAACAAAACCTAAATTTTAGAATGTTTTTAGGATGTTTTTATGATGTTTTATTGCTATTTTAATAATGTGTACCATGTTGTTTAATCAGCTTTATGTATTTTATCATATTTTATATTTACTGTTGTTCCCTGCCTCGATCCAAACGGAGAGGTGGATAAGAAATATAATAATAATAATAATAATAATAATTAAAAGAACACAAAGAAAAGTAACCTCCTTAAAAGGTTTAAAACATTTCCATGAACTAGGTGGGAACCAAACATTAAAAGCCTTGTCTGAAAATACCCAGAGCAGTTAACAAGTCCCAGGTTCAAATCTTGCCATGAATTTGAGCTAATCTCTCAGCCACAATATTTCCATCTACAGGCAGGAGTGGGGAATTTGTGGCCCTCCAGAAGTTTTGGCCTCACAATTCCCATGGGCCCTCACCATTGGCTATGCTGGTTGGGGCTGATGGGAGTTGTAGGCCAAGCACCTGGAGGATTACGAAGTTGCCCATTCCTGCTCTACATTGTGGGAATAATAATAATAATTCTGACTTTCTAATTTATCCAGGATTCTAAGAATAAAGGAGATAATATATGGGAAGCGCTTTGGACACTGAAAAAGCATAAGATAAAAGCTCGGCGTTTGACAGTCAGTGACATGCAGTGGGTAGGGATAGACTAACAGATCCAGATTTCAATTCTCACTCAGCCATGAAGCGCACTGAGTGAGTGACCTTGGGCCAGTAACTTTCTCAGTAAAAGGGGGGAATGACAGATACCACCTTAAATTCCTAGGGTGGGCCATAAACGCAATAAATAAATCACTTTTATTTTGCAGGCAGAACTGATTGCAAGATGAAGCCCAGCGTAGACCCTCTATATGGAGAGTTACAAGCTTGTCCCGTACCTTTCCATTCCCTCCTGCAGTTTCAAACAAGGCTGGGCCCATAGCCGGTGGGGGTTGGGGGGGGCTGAAGGAGGGGCTTCTCCGCCCCCACTAACTTTTACAAATGAAAAAAAAAAGTTTGCAATTTTGTTTTTAAAACGCCTGCGAACCAGATGGACAGCCCCCTTACGCTTTTGGCGCCCGCCCCGCACTTTTAGGCCGGCTATGGGGCGCCTAGGGCTGCTCTCACCCATTCGTGCGTCCCAGTCGAAACTGCGGCGGCGGCGGCGCACACCTGCTCGTGAAGCGATCGAAGAAAGGCCGCGGGAGAGCTGCGGCTGGCCCCGGTTTGGTTTCCTACAATCGCGGCTCTCCGGTGCGCAACCCGGCAGCCCCACGCGTCTAGCCGCGGAGGCTTCAGGCGCGCGAGCGAGCACACCCCGCGGACTTCCACGGCGCTTGCCCCCGATCCAGAACGTGCAGGATTTGCGGCCCGATCCTCCGCGTGCGTATTCAGACGCCGGTCCCACCGATCTCACGAGGGAGGGGGGAGCATTTGCGTAGGATCGCAGCCGCCGGGCTACTTTTCAAGGCAAGAGCGGGCAGGTGGCTGTTAGTCTCGTTATTGTTGTTATTCGTGGGCGACTCCACGAGGAGCCATGTTTTGTGCCTGCGTTTTGGGCCGGCCAAGCTCCGCCGTGCGCTCCCTCCGGCGGATGAGAGTCCGGCGCGCCCGGCTGCCCGCGATCCAAGGGGGCCCTTGGAGGAACAGCCGCCGCGGCCGCCGCCAGCAACAGCACCCCGCGCCTCGCCGCTGCGCCCAGGCAGGCAAGCAGGCGACGGCAAGCCTCTGCGGGCGCTCTCTGCGCGCCCTGCACTCACATCCGGGGCTGGGTTTGGCGACTGGGAAGCGTAACGAACCCGGAAAAAAGAGGCGCCGGAGAGAGGCAGGCGAGATCCCCTGGGTGCCGCCGGGAGCCGCACGCAGCCTGGACGGCGCCCCAGTCTCCTCGGCCATGTCCGGGTCCCGCCGGCCGATCCTTCGACGCCGGCCAGACACGCAGCTGGGTGAGCCTGGAACTTCGCCCAGGGGCCCGGGAGGAGGCGCGCAGCTGGCCAGGGCGGGCCCGGCGGGGAGGGCGAGAGACACGCTGGGGGTGGGTGGACGGGCGGAGAAGGGGTTCCGCGCCCCCCGAGGGTGCCGGGGAGAGGGCGGCGATGGATTCGTTGGAGAGGGACTCGGCGTTTGGGGCGGTTTGGCGTCTCCGATTCGGAGGGCTCGCGCGAACGCACCCGGCGGGCTTGTGAATGCCAGCACGCTCAGCCCCGGGAAGCGTGGCGCGAGGGCTGAGAAGCGAAGGGGCCTCTGAGCATGTGTGGATCGCCTTTCCTTTGGGATCAGGCAACTGAAGTATCTCGACTTCCAGGTTCTGGAGATAAGTGGGGCAGAGTTTGCTTGGTCAAGAGAATTGCTTCTAGCGTTGCTTTAAAAAAACAAACAAGACAGTAGTTACAACATTAAACATGATGCTAGCGCCTTGGCCTGCTGCGTCTTTACTCTGAAGGAAGTCAGGGAAGTTTACTCTCAAGTAAATCTGCAGGAGGTGGCGGCATTAATTAGAAGGCCCATTCGTATCCCCTCCTCCCTCGTGAGTGGATTTACTAACACCCTGATTTTATGCATAATTTACTCAGAAGTAAGCCCGTTGCCAAACCGAGTTAAATGTCCAATACACAGGAAATTGGGATTCCACTAATGGGTGTGTCCTCTTGCAGTACCCCTTATTCCATGGCAAAGGAGGGGGGTCCTTTTAAAATCACAACTGAGCTTCAGGAGTGCGGCTAGGCACTGGAAAGGTTTCCAGGCCCATAGGACGCAAATCTACATAAAATCTGCATATGTTAATTTATATCTACATGTGCAAACTTAGAAATAATTCCCAGGATGACTTTAAATTCCACTGGAGGCAAGCCTATCCCATTAATCTCTCATCCAAATCATCTGAGGTCAAATAAATTCTTCAGTTCATTTGCGCCCTGACCCAGATCACCCCCAAAACAATGGGGGAAGTTTTCCCCACTGAACTTAGTTGTCATGCAGGGGAAGGTGGTGTATGCTTGTTTCTTTGTTTGTGAGGGGGTGTTGCAGCATGTGGGGAGGGAAGAGGGGTGTTACAGCATGGGCGGCAGGGGAGGGAAACCCTGCCCCATCCCCCCTCTCCCCAGCTGCATTTCCCCTTGAAAATTGCCCCTTCTTTGGAAGGCTTCTTACAAAGTGTCTGAGAAGCATTGGTGGTGGTCTTGGGCATCTTCTCTTGACCTTGTAAAGGTCACACCGGCAGCTGCCCACGCTTTAGGCACTCCTGTATAGCAGAACGGCTAAGGGGAAAGCTGTGAGTTGGGTTCAGCTCTTGACTCTGCCACAAACCTGCTAAGCGGCTTTAGCCAAAAGTGGCTTCCTCTAGTGCCTTGAGCTGCACTAGGCAGGTGAGAACATGGGCCTACTTTTCAGGGCTGTTGTAAGGGTAATTTGTACCATGTATGTTGAAACTCTTTGAATGCTGCATTGTGGGAGCTTTGTGTTGTCTAGTAAAGACTGGGAGCAGGGATGGGGAATCTCCAGCTTGTGGGCCAAATGCGGCCCTCACAGGCTTCCCACCTGGCGCACGTCCCTTCCCCTCTGCCCTTGGCTTCCATGCCGGGTGTGGAGAGATACATTTCTCTTTCTCGCCAGCCAGCATGGAAAAGCAGGAAATTGTGGGTGCTGGGGGCCTGATCCATATTGGCACCCTAGCATGGGGATGGGGGGGGATTTAACTTTCCCTTCCCCCTGTACTTCCAAGCTGGATTGGGCCTGCAGTTTGCATGACTAAAAAAAAGATCTGTTGAAACAAACTCATCCCTTTTTTTTTTTTTTTTTTTGCAGTGCAAATCGCAGCTGCAGAAGCCTTGTTCTAGAGTCAGATCACAGTTTGAGGGTGAAGGGTTAAAAGCCCTCTATGCCCTGCATCCACAGCTTGCATTACAAAGAAAGATCCATTTGTTTGTTTTGGGGCATTGCTCTTTGCTTTTGGGGGGGGGAGCAGATGAGAGGTCGTTCTCCCCCACACACACACTTCAAATTGCAGTTGTGTGGGTAGGTGAATGGATGGACTTTGAGTGTGTTCCTACAGTAATTTCTTTAAATGAGTTGCTCCCCTACTCTTCACAAGGGCTACTAATACTCAAACCGCATTGCAACTTGCATTTTTTCTGCAAAATAAGAACTATTTCCTGCGACCGTTTTTTCTTTGTTTCTGCCTTGTCTCTGAAAGTTTTGCTGTTGCATTGTATGCTGATAGCACCAAAATAGAACGGTTGTACCTTGAAAGTTGCCAGTTATCTGTCTCTGTCGTCCACTCTTCCTTCAAGGAACTCAGGCCAGAATGCGCGGCGCCATTTTATCTCCAGCTAGATTACACAGACAGAGAGAGGTGACTGGTTCAAGGTTGTCCAGTAAGTTAATGTGGGGATTTGAACTCGGCTCGCCTTGGGCAAGTTCAGCCTTTGGCTGGCTGCTTCCATACTAGCGAGATGCTTAGCACTGCTGAGGCATTGCGTTTTTGCAAACCGCTGGAAGTGGAATTACAATCGACGCTCTTAACAGTCACTTGATATAGTGCGTCATTGTCCAGCAATGGTAGGGTGACCATATGGAAAGGAGGACAGGGCTCCTGCATCTTTCACAATTGTATTGAAAAGGGAATTTCAGCAAGATGCACTACTAAACACACATTAAAAGCAATGTCTGTTTTGACTATTAATTGCTTCATGTTTGGTTTCGGTTCCCATGCGGGGTGGCGGAAGGGTATAATTTCCTCTCATTTTTCCCTGGCTTGCTCCCATCATCTGCTGCCCTCTAGTTGGCCATTTGGGCCCTCAGATTTCAGCCCCGAAGGAGCCCGAGCTCAGTGGTAGACCCCTGTTTTGCATTCAGAATGTCCCCAGGTTCGATCCCCGTCATCTCCAGGTAGGTCTGGAAAACACTCTTGCCTGAAACCCTGGAGAGCTGCTGCTGGTCAGTGTTGACAATACAGGGCTAGATAGACCAATGGTCTGGCTCAGTTTAAGGCAGCTTCCTATGTACCCCACTATGTAGATCAGGGCAGAGGAATCTCAGACCCAGGGGAGAATCTGGCCCTCCTCCATGGGTCTCCATATGGGCATGCCCCCT
Organism: Anniella stebbinsi; assembly: GCA_029215795.1. NCBI lineage: Eukaryota > Metazoa > Chordata > Lepidosauria > Squamata > Anniellidae > Anniella > Anniella stebbinsi. The sequence goes on from JARDYH010000002.1 coordinate 133,143,273, forward strand.
TTCCCCTACCCCCAATCATGGGGGGGGGGGTTCCCAGCTTTTGTTCAGGTTCCCTCCACCCCCATTCTAAAGGGTTGAAATGCCTCTCCTAAGGCAGTCGGAGTTACTGGCAGTGGGAGCATTGAGTTACAATATGCTGGTATGTTTTGTATTTGGGGCCCCACCCCTTTTACCTTTGGCCCATCCTTTGCATCACCCCACCCCGGAATGCAGGCCCCGGCTCCCTCTACAAGGATTCGCTTTTGCGCCCGGTTCGGCGATTATGCGCATTATCGCAGACGCGCATTTACTCCTAATCCCTCTGCACGGGAGGCGGCGAGAGGCGGCGAAACGCATTAATAGATGTCCAAAAAGCGCTTTACAAGAAGTTAATGTGCATAAGCGCTTGTTCACACGGGAAAAATGCGCTTTAACGGCCGGAGCAAAATAAAACTCGCGATTTGACGCGCATTCGAAAATGCGCATTATCGGAGAGATAACGCGCCTCTACGCCCGATTTGCGCTCCGTTCTTGTAGAGGTAAAATTTTTAATGAACCTTCAAAGCGCATTAAACCTCTCTTGTAGAGGCCCCAAATTGAATTCTGCCCTCGGGCTGCAAGGGGTTCCTGCAGGCCCCGAGATCCCAAATTGAATTCTGCCCTCGGGCTGCAAGGGGTTCCTACGGATTCCTTCAGATTGCAACACCTATGCCGGACCTACATTCCTTTGCTCAGTTATGTAGGTGGCCAGGTAGACAGCTTGTGGCTGTGGGCTGCGACCTGCATCTGGCTGCCAGGCGCCTTTGCAACGCCCAGGGAAAACTCCATGTGGACGCGAGGTGCCCTGCTCACCAAAAGATGCGCTGATTTGGAATAGCTGTGTTTTGCAGCTGCTACGTTGAAGATCAGCGTGGAGCAAGAGGGCGGTGACTGCGGCAGCAAAGGGGATGCACATTTGCGGGTCTTTGTGGTGGTCCGAAGAACCCCCTTGGGGTGCTTAGTTCTGAGAGGCAGGAAATGATTTCTGTCTCTTCCCTCGCCCACATGTGGATTCCCTGTGGAAGCATCCACTTCAAGTTCAAAAGACGCTTTGTTGATATAGCATGGCCCTCAACAAAGATCGCCAGAGTCTGTGAGATACACAGAAAGAGAGAGAATGTTGTGGAGGCTGCAGATAGTTTGGGAGACATGAGGAGTGGCAGAGACAGATGTGGGACCCTATTTTTTTTCCCTCCTGAAGTTTTATTTTGAAATAAAGTAAAATAATAATAAAGGCCACAAGGAAGAAACATGCATAATAAAATAACAAGATTACTAAAGGAATAGAGAAACTTTATAATTCTATTGGCGATGAGGGAATGAAAATACAAGCTATATAGCCTGTATAAGGGGTGTGTTTTTCTGTGTATGTGGGGTAGTCAGAAAAAAATATACTGTACTTTTTTGGAATTTGATCAAATGTTTTAAGGAAATAAATGGAAACCATGGTGCCATAAATCTTCAAATTAAGATTTCTTGCTTGCTAGGCTTGCTATACTTGCTAAGTTTATATATAGTTATAGGCTCAATTCGGACAACACAATAAACAACTGTGTGGGGGAAACAATCGTCAGTTGTTTTGACTATTGTGTCATCCGAATGCTGCCATAGTCAACTCAGCGCTGATCCTCATCCTCACCACCACGTTGTGTGGGGAGTGCCCCCTAAGGTTAGGGTTAGGGTTAGTCAACCCACCATTGACTATCGTGTCGTCCGAATTGAGCCATAGTTTCCTTAAGTTTTATCAACCCCTGGCTGCTTTGTTGGTTGCTTTGAAAACATCCATTTATATGCTGTACATGATTTTGCAGCTGCATACATTTGCTTAAGTAGGTGTTCAAGCAGGAATCCAGGACCATTCGGTTCAAAATGATGAAGAAACAGAGCTTTTGGAGTTACTATTTGTATGACTCCTGTTTGCTTCTATGGGGACAGTGCCGAGGTAGCAGATAGTGGTGTTTGGATTTTCTGCTGTAGATGCCAAATGTCTTGAGATAGATTTTTTTCTCTTCCCCCATCTAGAGATGTAAAATTTCTGGAAATTTTGAAGCCATGAAAAATAAAATATTTTGTTCCATTTTTTTCCAGAGAAAAATGGAAAGTTTTGGAAAAATGGGGAAAAAATGCAATATTAGCACTTTTTACAGATTGAAAGTCACTTTGTTACTACATAGAATGTAATTATGTACAACTTGGTATTGGCATAAAATTATCACATTTGGTATATTAAAAGTACCGTGTATTCAAACAATTTTTACAAATTGAATATACTTTTAAAATTTTTTACTTTTTGGGGGGGTAACAAATGGAGCTACAAGCTCCTGAACTGTAAGGAATGCCTGAACTGTAAGGAATCTCTTTGGTTTTGCTGGCTTATGAGGAGCAGGCAAAAAACAATTAAAAAACCAGAAGAAACCATCAACATTAGTAACAAGGAAACTTATTTATGTCTCCGCTAGTCCTCTACTTTGTCAAGCAGACATAAAGCACCATAAAAAGTTTTAGAAATCATTTGGAGAAGTAAATAATGAGCACCTTGCCTTAAACATTTTATTCATCATGCTAAAATAAAACATTCCATAATCCATTTTTCTTCATCCCCCCTCCCTTTTGGGGGGGGGGGAACCAAAAAAGGCTTCAGGGGGAAAAATGGGGGAAAACGTTTTTTCCCAGATTTTTCCAGTTTTTTCCCGGGCCTTCACATCTCTACCCCATAATGAAATATTTGGGAGCTTGGATGTTGTGCTTCTGGTCTCTATGCAACTATAGGTGGTTTCCTTAGGATGAGGTGGGGGTGGGATTAACCAAAGAATGGATTTCTTGATTTTATCTTTGATTTCTTCTTTTATGGTTCCTCTGGAAGTGTGCCGGTGATTTGGATACTTTCTCAAGAGTAAATCGCATATCTTGCTACGGGGTAATTGCAAAATCTTCCATGCAGAGGTGTGTGAATACAAGGTTGCAGCAGGGATGGAACTTACCCAGTCTGATGGTTTTGTTCTGCAGCCTTTGTGTCTATTTGTTCAGTAGAAAAGCGCAGATTGTGTGTTTTTCCCCTTATTATTTTTCCTGGGTCAGGTATTATTTGTATTCTTGCTTGTTTTCCCCCATTTTTGTTTTAGATGGGAAAATGAGTGAACACACGTTTAATTTAAGAATACTTAGCTTGTCTCTTAGAACACTCCAACCATTCAAAGCATCTCATATGCATAATCTCAGTCATCCCTACAACAGCCTTGTGAGGTAGATCACATAGGAAGCTGCCTTATACTGACTGAGTCAGACCATTGGTCCATCTAGCCCAGTACTGTCAACACCGACTGGCAGAGGCTCTCCAGGATTTCAGGCTGGAATTTTTCCTGCCTTACCTGGAGATGCCGGGGCTCAAACCTGGAACCTTCTGCATACAAAGCTGGTGTTTTGCCACTGGGCCATGGCCTTTCCCCTTCTTAACAAGAGTATTATTATCATATCTACTTTGCAAATGGGGAACTGAGATTAAGGGAATATACTGGCATATCTCTAAGGGCCTCTAGTAACTGGAGATATCCTGGTTCATCACTTAGCTGCTACATCTGATGTTAAAATGGTTGTGTTGAGAAGGATGAGTAGATGTCTTCCTGTTGATTCTCTGCAAAGAACTATTAAGGTTCTGTCTCCCCCCCCCCCCCCGGCAAGTCTCCTCCCCACCATCCCTGTGTGAAGCTTATCCTAGAATGTCATCTCCCTGCTGGGAAAAAAGCTTCACCTGTGAAATTTCTGCCGCTCTTGCCTCTGTTACAAGCATGGAAGCACTGCCATTAAAAACTTTAGTAACCCTAAACGCGTTAGCAGTTCTTACATACAGGCATATGGGCTTTAAGTGGCTTCTGCATGGATCAACACCTCTGAAGACTCCTTCATTTTGAGAGGTGGCATGTCTGGGCATGAAAAGCTGAGGAGACGAAGTTGGACTTTTCCTCTTATGATCTATATTTTGATTTCAAAGCCCCCCAATAAGGTCAGTTGCCGGGATCTCCTCTGCGTCGGTGCCCATCACCCCTCTCCCCTCTCCCTGCATTTTAATTAAAGTGTGTGTTTGCCTTCCTTCTATACAATATATAAGTCAGCATGTGCTTTATGAACTCCCAGAGAGGAAGCTATATAGAGTACCGTCACAGAGGAACTTGGCAGCCTTCCTGGGGGATGAGTGTCTGAAAAAAAGGTTAGTCGAGCTGGTAAACTTCAGGACATCCTTTCTGTAGCTGGAGCTTTGAGTCCCTTGCCAACACAGTGAAGTGACCTCTTTTGTGTGTGTGTGTGTGTGTGTGTACATGCATACCTGTCCCTGATCATCAACTAATTCTGCCACAGGGCCAAGAAGAACCATGCTGGATTAGATCCAAGGCCCATCTAGTCCAGGTGCCCCTTCCTATTTTGGCCGCATTGTGGGATGTTTTGTGTTGCTAAGAGGCTACGGTTCTTTTTAGGATTCAGAAACAATGAATTCACCAATGCGTGAAGGCTAAAGATTTTGTTAAGCAGCAACAAACTAATACAGCAGGAAAGGGAAACGCTACAGGGCAGTAATTGCAGCAAGAAACTACAGTCCTACAATCACCGGGATCCCCCACCGAGTGGCGACAAGTAGACTCTGATAATGTCCTGGTATGTAGCACCCTTTCCTGGGTGGGCCTGGGTTGAAATGGAGGGTGTTCGACCTGTTCTGGATGGGGTTGCATTCCCCCTGAAGGAGCAGGTTCGTAGCTTGGGGTTTCTCCTAGAACCGTCTCTGTCACTTGAGGCTCAGGTGGCCTCAGTGGCACGGAGTGCCTTCTACCAACTTCGGTTGGTGGCCCAGCTACGGCCCTATCTGGACAGGGATAACCTGGCTGCAGTTGTCTATGCTCTGGTAACCTCCAGGTTAGATTACTGCAACGCACTCTACGTGGGGATGCCTTTGAAGATGGTTCAGAAGCTGCAGCTTGTGCAAAATGCAGTGGCCAGATTGCTATCAGGAACCAGAAGGTTCGAACATATAAGGCCGACTCTGGCCTGTTTGCATTGGCTGCTTGTATGTTTCCGAGCCCGATTCAAGGTGCTGTTTTTAACTTTTAAAGCCTTACACGGCTTGAGACCACAATACCTGATGAAACGCCTCTCCTAACATGAACCTACCCGTACACTACGCTCAACAACTAATGTCCTCCTCTGAGTGCCTACTCCGAGGGAAGCTCGGAGGATGGCAACAAAGGAGAGGGCCTTTTCAGTGGTGTCCCCCCCAATTATGGAACGATCTCCCCGACGAGGCTCGCCTGGTACCAACATTGTTATCTTTTTGGTGCCAGGTCAAAACTTTTATTTCCCCCAGGCATTTAACAGCTTAAGTTGAGTTTGAGTCTTTGGCCTGGCTGAAAGTTTAAAATTGTTTTAAATGATAGCTGTTTTTATGTTTTATGTTTTAAAATTTTGTGTATTGATTTTTAATGTTTAATCTTTTAATTTTTGTAAACCGCCCAGGGAGCTTTGGCTGTGGGGTGGTATCTAAATGTAAATAATAATATTAATACCTTGAGAGTGTCAGGAACTTATATATACCATTATGCACATAGTAATCTTACCTATGTTCTGGCCATGCTCCACTGACTTCGAAAATGTTTACACACTCTTGCAGAGTGAAAGGATTAGTTCTAGCAAGTGGCAAGCAACCAGCATAGATAGCTCTAAGACCACCCCAGGCACTCCTGCCCATACTCGGTGGTAGACCTTGAAATCTACAAAACAACGTAGGTTTAAGGAAAATTATGTGTATAAAAATATGTAACAATTATATAACACATTTTGATATGAAAACTAATATCTCACATGAAATTTAAAGCAACAGATTCATCACAGTTTATCATTACTTACCCCGTTTGCAAATATGTTTTTTTTAAAAGGCTATACAAATATACAGTGCCCATATCCTCCTTGTGAGGCAAAGCCTCTTTTAGGCGTTTACAAGGTAAAATGATGAAACAATAAAATAAAGGGTCTGTTCAGACAACACACTAAGCCATGGTTAGGCCATTAACCCTTTTGCAGCAAATGTCTGCACTTAGAAAATTGAATTTGCTCTGTGAGAGAAAGTTCTGTTTCTGATCTTCCGAATCCCCAAATATATTGAAGTACCTAAACTTAAATGGAGGCCTGCATGACATGTTACCTAGCAAGCCAAGCGCAGTCAACCTAATGTCTTTGACACCCGCGCCTCGCAAACCTGGTTTCTGCAGTCCCAGGCAGGCATTAGAATTAGAAGGTTTATTGAACCTGTGATTAGGCTGATCAGGTAAAATCCAGGTCAGGGCTCATGTAACTTTAACAGTTGTAGAGAAAAGGGAATTTCAGCCAGAGTCATTTGTATGCAATTAGTTCCTGGTGAAATTCCCTCTTCACCACAACATTTAAAGGTGCAGGCACTATACTAGAGTGACCATATACAAAAGAAGGCAGGGCCCCTGCAACTTTAACAGGTGTGATGAAGAGGGAACTTCACCAGGAAATAATTGCATACAAATGACACTGGCTGAAATTCCCTTTTCTCTACAACTGTTAAAGTTACATGAGCCCTGACCTGGATTTTATCTGGTCACCCTACCTGTGATAGGCTGTTGTAAAATGGCTGTTGGGCTTGGTGTGAATTCTTTTGGACGAGACGGAGAGGAATTGTGTGCGAGTGAGTGTGTGCATGTGTGCTTAGGATCCTCCTGACTCAGACCATTGATCCATCCAATCCAGTATTGACGGTGACTAGCAGCCAGGGTTTTATGCAAGGAACTTTGCATACCCTATCTGGAGATGCCAAGGATAAAAAAAACCCTGGGACTGTAAAGCAGGGACTCTACCACTGAGCTACAGCCGCTCCCCGAGTGTGTGTGTGTGTGAACACACATTCACATCAAAGCTTCATAAAAGGAAGCGTCATGTCTGCAAGAAGGGAGGCCTTGTTGAATGTAAGTTGATTCATTATAAATAGTTTTAGAAAGTCAGCGTCTCTGCCAGCTTAACTCCGTCGGGGTTTCTCACAGGAGTAGCTCTCTCATTCTTTGTCCTGGCTTTGCAGCTGTGACAGGTTTCCCTGAGATCCTGGGTATTGGAAGGTGTTGTAGCATCATCTTAGTGGATGGAGCAGTCTCGCCCTGTTGGCACTTGGGCATGATTTACAGGTCAGAGGACCTGTCTGTCAAGTGGTATTGAATAGGCCAGGCCTTAGTACATAATAGCTGAAGCAAAGCTGAAGAGGCTTGCTAGAGATAATCTTTCGACGCAAGGCCTGAAATCCCTCCTGTTAGGTCCACCTCTGTTTGAAACTTTAGAAGCACTCTGCACATACTCACTCTTGCTATTTAGGCTTTGGATCTCTAAGGGCTGTGCCATGAAAAGTACTGTTGAGGCTTTTCATAGACTTGAACTTGCATTTGCTGTGGATTGTGTGTATGTGGCCAGATTCAGGTGGCAGGGAGTCGCCTGTCCTTAGACGGACCGGGCTCCTGTGGCTGAGATTTTACCTTCCCTGTGATCATGCTAAGCCTGGGTCAGCTCAGCGTTTGGCAGGCTAGGAGTGACTATTAGGTTTCTTTCCTGCCAGGCTCTGGTGGCTCAGAGCATAAGAGTTTCACCCACCCCGTGATCTTGTTTAAGCTTTGGCCGTGTCCCCTGAGTTCCCAGCGTATGCGGCGTCTGGAGAAGCTCCCTTGGAATAGTTTGCTAACCCTTTTGAGAATTCTCCCCCTTCCCCCATGTGATTGAATGAAAGATCGTATCAAGAACAGAGCCTGAAGCTTCCTGACCCATCATTCAGCTTTAAGTGTAGTTCTAGAGAAATGTAACCATTAAGCGTGTTACTGTGAGATTTCCTCAATAAAAAGAAGCCTCACTGATGTGAGTGTATTGTGTTTTGTAATATCACAATGTCCTAAACCAACACCCCCATCTTCCTTATGATGGATAAGCGAATATTAATGCTGGTTATGGCGTTTCAGCCTCTGTGTTGTTCTGCTGAAAGGAATTGAGGACTTGTTCATTTTAGCCTCTTCGTTATTTGAAACCAAGTGTGATTAACCCTTTTACCACATTTATCCTTGCTTAACGTTTGCATCAAGCAATTGGCATGTACAATATATATGTGCGTGTGTCTGTGTGTATGATTAAGAGTTGAAGCAAGAATAACTAAACCTTTAAATATTTGTTGCAAAGTCTCACAAAAATGGAGAATGGACTCTGGGGCGGTAGCCCAGTGGAAGCTGGTGGCTCCAATTTCAGGGCGGTGATGTGTCCCTTCTTGGTTTTGGTCAGAACCTTGGATAGCTTCTTTAGAGTTCTGTCTGAAACCCAGAATGGATTCACCACCCCACTCACATCAGAGCCACCAGCCTCCACTGGGCTACAGTGTGCTGTCTGGAGGATGTGAATCATGTTGAATTGCCAACTGATGAGGGGGGAAAAAAACTAGACAAACATACTTCTGTGTTTTTAAGAGTACCTTGATCGGCCAAAATCGGCTGGTAAAGCTTTCATGACATGGAGATAACTGATAGCACCTGCTAATATCTGAAGAGCAAGCTGTTGTTTATAGCAGTGGAGCAAGGGCTGTTAAACAGTTGGCAACTTGAGAGCAATAGAGAGTGGCTGTGTATATTACAAGGTGTCTGCAGTGATTAACATAGGGGGGTGGGAAAACTCTTTGGAGAAGCCTTCAGTTTGGCAGTCATTCCCTTAATTCCCCGCCTCGATCTAGACGGAGAGGTGGGTAAGAAATAAATCATTATTATTATTGTTATTATTATTATTATTAATTCCAGATACGTAGTGGCCAAATTGGGTTAATACGTGGGAAGGTGTGTGCTTCACATGTCCCTTTTTTATCTCCATATACTTTGGATCCAACTCTGAAGACAGGTTTCATAGCCCCAGCTATTATGGGGTCCATAGTCAAATGAAGCAAACCCCTTCTTGGGAATACCTGAGCGAAGGTGTCTCCAGCCGAGTCTTTGAGAATCTGAATTTTTCTCACTCTCTCAGAAAACTGGAACCCAATGGGGTCCTCCCATGAAGCTGGTGCGTGGGAGATTCAGGACAGGTTAAAGGAAGTACTTCACACAGCGCATCGTTAAACTATGGAATTCAGTTCCTCAAGATGTAGGGATGGCCTCCAATTTGGATGGCTTTAAAAAGGGGGATAAATTCCTGGAGGAGAAGTCTATCAATGGCTACTAGTCCTGATGACTATGCGCTACCTCCAATATTAGAGTTAGTAAGCCTATATACAGCCGTTGCTGGGGAACATGGATGGGAGGGTGCTGCTGCACCATGTCGTGCTTATGGGTCCCTGGAAAAACAACTGGTTGGCCACTATGTGGCTGCAATTTGTGTGTTGATTAACCCATGGTTTGCCACCCGACACCACCATTACATCTGAGTAGTATCATTGTGGCACAGGCTTTGGTGGGCCAGGAGGGTCCACTTTATTACATCGATCCCATCTGCTGAAGTAAGCTTAGCTGTAGTCCACAAAAACCTATGGCACAATACATATCTCGGGGCCAAACTGGGCATGATTGGACAGTCGCACATTTTATTTGCCCGCCTTCCCAGTTCACCCTGTAAAGCAGGGTGTGGGACCGTGCTTCTCTCTTACAAGCATAAGGACATGTCAGGGAGTAAAATTAGTCCCCTTTCCCTGGCCTTTCTTCCCCGTGCTCCATTGCTTAAAGCAATTTTTCTCCCTGGAGCTGAGTTGGAAGAAGAGCGTTTGTTCCCATGCAACCAAGGGCAGCGATGTAAGGCCGGGGATAGGGGCAGGTTTGTGGTGTTTCATGCAAGGAATAGACCCATCCCATCCACCTGACCCAGCTTAATATGCGGATGGGTCAGATGTGCAAATAGATACATGTGGCTTCTCTATCAGGTATAGTTTGGGCATAGTTTTTGCCATGTGCACACTTTTGCGTAATGTTGCAGCAAAACAACATGGCTTGCCCAGGTATGAGAAGGCCTTGGCCTCTGGTAGGCTTCCACCCTCTTCTGACATCTGGAAGGTGCCAGTTTGAGGAAGGCTAGTTTAGGCCAATGCCGAGTTCTATATGCTGCGTTGGGCCTCACTGACTAATTTAGAACAAGCATGAATTGCAAGGAGTGTAGTGTTTGGTCATGATTTAATCATCAAGTGATTGCAGATGTGGTATTTGTGGCAGGTCCTGTAGATCAAGGACCGGCTTCAGCCACCAAAAGGAAACATAATCTGATGTAAGAATCCGAATTACTGAGAGAGGAACACTTCCAGCCCGCCATTTTCATGAGACAATGCTGTGTCCGGACTGTACCACTTCCAAGTTCAAGTGGGGGGCTTGCATGATTTGAATGCCCCTCCATATTGAAACTCTCTCACTCCCTCCTTCTAGTAAACGAGTGTGACTTAGAGAAGACACCTAGACCTTTCGTTGAAATGATACTTTCCTGTGGCAAGAGGAAGGATTTTTTTGTGGTGTAGGGGAGCGTTCAGTCATGTGATGAACCCCCTCACCTGCGGTCTTCTGAACTACCGCCTCAGTATGAACTAGGCCAAGCCCTGCTCTGCTTGTTCAGGCTTCATAATAATATATTTAATAATAATATATTTATTTCTTACCTGCCTCTCCCCCTGGATCGAGGCGGGGAAGAACATTGAATATAAAATACATAAAACTTAAAAGCACATAAAACTAATACATTATTAAAACACCAATAAAACTCTTAAAATTCAACTTGGTAGGCCTGCCGGAAGAGATAGGTCTTTATGGCTTTCTTAAAGTCAAAGAGACTGTTAAGTTGACGAATCTCCTCCGGCAGGCCATTCCACAGCCTGGGAGCGGCAGAAGAGAAGGTCCTCTGGGTAACAGTTGTCAGCCTAGTTTTGGCTGACAGTAACAAATTCTTCCCAGAGTGTGCAGGGCGGATTGTATGGGAGAAGCCGATCCTGCAGGAAACCAGGACCCAAACCATGTAGGGCTTTAAAGGTGATGACCAACACTTTGTTCTTCGCCTGGGAAGGATAGCTGCCTACTGTTTAAGACTAGGGCCTATTTCATTTATACACATATATCAGTTTGTGCCCATCTGGTGCCCTCCGGATGTGTTGGACCAGAACTGCCAGGATTCCTAACCATTGGTCATGCTCACAGGATCATCCTGGGAGTTGTAGTCCAACATATCTGGAGGGCACCAGGTTGGGGAAGGCTGGCATTCGTCATGCGATTTCTGTGCACTTTGTGATTGGCGGCATGACTGTGTGAACTTAAACTCTGTTGGGAAGCATTCTGCTTTGGGAGGGAGCATAGCTCAGTGGCAGAACATACCAGCTTTCCATGCAGGAAGTCCCAGGTTCAATCCCAGCCATCTCTGGCTGAAATGATAATGTATCGGTTGATGAAAGAGGCCTTGGTCTAGCTAAGGCTCTGGGAAACCATGTCCCGTCAGAGCAGACAGTACTGGGTTAGATGGACTAATAGTTTGACCAGAAAGACTATAAAATCTATGTTGCTTTGGGTCACCATAAGGCAGCTCCCAATGTTCCCATGAGGTGGGGATATAGAAGTTCTGTCGGTGGTGTTAGATCTGTGAGGGCCACATCCCATGTGCAAGCCGTCATCTGATGTTGCAGTTATCAAATGATGAACATGGCAGGTGTGAAGAAGCCTCCGCCACCTCCGCATTCCCGTATTGTAATGATAACATGAAAGGGTCAACACTTTAAAGTCATGCACAACATTTTTTTTAGAGCATTAGGCTGTGTGTGTGTGTGTAAGTATGTGTATAATCATAAAATTTTAAATCTCTTCACCTGACAAGGGGCTCAGAGGGACACTAGATTTTTAAACTACTATTGAAACAACATACAGTCAGGTTGTTCAGACAACACGCTCACCCTCACTCAGTGGTTGAGTGTGGGTTGTTTTGAACCGTGAGTTGTTTGTTGAACCGTGGGTTAGCATGTTGTCTGAATGCAGCCAGGGTGGCTTGTTAACCATGCACTGTTGTCTGAACACAGCTTTGTTAACCATCCCTGAATAACCCAACAGTAAATCGTGTGTTCTCGCGGTAGCTTGTTTGAGAAAAAATAAGCCAGACTGCAAGGTTAACAAGCTATCTGGCCTGGGTTCAGACAACAAACAGCATAGTGAGGGTTAGAATGTTGTCTGAACAGCCCCAACTTTTTGCAGACCTTTTGAATTTTTGCAGCTCTGCTGAGACAGAATTGACGTTGAGGGACCTTTCCCTCTGCTCCCCAGACAGGCCTTATTTGTTTAGGCAAAAGTAGGTAGACCCAAAGCCTAAAATACACAGCATAGACTATCAGTATCAGAGGCAGTAAATCTATGTACAACAGTTACTAGGGAACATGAGCAGGAGAGCACTGTTGTGCCTATGCCCAGCAACTAGTTGGCCACAGTGTGAACAGAATGCTGGACTAGATGGGCCCTTAGACTGATCCAACAGGGCTCTTCTTACGTTTTTACATGCAAACTTCTCTTCCCTTGAAAAATTGTTATGGCATTTGTATCCTGCAACGCAGCTCAGAATGGCACAGATTTTAGGGTCTTTAGAGTAGGCTGAAAGAGAGATAGTGGCCAGTGTCACAGGCAATCCTGTGCCTGCTCTTTCCCAAGAACAAGCCCCATTGAACACGAATAGGACTGCATTGTCATTAAGCATTGCCACCATATCAGGATTCGAACCCAGGGCTCTGTAGTCCAGAGTTGAGAACTCTAACCACTACACCACACTGAACCTGTTCAGACAACACATTAAGCCATGGTTAGGCCACTAATCCTTTTGCAGCACATGATTAGTGAGTGTGTTTAAACTGTGGTTATGTAGCCCCTATGGCTAGGAAAGGTTCACACAACACGCTAAGTCATGATTCACATGACAGGCTAAGCAATCATTTTTAGCTCAAAATGCTTAACCACCGTGGCTTAGTGTGTCATCTGAACAGGGTCATAGGCTTTTATTTCGCCTAAGTGGAACCTGTGTAAAAACGTTAGAATCATCCATCAGATAGATAGATAGATAGTGCTTTTAACCACAAAACTGTCTCCTTGAAGACATTTCGTGATACATGTATTTCCCATCTCTTTTTCTTTTTCCTTTTTTTAGACATATGCAAAGTGAAAAAGCGCCCCACAACGAGCGTGACCAATCATTTGCTGCAATCGGTTTGCACAATTTATGGTTCCTCCTTTGTACAAAATGTCAAACTCCGGAGTCTCTTTCACTATTAGCTCAGTACCTAACTGCAGACTGAAAGCGTTCAAGAATACTCTTCGGTACGATGTTAAGTTGCTTCCTATTCTTACTGCTACTGCTCTTGAGGATCTAGGAGCCTTGTGGCTTTCTGCCTACTGCCCTTTGAGTCTCAGCATTGTCAGGTCCCAGCAAGGGTTGGAGAACATACCTCCCATGCTAGGGTTGCGTATGGCGGCCACTGATCTTGACTCAGAGTGTGTCCTTCTGTGCATTTTTGGGAGTCAGGGCCCCTTGAGCTTTGGATCCAGATTCTGCAGTACAGGTAATGCTAATTCTGTAACCAGAATAGAATCTAGATATTCAGGATGTTTGCTTATATTTGCTTAGTTTATGTGACTGCTTCTGATGATGATCTCTTTTCTTGCGCTTGGCGGTTTTTCGTGGCGGCTTTTGTAGACAGACATGACGGGCTTTGTCAGGTCATGCTGTCTTTTACTGAGTCAAGAATTTCCTAACTATGGTATTGAGCATGTTTTAAGTATGACTGCTTTTTGGATGTTGGTGTGGATGTACTTTGGTTAGGGTGACCATTACTGGGAAATCAAAAAAAGAGGACACCCTGTGGGGCCGGGGAGCAGGAAAGCAGCTTTCCCAGGCCTCTGGAAAGTGTGTCATTCCCCCCCTCCCCACTTTAAAGTCCCAATTGGAGCAGAGGAAGAGAAAGCGGGTCATTCCTGCCCACCACTGGTCCAATCAGGGCCTTTTCCAGAATGTCCGGGAATGACATGCTTTCCCCTTTAAGGCTCTGATTTGAAGAGTGTGGGGGGGGGGGAATGATGCACCTCCAGAAAGCTTGCGATTCCCTCCCACCATGCTAATGGCTCCCTTAAAGGGGAAAACTTGTCTTTCCAGGACATAATAGAAAATTACAGCAAATTCCCCCTGGCACCCAGGATAGAACAAAAAACAGGACAAATCCGGGGAAATCCTGACAGTTGGTTTGGTAGGCCCAGTTTCTGAAGGTTTTCTGTATAGTTTTTTGATGTGATGCTGGTGACTGAGATGACTAATGGAATAATTGTGACCTTTTCCTGTTGCCATAGTTCTTTAACTTTCATGGCCAGTAGTGTATATTTTTCTCTCTTTTCCTCTTCCTTTTCTACAACTTTTTTGTTATTAAGTATTGCTATGTCAATAAAGTATGTATGTTTTTCTTTTTTGTCTATAACTGTTTTGTCTGGTTAGTTGCAAAGTATTGCCTTGTCCGTATGAATTGTTCTGTCCCAATATACTTTATGATCTGCATTTTCCAAGGTTGTTTTGAGTGAGTATGTATAGTGTGGTGTAGGTTGTTCTATGCTGAATTTTTTGGCCAAACGTTGGTGAATTATTATTATTATTTTATTATACAATATTTATGGATTACTTAAATTACAGAAATTTCTAACTGATGTACAAAAAGAAGTCCCATACAAAGGACAAGATTAAATTCCTGGAAATGCTTGTTTGAAAAGGTAGTTTTCAGTAGGTGCCTGCCTAATTCGTAATGGTAGGGAGTTCTAGCTATGATACTAAAGGCCCTATTCCGAGCCACCATGGACTGGATCTCCAAAATCTTGGGTAGCACCAGGAAGGTATCTCCTGGTGAACACAACAATTGAACAGGCAGGTAGGAGGTTCAGGCAATCTCTTAAAGTTTATTGAATATATTACAGCTAATTTTCATTTGTATGGAATGAGAAAGAGAAAAGGATATGAAAATGTGGGAGTTATTAAATGGGTTGCAAGGATAGATGCCAAGAAATATTATACTAGTGGCCCATCCCTATGGTTCCCCCGACTTGTGGATGCTTTTGTTTAACAAGTGGGATACAAATTAAGTAAATAAAATCAAAGCAAATGACTAGAATTGCCATTAACAGCTTAGCTGTGAGTTACCGTGTGGATTAGCAATTGGGCTTTATCCAGTTCTGTGTGTATTTTGAAGTTCTGTAAGTAATAATTTGATTACAGCAATTTGACATTAAACAAAGAATTTAGCACATTGAGAATCTTGTCTTTCACTTGAGAGAGAGAGAGAGAGAGAGAGAGAGAGTACATTTCTAGCCCTTAAGACAGTGAAAGCGTGAGCAATGCATGGTGAAATTTCAAAAGCCTGGTGAAGGGAAGTGGCCGGATTTCCCGTAGCTGAGGTGCCTTCCATAGCTCTTTGACCCTTTTCATGACTAACGGAAGCCAACCCCCCCCCCCCCATACAGAATGTATAAATTCTCTTAATTTGCATAGCACACAAGGGCTGTAGGATTGAACTCCTCTGCGTGCAGCACCGTAAATCCGAGTGCAACACACCGTGGCCCACGGCATCCCCCAGGGAGGATGTCTCATTGCTCTGCGGAGTTGATGGCACCATGTCTTCCGTTGGCCCCTTATTAAGCCAGGTGGCAAAACAAAATGGTAAACGTATAGCTGGGCAGCTCTCGTGGTGTGAAGGCTGGCATAAAAACGACCACCGCTACCCTGCTTTTCTGCTCAGAAAGAGAATTCAAATCACTTGAGTCCTATCAGGTCCAAAGTTGGGGAAGGTTGGAGAGCTTTCAGTGGCTGCCACCGTTCCAGGTGGTGGTGTTGAAGACCCTGAAAATGTCTGTTTCCTGTTTGGGCAGCCAAAAGCATCCTAGTCTGTTCTAGGGATGCATGAAACCACAAAACAAAACATGAACTCATTGCGGTTCTCTGATTTCGAATCCTGTCCGTATCAAATTGCAGCTTGGGCCGGGGGGGGGGGGTTCACCCGAAAATCTGTTTGTATTTTTGTGTGCCTTTTTCCAAATATACACATCGATTGTGTATATTTTTAATGGACGCTTTTTCTCCCATCGTCTATTGTGTATTTGTGTGCATTTTTCAAATGCATGCATTTCTCAACTGTTGTTGTTGTTGTTGTTATCCAAATTGCATCACAAGCGTGGAACGTACGGGTGTTCAGATTGCGTTCGGGTTCGGGTTCAGTTCCGAGAGGTACGAATTGAGGAAATTCTGGTCAAAAGCAAACTGAAATGAATTTCTCGCCATCCCCTAGACGGCATTGACCAATTCTCTCTCTTTCCTGCCCTTCTCCTAATTGGGTCTTCTCTACTCTGGAGCCATGTTCAGAAGTTTCATATGCCACAGCCCTCCTGAGGGCCTGCATGTGAAGAATGTACAAAATGCGATAGAACCGCATGTTGGTATATTCCGTGAGCATGGAGCTTTTTATAGAAGGAGGAATGGGCAACCTCCAGTTTTGCAGTCTCCAGTTTTGAAGGTGAACAGTCAGTCAGGGCTGGCCGCAGGTTTGAGGGGGCCCAGCTGCGCCCCCCCCCCCGCGTGCCCCCAGTAACCATTCCAAGTAGCAGTGGGCAGAGATCACTTTTCCCTTTTTTAAAAAAGACATTTTTACTGGTGATGGGCACTCCGCAAAGCACAGGCCTCTGCTCCATCTTCATTTCCCTGCCATGCCTCCGGGCCCTGCTGTGCCAGGCTGCAGCCTCAGCAAACGCTTAGCTACCCTTCTGCCTGCCACCTCCCTGTCAGAAAAGAACAGAAAGAGATGCCAGTGACGCAGACTGGTAACAGCCCTGTGGGCCCTGGCATTTGCCCAACCATGCTGCGTGCTGATGCCGGGCCTGCGAAGAATCTCCGGAAAACTGTGCCATGTTAAATTTTTGAATTTGTAGGCCAGCTTTACGCCTGAGTGCATTGTATGTTGGACACTGTACGTTGGAAACCAGGCAGTCCTGGCGGCCCACTCAGTTAGTCTGGTCCTCCTAGGCCCTTCCGTGTCCCCATTTCCTGCCCAGTAACCCGTATCTCCTCAACCCTAACCCCAACCCTGATTTCCCAACCCTGGCAAATTTGAACAGCTGCAGCGTGCGGTCAAGGCCTTTGAGTTCAGCCAGTGGCTTGAGCGAGGTGCTGAAAGGCAGCAAGAAGGGGAGATGTTGCATTGTTGTCCAGACAGGAGGCCGGGCTCCTAATATTTGTATTGGGGCTGGCCAAGCCATAGTCTTCTTGCTACCTTCCAATGTCAGAGGCTGATTGTTAACACTGACTGACCACAGCTCCTCAGATTTCCAAGAGGGCTTCTTTCCTTTTTTCCTCCCCTTTATTGTGAATATCAAAGAAACAAAACAATAAAAAACAAATCGTGAAAAAAGGGGGGGAAACACATTACATATACAGCGATGACATCATTTTTCATCACATTTTTTAAAAAAAGGAGAGAATTATACATATTTTTTTTAAAAAATCAGACCATACAGCCATACATTTATCCATTTGCAAGTTGCGCCTGTATATCACCTGTTCAAATGCTGATAAGGTTATTAAGTCCTCAATCCATTGCATTATGGGAGGTGAGCGTTTATCCTTCCAAGATGATAGTATAAGTCTTTTAGCTGTCGTAAGGGCTCTGAAAATCCATTTGCGTTGACCCTGTGTTCGTTTCCAGGTAGTTTAGAAGGACATGCACCTCCTTCCATAGTAAAGATTGATTCAGGTCAAGATTTATCCTTCTTTTAACCTCCTCCCAAAAGGAGGAGACTACTGAGCATTGCCAAAACATAGCTCCTCTGCCCTTTCTGCATTTCTGCCCAACGTCTAGCTCAGCAGGTGCCATCTCTAGGGTGAGTCGTGGTGGTAACGAAGATATGATGCACTCTTACGAAGCCGGGGAGGTATTTTAGCTGGACGGTTTATTTGTTTGTTTGTTTGTTTCTTTCTTTCTTTGGCCTTTGCTGAAGGAGATTGGCAAGAATATTGCGCACTTTTAACCAAGCTCCTTCTGCACAGGAAAATACATCATTACCTCAGATCGTGCTCAGAGATCTAGTGAGCTGAGGAGATAGCACTTGCGCCCAAACTCTTTGTGTGCATTCCAGAACATGCTGTGTGTGAGCTTGTGTGGTCGGAAGGTACTTACCGGTCTCCACCCTTAACTTTGGTTGCAGATTACTGCTGGGGTGTCCTTCTGAACTTGCTGGCTAGCTGTCGCTCTCTCAGGACCTTTTCTTTACCCCCCATGCCCTCCCTTTTGAGGTTTTTTCTTGCAAGTGATGACGTCCGTGAGCTGCTTTCTGTACGTATGCAAAGCTCTAGCAAGGGAAGGCTGGAGGGGGGGCGAGGTGGAGAGAGAATGCATGGATTTCCCCTGAATTCTCCATTTTCGGTTAAATGAGCAAACGAAAGGGTAAGTCTCTAGCACTTTTACTTTCAGGGGTGTAAGGAGGGCAAAATATGTGTGGACGGACCGGCAATGTCCTGTGGTCTAGTTTTGCAATAAGGTGCCAGCCGGTAGTTGCAAAACCACTGGCATGGTTGAAAGGCCCTTACTACCTTTTAAAAAAACAAATCAGATATATTTTTTTATTGAGGCTATTCAATATATTGTTGTGTCTAGGTTCTTGTTTATTTTGCATTGGCTTTCAGAGTGTCCCCCCTCAGCTGGTGTATTGAAATACCTAGTTGGTGTATTATAGTCCCATATCAGCTGGTGTATTGAAAAAACGGCGCCAGTTATAGTCCCGTATTTACTTGCGCATTATTCACTCATACAGAACAACTTTCTCTTACGGTAGTACAGACCTTACAGCTTTTACACATTGGAGGTGCATTTTGGCCTAGCCACATTGCAGCAGGTGGAGGCCCTCGTTTTAAAATACGATTTAGCGTCTTGCCATGGTTGAATCCACTACTGTGGTGCTCTTGGTAAGATTGCCTCAGTGGGATGCGTTTGCCTGAGGAGAGGCAGAGCCTGCGAACAGAGCATGCTCCGGCATGCTGCCTCTGAGATTCCTGGGCACTCTGCGCAAAATAGTTCTGGTGGTACTCTTGGAAAAGTGGGTGCTTTGCTGATCTTGGGGGTGGGGTGCAACCAGCGCTCAGCCCCATCCGCCTCTTCGTTCCCTGCCCCCTCCCTGCATGCTCTCGCTGTTGTATAAGAAACGGAGAAGAGGCTCAGAAGGTGCCCCAGTCAAGGAGGTAGGCAGAAATTTTGACTTCGTGTCTGTCGGTTCTGTGGCCACATCCTTCCTTTCTCATACACGTTTCTCAGGTTAAGTTTGAAAAAGAGGGGGTGGGGAGAAAATGGAACCCTTCATGAACAGTTTGCAGGTTTTGCTTTGGGAACCAAACCAAGAGTATCCATTTTTAATTCCTCTGTTTAATCAAGCATCATCTTTTCACAGTTGCAAAACATTTTTGCATATGCGCTGACCTTGCGGTAAGCCCAGCTGCAATCGTGGCTTCGTAACACACCTTTTCCCCCTCCGCCCCCCTGAAGTATTTTATAAATATCTGTATCGTTATGTGAGAAGCAATCTGGTGGTGGTGAAACCTGTGAAGCCCTTTGGCTAGTGGCTACACGCCACATTAAATGTGTAGTCTGCAGCTGATCTTACTCTCTCTTTTTTACTTTAATGGAAGCATGCAGGTCCCTGGTCTGCTTAAACCTTCCAATTGAGCCACTTTGTTCCCCTAAATTTCGGGGACTAAAGAAAAGGGGCGAAATATCCCTGACAGCCCCACCCCCGACGTCCACCCATTGAGCATGGGTGTCTGCAAAGAGAGCAATTGCTCATGTGTAGGCCCCTTTTGCAGATGTTCACACTCAACAGAGGGTGAGGTGGGGTGGGGCCAGACCAGCATGCACACCCAGGAAGCATGATGCCCTATCTCCCCCCCCCCCCCCCAGGTGTTGAGTCTGGGCTGGGCTCTGTGAGTCAGCGGCTGAGGGTACAACAGAGGCACGTCAAACCAGATTCCACGAACCATCCTAGACAGATACAACGCAGCAAATGGCAAAGCCAGGATGTATAAACAAAAGGGGTTATTCAGAGCGTGTAGTCGAACCCAGACCAAGGTCACTTACAGAGGGGATCCACAGGCAGGTAGCAGGGCTGGCGCCCGAGTCAAACAGAGATGTTGTTTCCAAGAGCTTCTGTAAGCTTCTACTGGACTTCTACTAGAGCCCTTTGATTGCAGAGAGTCCTTCTCGAGAAGAGGTCCCTCTAGTCATGAGGAGCTCTCTTCCTCCTGAGTTGGCCTCTGCTCCAGGCTGGAATTTCATTGAGTGTGTTGGGCCTGCCTCCTCTGGCGTCTTCGCTCCTTGGGACTTGGGGGATGCTCAACCTCCTCCTCTGAGGTGGACTGGGACCTCAGGCTCTTCCAGGGGCTCAGGCCCCTGTTGCAATACAGGCCCTGGGCATGGCCCTCCGTTGGGGCCTGTAAGTCTTCCTCCTCCTCGGAGTCTTCAACAGGGACATAACACACGGCCTCATTTCTATTTAATCATGTGGGCCACACAACACTTCCCTGTGGCACCGGCTACACATTTCAGGGGAAGATCAAGCTTGTCCACCATTTCTGATGGTTACAGTGATGTCTATTTACTATTTCTGATCTTCTCATGAGGACACTCCCACACACAAATAATTTCCAATTGAAAATATAAACCCTTCCCCCTAATTCTGTCACTTATCCATTAGTAACATCCACCTACCCACGTGTGGCTCAGAGGCATTAATGGGAAAGGAATCTGGCAATGGCTGGAGGCCCTCACTTTGCTTTGAAGCTTTCCCAGATGCTGGCAAGAAAACTTCTTAATGGGAAGAGAAAGTGAGAGGGGCAGGGCATCTTAACGGGTGCCAAGAAAAGTGTCTGGGTCACACTTGCGGCCGCGGCCACCACATTGCCCTACTCCAGATTTACACAGTAATAATTTCGAAATTTGCATCTATGTATATAGATTAGCATACGCAAAACCGTGTTGCCCTTTCTTGGTTCCACATTTCCTCTTTTTGGCTGATGTGTAAGGGTATTTCCAGATGGACTGCTCTTAGAACTTGCAATCAAAAGACCTGCCGCATCTACTCCCATCTTTTGCTCCTTGACAATTGTTTTGCGGAACGGGCAGGGCGATGGCATGATAAGAGCCTCATTTGGAAGCATCCTTAGGGGCCATCCTTGTTCTGTAGGAGCCATACACAATTCCTTGACGGGTGAGCTGTTGGGGTTTCCCCGAAGGCAGAAAGTTTGAAAACCCCAGCGCCGGGCTAAAAATTCCAGTTGTCACACTGTTCAGGAAAACAAATGTGACTAATTCACATTTGGCCTGAACGTTTGTGCTGGAGTTCTAGTAACTTTTTTGAAGTTTCCCCTTTGCAGAGGGCTTTCTCTGTGAGTTTTCTCAGGAACTTAGCAATAGGTTAAGGATGGAGTTAGCTTGAGTTTAAGAGAGGGTGATTCTCTGGGTTGGGACAGGATTTTAAGACGGAGAGAGTAGGCCACTCTTGGTATATGTGAACTGGTTATTGATTAAAAATAAGTTTAGACTCCACGTTCCCTCAGGGATACCAGGTGGTATGTAATAGCCATAAGAAAAAACTGATCATAATCACTTTACATTATAATTAAACAGTTTAGAGGAAATCACACCAAAGAATACGCTGAACTTAAAATGATCGGACAAGTACGGTTTTGACCTGGCACCAGTCTTACTCCTGGGGGGGGCGTCATTCCAAAGTCGGGGTGCCACCACAGAGAAGGTGCTGTCTGTTGTTGTCACATGACAAATGTCATCTGGTAAGGGTACATGCAGAGACATAGGGGTTACCTCATTCTGCCCTCGTGACAGCCTCATGAGGTAGTTTAGGGCTGACAGATAAAGACTTGCCTAAAAGCACTGACTTAGCTTTATGATGGAGATTAGAATCTAGGCCTCCCACTCTATGCCAAACTGCCTCTTAAAGAACCCAGACCATTGGGCAGAAGAAGCTTTGATGGAGGATGTCTTCCTCCCTTTTCAGTCCTCATCATGCCACAAATCATTAAAATAGGTATGTTTGGACAGGTAGGCTATTGTTTGTTTGACTGATTGATTGATTGATTTGATGTGTACTCTTCCTTTGTACCAAGACAAATGATACTCAAGGTGGCTAGCTAAAAATGTGATGAGTTAGTAACTTCACAGCATTCAAAATCTATCTGAGGCAGCCGCTTTCTGGTAGGTCTGCCTCTGCCTGCGGAAGTCTGATTTTGGATTATCCCATGTGACTATGCTACACAGCTACCCAGAACTGGGGTCACCCCATGAAGCTGATTGGTGGGAGTTTCAGGACAAATAAAAGGAAGGACTTCTTCACACAGCACATAGTCAAACTATGAAATTCACTACCACAAGATGTAGTGATGGCCACCAATTTGGATGGCGTTAAAAGGGGGTTGGATAAATTCCTGGAGGAGAAGGCTATCAATGGCTACTAGCCCTGATGGCTATGTGCTACCGTCAGTATCAGTGGCAGTAAGCCTATATGCACCAGTTGCTGGGGAACATGGGCGGGAGGGTGCTGTTGCTCCATGTCCTGCTTGTGAGTTCCTGGTCGACAGCTGGTTGGCCACTGTGTGAACAGAGTGCTGGACGAGATGGACCCTTGGTCTGACCCAGCATGGCACTTCTTATGTTCTTTCAGTTCTAACGGCAAGGGCATCTCCAATTCCAAATTAGCATGAAATTATCTTTACATCCATATAATGTAAGGTTGTTTTACCCGTAGGACTTTGCTACAAATACACTCAGTGGGAAGCTGCCTGTTGTTCTCGTGTGTGTTGGTGTCCTAGGCATAATTCCAGTAAAACCCAAAGAAAACCGAAATGTACAATGGACACACATTAATTATCTCCACGTTGTGTGGTCTTTGTTCAAAGGCATGTTTGAAATATGTTGCAGTCAGTTATGGGTCACGTGGGCTACCTAGAGCAGGGGTGCAGCACTTCTGACTTGCGGGTCAAATCCATCTTGACTGCGGTTCCAATCCTGCCCTCCGGGTTTCCTGGGTTTTGTGTGGCTTTTTTAAATCACATTTGAAAAGGTCGGAATGCCTCTCCTAAGTCTTAGTTATCGGCAGTAACAACTTTTAGCTACTGTGAGCCGGTATTTTTGCTCTTTGGCCCGGCCTACCACTGAAATGCAGCCCCCGAGAGAGCTTCTCTAAAACTGAATCCGACCCTTGGGCTAAAAGAGTTTCAACACCCCTGACTTACAGAAAGTAAAAACAGAGCTGCCTGGTGAGCCTCCCTGGGTAGGTAATTCTACAACTGGGGTGCTACCACTGAGAAGGCCCTAAGTCTTGCAGTCCTCTCCTGGACCTCAGATGGTGGAGGTACTTGCAACATGGTCTTCTTGGAGGATCTCAGCCTGGGGCAGTGGAGGGAAGGCAATACCTGTGGAAGCCCCCCCCCCCCCCCCCGAAGGCTGAGAGGCTGCTGCAGAGATCAAATGTTGTCATTCCCTTAAGCGATGCTGAATTTTGACACTGATCTCTGTGTTTGCAGTTATCAATGGAATTAAGCCCTCGGGCTGAAAGAGTTTCAAACACTTCTGGCTTACAAAGTAGGGGTGCACAACTGGTAATCCACCAAACAGAACATATTAGTTTAACAGCTAGGGATCACGGCCTTCTTGATCAGTGGCCTTCAACTGTCCCAGACCCAAGACCCATCTCAGACTCCCAACCTGCAACATGGGACCCACATTCACAATTTCACAACTGCCTAACATGGCGGCAATCTCACGACCCACCATTTGAAGACCCCGGTTCTTGATGCTTGACAACCCCTCTGGGTTTTTGTTTCATTTCGTTTGTCCTGGGCAAGCAGCAGCGTTGCTGTAGGGGGGCTGGTTCAGCCCCGGTGGTGTTGCAAACTGTGCAGACCAGCTCTGGAGCAATGGTAAGGAATGGGCTTTGCATGAGGTAATTGTGCATGCTAAAGACATGGGTCTCATCTGTACATGCCTGTGATTTGCAGGGGGATGCTAGAAGGAGCCCGGAATGCCTTATGTGGATCGTCAGAACCGAATCTGTGGGTTTCTGGACATTGAGGACAATGAAACCTGTGGAAAGTTCCTGCGAAGATATTTCATCCTGGATACCCAGGCCAACAGCCTCCTGTGGTACATGGACAATCCCCAGGTGAGGTTTTCCTTTCTGGAGCTGGCTCAGTCTCTAGGAAAAGCCTATTTTGTCTGTCAGTCTGTCTTGTTCGTTTGTTGATTTATTTATTTATTGCATTTCTATCCCACCTTTTTCCTCCAAGGAACCTAAGGTGGCGTACTCTTCCTCTCCATTTTATTCTCACAACAACAACCTTGTGAGGTAGGTTGGTCTGAGAGTCTGTGACTGGCCCATAGTCACCCAGTGAACTTCTATGGCTGAGTGAGGACTAGAACCCGGACCTTCCGACTCCCAGTCCAACACTACACCACACTGGCTCTGTTCCCACGCCTATTCCCATGTTCTTGTTCCATAGAGGCAGACTCAAGTCACCTCTAGACATAATGGCAGAAAGCAGCAGCTCTTCTTGGATATCTCTGGAATTCATTGTAGAATCACTTTTTAAATTATTCTATTACCATTAAGCCGAGTGAGGCCGTCGCTTCGGGCAGCAAGTTTTGGGTGCCCTGCAAGGGCAGTTAGTGATTTAATTCATTGTTACTGTATTTTTAGTGCCAGGGATGGGGTGAAATGTTTGTGAGATTTTTTATTTATTTATTGCCTCAGGTGCCAAAATAGTTTTAGGTACTGTGCATCTTGTCTTGGGGTTAGCCCCATTTGTTACTCTGCCTCAGGCAACGAAATGCCTTGGGGGCTGACCTTGCTTTTAGATTTATATACAAGTCATTTATTTATTTATTTATTTATTACATTTGTATACCGCCCCATAGCTGAAGCTCTCTGGGCGGTTTACATAGGATTAAAAACAATTAAAAACAATATACAAAAATTAAAACAGCAAAAACATACAACATACACACAATCTGTACATTTAAAAACCACTTCAACACTTCAAAAAACTACAAAAACAAAACAAAACAAACCCAGGCTCCTCAGATATTGCCAAATGCCTGAGAGAAGAGGAAAGTCTTGACCTGCCGCTGAAAAGATAACAATGTTGGCGCCAGGCGGGCCTCGTCGGGGAGATCGTTCCACAATTGGGGAGCCACCACAGAGAAGGCCCTCTCGTTGCCGACCTCCGAGCTTCCCTCGGAGGAGGCACTCGGAGGAGTCATGGAACAAATGAAAGACAGAAAGAAAAAGAAAGAAATAATTTTTGCTTTCCTTACTTCAGTGCCCCAGAGATCATTTGGTCAACTAGATTAGATGGGTTTCAAGTTATTTCAGAGTTATTATTATTATTATTATTTATTACACTTATATACCGCCCTATAGTCAAAGCCTTTGGGACTGAAGCCAAACTAGAACATGATATTAATTGCCTCGAGGTAATTGACACACATTTTTTAAAAATATAAATAGCTGCTGGGAGTGGAGCAGAAGCAGGATTGGGGCCATGGCATGCCAGGAGGTAGGGTTAACCCTTCTCCCCTCCCCCCATGGTTCCTATGAAAATCTCCCTCCCTTCGATAAGTTGTTGTTAACCTCAGAAGGGAGGATCCTGTTGCGTCCTGCTTTGGCAACTAGTTAACTTTATTTTATTTTTTAAAACCAATGCCATGAATGTCGATTGCCTTCACTGAATTAAAGTCCTGCCTAATTTAGACCTAAATCCACCCTAAAATATACACTGAAAAATCGGTCGCTGACACCTCACCTTCTAGATTGAAAAGTGGTAGAGCTCTTAATTATCATGGGGGAGAGGTCTAGCCAGAGTATAGACTTAAACTCTCCCAGCTTCATACCTCTACGTACCCACTTTCCTGAGAGTTGCACTTTCGTAGGGCAAAGACATTAATATATACACCCAGACGACATTTGCAATCGTTAGAGGAGGTCCTGCTCGTCATTCCAAGATGAACAGACCGTCGTCATGAAAAACCTCGGCTGCAGAGCCTTCTTTGTAGCGGCACCCACCCTCTGGAAAACCCTTCCTCATGCGGTTCGGGAGGTGAAAAATGTAACATCCTTCAAACGCCTCCTGAAACATTTCTTTTTAGACAAGCTTTCCCTGGACTATAACTTATTCTGGTTTCATATGATTTTTTAAAAAAAGTTTTAAAGTTTTAAATCTTGATTTTTGTATATTATGGTTTTAATTGTAAACTGCCTAGAGAACCTTGGCTGTTGGGCAGTATAAATATGTAATAAATAATATGATATAATATAATAATATGGGGGGTGAGATACAGGTTTTCTTACCCAAGGAAGTAGACTTACTAACAAGAGCCCATGATTGCAGTACAAGAAATATAAACAGAAGAACATATTGGTTCTCGTTTCTAAAACTTGCCGTAGCTGATCTAATAGGCAGGTAAGTTATTAATGTTCAGTAAGCCAAAGATGCTGGCCTGCTGACTAGGCAACAATAGAAGGCCTGGCTCCTACTATTTATACCAGGTCTAGCCAATCCAGAGGCTTAATACTAAGGTGGCCATATGAAAAGGAGGACAGGGCTCCTGTATCTTTAATAGTTGTACTGAAAAGGGATTTTCAGCTGGTGTCATTTGTATACATGCATCACCTGGTGAAATTCCCTCTTCATCACAACAGTTGAAGCTGCAGGAGCTCTGCGCTCCGTTGTATCTGGTCAAAAGAACAGGGCTCCCGCAGCTTTAACTGTTGCGATGAAGAGGAAATTTCACCAGGTGCTGCATGCAGACAAATTACACGGGCTGAAATTCTCTTTTCTATGCAATTGTTAAAGATACAGGAGCCCTGTCCTCCTTTCCATATGGTCACTCTACTTAATACTGGCTGCCCAATCAAAGGGGCTGATGTAGCAAATCCCTGTTCCCTTTGGTACTCTAAGGCTTGAGCATTTGCTGGGCTTAGCTCCTGACTCAGGCTCTGGAGTCTCCGACTGAACTCAGGTCTGGATCATGCTGGCACCCATGAAACCGAAATGTTCACGCCTCCCTGCGAGGCCAACGTGAAGCTCATGAGTCCAAAGAGGAAATCTGACCCAGCGGTTTGCTCTGACTCATCTCATGCCTTCCTCTGTCTGAGCATCTTGGCAGGGAAACCACTGCAGGTCCTTTTGTCTGGGAAAACCCCCCAGTCTGTGGGCAGCTGCGCTAAGTGATCTGAACAGAACGGGAGACTATTTACAGAAGACGGTGTACATGCAAGATTACACTCTGACCTGGTTCACATGGCTCAACAGCCTACGGATTAAACAACCCATGGACTGTTGGGGACAAACAAGAGAGAGAGAGCCGGCCATTTCCACATCTATTCAGCGATCCGCGATGTGTGAATCCAGACCACTGGGTTGTTTAGGGGCCAAATAACCCAGCAGTTAACCCAACCATTTTGACTGAGTACTTAGCCATTTGGTGTGCCTCCAGATGAAACTGTTATCGTGCAGACGCTTTGCCTCATTCACGGTCTTTTACAAGTTGGGCGACTGACGTCATCATCTTGCACTTGCAATCCCATGTTTTCCCACCGCTGTTCCCGTCCCTTTTTCTTATCCCCAAAAAGCCAGTTAAGGAGGGAAAGACAGAATAGGTGCAGGATATCATTCAAGGGGTAGCGCCGCTGGAAGCATCCCTGGATTTATCCATCTGGGGTAACTGCCATCATTTCAGTTCAGTACTTATCTATTTGATAAACATTTCAGGTAGCCCTATCAACCGAATAGAGAAAATTTTAAAAAATCAACGGTAGGAAAATGCCCTCATTAGGAAAAAAAACTGAAGGGGGGACACAAAGCTGGTGAGCTTCCGAGTTTGCCACAGCTTTTCTTCAGGCTGGGTGTTGAAGTGGGGCTGTGTGGCGTAGGGGGAGAAGTTGAGGAATATCCTAAAGCAGCCTTCCCCAGCATGGTGCCTTCCAGATGTTCTGGACTACTACAACTCCCATAATTCCCCAGCCAGGATTATGGGAGCTGTAATCCGACACTGCTGGCGGGCACCATTGGGGAAGGGCTGTCGTTAAGTCTTACAACGGAGCGCAGACGGCAACGTTAGGAAGACTTAATTAGGTGAGATTGTGCATGTGTCCAAGAGAGAATTTAGGTTGCACCAAGGACTAAAACGCACCACCGTCAGTAGAGGATGGTGGCCCTGATATCAGCGGGGCGGTTAATCCACTCCGGGTTTCAGTCAGAAGCAATCAGAACTCTAAAGGAGCTATCCAAGGTGCAAATCCGTCCGGGTTTCAGTCCGAACTCTAAAGTATCCAAGCTTCGCACCTGGGATAGCTTCTTTAGAGTTTGGATTGGTTCTGACTGAAAACCGGAGTGGATTTACCTCCCACTGACATCAGAACTACCGGCCTCTGCTGATCATCCTGGCAGTTCCCTCTGGGTTTTATATCTGCTGATATTTATATTTTCAAAGTAGAAATGGCCATTCCTGATGCAGCAAGGCCATTTAAGGCCCTGTACTTAATGGTTTTACAGCCCTTGCCCACTTTAGACTGCCATGTGAGGCGGTGACAAGAGGGGGGAGGCATAATTAGTACTAAAGCCTCTGCGAAAGTGCACGAATGTGTGGAAGAAGTAGTAAAAAAGTAACTGAGCCAGATTCTCCACTTTTCAGTTTTATCCTGACCTCTAGGCATCACTACCTCTAAGGGGAGAGTTCAACCTGTTTGCTGATGGCTTCATGATTGATCGATTGATTTTTAAAAAAAATGTATTTCAGAACCTGGCTGTAGGGGCGAAAGCAGTTGGATCTTTGCAGCTGACCTACATCTCTAAGGTAAGCTCAAGGTGGAGATAGGATTGCCATGTAAGTGGCTAGGCCTCATGGTCGGGTCGTCCTGGCTTTTTTGTTTTCTGTGCTTTAAAACCTCCACTTCGTTGCCTCATAACCAAGTGAGGACATAACAGTTAGAGGAAGAACCTAGTGTGGGTGGATGGATGATCGTGAGCCCCCTGAACAAGGACCGCATCGTTTCTGTACCGGGTCTTAGGGACATCAGTGGCGCTGAGTAAGTATTCAGCATCAGAAGTGAAGGTGTCCACAGCTATTGGGGCAAGTCTGTTTCAAATTGACCAGCCAAGCCTAGTGATTCATACCTCCTTTTTGCGCGGGCATCAATTGGGGAAAGTTTCATTTCTGGGAGGCAGGAGGAGGAAGGCAGCGCTACACCCTGCTGCGGAGGCTGAGATGGAATCCTGGCAGGCATTTCGAAAACTTCACCTTTATCCGTTTATACAAAGCCAAGTTTCTAGCCCTTTGGGTTGCAGAGTTTGCAGTGGCAGTGCCTGGTAAAAAAACCAGCAACTCTATTCAGTATAATACCTCTCTCTCTATATATATAGAAATTAGTACTTTGCCCTATCAACATTGCCTGCATGATTGCAGATTGCTCCTTAATTATGTCATATGTTCAAATTGAAGGAAATGAAGACCATGTTCTCACTTTTAAGATAAAAACTGGAGAGCTGCTATCATGTAGGTCTTACTGGCAGTAAGAGCTTTAAGCTACAATTTGCTGGTATTTTTTCCCTCCCCTGTTGAATGCTGCCCAAGAGCTTCCCCGAAATTCAATTTAGCCCTAAGCTGAAAGAGACTTGACACCTCTGATTTATTCTATTTATTTATTGTTTGATTTGAACCCCGTCTTTCTACCAGAACTGGCACTCAAGGCTGCTTATGATCACTAATAAAACTTGATAAAAACAACAATTAAACCAATTAAAAACACAACAATAACAGAGTAAAAAGAGCCTCCAACCCAGCAGACTCACATACACATCCAAGACCCGCTTGAATAAAGCTCGGAGGACGGCAACAAGGGAGAGGGCCTTCTTTGTGGTAGCCCCCCAATTATGGAATGATCTCCCCGGTGAGGCCCGCCTGGCGCCAACATTATTATCTTTTCAGAGCCAGGTCAAAAATGTTATTTTCTCCCAGGCATTTAACAGCTTAAGTTGAGTTTTGAACTGAGTCTTTGGCCTGGCTGAAAGTTTAAAATTGTTTTAAATGTTAGCTGTTTTTATATTTTATGTTTTAAAATTTTGTATATTGACTTTTAATGTTCAGTCTTTTAATTTCTGTAAACCGATCAGAGAGCTTTGGCTATGGGGTGGTATACATATATTGATGATGATGATGATGATGATGATGATGCAGGGTTTGCCTGCCGGCGAAAGGTCAGCACAGAGGGAGTGTAATCCCATCCAGCAGACTGGTAGCCAGTGAAGCTGTTGCAACAAGGGAGTTGTCTGCTCCCTGTAACGAGCCCTAGTTAACAGTCTGTTACAACCATTCCAAACCAGCTTAAGTTTCTGATCAGTTTTCAAAGGCAGCCCCACATAAAGCGCATTGCAGTAGTCCAAACAGGATGTAACTAAAGCTGCCTCTACACAAGATGTTTAAAGCTCTTTGAAGTCTCATTAAAAATTTTACCTCTACAAGAGCGGAGCGTAAATCGGGAGTTGAGGAGCTTTATCTCTCCGATTATGCGCATTATCGAATGCGCGTTAAATAGCGAGTTTTATTTTGCTCCAGCCGTTAAAGCGCATTTTGCCTATGTGAACAAGCGATTCTCCGCATTAACTACTTGTAAAGCGCATTTCAAACAACCGGTAAGGCCACCAGTTGTACGCTCAATTATCTCTTGCGTACAAGCATTTACGATAAAGCGCTTCAGCGATTATGCGCATAATCGGCTAACCAGGCGTCAAACAGAATCCATCTAGAGGGGGTCTTTGGCATATGTGACCATGGCCAGATCAGACATTTGTAGGAAAAGGACGCAGTTGTCGCATTAGCCTCAGCTGTGGAAACACATTCCTGGCCACCTGGGCATCCAGGTTCGAGCCTGAGCCCAGAGGTACTCCCAAAATGCAAATCTGAGCTTTCGGGGGAGTGTAACTGACTCCTGTCTCACTCAGCCATGACATTCGCTGGGGGTGACTTTCATGAAGTTCACTGGATGACCTTGAGCCAACCATTCTAAAAGAGCAATCATATTGATTGGGCCCTTGATGATCAGAAGACCCTGAACATTGAGGCTTCCCATCATCCAATGCATGGTGGGAGGAGCAGTAGAGGTGATCTCTGCCTTTCCCTCTCCTCACACCCTGCATTTTTCACTAGATGAGCTTTTTTGCCCATCTAGCAACAGCACGAGAGGAGGAGGAAGGAGGCTGGAGAGGCCTCAGGATAGCTCATATCCTGGCCTCTCTGGTCTTCTCCTCTCCCTGCCCCCCTTTCCCCCTCTCCGAGGTTGCTGTTCCAAACTCGGAGGCCAGCTGGCGCGGTTCTTTCCATGCTGACGGGGAGGGGGAGCCCGATCTCTGACTCCCTCTTCAGAAGTTGGTGGGCTGTCGCTGACCTTGGAGGGGGGCGGGAATCTCCAGTATCCTATGGGACTTGCGGCAATGTCTAGGGGCCGCAGGATTGCTCCCTAAGCCAGACTTCCCGAGGCTAGCCATGCCGGCTGAGAATGATGGGAGTTGCAATCCGACACATCTCGAGTGCACTAGGTGAAGGAAGGCTGCCACAGGGTTGTTGTGAGAACAAAAGGTGGGGCGGACGGCACCATGTAGACCGCCCCAAGCTCTGCGGAGGAAGGGCAGGATAAAAATGTAACAAATAAAAAATGAATTAAAGATAACAAGCAGTAATTACAGGAGGAGGAGGAGGAGGCGCTAGGTCACCCGGCCTATCCCTTTTTTTCTGAGTTAATTGTCCTGCAAATCCAGCTAGCTTTATCTTCTCATCGTTTTTATGAACTATTTTAATTACAGTATTAACCCTTTCCTAAATGGGACAGATGCTGGGCTGGCTGGAAGGTTAGCAGCATTGTGGGCAGTGGGCTGTTCTCCAACCTATGTACGTAGGTGAAACAGGACTCGGTCACTTCCTGATGAATACCGAGTTCTTTCTACCTGGGATCTTGGGAGTGGGAAGGTTGCATTCTTCCCCGGATTTTGTCCAGTGTTGCTGCTCCTTCTAGGATCACCTTATCGCCTGCCCCCAAAACAGTTCCTTGCATCTTTAATAGCTGCATAATAAGCAGAAATTTAATAGGTGCAGCCTGTCCTCCTCTTTTGTGCTGGAGAGGGTTTCGTTTGCTGACTGTCTGCCTCGTCGTGTCTCTACAGGCACAAGAACCCTGTCCCCCTCCTCAAAATTAGCTACCGAGCCATATACAAGGTTATGTTATTATCCTACAAAGCCCTAAACATCTTAGGACCAGCATACCTAGCAGACTGCCTTCCCTTATATGCACCCAGATGACAGGTATGATCCTCAGGAGAGGCCCTGCTGGCCATTCCAAAAGGAACGGAATGTCGCCACGAAGAACCTCGGCAGCAGGGCCTTCTCTGTAGCAGCACCTGCCCTCTGGAAAACCCTCCCTCGTGCGGTTCGGGAGACGGAAAACATGACACCTTTTAAATGCCTCCTAAAAATGTACCTCTTCACACAGGCTTTCCCTGGACTGTAATTTATCTGATTTTATATTGCATTCTTAAGTTTTTAACATTTTAAATTTATTGTATGCTTACTGTACTTTTATGGTTTTAATTGTGTACTGCCCGGAGAGTCTCGGCTATTGGGCAGTATAAAAATGTAATGAATGAATGAATGAATGAATGAATGAATAAATAAATAAATAAATAAATAAATAAAATGTTGGCAGCTTATCTCTGCAACAAAATTATTCGGGCTACATCCTTGGCATCTCATTTTCATCCACTCTTCCCTTGCAGGTCAGTGTGGCTACTCCAAAACAAAAGCCTAAAACACCTTTCTGTTTTGGTAAGTAGAAGTCATTGGGAAGAAGGGCCCGGGCTTGTTAGCACATGCTTGTATAGCCCGTGATTACTGTGGTTTTGAAAATGAGCAGCTGGCTCCTGAACTGACTCTTTTGGGAAGTATTGTGTTTAAAGAAACATTGGATGACGTGTGACTTTTGACCTGAGATGGATCATTCATATATGTACCCTGCACTCATTAAATGGTGAATGTGGCATTGTGAATTGATCTACCTTATGTAGAGGTACAAGAATGGTGCTATACTCACAACAGTAATGAAGTTGTTTTGCTCAGGTGTCTACAAAATCACTCTACTGCCATTTCTTGGTAGCAGAGGAAAGCTAATGCTATCGCTATGCCAGTTAGAGGGCTTAGGGTAGGAGTTTTTGAATCAGTTTTGTTCCATGGTTTGAAGGCCTGGGATCCTTCAAACCATGAGCTTCATTTGTTGCTTCCTGTTTGTATCAAGGCATTGTTTGCTGTTGCATCTGAACTAGCAAACAGTGGCTCAATTCGGATGACACAATAGTCAATGGTGGGGTAATAATCAACTTTACAGTTGTTCATCTAGGGGGTACTCCCCACACAACATGGTAATAAATAATCAACTGTGGTGTGGATTAGGATCAGCGTTGAGTTGACTATGGCAGCATTCGGATGACACAATAGTCAAAACAACTGACGATTGTTTCCCCCACACCAGTTGTTTATTGTGTCGTCCGAATTGAGCCAGTGTTTTTGAGTGATCCTTCCAAAACAGGAAGTAATCAAGTCCCACATCTGAGAAGGGACTCCAAGCCATGGTCGCCTAGAAGTGGATTCAGGATCCTTCCTCTGCCACAGACTGGTTTCGTGATCTTGGCTCCCTCATTTGTAAGCCCAGCTTCCAACTGCTGGGAATTGCACCCATCTGCACCTCTGGCTTCTGAGATTTCAGCAGCCTTCCGGCCCCCACACACTTTCCAAGCATGTCTTTGTAACCATAAGGCACAGGGTGGGTAACCTCTTTCAAGCCAAGGCCAGAATTCAATTTCAGAGAAGCTTTCAGGGGCCAAATTCCAGCGGTGGGTGGACCCAAAGGACAATAGGCTGGGTCTGAAACTCAGAATACACCCTTATCTTTTAGCCGTAAGCTCTTAATAGCAGTAATTAAGCGCTAACACTCCAAAGTCGTTGTAGACAATGCCATTTATTTATTTACAATATTTATATACCACTCAGTATCTAAAGCAGATTCCAAAGTGGTGGAACATATGTATAAACAGCAAAAAGAAGAAGTTTAAAAAAGCAAATTAAAATCGTTCAGTCTTGAGTGTTTGGGCTAGGAGCCCACCATTTGGAAGTGCCCAATGGCTAAAGGCAGTGATTAGATTGAAATCAGGATGGTTTCCAAGAGAGGGCAAATACCCTCCAGAAATGGGTACTTTTCATCAGTGGTGAGGAACATGTTGGTGAAATGCAGCTTCCCATTTATCAGAGTCGGGGTAAATGAAAACTTTTTTGTATCCACTTTATGTTTTTAAACACTGTATATACAATAATTTGCTTATAACAAGCTATACAACTAAATGGAAAATGATTTGAACATTACAGCCCTTAATCAAGAGCAAACGTTTATAACCTTTAAACCAAACTATTTGCAATACAACTGTTGCAAAGGAAGTTTACAAAACAAACAGTTCTTTATATATATTGCTATAACAGGCTTCCGGTTACCCACCCGTTTCGCGAGAAGCAGGCTTCTTCAGATATGCGTTTATATGTTGTAGCACCAAACTTAGAGGCTATTGCCGCGGAAAAAGGGATTCATTCTTCAAATCGTTTAGCAGAATGCAGTACAATAATATCTGCAGGGCCACAGTTCTTCCATCCCTGTTTTTCATCGACATGTGATGATGGTCTGGCCCTTCTAGGGTTCAAGTCCAGCCAGCCAGGGTTCACCAGATGGCCTCACCCTATCCCCTCCTCCCACCCCCACCCCAAACTGCTGATCCTTTGGTGGTTTTCAGCCTGGGGCAGCAGAGGGAAGGTGATACCAGCGGAAGGTTCCCGCCCCCCCCCCCCCCAAAGGCTGATAGGCTGCTGCAGAGATCAAACGTCGTTGTTCTCTTAAACGATGCTGAATTTTGACACTGGATCTCTGTGTTCGCAGTTATCAACGCGTTGTCTCTGCGATACGTCTTGCAAGCCAACGACCAAAGGGATCTGCAGGACTGGGTGGAGGCGCTAAATCGGGCCAGCAAGATTACGGTAGGTTTGGCCTGTGCGCAACTTCCGGGCTCCGTGGGGACGAGGGGGGGCACTTCACTCCTGCCTAACACTGTGGGACAGAAGAGCTGGTTTGGTCCTCCTTGACGTTGGGCTTGTCTCAGGGCTGGTCTCACTTTATGTCACTGAAATTTCAGTCAAATTTGGTGATGGGGCAATTGGACTAAAACCCTGAAATGAAATGGTAGGAGAGGGTGGAACAACGTAGGGGAGAGAGCCTAGGGAGGGCTTCTTCACCACTCATTCCTCGCTTTTTATTTTCTTAATCTTTCTTTACATTTTAAGGAAAAGGAGGAGGCGAAGAAGAAGAAGAAGAAGCCCTTTCCTCTCCCCCGAAACAGTTTTAGGTGTCAAATTGCAACCTCAAAATAGTTCCAAAACAAATTTGATCTCCACTAGAGACTTGAGCGGTTTTGTTGTTGTGTCTTTTCTTATGGGTGTTCATAATGAACCGCGCAACACAGAGCAGCCTTCCCTAACCTCGTGCAAACCTGGAAGACAACAACTCCCATCATCCCAGGCCATGCTGGCTGGGGCTGATGGGTGTTGAAGTCCAGAATATCTGGAGGGCCCCAGGTTGGGGAAAGCTGGCCTGTATAGGCTAGCATTCTGTTTCCCACAGTGACCAGCCAGAGCTCACCCTGGGTCAATCTGGCCATCCGTAACGACTCCATATCGTGCGAACAGCTGGCTGCCACTGCAAATACACCTTCCTTTCCATGGCTTGTGCATGGATTTATTGCAGGGGTGAGCGACTTGAAGCCCTGTGTTGAGTTTGGGTTCTGGTTCTGCCAGGTCCAAGTCATCGATCACACATATGGCGCTCCTGCTCACAGCACCACACGTGTGAATGATGACTTGGGCCTGGCAGAACCAGAACCCAAACTCAACACAGGTCCTTCCAGATGTTTTGGCGTACATCTTAAGAACCTAAGAAGAGCCCTGCTGGATCAGACCAAAGGTCCATCTAGCCCAGCACTCTGTTCACACAATGGCCAACCAGCTGTCGACCAGGGACCCATAAGCAGGACACGGAGCAACAGCACCCTCCTGCTCATGTTCCCGAGCAACTGGTGCGTATAGGCTTACTAACTCTGGAACTGGAGGTAGCACATCTTCCATGAACCCTAGCCAGTGTAGCCAGTAGTGAGGTCTGATGAGAGTTATTAGCCAAAACATCTGGAGGGCCACAAGTTGCCCATCCCTGATTTCCACTCTCCCTTCGCCCCACACTCACACAATTCATGATAAGAACAGCAAAAGAACCATGCCTGTGAAGTGCTGTTCTTCAAGAATTTCCCCCACTTTGGGGTGATCTTCCAAAACTAGGTGTCTCTGAATTAACTCTTGGGGGGCGGGGGACAAAAGCAGCATCTTCTTTCTTTTAAGGGGAGAAATATTCGTGGGATTTGAAACCTCTCACCCCAACCATAGGAATGCCTTGTATTTAGGGGCCAGCTGAGATGGGTGTGTTCCCTTCCCTCAGTGTCTGCCGGGCCCACGCCACATCAAATGCAATACGCGGGGGAAGGATGCCTTTCTGCCTGTGCCAACTGCTCTGTGGCATTCAGAGGGAGGGCGGTTTGCGCCACTACAAACACCGCCAGCTAGGAGATCAAATGCCCCTACCTGCTGGCTCTGATGTTCCTCTTGCCGCCTATGCAGCTGTTTCCAGAGCTTGGCTTGCACTGGGCCTATTATGAAGCTGCAGCTGGGATGATCTAAGCCAAGTGGTTCCCCCCCTCCCCCAGCTCTGTTCCAAGGAGCCCTGTGGTTCCTTGGAAATAGACCAGGGGCTCCCCAAATGAGAGATCAGTAGAGGCAGTTAGCTTTACCCTAAAACACAGCTTTTTTGCTTTTACCCATCTTCCCCTGCATTGGGTGCACAAAAGCGGGGTAGACCCTGATTGCTCCACTACGCCGGAGAAGGGTGGGCAGAGGGGCTGGGAGACGTAGGGCGCTTCAAGGCGGAGCTTTTATTGTACAATTGTTCTGCCTCATTCATGGAATTTTGCAGAGGATCCTGATGACTTTATTTGTTTATTTATTGCATTTCTATACCGCCCGATAGCCAAAGCTCTCTGGGCAGTTCACAAAAGTTAAAACCATCAAACACGAATCAAAGTATAAAACAAACAACAGTATAAAACAAGCAATCGTATAAAAACACAATATAAAAATACAATATAAAAGCACAACCAGGGTAAAACCGAGCAGCAATGCAGGGATTTATACAGATTTAAGATTTAAAATAGCAAAGTTAAAAGGCTAAGATGAGAAACTGTTAAAATACTGGGAGAATAAAAAGGTCTTCACCCGGCGTCAAAAAGAGTATAACGTAGGTGCCAGGCGAACCTGTCTAGGGAGCGCATTCCACAGCCGGGGTGCCACAGCAGAGAAGGCTCTCCTCCTGGTAGCCACCTGCCTCACTTCCTTTGGCAGGGTCTCACGACAAAGGACCCCTGAAGATGATCCTAGGGTCTGGGCAGGCACATATGGGAGGAGGCGTTCCTTCAGATAACCTGGCCCCAAGCTGTTTTGGAACCCTCCTGTGTTTTCCTACTGTGTCTTCTGAGGGAAAGATGTAATCGCTGCACAATGCCTTTGAATTGGTGGGGCATCTGGAAGTCCAGGGGTGCCCATAGTGCAGGGATGAAAAACCAGTGTCCTTCCAGCTCCCATCAGCCCCAGCTAGCATGACCAGTGTTCATGGATGATTGGGATGATAGTCCAAAAAACATCTGAGGGGGTTCCCCACCCGTCTGCTGCAGTGGCTTCCTCATCTCCCATTCTCTTGGGGCATTTCAAGCACAGGTCACCAATCCGTGTCAAGGGCATACCTGCAAGCCGCACAGGCAGTTTGAGCTTGTGGCATTTGGGGGCAGGCAGTCAAAACCCCATGGCATAGCCAGGCCAGGTTTCACGTCTGCCTTCCCAGCTCAGATTACAGGCAAAACCACCCATACCCACCCACAAGGTAAAGAGGCATTCCCTCGCTCTTTTGGTTGTTTTACTGACTAAGAATTTCAGCGCCCATGCTGTGGCACGCTGGGCAAATGAGCCTGGCCACTGGGGCTTTCAATACAGCGT
This sequence comes from Anniella stebbinsi, assembly GCA_029215795.1. Taxonomy (NCBI): domain Eukaryota; kingdom Metazoa; phylum Chordata; class Lepidosauria; order Squamata; family Anniellidae; genus Anniella; species Anniella stebbinsi. Next base: position 133,181,602 of record JARDYH010000002.1, read on the forward strand.
CGACTTGACAACTTAACAGACGCCTGACTTCCTCATACTTACCCACCCTGTAAAATAACCATGCTCCTTCTGAAACAGGAAGCCGTACTCTATTACATGCCTATTTCCTGTGTCTTTGGCCATGATTGCTGACTACGTCCTCCTTGAATTGCCCAAGCTCAGCTTTTGAGAGTTGCCTGTTGTTTTGGAACATGGGTGATTATCCTGAGAAATGAATCTGGAAGGACGGCTTTTTAGATCCTTCAAGTCAATATAGGGCTGATTCACACATTGTGGGTTTGTGGTTTTTCAGATGAACATCTAAAAATACATCATACATTTTAGACGTACATCTAAATACTTAAGTGTTAACAGCAAGTGGCCCCACAGGGACCTCTACCATCAACACTTCTCTGGGAAGAATTCCAAGAGAAAGAGAGGTAGGTGAGGATGACACCAGACACCAATTTCTCTTCGGCTGGGCGCTCCCTGACCCCAGGGCCACCAACTGCCCTGCAGGAAGGATCCTATTTTTTAAGAAAATGTTCACATTATTTCATGTATTGTTATTATTTTTATGTTACTTATAAGCTGCCTTCGTCGGATTTGTAACCAGACATATAACATATATATAATTACCATAATTAAAGCACAATATGAATGTTATACATATACATTCACTGAAGGGGGGGAGGTGTTGAAATGTTAATTGGCAAATCCCTAATTTGCACAAAGGCCCTCAGAGCTCACGTTCTCACTGGAACAGCTGTTAACATCCCTGCCTCCCATAGAACAGATTCATGCGGTCGGTGTGGGTATGTCTATCTGCTGGTCTAATTGTGGGATTCGTCGATTATTATTATTATTATTATTATTATTTATTACATTTGTATACCGCCCCATAGCCGAAGCTCTCTGGGAGGTTTACTGCAAAATCATACAATATGCACATAGATTTAAAATTACTATAATAACGTAAAAGCTATAAGACTAAAAACAAAAAAACAGACCCAGGCTCATCAGATATTGCTAAATGCCTGAGAGAAGAGGAAAGTCTTGACCTGGGGCCGAAAAGATAACAACATTGGCACCAGGCGGGCCTCGTTGGGGAGATCATTCCACAATTGGGGGGCCACCACAGAGAAGGCCCTCTCCCTTGTTGCTGACCTCCAAGCTTTCCTCAGAGTAGGCACTCGGAGGAGGACCTTAGATGTTGAATGTAGTGTTTGAGTAGGTTGGCCACTAGGTACAACAGGAAGTTGGGTTAGATAGGAACTTCAACTTGATCCAGCAGGGTGGTTCTTAGTAGGGATGTGCATGCCCAAAAATATTGTATTTTATTGTTATTGGAATTTCGGACCAAAAAAATTATCATCTCCAATAATATTGTAGGTTAATCGTATCGTCTTCACAATAATTATCAGAAATCCGATATTTAATTTGCAGCCCCATTGTGCCCTATAGAGTTGATTTTTTTTAGAAAAAATGCCTATAACTTCTGTATGTTCAAAGTTACAGGCTTGAAACTTGGTCACAATGCTTATGGGGTATGCCTAAGTATGTGTATGAAATTTGAGATCAATCCCGCCAACCCTTGATTTTATATGAATTTTTAAAGATCCTGCAACTTTTTGACAGGTCTGAATGAACGCACGTGGCGAGCTGTCACTCTGACCTGTCAGAACTTCAACGATCTTTAATAAATTCATATAAAATCGAGGGTTGGAGGGATCGATCTCAAATTTCATACACATACTTAGGCATACCCCATAAGCACTGTGACCAGGTTTCAAGCCTCTAACTTTTAAAATACAGAAGTTATAGGTTTATTTATATGGCAGTCCGATAATCCAATATAATCGGGCTGAAAATTTTCGGATCGGATATTTATCGGAGGTTTTTCTATCGTATCGTTATCATTAATTGGATGTCCGATAATGACCTTATCGGATCGTTATTGGACATTTTAACGATATGATACACATCCCTAGTTCTTAGCACCTTTATCGTTAGCATGATGCGCTTCAATCTCTGCTCATGTATTGGTTTGGCATACATTTATTCTCGATGGTGTGTTGTTCGCACACGTGCCCAGTGGTTTGAGATTAGACCTAGAATGTTGCATGCTGGATCAGATGAGGGTGCAGAGATCTAGGCCAGCTGGATGTCAGCCTAGTGAAAAGCCAGTTTTACCAGCTCAGCCCACAGAGTACCTTCGCCTCTCCGATGGAAAGGGAATCCACCCAGGATTTGCAGATTAGAATGGCTGCTATTTGTTGGCGGAAGTGCACAACAGCTTCAGGACCAGCCTGAATCAGACAGGGTCCGTTGTTTCTGCTTATGCACTGCCTAGAGAGGAGCTGATGGATGCCGAGAGCTGCTCAGTGTCTCCGTGAGATTCGGCACACAGATGACGCTGTTGCTGCTGTAGCTTGTAAGTGGATGTCTGAGCATCTTGGTGCCCTTGTGCAGGGGCAGGCAATTCGAGGGGACAAAGGGGGGCAATGTCATTAGACAATGTCATTGTTGGTTGCAAAGCATGCACTTTCTACTGCAACATCTCCAGACAAGCCTAGATAATTGTGTTTTAGAAAGGTTCGAGTCCCTAAGGGAAAATATTATTCATTTAATACGTCAGTAGCAGCAAGCTTGGCACAAACAAATTACTGGAGGTGAATGAAGATACCTTCTTTAGAACAATGGCTGTAAAAAATATGGGGTCTAATTTAACACATTGTGGGCTTTATTTATTGGCCCCCAATCTAACACCAAATTAAGCATGGTTAAGGCAACTGAAAGCTATGGACAAGTAAGCCATTGGGCTGGTTTGCACTGTGTTGGATTGTAGTCAGTGGGATTTGAAACGTTGCATCTAAGCACAATACCAATGAAGGCCAAAACAGACATTTCTTTAACTGTGAATCTAGCAGTTACATCCGCTTTCATTTTTACTCTAGAGTAGGAGAAGGGCTCCCGGTCCTGATTAGTACCCTCGGGGAGGGAGGGGCTTTTAAAATCTGGCTTGCACCTCTTGGGCCTCCTCTAGAGTAACCATTTTAAAAAGGCAGAAGAGCTTTTGAGACATAGTTTTAAAGTAATATCTGTTTCGGTCCAAATAGATGTGGCCTTCTAAGTCGCCCTTGCTTCATGTCAAACCGGCGGCAGATATGAGGAGTACTACAACACCAAACAAAAGCAGAGGTGAAGTCTCAGACTGATGCTCAGAAATGGAAATGCCATGCACATTTCTCCCACACTAGAGGCATTCAAGATGCAGCTGGACAGCCATCTGTCAGGGATGCTTTAAGGTGGATTCCTGCATTGAGCAGGGGGTTGGATTCGATGGCCTTAGAGGCCCCTTCCAACTCTACTATTCTATGATCCAGAACATTTGCTTCAGGGCACTCTAGCAATTGTTACACGTACTGAGAAAATGGGTACCTTCTGGAGGGGTACAGAAGGAGGCGAGCAGGTTCTGATCGGGCCGTTGAATAGTTTTGTTTTGTGCACCAGACATAACTTATCCTATTTTTTTTCTCTTAGGTCCCGAAGGGTGGAAGTTTACCCCTATCCACAGAAGTTGGCAAACGCCCCTACAAAACTGAGATCATAGGTGGGGTGGTTGTGCACACCCCCATTTCGGTCAACCAGGTGAGAAGGGAGTGGCTGTTCAGTCCGATCTATTTTTGTGCAAGAGGGATGTAGACGGGGTGTGTGTGTGTCGTGTTTGGGACGGATCATGTCAGTGTCTTTCGGTTGTTCAATTGGAAGCAGTTATCAGTCTGAGAGACTATGCAGGGGAGTTAAAACGTCTTGCAACAGGCTGCTCTATTTTTTCTTTTAAATAAGAATTGCAGATTTGTGGTTATGGAATCTTGTTCTTAGGTTTGTTGTAGATTTTCCTATATATTGCATACGAGATTCAGGTTTTTTTTAAAAAAACCATTCAGTTAAACGAATCACTTTAGTGGAAATGCTTGTTACTGATTGGATCAGTTCAGACAACGCATTAGTCAGTGCAGTGTGAAAACTCCACTCAGTGGTTGAGTTTTTAGGAGATACTCTACGCACAACACGTTCTAACTCCACCGTTGTGTGACCGTGGGCTACCGTGGAGTTGAGGAAAATCATCATGATGTCTGATTGACAGTTCCTCCTCCCTCTCTCCTCCCCCGGTCCTCCCGATGGCATCCCATCAGCCATTGCTGCAAAAAAACCAAGTATCCAATCCTGGTGGCTCTCCTAGAGCAACACTCGCTCCTTTCGCCACTCTTGCCAGGGAACTTTGTAGCCAGTGGGAAAAGTCAACTTAACACAACGGACAACTCCTCGGAGCCCTCTACACAACACGCAACACAACGGTTGTGGAGGAACTCTCTTCTGCACATCGTGGTTATTCTGCGTGGAATGTTCCCCCCCACCCCCCCAAAAAAACCCTCCACCATTGCGTGGAGTTTTCTCGTAATGTTACACATATCTTTATGATGGTGTGAACTCCACCATGGAGTTCTAAAACCACCGTTGAGAAACATGTCGGCTGAACTGAGCCATTTTCTAATGCAAGAAGTTTCGTTAGTAACTATGCTCTTAAAAGGAATAGTTTCTTGGAGGTAACTGCAAGTCATTCAACAGGCTGATTTATATTGGTGTGATCCTGGGTTGCAAATACCTTGTTTAACTAGTAATTTATCTAAATTGGATGATTTTCTGAACATGATGCATGGTGGAGAATTAATAGCTTCTGTTAAAGTGCACGGTAGAATATAATAGGTCATGGGTTCTCACACACCTGAAAATATATATTTTATTATTTTATTTTTATTACTTTATTTCATTTTATTAATACCCATACATGGATCTGTATGAAATGGATACAGCTTTTTAGCAATTCTACACTGGCTGCAACAAAAGTGAACCACATATCCAGATAAGTGTCCATTTGAAGGTGATGTCTGTATGCCACCCTTTCAAAAATTAAAAGTGCTGTAAGGTCCCCAGTCCATTGCATTATAGGATGCTGAGTGTTTATCCTTCCAGAGTTGTAATATTAGCCTTTTAGTTGTCAAAAGGATGCAGAGAATCCATTTACGCTGATCTTTTGTTAATTTCCACGAAGCAGATAAATAATTCCAAAGAGCATGCACACCAATGGATACTGAAGGCTGTTCCAGTACAAAAACAAAATCTGTGTAACAACCTCCCCGCAGAAAGAAGCAATTACTGGGCTGAATAACATGCAACCTAAAATCCAGAGATGTGAAAGGTAGATTCCAAAGCGACAACCAACTGATTAGGGGTTTTTGGTGGTGCCCACAGCAGTATCTCAAATCCCCAAATGCACCCACAGATCCAAAAAGTTGGGGACCCTTGTAATAGGGTAACTATCTTTCATAATCTGGTGTTAGTTAGAAGCAGCAGAATGGTAGTCTACAACAAATGGAATGAGATTTTCCTTCAAAGAGTTAGCCTTGCTTCATGAAGGAGGAGGGTATCCCTGGATATTGCTGACCCTTGACTTATATTCTAGTCAATAATGTAACTAAGGGATTCCTCATCATTGGAGAAGTTCTTTAAGTTGGTTATGTATTTTTGAGAAGTTTTCTTCATTATTGCAAATGCTTTTTATCCTAAGAGTAGAGTTGTAAAATTGCTGGACATTTTGAAGCCGTGGAAAAAAACCTGTGTTTTCCATAATCCATTTTTTCTTCATTTTCCCCCCCAATTTTTTGGGAAAAAAACAAAAAGGGCTTTGGAAAAAAATGGGAAACCCCGTTCTCCCCCCCCCCCCTGGAATTTTTCCATTGTTTTTCTGGGCCTTCACATCTCTACCTAAGAGCCAAACTACGTATAATGTTCTTCTTTAGATGGTTCAGATGAGATGACTTACAGTTACGGTACAGATGGGAATCCATCAGTTTACGGTATACATCTGTGACGATCGGATGGTGTTTAATGGTTAAAAGGACATCCAGGAAGAGTAATTTGGGGTTTTCAGTTGCGGAGTTGCTGGTAAACTTCATCATTGCGTGGATAGTACTGATAAACTTAGTAAAATTCTCCAAGCTATCCCTTCCATAGTCCCACATGACAAAGATGTCATCTTGTAACTCCACCATATTCTGGGTTTGTAGGTGGAAGTTTTGCTGATAGTTCCTTCAAGTTGTCCCAGTCATAAATAGATTGGCATAAGATGGGGCCATATGTATTCCAGCTTTTGTACCTTGGAGTTGTAAATAGTGATTGCCACCGAACATGAAATTGTTTTACCAACTTAGCCATGGAGGTTAAGACTTCAGTACTGGGATGATGATGATGATGATGATTATATTTATTTATATCCCTCCTTTTCCCCAATACTGGGAGTCAAGGCTGCTTACAAATTAAAACATGTACAGTTAAAAATAGATAGAGATATACAAAAATTAAAAACATAATTAAACATAGTACAATATTAAAATATTTAAAACATTTTAAACATTTTAAATACTATTTTTTTTAAAAAAAATCCAAGATATGAACAACACATCAACAGAGGTCATTGGAGGTTCTGCTTTATAAAAAGTGTGTTAAGACTGAGAAGCCATCTTCGTTGGGGTATGAATGTATAAAAAAGTAATATTGAAGGTTGCGATGATGGTATCATTGGTAAATTGACGTTCCTATTTAGTTTCCTAATTTTCATAAGAAAATCCATAATGTCTTTAATATATGAAGGGAGTTTATGGACTAGTGGTTGAATTATGGAGTCAATATACACTGAAATTATTTCAGGGACAGTATTGTGGCATAAAACAATAGGTTGTCCTGGGTTGTTGTTTGGTAGCTTGTAAAATCTTCCTGCAGTAGAGGAGGGCTTAATTAAAAGATCAGCAATTTCTCTTTCCAGTAAGTTTTCATGCAGGAATTTATGGATTGCATTGCGAGTTTTTAAATTTAGGTCAGCTGTGATATCACGATTGAGGAGTTTGTATGTATTGGTGTCATTTATTTGTCTCAGACCTTTAGAAATATAATCCTCAACTTTCATCATGACAACAGTTCCTCTTTTATCAGCTGGCTTCAGTGCTATGTCCTTTCTCATTTGAAGTTGGTTGAGGGCCTCTCTTTTTTTCTCTTGTTAGATTGTCAAAAACATGTCTAGGTTTGTGTCCATGAATTCTTTTTTAACTGATCAAAGGATTTCTGTTTGGGTGTCCAGGTTTTTGGGGTGGTTTCACAATATGAGTTTTGTTAACGTTATGGGGAAAAAAATCTCAAATGCCTTAACAGCAGCATTCATATATATCGAAAGATAGATAGACTAACAACAGAGTAATTTCAACATATCTTTAGAGCTAAATGTTGCGGCTTCCACACTCATCAGGAGCTGTGATTTTTAACGACACAGCTACTGATGAGGGCAGAATCTGAAATGTTTAGCCCTAAATATATTTGGAAATTACTCTGTTGTTAGTCTATGAACTCCATCACACCAACGATTTAGTGCACTTTCCCCATGCCTGGTGTGTGGATTTGCAGTATGGTACTCACATGATGCTGTCCCTGTCCTGCTGACACCCCGCCTCTTCCTAAGCCTTTCCTAGAACGCTAAAAAGTCTTGAGTTATTTTTCCTAAACACGTTTCATAGAATCATAGAATAGTAGAGTTGGAAGGGGCCTATAAGGCCATCGAGTCCAACCCCCTGCTCAATGCAGGAATCTATCCTAAAGCATCCCTGACAGATGGTTGTCCAGCTGCCTCTTGACTGCCTCTAATGTGGGAGAGCCCACAACCTCCCTAGGTAATTGGTTCTATTGTCGTATTGCTCTAACATTTAATGCGCCCTAAGCCTCTGTGTAGTTTTAAAGGAAGAGGGACTTGAATGGATTGCATCAGGTCCTGGCAGGGAAAAGCAATCTCTCCCAGCCGCTGGCTCCAAGCCTCAATATGAAACCCAAACCTTGCATCCCAGGCTGCCTCTACACGAGAGGTTTAAAGCTCTTTCAAGTCTCATTAAATTTTTTACCTCTACATGAACGGAGTGCAAATCGGGCGTAGAGGCGCGTTTTTTCTCCGATTATGCGCATTATCGAATGCGCGTTAAATCGTAAGTTTTAATTTGCGGCGGGAGATAAAGTGCATTACCGCCGTGTGAACATGTGATTCTCCGCATGTCAACAGTTTAAAGCGCGTTTCGGTCGTCCGGTAATGCGCTTCGCCGCCTTTCGTATAGAGGTTTTTGGTGTAAATGCGCTTCTGCGAATATGCGCATAATCGCCTAACCAGGCGCAAAGGCGAATTCGTGTAGATGAGGCCCCAGGCTCCAAAGCATTTTTTAAAACCATACAATGCCTGAATCTCTGCAGAGACAGGATTGTATTCCTTCAGTGCCCCCTAAGAGCCAGACTAATGGGTCCTTCCATTTTTGCCCTGGAGAAAGGCAGTCTGGTTAAAGTGCTCATCTGCCAGGACCTGACTGGAGAGAGAGAAGGGGAGGGGTGGAGTGGAGCGGAAGAGCGAAGGAGCGAAAGATCAGCTATTCAGGTGAAAGGGATCATAGGCTTTTGCCTCAGGTAAAAAAGCGCGGAGGCAACCCGGTTTGGGGGGGATTAGGTGTGATGGAGGACTATATCTGCGTCCATTTGAGTTGGGGTTCAGGCCAGGTTTGAGCACAAAAAGAGCCTTGGTCACCCTGTATGATGACCTATGTTGGGAGAGGGTCAGGGGGAGCGTGACCCTGTTGCCAGCAGGATGCTGATGACATGCAGCTCGGCTTCTCCTTTTCATCTTCATCGGTGAGGCTGCATTTGTGCTAAATCAGGCCTGGCTGTGCGAACAGACAGTATGAGGGCTACAATCCAGGCAAGACTAAGATGCTGTTAGTGGAGGATTTTTCGGACCTGATGGAGGGTGCTCGATGTGTTCTGGATGGCGATTTATTCCCCTTGAAGGAGCAGGTTCATAGCTGGAGCTTCCTCTGGAGCCATCCCTGTCATTTGAGATTCAGGTGGCTGCGTTGGCATGGATTGCCTTCTGCCAGCTTCTGCTGGTGGCCCTACCTGAACGGGGATAACCTGGTTTCAGTCATTTATGCTCTGGCAGCCTCCAAGTTGGATAGCTGCACAGCAGTCTACGTGGGGCTTCCTTTGAAGATTGACCAGAAGCTGCAGCTTGTGCAAAATGCGGCAGTCAGATTAATAAGTGGGACCAGAAGGTGAGAGCATCTAACACCAATTCTGTCCCACTCGTATTGGCTGCCTGTATGTTTCAGAGTTTGATTCCAAGTGCTGGGAGGGTGTCTATACGAGGTCGCATTGGTGCCTCGAGCCCCCACTATCCCGCACTTGCGCTCCTGCCAGGTAGTTCCCACGGCAAGGAGCGAGCATGGGGTTCGAAACCATCACTGGGAGGAGGAGGAGCTCCCACCGTCTCCCCCCCCCATATGCCCCATTCCATCCTCCTTTCCCGTGCCACTGCGTCGCCTCACTATGAGTCCCAACCCCCCCCCCATTTTTTTCCCCCACTGAAGCTTCTCACGCAATGTTTTCTTGCCGACGACAGACGACATGTGGAGGCATTCCAGAGGCTATTCAGCTCGCTGGCCCACCCCCTCTTCCCTGTCTGGCGATGGCAACCAATCAAGGGTTGCTGTTGACCAGGATACACAACACCATAGCAAGGCGATAGACGGCAAATGCCATTGTTGCCTTACTGCAAGAGGGAAAAGTTGGGGTAAGTCCCTGACTCTTTAAATTCGGAGCTTCAGGAGAAAGTCCTGGGATGGCTCTGCAATGGCTGCTGCATCATATAACTGACCTAGTGACACTGCGGAGCCACCCCGGGGCTTTCCCCTCGTCAAGACAACCCCCTGGTTTTAACCTATAAATCCTTGTATAGCTCGGGACCAAAATACCTGTCGCAACACTTCTCCCAGGCTAAACCTACCCAGACACTGTGATCAACATCTGAGGCCTTCCTTCGAGCGCTTGGAAGGCTTGGAAGGTGGAAACAACGGAGAGGGCTTTCTCAGTGATGCCCCCCCCCCCCAATTATGGAATTATCTCCCCACTGAGGCCTGTGGCTGGCGCCAACACTGTTATGTTATTGGTGCCAGGTTAAGTCTGCCTTCTACTCCCAGGGATTTAATGGCATGTGATGGGGCACTTATGTCTGTTGGCTTTAGAATGTCTAGTATTTTATTGAAATAGTTTTTAGCTGTATTTTATTGTCCGTAATAAATGTTATGCTGTATTTTGTTATATTATAACTGTAGTTTGTGACTTGTTGTGAACCACCTAGAGAGCTTTGGCTATTGGGCAGTATAGAAATGAAATAAATATATTTTAACTTAAGACTTACTATATAAATATAGTCTCTCTCTCTCTCTCTCTCTCTCTCTCTCTCTCTCGTGTAAACATCCTTTTCTTACAGGTTGTGTACCATTTAGGCTATATTATAAAAAAAAGAGGTGGGGGAAGGTAATGGGATGTACATCTGCAGAATGCATAGAAAAATGTGCTTAATATACATTTAATATTACTACTACTACTACTACTACTAATAATAAGTATTTATATAGAGCATTCAGAATGCGTCATATACGTGATCTCATTAATCCTTGCAACAGCCTTGTAATGTAGGTCAGTATTAATATCCCCATGTGGCAGGGGTGTGTGAGTGTGCTTGCGTAAAGCTGAAATGGGTTTGAGACTGGAGACATCCCTCTTTGTGCGTTTGCTGCCATTGCGTTGCACCTCGGCTCTCGAGGTGCAGAATTTGAGTTACTTTTACCTCAGAGCATTTGGATTCCCCCCCCCCCCCCAAGTGCAGATGAGGCTCATATTATGAAATCACCCAGCCATATTTATGGGGTTTTATGGGGGTGGGAGTGAGGCAGAGTCCAGACAACATCGTCTGTTCGTAGCCACACTGCTTCTTCCATTTTTTTCCCCGTAACCACAGCAAATCGATTAAAGAGGGAAAGACACTGGCTGAATTTGGACGACACAATAAGCAACGGGGGGGGGGGGGGAAACAATCATCAGTTGTATTGACTATCATGTCGTCCGAATGCTGCCACAGTCAACTCAGCGCTGATCCTAATCCACACCACGGTTGATTATTTATTACCATGTTGTGTGGGAAGTACCTCCTAGATGAACAACTGTAAAGTTGATTATTACCCCACCATTGACTATCGTGTTGTCCAAATTCAGCCACTGTGTGTTTTGTGTGGTAGGACTAGGCGCCATCCCTCTGGAAGCACCCTAAATCAGTTGTCTTCATCTTTTTTGGAGATCCCAGCTATAGCCCCAGCATGCATTTGGGGACCCATTTCTCCATTTTGTGACTCTGTATTTGCATGGGGGTAGTACTGCTGTTGAGCCCACCAGCTTAGGACCAATGGCCTGGGCAACCTTGGTTACAGTTAGGCGTAGGCAAAGGAATTTAAATAAGACATCGTGGCAATAACGCTGACCTGCCCAACCCTTGAGCCTCACAAAATCTGAGGCGCAGCTGCTTAGCCTCACTGCTAGCGCAACCAGCCAGCCAGGCCTCATTAACTTCGGAGAGAAAAGTGTGCCACCCACCCCTTTAATAGCGCACTCTTCTTTTTTTTCATTTTGAGAGGAAAGCTGTTTATCCTGTGATGCAAGTTTGAGGAGGGGTGGAAAGAGGCTCAAAGAGTGGAAAGGTGACTCTGGGCCAGTCACAGGCTCTCAGCCCAACCTACCTCGCAGGGTGGTTGTTGTAAGGATAAAATGGAGAGGGAGGGGGATTATGTACACTGCCTTGGGTTCCTTGGAGGAAAAAAGGCAGGATATAAATGCAACAATAAATAATAACTAAATAATAACGCTTTTAATACGAAAACAAAAAAAAGCAGGGCCTGCAACAAAATGTTGCAGCGGAAGCGCGCCTGTCAAGAGTGCCAGCCAGCCAGCTAGCTCATATAAACCACAGTCCCTAGGTTCACACGACACGACAGGTATTGAATATTTAAAATGGCCACCCGCACTGCAGCCGCAGTGGGCTATTTGACTGTGCAAACAGGCTCATTGGCTTGCTGTCGCTGCATGTGTGAACCAGCCCTTAGCTTGACAATACAGTGCCTTTTCAAAAGTGTTTTGTAACAGCTGGACTCCAGTTCATTGCCATGTCTATAAGACAGCAGGGCCCAATAGGGAGCTTGCTGCTGGCGCACATGATTTGCAGGCCAAAGCTTCCAAGATCAGACCACAACATCTCCAGTTAAAAGATCTAAGGGCCGTACCACTTCAGAATGCAGATGTGGGGTTTTATATTTGATTCCTTTCCAATGTCAAGAACTCCTGGCCTTTGGACAGCGGTCATGTTGGAGAGAAAATTCTAAGCTCTCTCTGCAGAGAGATTTTAACATGGGGGAATTTTCAGACAGATACTTTCCCCGCCATCACCACCACCTCCACAGTGTGCTTTTGCTGAACACAGCAATCAGTTCTTCGTACTACATCTCAGCGTCCCAATTACTAGCTTTGTTAGGCTGTGGTTCTAGTGCTGTTAATCCACCCTGAGCCCTCGGGATAGGGCATGCAAGGGAGTGATATAAGTGGTGCCAACCAACACGCTAGATGTGAAGGGTTTGCGCTACAAGAGGAATTCTTCACTGCGTTTCATTACAGCTGTTGCCAATTGCCTGTTTTATGAGAGTCGGCCTTAATTAAGGCTTGGCTCTGCCGTGTTTAATTAAACGGCTTGGCTGTACGCATCACCCATTCGCTCGGCCTCTTGATCTCGGGCTCCACTTTGCTGAGAACTAGTGGTAGGGACACGCTAGCAAGACATTCTTCGTTGTGATTCCCGGTTAGCAGTCCCAGTTAAATTGCTACCGTGGGACTGGGCTGCACATGCAGTAGAACAGCCTCCCCCAACCCGGTGCCCTCCAGACGTGTTGGATTGCAACCCCCCATCATTTCCAGCCAGCATGCCTATAGTTGGGGAAGGCTGCAATAGAATGAGGTAGTAGAATGGACTGTACCACTTCAGCTTGCAGGGTTGTTGCCCATGGCATTGTTTTTAATACTCCCCAATATATATATATATATATATATATATATATATATATTAAAAATAGCCCTGCAAGGTGTTTTTTTTTAAAAGGTATATCAAAGAGAATGGTTCTAGCACTGCCTTCTCCCAGAAGTCTTCAAAAGTGAGATATTCCCACCTGCAGTCTGAACTGGTACGCCCCATCTACCATCTTGAGATCTGAGCACCTCATTTCCATCTCGTGCTGCTACAAATGAAGACCAAGTCGCAATTAACATGAATAAAACAGCATGGCTGGGGCTGATGTCAGTAATCAGGCCCAGTTGCTCTACAGCGGGGATGGGGAATGGGTGGCCCTGCAGATGCTGAGGAACTACAACTCCCATGAGCCTTCTCCATGATAGCCAATGGTGAGGGTGATGGGAGTTGCAGTCAAAGTCCCTACGTCCCTGGGGTTGAAATCCCTGCATTTCTGGACTTGCAATGGAATTAGTGGAGGAGCAAGAATAAAAGCATTTGAAAAATGGGCATGACGGATGCAAACTTTTGGAAAAGGAACGTAAAAATGGGCACAATTTTGCAACCAGAACACGGTTGGAGATGGAATTCAGAAAACCTGCACGAGCTCCGGTGTGGTGATTTGCACATCCTAAGCCCTGAGCCCTCCCAAACCTTTCCCCCCCCCCCCCGGCACTTCGAGCCGCACAGGGCACAGTCCCAGCCATTCCTGCAGTGTCCCCTCAAAGCCCGATCTAGTGCCGTCCTGGTGCATTGTGGGTAATTAAAAGGGTGGCTGGACCCCGCCGTTCGGCTCTGCTCGGAGTGCAGCTGTCACAGCCAGGTTCTACCGTCAAGGCCCACTTGAGTGTCCACCATTTTGCCCAGAGCTCCCCCAGACCTGGAGCCGTCCTTGCACTGGAAATAATGCTTTTTTCCCCTCCATAATATACACAGTGGCTCAATTCGGATGACACGATAGTCAATGGTGGGGTAATAATCAACTTTACAGTTGTTCATCTAGGGGGCACTCCCCACACAACATGGTAATAAATAACCAACTGTGGTGTGGATTAAGATCAGCGCTGAGTTGACTATGGCAGCGTTCGGATGACACAGTAGTCAAAACAACTGACGATTGTTTCCCCCACACCAGTTGTTTATTGTGTCGTCCGAATTGAGCCAATGTCTCGGCTGGGTGTTATAATGTTGAAAGGCGCCAATTCTGTGCCCATTATCTAAGCTTTGCGCCATAAATCTGTGAGGACGTTCCTCGCGCAAACCACAGAAACACTTACCTCATGGGCAGCTTCTTGACAGAGCTGTTTTCCTCTCTTCCTTTTTCCTCCGCTCGGCCTCCCCTGTTTCGGCAACTTTCTTCCCCGTTTAGTTCCTGCCAGCCTCTCTCTGTGGGACACGTCCATTGTGACAAACCCCTGACCACTCCAGAGGGGCAGATGCTATCTTGGGGGCCTGCAATATTGCTTCTCTCTCCCACCCCCAGCTTTTCCCTCTGCCTGCACCTTCTCCCACCCTTCCAACCTGGCACGTACACCGGGTGCCTTGTTGTGAAACCCTCCCCCCATGCCAAAGGAGCCTTGACGCCCTGCCAGAATGAGTTGGCTACCCAAAATGGGGGCACACAATGACACTCTGTGTCAGTCCCCATTGTTGCCAGGGAGCTACAGTTATTAAAAAGCAATACGCGGGCATTCGCCCATGTAATTTATGCAACGAGCAAAGTCCCATTTGCTTCTCTGCAGAGCCAAGGACTTTGGGAGCCGTTCTCTGGAAATGAAAAGCTGCGCCCGTACAACTGTGTGCTTCGTTTGGTCTCCCTTTAACCCCAAGGAGGTTGCGGAGGCCTCGTTTTTTTATCGCCAGCTTATTTTTTCCTGCATTTCTGCTCCTTGATGTTTGACTGAAGGATTACTTTCCTCAAGCCGTTTGCCACAACTCCCTCCGCGTGCATTTATTTTCCCTTTCCAACATCCCCTGCCTTTTCTGTTATGCTGTCTACGGATGGTGGTCAGTGTTCTCTTGGGACAAGCATCCTGGCACAGATCCAGTTCTGTGACCTCCAGCAAGGAGGGGAATGAGGCCTATGCTTTAGCCTCTCGCAGTCACAATAATAACAATAATAATAATAATAATAATAATAATAATAATAATAATTCACCAACAACTGGTCATGAAATTCAACCTTATCCAACAACCTACATCATACTATACATATTCACCTGAAACAATCCTGGAAAATGCAGATCATAAAATATACTGGAACAGAACAATTCATATGGACAAGACAATACCTTGCAACCGACCAGATGTAACGTTCAAAGACAAAAAAGAAAAACACACGTACCTCATCGAAGTAGCAATACTGAATGACAAAAATATTGTTGAAAAGGAAGAAGAAAAGAAAGACAAATATACACCACTGGCTATGGAAGTCAAAGAAATATGGCAACAGGAAAAGGTCACAGTTATCCCATTAGTCACATCAGTCACCGGCATCACATAAAAAAACAATACAGAAAACCTCCAGAAACTGGGCCTACCAGAATACATCCATCACATCACTTACCGGCATCACATCAAAAAACTATATGGAAAACCTTGAGAAACTGGGCCTACCAAAATACATCCATACCAACATCCAGAAAGCAGTCATACTTAAAGCATGCTCTATTGTCAAGAAATTCCTGACTCAGCAAAAGACAGCATGATCTGGCAAAGCCCGTCATGTCTGTCTAGAAAAACCGCCCTGAGTGAGAAAGAAATGATGATATTATTAATAATAATAATTCCCTTGACCCAAGCAAATCATATCTTTCTACCAAAAGGCACTTAATTCTTCTACCTGGATGATTTAGGCATAATTACATATTTTCCCTTACTTTGCATAATTCATTCTGGTTTTGTAATCAGGGGCAAGGATCTAAACCGTGCGCCGAAACCCTTTTCTCTGAGCACCAGAAATCTTGTTTAGCCACCATTCTGAATTTTAGCAAGCTTTACCCACGTATATTCAAGCAAAGTTTTACGACCATATGGGCTTGAATGTTAACTTGGCTTGAATTTTTTTTAAAAAAAAAGTATAAGTAGATATTTTCAGGAAACATTACAACCTGCACCACGTCCTGTGCTCTCCTCACACTCCCATAAAGTTGCAGCGTACACACAGCGCTACCTATGATGCTGAATAAGTTGCAGTTCCACAAACAATTGGTGGATTTTGATGCCACAGCTAAATGAAGGTGTTTGTATCCCATGTAGTTACCAGCGTGCTAAGGTTATGCCATTTTTATATTCACATCTGGATTAGTCACCGAGGTAGCACTGCCTTTTTTAAAAAATAGAATATTATTTTTTATTGGCATTAATGGGAATACAGCCCTATAATGTCCATTTCAAAATATATATTTTTAAAAAACTCCTTGCTGGTCACCTCCATTAACTGCCTTACTAACATGGTGGTGACTGGAAATGGTCCCCCCTCCCCATCAGATTAAAAGCATATCTCTTGCATTATAGTATTGCAGGGATTTAAAACTATAACACTCTTTCATGTAAGTATCATTTTGCTGTTTTAATATTTTTTCTTAAAAAAAAAATATGGCAGGAAAACTGCTCTACCGCTGCTTAAAAGACTGATTTTTAAAATTAATAAAGAAATGGCTGCAAAGGATATGTAGTGCAAATGGTATGGATGGGGGATTTTGGGAGTTGTAGTCCAGCACATCTGGAGGCCACCAGGTTGGAGAAAGCTGGCACAGTGAATGTGTGCTCAGCTGTGATCGCTTCAGCTGCCTGCTAAGTTACTACTCATGTCTAAGGCCACTGGCATGACTGGAACATTGTGGGATGTACTCTCAGAAAATGTGCAGTGGCTGCTTCCTGCAATTGCCCTGCCTCGAACATGAAACGTGAAAAGTTTACAGGGCTCCAGGCAATGCGTCCTCTCTTTGTAGCCCTCCCGTGTTTTCCCACCACTTCTTTCCTATCAGAAAAGAATTCCATTAAGGAGGAAAAGACAGAATAGCTGCAGGAGCCCTCTGTCTGGAAGCTCCAAATATCCCCCAATATCCAGGAAAGTCAGTTGCAATCCTGCTTGTAGCTTACAGCAGAAAAGCAAGGATTGGTTTAGCTCTAGGAGCTGCCTGTCTGGAAGCACCCTAAGCATTCTGGTCAAGTTATGGGTATTCTGGCAAAATACGTATGCTGTTTCCATCACTGCCTGGTGCTTAGTCCTCCGTCTTTCCTGCTCTGCGGTGGTCTGACTGTATTCTTTTTTCTTTCCTTTCTCTCTCCCTCTCTTTCTCAGAATGGCGGGGAAGGCTCTGAAGGCGGCGAGGTAGCAGGTCATCCTCTTCTGAGACGCTCCCAGAGTTACATCCCCAGCACCAAGACGCCAGTTGGACCACCAGTCCTCAAGAGTGGCTACTGCGTGAAGCAGGGGAACGTGGTAGGTGGCCGCCCTGGCCTGTCTTTCTGATTTATTTCTCTACTTCTGCTGAGGGTCATCAGTTTCCCAGCGAGGCTCAAAGGAGATGACTGAACTGGAAGGGGTAACTGTGACCCTGCTACTTGAGGGTTTGCGTCCAGCTCAAAGCAATTTGCTGCCTGAGGCAGATCAGCAAATCCCCTTCAAGTGCCTAGTACTCATGACTGCTCAAGGTATTTTGACAACTGAGGAAGAAAATCCCATGTGTGCTACTTCCCCCTCCCTGGCAGGAAAAATACAACAATGAATTAAAATAATTATCAATTTGCTGGCTTTCATGACACCCAAACTCAGCTGCCTGAGGCAGTTGCCTCACTTTTCCTAATGAGTAGGGCTGGCTCTGTTTAAGAGAGATCCTTTTAAGTGGAGTTGCTGGGGTTTGAACTGGGGCCTTCAGCATGCACCTCATGTGCTCTACCACTGAGCTGTGGCTTCCCAAGGGGCAACAGGAGACTTGAACCAGGCTTTCTAGGCCCAGGTGCCTTACAGGCTGGGTTCAGACAACACGATAACCCATGGTGGCTTAAGTAGTCAGCGGTTGGTTATTTAACCCACCATGGGTTATCGTGTTGTGTGAAAGGAGTTTTTTAACTAAGTCTTGGTTATTTGGCCGAAATAACCAACGCAAATAACCAACGCTGTGCAGAGTTGGCTATTTGAACCGCCGTTGGTTATCATGTTGTATGGAGGGCACCGTTGGTTATTTCCTTGGCCACCGTTGGTTATTTCGTCAGCCATAGAGTTTCAAGGCAAGAGTGGTCAAAGCAGAGGCTGCCGCTCTAGTCCAGCTGGCTGGATAGATTTCTGGCAGCAATGGCTGGTGGGATACTAGTGGGAGGACAGGGGGGAGAGAGGGCAGGGGATGAGTGAGTCAACTCAACGTTGATCCTAATCCACCTCACAGTTGATTATTATTCTGTTGTGTGGATAGTACCCGCTACATAAACAACTGTTGAGTTATTACGCCACTGCTGACTATTGTGTTGTCTGTACACAGCCACTGGGGTGGCATTTTGACATCAGAACAAAACATAAGAACATAAGGAGAGTCCTGGGCCAAGGATCTATCTCAGCCTTCCTCAACCAGGTGCCCTCCAGATGTGTTGAGCTACAACTCTCAGAATCATATAGCCAGTAGCATCTGGAAGGCATCAGGATGAGGAAAGCTGGTCTATCTAATCCAGCATTCTGTTTCCAGCAGCAGCCAGCCAGATGCCATCCCCTGCCCTCTGTCCCCAATGCTAAGTATTCAGAGGTATACTGAATTGGCGGGAGGGTGCTATTACACC
This sequence comes from Anniella stebbinsi, assembly GCA_029215795.1. Classification (NCBI taxonomy): domain Eukaryota; kingdom Metazoa; phylum Chordata; class Lepidosauria; order Squamata; family Anniellidae; genus Anniella; species Anniella stebbinsi. Next base: position 133,200,383 of record JARDYH010000002.1, read on the forward strand.
TGTGTCCTGCTTGTGGGTTCCTGGTTAAGAGCTGGTTGGCCACTGTGTGAACAGAATGCTGGACAAGATGGACCCTCAGTCTGATCCAGCAGGGCTCTTCTGATGTTCTTATACTGCCACTGTACCTGAGGGTTCCATGTCGTTATTACGGCTATCGGTTGAGAGACCTATCATCACTGAAACTATTCAGTCCTTCTAAAAAAAATGTGGGAGTGAATTCCATAGGTTAATTATGTGTTGTATGAAGAGCAGGCCCTTGTCATATGTAGAGAGTTTGGGGCAGCAACAGAGGAGTGCAAGAGAATGTCAACATCAAAAGGGATTATTTCTGCCTTTCAGAGAAAGAGCTGGAAACGGCGGTACTTTACCCTGGATGACTTTTCCATCAGTTACTTTAAATGCGAGCAGGTAAGCGATACTGCCACACGTTGTAGAATGCTAATTTGCTCTCACGTCCTAAGACTGAAGAGGATCCGTTTTCCATTGAGTACAATGAAATAGTTATCGTTAATGTTGTGATATTGCCGTATAGTTACTGTGAATGTGTCAGGTTTGCACAGATATGGTATAAGGGGATCAGAAGGTCTGCTTAATGGCTAGTATAAGTGATGGGGCACTTACGTGGGCTGTCTTGAAGAGGTCTGTTATTAAAACTGTTTATTGAAACTGTTTTTAGCTATTGAAATTGTTTTAAATTTTGTGTGTTCAATTTTGTTAAACTATTTTTTATCATAATGTTATATTTTTGCAATATCGTGGCTGTATCTTTTTATGAATTATTGTTAACTACACAGAGAGCTTCAGCTATGGGCGATATAGAAATGAAATAAATGATGATGATGATAATAAGGTTGTCATAATTACTTACATTGCATTTGTCAAGCCTTTTCATCAACAGAAATGAACAGTTTATAACACCTATTGCCTCCATGATTTGGTAGGGCAGCAAATAACTGACTCGCAAAGTTTCTTTCGACAGCTGTTCTGAAGAACAGTTTTGTGCAATCCAGAAGCTTGCTACCCCCTGCCGACTCAACTGGTCCACAAAGAGATATCACCTGTTGTTGTTTTTAGCATGTGATTACTGGTGGTCTACTCACCCCAGCATCTGTTTTGTTTGTCTCCACAGGATAAGGATCCTTTACGTTCAATCCTCCTGAAAGATGTGCAGAAGACACACGAATGTTTAGTCAAATCTGGGTATGATTTTATTTCTCTCCAGGAGAACTTTATCTTTGGCACGGACACGTTTAGTTTAAGCTCTGCAAGGCCTTTGCTTTCCCACGTGGAGGAGCAATATTTGGGTGCTCCCATCTCACTAGCGTGATGAAGAGAAGAGCCGAGTGAAAATGGAATCCCAAAATTTCCCAAGCTATTTGTGAGAATCAAAATGTGGGGAAGGGAGACATTTCCTGGGGGAAAAGGGTGGAATTCTCCAACAACTGGAGAAAGAAAATGGTCTTTTAAGACATTTTGGTTGAGTTCCTACTGAACGAAATGGTATTGCTTATACTGGTGGATAAAAGGAAGGAATGGGCTAAAGGAGGAGGCCTGGAAGGAAGAGGGACTGAAGTTGTTGCTTCCTTCAGTAATATTAAAGCAAGATCCACGGCTGTGCGTTTAGGAAGGGCTGTAGCTCAGTGGTAGATTTTCAGTCTTCCTCCAGTTATACTGATTACGCAACAAGACGAACTTCAAGGTCAACGGTTGCCTCAAAGGAAGGAATGATCTTGCAGGTACTTTAAAGCACTCTTACGGTTCTCGCTGCCAAGACAAGACTCTGATGCAATTTAGAACTTTTGTTCTTACAATTGCAAAGTTACTCAATTCCAAGGAGGGGAGGGGAGGGAGGCAGAGAGAAGAGAACCGGAACACTGGTTTCAGTTTCTCGCTATCCCCTCCCGGATTTTCCAAGACAGGGGAAAACCCTCTTGTATACACCAAGGAGGTTCCAAGGCTCCCTCCATAAGGATGCGCTTTTGCGCCCGGTTCGGGGATTATGCGCATTATCGCGGAGGCGCATTTACGCCTAATCCCTCTGCACGGGAGGCGGCGAGAGGCGGCGAAGCGCATTAATTGATGTCCAAAAAGCGCTTTAGAAGACGTTAATGCGCATAATTGCTTGTTCACACGGCGAAAATGCGCTTTAACGGCCGGAGAAAAATAAAAGTTGCTATTTAACGCGCATTCGAAAATGCGCATTATCGGGGAGATAACGCGCCTGTACGCCCGTTTTGCGCTCCACTGGTGTGGAGGTAAAATTTATAATGAGCCTTCAAGGCTCATTAAACGTCTCGTGTGGAGGAGGCCCAAGAGTGTCCAAACGGGGCCTTAGCAATAGCACCTGCTTTGTATGCAGAGGCTCCCAGATTCAATCTCTGCCAGGGATTGAAATACCCTAGCTTGAAACTCTGGAGAGCTGCTGCCAGTCAGTGTGGACAATACTGGCCTAGGTGGACCAAGGGTCTGACTTGGTTTAAGGCAGCTTCCTACCCTCCACTTTGTTCCTGGATGGTGAACTTGGGGGTAGAGGAGGGGACATTTTGCTGGATATTCTAGTGGGGTGGGGTTACTTTCTCCACAGTTTAGGAGGGGCTTGAAAAAGAAGGTTTCCAAAAACGTATCCGAAAATGTTCTTCTGAGACATATTGGCCGGGCCTTAACGATGGTGTGGAGAGTGTTAGAACCCAGTGGGGTCATCCCATGAAGGGTGGGAGATTCAGGACTTCTTCACACAGTCCATAGTTAAACTATGGAACTCACTACCACTGGATGTGGTGATGGCCACCAATTTGGATGGCTTTAAAAGGGTAAATTCCTGGAGGAGAAGGCTACTAGTGGCAACTAGTCCTGATGGCTAAATGCTACCTCCAGTATACAGAGGCAGGAAGCCTATATGCATCAATTGCTGGGGGAACCTGGCCTGGAGGGTGCAGTTGCACAGACGTCCTGCTTGTGGGTGTCCGGTCGACAGCTGGTTGGCCGTTGTGTGAACACAGTATTGGACTAGATGGAGCCTTGGTTTGATCCAGCAGGGCTTTGCGTACGTCCTTAACCTCGGTGGTCTTGCCTGACTCAAATGTTTCTTTCAGTTTCTTTAGCCGAGTTCCTGATTATAGGATAGCTATGGCCTAAACTAAATGCAACTTTTTGGTTGTCCTTCCCCCCCCCCCCCCTTTTGCCAGAAGTAGCTGCTGCTGGTGGAGTGCTTCCACATAATGCTTTATTATACCATTGCGCTCTGCGGCTGGTGTGTGGGTGGGTGTACATATATTTCAGGGGGCGGGGGGGGGGGGATATTTCTCCCTAACGCATTAACTGTTTAAAGCAGCTTTTCTCAACTTGCAACGGCCTGCTGGAAGAGATCCGTCAACTTAACACTCCTTCCGGGTTTAAGACAGCTATAAAGACTAGCCTCTTCCGGCAGGCCCGCCCAGGTGCATTTTAAACCTAAGAATTTTAAGATGTCATTATTGTTATTTTAATATCACCTTGGTTTTATATTTTCTTTTATTTACTATTATGCATTTGATTTATACATATACACTTTTTTTTTATACACTTTATTATTATGGCAACCCAACCAGGGTTTTTTGCCAGCTGCAGTATATATAGTTTGAAATACAATACAATGTATGCAACCTATAACATTGCCCACATCAATACAACTATATTAAACTATATTAAACATTTGATTTATATTGTATTGTTGTAGTAACGTTCCCCGCCTCGATCCAAAGGGAGAGGTGGGTAAGAAATTATTATTATTATTATTATTATTATTATTATTATTATTATCATCATCCAGATGTGTTGGACTACACCTCCCATGATTCCCAGCCAGCATCTCACCAGAGTGATGGAGAGAAGGGCTGAGCAAGAATGGCATCTCGAAGCAGCAGCTTGGGGAAGGCTGCTTTAAAACTCTTTTGTAGAAAAATTGGTATCAAGGAGCACAGAAGTCCCCAGTGTGTGCAAGATGTTCCCTGTTAACTCATCTTTTTGTCTTTCTAGTGACCTTCTAACGCGGGACAACCTCTTTGAAATCATAACAAGCAACAGGACCTTCTATATCCAGGTAAAATACACGTTGACAGATTGGGCGGGAGGTTTCTAGCTACGCTCTGGGGGGACTTTGGTGTATATAAGTGTTTGTGGAGTATACTTCTTTGGGAGCACGCTAGAGTTTCCTCCAAGAAGGGATCAGCCTTCCTCATCTTCCTCCCGTCAGGGGGAGTATTAGGCATACTAGGTCACGCTCACAGCTACAGTAGCTCAACAGGGAAGACCCCACAGGCCTGGTTGCGCTTGACGCTCCTCACATGAAAAGTCCCCCTATGTAAGCCTAGAGACAAGCAGAGAGAGCCCGAGAGAGAGCTGGATATATTTATATTTCAGTAGGTGAGTATTTCTGATCTCTCCCCTCAATTACGGCACAATCCTATGCATGTTTAGTCAGAAAAAAAGTCCTACAACTCCCAGCGTTCCCTAGCCAGCCATAGGGATTGTGCCCTTAGCAATTGAAGGAGAGCTACGATGAGCATAGATAAACCAGAGGTGAAAAAAGATGGCATGGGGCTCTATGAATTTCGCCAGCTTTCTCTTCCAGTCGCTCCAGGGCAGACTTAAGGGTTTTCAGTGATCAGGGTGCTTCCAGATGAAGGGTTCCTAGGGCTACCAAGAAAACCACCCCGCAGCGACTCCAACTTTTCCAGTTTAACTTTTTGTGTGTGTGAAAACGAAATGGGTGAACGAAGCAGTGGGAAAGCAGGCAAGGGTGACACGTGGACAACCTACCCATGAAATTTTGGCAATGATGCAGATTGACTGCAGCAGAAAAATCTTGACTGAAAGCGCTTTCAGAAGCCTTGTTCATCTGTAGCCAGGACCTGTGTGCATCCTAGAACATCCTACCCAGTGCCGGCTCTAGGTTTTGGAGGGCCCTTGAGCAATTCACCCTTCGTGGGGGGCCCTCCCTCACTGAGTCTACCTTCCCACCCCCATTACCACCTGCTGCTGTTGCTCCTCCTCTTCCTCATCATTGCTAGCACTTGCTTGCTTGACGGGCAGAGAACCAGTGTGCAAGTAGGCCCTGGCATCTCCTGACCCTCCCTGCTCACCACTACCATTGTCTGGGCCAGAGGGAGAGACAGGTGACCATGCAGGTTGCAATGGGGGAGATGAAGAGCCAGGCCAGGGGGCTCTTACTAGTGGAGCCTTCTCAGGTGTGGGCCGTTGGCAAGGGCCCGACCATGCCTAATAATTAATAATACAAATTTATATTGCGCTCTATATCAGAGTGCATTGCAATTAACCAAAAATACAAAACACAACAATATTAACAAAAATCAATAAATACACATCAGCTCGCTTGCATTGGCTGCCTGTATGTTTCCGAGCCCAATTCAAGGTGCTGGTTTTAACCTATAAAGCCTTACATGGTTTGGGACCACAATACCTGACGGAACGCCTCTCCCGACACAAACCTACCCACACACTATGATCAACAACGAGTGCCTACTCCGAGGGAAGCTCGGAAGATGGCAACAAGGGAGAGGGCCTTTTCAGTGGTGCCCCCCCAACTATGGAATGATCTCCCCGACGAGGCTCGCCTGGCACCAACTCTGTTATCTTTTCGGTGCCGGGTGAAGACTTTCCTCTTCTCCCAGGCCTTCAACAGCATAGACTGAGTTTTTAATTGACCGCAGAATTATATTTAGGCCTGGCTGAGAGTTCGCAGCTGTTTTAAATGTATACTGTTTTTGTATGTTGTCTGTTTTTATGCTTTTATGGTTTTAAATTTTGTATATCGATTTTTAATGTCCAAAGTTTTAATTTTTGTAAACTGCCCAGGGAGCTTTGGCTATGGGATGATATATAAATGTAAATAATAATAATCATCTAATTCACAACCAAGCAATTCAAAACCCAAGAACAAACGGATTGTTCCTCACTCCGTACACCAACATCTGTGGCTCCAACTTGAACAAATAGGTTTTCAGGCCTCGTCTAAATCTGTCCAGCTCTGGCTCCGTACAAAGGTGTAAAGAGAGAGAGAGAGAGAGAGAGAGTTCCACAATCGTGGGGCGAGATGGGAAGATGCCCGGAGCCTAGAATTTGCCACCTTAGTCCAAGGTACCACCAGAAGTCCGGAATCTGCGGATCGAGTTCTCCTAAGAGGAGCAGGCCATACATCCAACTCCGCCAAAAAACTGGGAAGGGAAGAGCGCAGGGCTTTCAAAGTCAAGACAAGGCGGTTAAAATGTGTCCTTGCCCTGTTAGGCAACCAATGCAATGCCTTGCGATAATGGGAAACGTGAGGATAACGGGGTGAATCTAATGCAGCACGTACGGCCCTGTTCTGTACTATAGAGTAAGAGGCCAGAGTGAAGAAAAGGGAGACGTGCCAGGAGGCTATTACAGTAATCTAGGCAGGAAACAATGCCTAGCATTGACACCAGCCCTAATCTCCCAGAATGCAACATGTTTGACTCCTTGACAGCTGAGTTCCTGTCCAAAGGGGCTCGTTGAAGCTAGACTGTTCAAAAGCCAGCAGCGTAGAAGGCTTCTCGAGTTGCCAGTCCATATGACACCGTTTGAAAACGGTCCCCTTGCGGAGAGGGCCTGTGTTAGTTTTTGAGTTTTATATTTCTTGAGAGTAAATTTAGCTCTTGACAGTTAATCACTAGCCTTGGCCTGCCAAACAGGATGTTTTGCTGCCACTCCTTCAAGTAGAAAGGATGACTGAGGTGAGAGGCAGTGTGCACAGCTCGTTTTGGCCTCGGGGGGCCCTGCCTACCAAGGGGCGCCTGCCTGTGCCGTACAGTCTCACTTCTCCATTTCATCATATTTATAATGGAGGTTATTTGTGCCAGGTGCAGAAGTGAACCCTAAAGATGGGGGCGGCGGGAGGGGTGCAGCTGCCCCGGGTTTCCTTTGGAGTGGGCTGTTACGGCCGTGTTGCAGGGGCCAGAGCGGCCCTCTCCAACCTCTGTTGCCCTCCAGAGGCGTTGGACTGCAATTCCCATCGTTCTTGAATGGCTGTATTGCCCGGGAATGATGGAAATTGCAGCTCGACACACCTGGAGAGCACCAGGTTGGGGAACGCTGCTTTAAGGCTACATACAATTGGAAGGAAGCATCCTAAAGACGCCGAGCACAATCCGCCAGAAAGTTCCCCTGCGTAAACCCTTTGGAACCCTTTGGAAATGAATGGAAATCAGATAGGATTGTATAGATTGGTTTGTGTTGGAAGGGGCCTATAAGGCCGTCGATTCCAATCCCCTGCTCAGTGCAGGAATCTGCCTTAAAGCATCCCTGACATGGTTGTCCAGCTGCCTCTTGAATGCCTCTAGTATGGGAGAGCCCATGACCTCCCTAAGTCATTGGTTCCATTGTCGTATTGCTCTAACAGTCAGGAAGTTTTTCCTGATGTCCAGCTGGAATCTGGCTTCCTGTAACTTGAGCCCATTATTCCGTGCCCTGCACTCTGGGATGATCGAGAAGAGATCCTGGCCCTCCCCTGTGTGACAACCTTTCAAGTCCTTGAAGAGTGCTATCCTGTCTCCCCTCAATCTTCTCTTCTCCAGGCTAAACATGCCCAGTTCTTTCACTCTCTCCTCATAGGGCTTTGTTTCCAGACCCCTGATCATCCTCGTTGCCCTCCTCTGAACACGCTCCAGCTTGTCTGCATCATTCTTGAAGTGTGCTGCCCAGAACTGCACGCAATACTCAAGATGAGGCCTAACCAGTGCCGAATAGATGGGGACACCTTTCCGTGGGGGGCCATCTTGGATCTTAAATCCAGTCTTTAAAACCCTGCATCAGTAATTGGTTAAAAACAACAAAGGTCATTTACACGAGTAAAATTGTACTCCTAAGCAAGGCTCTGCTCACGAGTGGCTTTCTGCTGTGGTCTGGGTTGGGCTCTAAAGGCCCAGGCTTAAATGTTCTTGGCACAGGGTGCTGGAGGAATGTCTATGCGTCAGCTCCCAGAATCCTGCCTTCCCTTCCCTGATAGCCTTGCTCTCCTCTACTGACCTTGACTTGGTCTTCTCTGAACCTCCTTCTGTGACTGTCAGCAGGTCTGTGCTACCTGGGGCTAGGCGGCCACTCTGCCTCTATTTACCAGTTTCTGGGGAACGGGGGTGGAGGTTGCGACTGCCCTCATATCTTACTTGTGGGCTTCTAATAGGCATTTGGTTGGCCATTGTGGAAACAGAATGCTGAACTAGATAGGCCTCTGGTCTGAGCCAACCGAGCTCTTCTTGCATGCAATGACCTGGAGCTATCACGTCTAGCAAAACCCCGTGCCTGCAGGACCGTGCAGTTCTGAGCCTTTATGTATGTTTTATATAAATTAGATTGTATCGCTTTCTTGTTCACCTTCTGGAAAGGCAGAAAGCCATCGCCTGTTCTCCTCGGGAAATACCTTCTAGGAGATGGATTTGTGAGCTCTGTGTATGACCTTAGAACGCTGGATAGTGCAAGGCTACTAATGTGAAGTAGGTAGGGACCAGGCTGGTAATGTGGAAGGGAGCCCCATGTGCGTATGTAAGTTCTGTCTGTGTATCCTCTATCCGTCATTATCTAAAACTATTTCTCGGCTGCCTTTAAGGGTGGAACCGTGTAAGAATAGAAAGGCAGAATACACACCTACTGTTTGGAGTGCCCCCTCCCCCCGCCCAACAGTGCAGAAGTTGGTCATTCCAGGTGTGTTTCAGCTTGGAAGATCTTGGACAGCCCTTTGGCACAGGGGCTCCCAAACGTTTTGGACCCATGGGCACATTTGGGAATTTGATAACCTGTCGTGGGCACCACCCCAAAATGGCTTCTGTGGAGGATATGGCTAGTAGGGGCCTGACTCGTCAAAAGAGGTGGCGGGGGAGAAATAGCGAGGCTAAAGGCTGCTGGGAGGAAGCGGGAAATAGCAAGGGACAGGGGAGAGGGGAGAGGAAGAGCGAGGCTGGGAACGAGGAAGGGGAGGTCCCCTTTAGCAATTTTTGTGAACTGCCTAGAGAGGATTGGCTATTGGATGGTATAGAAATGGGAAAAATGGAAATGGAATGGAGTTTGTCATGCAGCAAGCAGCTTCCAAATTTATTCATTCATTTATTCATTCATTTATTCATTCATTTATTGCATTTTTATACCGCCCAATAGCCGAAGCACTTTGGGCGGTTTACAAAAATTAAAACCCTGACAACTATTCAAAATATAAAACGACAACAGTATAAGAACGTAGCGTAAGAATAGGATATAAGGGCGCAAGCAGGATAAAACCAAGCAGCCATGCAGAAATTAATACAGAAATTAATGTGAAAAATGCGCAGTGAGAAGGGGGGTAAGGGGAGATGTCCTTAATTCATTTTGCTTTGGTTCGCACCCCTCTCCCTAGGGCCATCAGATTTGGAAAGGGAGGGAAGGCAGAACAGCGGTCTGGGTTGAGGGGCAAAGGATGTTCTTAAGAACGTTTTTTTGCAAAGCACGTGGCTGTTTTGTGCACCTGTCGAGGCGTTATGCTTGGCTGTGTTTTGTTTACCCATCACAGAACTGTAAGCTCATGTGCACGGGAGCATGCCTCGCCCCGTCTTTGGGGAGGAGGGGCCACAGCTCAGGAAGGAAGGGCATGTTTAGTCTCTACGACATTATTTTATTTACAGCTTTTTTAACCCCATTCTTCGGCCGAAAATGGCTCCCAGGGCAGCTTATAAAGTCCCTGCCCTCAGGCCTACGATCTAAAAGGCATGACACAAAAGGAAAAGGAACAGGGAGGGAGGAGGGAGGAGGAAAAACAAAACAAAACTCAGACACTAGTGTCTACATTCTTATAAACAGGGACGGCTGGAACAAGCTCCCTGCAGCTGTTCCTTCTCTGGCCAATGTATGGGGTCAGGTTGGTCTCCCACTTGCCGTGATGTTTTTCTTTTTTCTTTTCTTTTTTTAAAATATTTTTTCATTGAATTTTACATTAATAACAAACGAATGTAACATCCAAACACATCAAACATAACACAATACTCAAACACGGGATACCCTTGATACACACGATCAGCACCAAACTAAGTTAATCAGGTGACACAGTCGACTGATTGTAACTATATATATTCAAAGCTAGAAGAAAATATATCAAAACAACTTTCCCCCCGGAACTCTTATCCTAGTAAATCTTTCCAGCATGTTCCGTGAATTGATAGAGGTACAGTAATGTCCTTATTGCTATTAGCATAATTAATAAATTACTCCCGAATTCCATAGAAATTATCAATATATGTCTCAGATCTATACTGCTTCACCTGTTTTGTTAGCTTTTCCATCAATGCCAGAGACTAGAGTTTATTTCTCCATATAGTAAGGGATGCGGATTGTTCTTTTTTCCATGAAGATGTTATTATCATTCTAGCAGCAACACACATGAAAGTAAGGAGTTCTTTATGTGCCAGGTTTTTATTTTTTTTCCTTCAAAAATGGCTAATAGATCTAATTGGGGGGAGAAGTCAATTTTTTTGTTGAGTCGTCTTTTCAGCCTCTTTGAAGACATTTCTCCAAACCTGGTTTACTGAGGCACAAAGCCACCACATATGAAAGTAGGTGCCAATTTAAGCACATCCTCTCCAACAATTTGGGGACGTTGACCTACTAATATGACTTGATTTCACTGGGGTAAGGTACCATCGATACAATAGTTTGATAACGTTCTTTTTATTTTCGCAGAAACAGATTTAAATGGGGCACTGGTCCAAATCCTGTTCCAGCTAGAATTATCAATAGTTTTGCCCAAGTCTCTTTCCCAAACTGCTTTGACACCTTCAGAGGGTCCACATTTAATATCAATTAGCATATTATATAATTTTGAAACTAACCCTTTAGTGTCTAACTTTGTTTTTGCAATGATAGATTCAAAGTCAGTTAGTGGGCGAACGACTTCTGCTTTTTTTACTTGAGGTTTTGCTATAAAAGAAGAGATCTGATAAATTTGAAACCAATTTGTGTTTTGTATTTGTGTCTTGAAGCATATCTCTGAGTTGTTCACCAGATCTAGGGCACATATCCACAAATAAGTCTTTCAGTCTATAGGGGCCAGCCTGTTCCCAGCCCTGAAATCTTTCTAATTTATTTGGATCAAAAAATTATGGATGATGAAGGAAAGGAATCATAGGAGAAGGCTCAGGCGCGAGAAACTTGTGCCATCTTTTCCAAGTTTTCATAGCTGCCTGCAGAAATGGGTTGTCTATTGCCCGTAATCGTTTCCATTTGTCTGGTCGGAATGGTAATCCCCTTAGTTCTATTAATTCGTTATTGGTAGCCTCCAATCCATGTGTTTTCGGGTTGGTTGATTAGTACCTGAGCTAACCGTTTGAGATGATATGAATCATAATATGACACCAAATCAGGAATGCCCATACCACCTAGTCTGGAATGTTTATAGAGAATCTGTTTTGATAATCTTGCCTTTTTCTTCTCATGAATAAAAAACGTTATGTGTGATTGCCATCTATTCAGGTATTTCACTGAGAGAGAAATAGGCAAGGTCTGAAATAGATTTTAAAAAATTGGCAGAATAGTCATCTTTATAGCAGCAATTTTCCCTAACCATGAAAGTTTTAATTTCCCCCAATTCTTAAAATAACCTAAAACGTGGACATGTAAAGGTTTAAAGTTAAGTTTTATCACATTTTGTATTGACTTTGGTAAATATATCCCTAAATATTTTATATGCTTGGCATTTGTTGGGATAGCAGTAATTTTCATGAGCTCTTCTTTAGTTTCTTTAGTTAGATTCAGAGATAATATATTGTGAAAAAGAAAAACAAAGAAACATTACATATATAGGAATATCATCATTTTTTCCATCAGGTATACTGTTCATTTTTTTTTTAAAGGGTGGGGGATAGAGTTATGCATAGGTTTCAAGAAAAGCATCCATGTATTTATCCATTTGCAAGTTGCGCCTGTATATCACCCGTTCAAATGCTGATAAGGTTATTAAGTCCTCAGTCCATTGCATTATGGGAGGTGAGCATTTGTCCTTCCAACATGATAGTATAAGTCTTTTAGCGGTCATAAGGGCTCTGAAAATACATTCGCGCAGACCATGTGTTAACTTCCAAGGAGCCGGTAGGTAGTTTAGGAAGATATGCACATCCTTCCATATTAAAGATTGTTTCAGTACAAAGTTTAAATGTGTTATAGTCACGGAAATTGCTTTTTCAAATAAAAATGGGTTCGCCAAATTTGCATACAAAAACACATGTATTAGGAGTAACACATACAAAAATGCATACACATTTTCATGCAAACTTTTTCTTTAAAAAAATCTAAAGTTCGGGACAATGCTAACGTTAAGATTGGAAAGATTCTCAAAGGTCAGCGTGAACTGAACTAAAAGACTGGGAAAATGAGAAACCAAGAGAATCCAAAATTGACAGATTCGCCCATCCCTAGGTCGGTATTTTCTTTGCCCCTTGCTGTGACAAGTAGTGACAATTTTTTTTTCCTTCCCTGGCTATTTGGGATGTGATCCTGCTATGAGTTATGAGTGGGCAAGTCGTGTTGACTTCAGTGGGATTTAACATGTGGTTTTGCAGGTTTCCTGCTGTCTGCTTGTGGATTGGGGCTGACCCCATTTCTCAGAAAGCTGTATTTACCAAAATGCCCCTGAGATTCATTACTTTGGGGAGGGGGGGGGGAGGCGGAAAGGGGTAAGGGAGACCAACCCATGGTTTTTCAAAACTTTTTTTTTTTTTTTTTAAATCTCGCTTTTGCCCCCTGCTGGAAGTTTGCATGGTAGCAATAAAACAATTGAGATAAGTAAACTGGTGAAGAGGAATAATAATATCCCCAAAATCCTGATAATGTAACTTCATCTGTACAGGCTACGAACACACAGACATCAAGCAATAGTGCAATCATATGATTCAATGCCAGAAATAACCAAACACGTTTTGGCCATAGGTCTTCAGTGATCTAGTATGCAAAAAGTCATATATAGAAAGACACACACACACACACACACACACACACACACACACACAATCCACACACACAATCATTCAGTCAATCCAAGCTTCTCGTACACATTAACAATATAGAATACTGCAGTGTCTCCACCGGCACTTACAAAATGTTTCTTTTTTTAAAACCAGCTTCCTAAATATGTGATAAAACATAGACCCTGTTCAGAAGACACGCTAAGCCACGGGGGTTAAGCATTTTGAGCTAAACATTGTGGCTTAGCTTGTCGTGTGAACCATGACTTAGCGTGGTGGCTACATAACCATGGTTTAAACACATTCACTAACTATTTGCTGCAAAAGGGTTCACGGACTAATCATGGCTTAGCGTGTCATCTGAACAGGCCTAATGAGATATAGGCAGAAAAACGAAAACACCTATTCAGGCACAAATTCACGGACCTTGCCAAACATGAGTAATGTCAAACGGAAAGGCTCCACTTTAAATATATAGAGCGTCATCACATGGGGGGGAAATCACGTTTGCTTACCATCGCTTCTCCGCCCATGCGTTTGTCCCTCATTACTTCATCCTTTGAAAGAGGAAGTCAACAACGTGCACATGGCCTATTCAGTGGGCCGTTTTGATCACGCTGCTTCTCCTACACACAGCAGGAGATAGCGGCAACTTCCGTCTTTAAAAATAAGTCTGACTTACCGGGGTGTTGTTTTGGTGACGCGAAGGAGGCCAGAAGGGGTGGAAGGCAGACGGCGCCGTGAGAGGGGGCCTGCGAAAATCCGTGAGTGCCTGGTAACGAGCATGCAATAAGATGAAGCTCATAGTTGCGAGAAAGGCAAGGGACAGTCATGGTCCTGAAGACAGAACATAAAAGGGGAATTATCATTTTGAAACAAACTAAAAATTCACAAATTCCCTTTGTACAGGAACTTGCATTCTCAACCATACCAGAAGGTTAACCAAAATACGAATGAGATCGTTCTGGAGGCTTCCCTTCCGGGAACTTACAAGCTTTTCACAAAAACTGAGAAGGCTTGGATCCTTCTTTGAAAGGCCGACTGGTTCACGGAGCCTTTAGAACTACAGTTGGTTCCTTAAAGGACACCAACCGGTTTGGGGCAGGGGGAAATCCTATTACTAGAAAGTTATTACAGAAACATCACAGTTTTCCAAAATACTACAGATTCCAGAATATCCTGTGGTCTCTTTGGTGCCAGGCCAAAAGCTTTCTGCTCGTCTCAGGTCTGTTTGCTCAGGAAAGGCCTCCTCTAGACTGGGCCTCTCTATTATATGAAAAAAAAAAGGTGTTTTAATTCTGCAGTGGCAGTGTGGGCTCTGTCACGTCTTGTATTTGTGCTGCTTTTGGTTTTATACTGGATGGTTGTAAACTGCCCAGATTACTTTGTTACGGAGCGGCGTGCAAACTGGGTCGCTGGTCATGATGTCCCACCGCATCATCTCTATTTAGCAAAGCTTCCTATACTGGGCCGAAACATGGGGATGGCGCTGGCGTGCAGGGAAGGCGCAACCCCTGTGTCTGAGGGGCTCTTGGGCCAGTTGGTTTCCCACCACCTCTAATGACTTGTCAGCCCCCCTTTTCTTAAAACCTGGGTGAATGTGGAATGGCTCCCTCCCTGCCAGCCCCCTTTTTTAAACTGGGGGGGGGGCAGAGGTGTAAGTCCATCTCCCTGCCAGCCCCTTTTTTTATCTGGGGGGCAGGAGCATGGCTCCCTTTCCCTGCCAGCCCCCCTTTTTAACCTGGGAGGAAGGTATGGCTCCTTCCCCTTGCCAGCCCCCCTTTTTAATCAGGGGGGCAGAGACATAGCTCTGTCTGCCTGCCACCCCCTTTTTAACCCTGCCAGTCCCCCTTTTTTTAACCTGTGGGGGAAGATGTTGCTCCTTCTTATTGCCAACTCTCTCTTTTTTTTACCTGGGAGTTGGGGGTAGTGAAGGGCTGGTCTTCATGCTTGCCAGGGGGTCATTTGGAAGCCTTTCTGGACTGACTGCTCCAGCCCTGGGGGGGCAACTATGGCATGCAGATCCGGTTGGACGCAGTGCCAGGCAGTTCAGAATTAGATTAGCCAGAGCATTTTACAGCCCCCGAAATTGACATGTAGGCTGCTCAGCTTTTGTGTCACCAATAGGTGCAGGCTCTGAGCATAATCCAGCCTAGAGAGCAGGAGCCTCGTAGTTTTTTGACTGGTGTCTATTTTCCTTTCCTGCAGGCCTACAGCCCTGAGGACATGCACAGCTGGATCAAAGCGATCACGGGGGCGTTGCAGGCGTTGAAAAGCTGCCCCAGGGTAGGTCATATCCTTCCCGCTTTGAGCGTGGTATCAATTACCATGATCGTGTTTGTTTTCTTAAGCAGACATCATCTATTTTAATGTTTTGGGCAAAACATTTCAGAAATAGCTCGTGTCCAGGAGACGGTTTTCCAGTCCCTGGATTCCCCCGACGCAAGAGCGGGAGCGGACAGCAGGGAGGATTGGGAGAAGGGACAGGCATGATGTGACGGAGGCCGTATAACTGCCTGTGCTTCCTTGCAGCTGCAGCAAAAGGCTTGGCAAAACTCAGTGGAGAGAGGCATAGCATTTCCTAGGAAAAGGGCCTTAAGTATAAGTTGGGGCCTTCCCCAACCTGATTCCTCCCCCACCCAAGATATGTTAGACTGCAGCTCATATAATTCCCAGCCAGCAAAAATCTATGCCTTGGTGGCCACCATGTTTGAGATACTAGGCATCACACTAGAGTGACCATATGGAAAGGAGGACAGGGCTCCCGTATCTTTAACAGTTGCATAGAGCAGGGAATTTCAGCAGGTGTCATTTGTAGGCATGCAGCACCTGGTGAAATTCCCTCTTCATCACAACAGTGAAAGCTGCAGGAGCCCTGCCATCTTTTGTATCTGGTCAAGAGGACAGGGCTCCTGCAGCTTTTAACTCCCTTGATGAAGAGGGAATTTCACCAGGTGCTGCATGCCTACAAATGACACCTGCTGAAATTCCCTTTCCTATGCAACTGTTAAAGATACGGGAGCCCTGTCCTCCTTTCCGTATGATCACACTACATCACCCCCAATTCACCTCTGGTTTCCATTATTACAGCCTGCTTTTGCCTTTTTTTAATAGGTGAAGATTAGTGGCTTGCTCCGCAAAGGAAAAAAAATGAAAGTAGAGATTGTTGCGGTCAGAGAAGCCATATCCTACCATTTATGGCTTGATCGTGGCCTTGAGCGTTCAAAATCTCCTTGTTTGAAGCAATGCTTATGATCTGAACTTGGCAAAATCAACATGGTTTTAACTTTTCTGAGCCATTTTGGTAACTTTGGGATGCTTTTAAAAGAGACACTTCCTATGACTGGCTCCAGCCATATTTTGCCATATTTTTTTCAAAGACATGGTGAACCAGTCACAACTCTTTCTAGTTCCTTGAAAAGGCCTTTCCTTCCTCCTCACTGCAATCGCCTAGAAAACCCAACTTGTGAAATTGTTTTGTGAATCAGCCTTCAACTCTGCTTGGACTATGAATGAGTGTAGATCAACCAGCCTTCCCCAACATGGTGCCCTCCAGATGTGTGGGATTACAACTCCTATCATCCCTGTGTGGATTATGGGAGTTGTAGTGCAATTAGTAGAGATGATAAGGTTCCTTGTGAATGCATCCCATAAAGCCACATTCATATTTAACTACAGACTGAAGTATTTAACTCTCTGTAAGATGTTCCGGCTGCCTGGTAGATCATTCCTAAGAAAGCTTCACCGTCGGAAAACTTTGCCAAGCCCAAGTTGGGTTTACTCTGCATCAAATAATTCTTATATAGAACCTTATTTATTTATCACTCCACATCCAAAAGGTTTCAGAGCGGTGAACAACAAACAGAATAAAAGAATAAAAACACCGTATTAAAAATTACCATTTTGAACAGCACAAAGTTCAGATAAAACTTAAGTTCTGGTAAAAGTGTAGACGGCCACTCAAGGAAAGCTTTCTGAAACAACGACATTTGCAGGAGGCACCCGAAGCAACACAGTGTTGCTGCCTGCCTGACCTCCAAAGGTAGGGAACTCCATAGGAAGGGGGCCACCACACTGAAGGCTCTTCTGCTGGACTCCAGTCGGACCACAGGTCCATGTGGAACCACCAAGAATATGCTCTCTGATGACCTCAGTGACTTGGCATGAATTATTCTGCAATTTTATGTTATTTGTTCACTACATGTAATTCTGTTTCTGCTAGTCATTGAGATTGGTCCGGAGTTGGGGGGGGGGGGGCACTGGAGCCTTAACTGTCCCAACCACCTAATACTTCCCTCGGTCAAACCACGTTTCTGAAATTTACCAGTCATTGCACATGCAGCTTCAAGGATGCTTTTGCTACGACTAAACTTGCTTTTTAAAAACTGATTCTTACAAAACTGGATGCTGTGTGCTCAGTACTATACATTTTCTGCGCAGCGGTGGTATCGCCAGCACTGGCCTCGACCTGCATCTGAAGCAACAGCAACAACTAAAAAGCCCACATTAAATTCCTCTTCCGTGTGTGTGTGTGTGTGTGTGTATTTTAAGTTGCACAAGCTGGATGGAGGTTAGCAGAAAAAAATATCTTCCCCCCAGTATCTGCTCCCTGAAATGACAACTTTGTGGTCAAGCTGGCCTTAACGTTGGCAGAATGGGTAACTGCGCATACATGACTATTTTGGGGTTGATTTCTATCAGAGCTGCGATCTTCATGTCTCTCTCCTCCCCCCTCTCCCCCCCCCAGGAAATGCCCTTGTTGAGATCCATGTCAGCGAGCAAACGTGGAGGCTCTTCCTCTCCCAGCTCGGCCGCAGCTTCCATCGCCAGGCTGAAGCAACTGGGAGGGGAGTCTAAGGCGTCTGGCAAAGGTCCCTCGACATCAGGCTGGCTGCCCTGGGAGCCAGTGCCGCAGCCAGACGGGAAGCAGCAGCCCGTGACAGAGGAGAAGGCCGGTCAAGCGAAAGACTCAGAGTTTGCCCCTGCGTTGCAAGGTAGTCGTCTGCGGCACAGATCCGAACCGCGGAACTTTAAAGAACACCCTTTCCCCTATGACCTGGATGACGAGAGCATCCGAACCTCGGATGTGTGACCGCGTGCGGCATCGCGAGGCTTGCAGGTGTACGGACGGCGCCGGAGACGTGCCCGGATCCAAGCACGGGATGTGCCGGGCGGATGATAGCTAGCTTGCACCTGTTCAGGAAGCTGAGACCGGAGTAACTACTGCGAGGCTACAAACGTGGATTTGGGAAGGTTGTAAGATGGGACCACAAGCTCCGTGACTTTCTGAAGGCCAAAGCGACAATGACCAAGCTGCGCCTGGGGGGTGGGTGGGTTAAACAGCCTATTGCCAGTCTGCTGAGTTTGCAATGGAGCAATCCAGCCCTGCGCCATCTTAGCTTGGGGGAAAGCCATCACGTCTTTTCCTTCATCAGATAGGGGTCTTCCTCTAGGAACAAGGAACCGTCCCATTCTCCATGTGATGCAATCCATTCCACTGAGATTCTGTAGCGAAGGGGAAGCCTTGTCAGATTAGCGAGAAACCCTGGGTATTGCTTCCCTGTTTGTGTGGCTTGGCTCACTTATTGGGGTTATCTAGACCTTATTGCAATATGTACCTCGTTGCACCTTACTCTTCTGGTCATGGCAACGCTGTCTTTCGTGCTTGATCTGTGGAGGGACTGGGAGAACAGTCCAGTTTTGCGTCAGAGGGTTGGGCTAAGGGCCTGTTCAGACAACGCTTCAGGGACTGTGGGTTGCGAAACTGTGGTTCTCTGGGGTTAGCACTAATCACAAGCCGTGCCGTCGCACACAACATTTTAAGCCATGGCTAGAGCCGCTCACCCTGCTGCAGACGGTCCGATTGGGGTTTGAAAGTGACCGGGGTTTAGCAAAACACATTTCACACGACACCTTAAACCCTGCATCTTAACCGAAAGCCTTAACCATCAGGGCTTAAGATGTATTCTGAACAGGCCCAATATGAGTTTCCTTTGACGGTTTGACCGGGAAGACACCTTTTGCCTGTGTAACCCTTTCGGAAGGTACTGTGTTGTCTTTTCCCTAAAACATCTGGAGGGCACCAGGTCGGGAAAGGCCGGTCTGCACTGATCTTTTGCAGCCCTGCCTGGGGAAGCTGGGGATTGAACCCGGGACCTTCTGCATGCCCAGCAGATACTCTGCCACTGAGCCACAGCCCTCTCCCTACACACTGGTGCAGCTGTACTGCATGGGAAAGGAAATGGGGGAAGCGCCATGTATCTTGCGTTACACGTGTCTCTAGTGGGCCACAAGAGTCATGCAAATGACAGTAGTCAGTACAGTGGAGTTTGAGAATAGCTGTTCTAGAATTCATCCCCAGACCCCATGATTTGGCCTCCTAAATGAAGAAGGGCTCTCCTACTAGCCTCTTACTACCTGGGCTGTTCAGAAAGGGGACACCCAATCAGCCCATTTGTGGGCTCTTGACGGGTGAACACAATGCAGGAGGAAAGTCTGATGTTTCACAGTGAGGACTAGCTCCCCTCTTTAAACAGCGCCCCTCCCCCATATTTCCAAGTAACAATCTAGCCAACCAATCATGTTTGCCAGTCAATGTATGGCTCAACTTTTAGACTAAGGAAGGGGGGGGATCTGTATTCATTTTTTTGTGTGGGGAGTGTAAATTATTGTGTTTTGAGTCAGGCACCCCCTATCTAGCAGGGGAGATTGGCAAGCAGGAGTTCTTGCGTGCAGAAAGATGTGCGTCCCGATGCACGATGTTTACCTGGACACCCATTCAATTGTCTGGATGTATTCTGTGATGATGCAGATGGGGATTTGTGTTCCCTATTCAGGGCGTTAGTGGTGTGCAACCTGATCTGGACCAGAGCATCGTGTTAAATAATGTGTTAATCTGTGCAAGGACTACTCTCTTAAAACCTGTGTGAATGTCTGTGGTAAGAATGTACTCAGGTACGAATCCGTTTTATATTGCAGCTATTTCAGGAACAAAACAAAACAAAAACATTGTTTTTTGAATGGATATGATAACTAGCACTGAGCCGGACGGAGCCCAAAACAGCTTCTGGTTAAGATGTGAATGAACATTATATGGAGATATTCAGGGACTTTTATTATTAAGGCAGTATATGTGCTGCACTAAAAAAAATATTCTGGGTTGGATCCAGATTTAGGCACTTGCAAGCAGGCTTCCCTGTCCCCTCCTCCATAGAGTACGCCTTTAGCCCCCAGAAAATGCTACACAGAAAGTCAGGGGACCACACTGAATGGGCTGAGCTGGGTTGGGGTATCTTCCCAAATCAGCTTTCTGAGAGTGGAGGCCTTCCGCTAGTGGAAGGCTGATTCTGGATCCAACCTTCTGTGTCCAGATCACCTAAATCCTTCCCCCAAAAATCTGAATTGCAGCCTGAATAAATTATAAAAATCAAGCCATTTGCATCTTATTTCTCATTTCATGGTTTATTCTGTTAGTTGCCTAGCTATTTGACTGCAGTCTTGTACGCACTTACCTGGGAGTAAGTCCCACTAAAATCAGTGAGGCTTACTCATGAGTAGATATGTACAAAAGTGTACTGTTCTGGTTTTGCTAGTCATAGGGAGATACAAGGTGGAAGTGCCCAATCCTTTGCATGCTTACTCAGAAGTAAGTCATCCTAAATTCAGCGGGACTTAGTGCCAAGCAAACACGCACAAGACTGCAGCCTTATTCTGCCATCTCTCTGCTTTTTAGCAGATTTTCAGCAGGCTCTCCATTTTTTTAAAAAAAACAAAAGCTGGGTTTCTGAGAAAGCTGAATTATGTCTCCTAACACCATGTTCTGCACCCTTTCTGTATTTCGCATAATCTCAGCACACACCACAGCCCCGGATCCTTTTGTGGGCAACGCCCGTGCCCTACTACTGAACTAGTGCCACCAATCCAAAGGCATTCTGGAGCTATGCCGTCCCCCCCCCCCCCCGAACAGGTTTTATTGTGGCAAGAAAAAAAAGACAGAGGCAGCGGTGGGAAAACTAGGGAGAGGTTAGAAACGGAAGACGACGGCATGAATGAGGCAGGACACAACTGTACAATAAAAGTCTTACCTGGAAGCTGCCTGTGTAATAGAACCATTAAAAGAAAGACCGTTGTGCTGGAACAGTGAACCTTTCTGGAAACGATGAAAATACATTGGACTGAATGGATTGGTATTGGACCATCTAGGGCTTTTCTTTTACTTTGCTTATGAAAATGTACACGTATCCAGTGTGTTTTTGTTTTTGTTTTTGAAATCTTTGTTTGCACTAATGTATAGGATCACCAGAGTATTTTTAACACTGACCAGCCTGTTAAGCTTGCAAACAATTTTCTGGAAGTCGTTTGCTTTTAACAGGGTGCAAGGTAAGGTTCAACAAATGAAGCATTACCTACCACTTCTTCTCCATGTCGGGAAAAACTTTCTTTGCTCCATTTCCTGCAACTATTAAAAGAACAGGAACATGGGCACTTTTGTTAGCCAGTGAAATGTCTGTGTAGAGAAACATTGAGTTTGTGAGTTTGTAAGCCTGGCTCTCTCCCCACATGCCCGAAAGCACTGGCACACCGTCCTAAACACACGTGCAGCGCGATCCTGTGAATCCCACTGGGTGATGGAGATTACTCCCAAGTAAGATTGCAGCCTTAATTTGAAATCCCATTTATAACATGTTAAGCCTCTTTAAGATTGAAGCCTTCTGCTTACAGGGTCATAGGACTGGCTGCTTTAGGCTGAAATCCTTAGCACACTTACCTGTAAGGAAAACTCACGTGAACAACATACTTCTGAGTAGGCTTCTTTAGGGTCAGGATGTTTAGAGCGCTTTCTCATAAGGAGGCAGTGTTCACTGGCCTTGCCCCCTCTGTCATTCTCCCATCGCTCGGACCCATCACCTCCACGCGTTGGAGGGCAATCATCTGCAGGGAGCCTACTCTATTTGTGCAGACTCCATTACTATCAGAGCTCTAATTTCCCCCCTACCTTGCATGGAGGAGGATGGAGCAACATTATCTGCCCATTTACAGTTATGTTCACAGAGAAGCATACAGTTAATCACCAATGGCCCACATCCATCAATATAGCTGTCCCCAAGTTTTCTACTCCAAGAAGATCTTTTCTGCTATAGTCTTGTTGGCCAAGCAACCCCGGCCAACCTGACACAGACCTCCTGTGTGCCTGCTGCAAGGGATTCTGGGTCTTGTTCTACGGCAGATGCTCTGTTCACAGGGTGCATTGGCCAGACCTTCTAGCCTTCTCACCTTCACCTTGCCGGTGTCCTACTAGGGAGCTGCCCGGTGCAGGGGCAGATTAGAAATGGTGGGCTGGTTGGCTTCTGGGAAAGCTCATACACCGTTACTGAATTGTTTCCATTGAGGCACTCTGGTAGAAACCATACTTGATACAACTCAGAGCAGGGCTGGTCGTCATGATGGCGATATAGTACCACCAATAACAAGCTGTGTGCCTCAATGCATGCCGCTGTGGCCTTCCCATGAGCACCTGGTTGGCCACCGTGGGAACAAGGCATGCAAATGATAGGCTTCAGGCTCGATCCGGCATGGCTCTTCTCGGGCAATATCCGGTCCAGGACTTGCGCTAACGCAAGTTACGTTGTGCTAGCAGAACCAACGTTTAGCGCAACACTAATATTTGCTGGTGTGACGGGTTTCCTTGGGAAACCCGTCACACCAGCAAAAGCTATGGCTCTGCGCTAGAGGTTGCTTACTTGAGTGTAGTGCAACGTAAATTCATGTTAGCGCTAGTGCTGAATTGGATGCTGTCCTTTATGAAGAAAATGCAGATACTGTGGGCTACAATCCAAATTCTCCTGTTCAATCATCTTTAAAATGCCTGAATATGCAACTACTGCCTCAGAATTTCCCTGCTTTTGGGAAGGCTAGGTTTGGATAAGGGGGATTCTGTAAAGGATCCTTTACCTAATCCTACCAACCTAAAAGAGCACAAGAGCTCTACTAAATCGGAACAAAGGTCTGCATAGTCCAGCAGAGTTTCCAACATCAGCTAGGCATGTCCCTTCAGAAGCCCACAAGTGGGGTGTGAAGGCGGAGGACTTCCCCTGTTGTTTGCCCCCAGTAGCTGGTATTTAGGGATACGCTGCTTCTGTACGTGGAGGTTCCATTCAGCTATTGTAGTCACTGACAGGCTATGAATTTGTCCAAGCTTCTTTTAAAGGCTTCTAAGTTAGCGGCCGTCTTGTGGCAGTGAATCTCATAAATTAGTTGCGCACTGTGTGAAAACGTAGTCCCTCTTCTCTTTACTGAATCTACTACCCATCAATTGCGTCGGGAGGCCCTGAGTTCTAGCACTACGAGAGAGGGAGAGAAATGCCTCTGCCCACCCTCTGTAAGGGTGCCGTCCTAAGCACACTTACAAGAGAGCAATTCCCACTGAACTCAGTAGGACTGCTCAGTAAACACGCTGAGGAGCGTGCTGTGCAGCTGCCGCCTTCTAATTTGTGATGACCTGAGCAACTCTGCCCATGATGTGGCTAAGCCAAAATGCTTGGATGTGGGCCAAATGAGTCCCACTGAAGCGAATCCAAGTTACTTGGCTTAATTGAGCCAATGGATCAAGTTGTAATAACGTTTCTCTTCTTGCCAAGCATTCACCCAGTGGGTTCAAGGGATAAACAACCCAATCCATCATCAAGACTGGGTTTTCTTGTATTATTATTAAATGTTTTGCAGTTCCTTATGCATTTGGCGGTGATACTTCAACTAATAATTTTCAGCTGTGAAATGCACTCCTGTAGGAAGAGTGGTTTTTCCTGAAGCAAAAACAAATGTGCGGTACAGTTGTTTGATCTGTACAAATAATTTGCAATAACTTTCTGTTTTGTTTTTCTAATAAAACTGTGTGATTATTTTTATGTGTTTTTCTTCCGGCCCTGACTGTATGGTGCAATTTAAACTGTCATTTTTAAATTATCTATAACTTCATATTTTCCAGCTTAACAGAGAAAACTGCTTATGTAGGTTTCATGAGACGGGGCAGGATACGTACAACCAGTGTGGTGTAGCGGTTAGAGTCTTGGACTGGGACTCAGGAGACCCAGGTTTGAGTCCCCACTCGGCAATGGAAGCTCACTGGGTGACTTTGGGCCAGTCACTGACTCTCAGCCTACCCTACCTCACAGGGATGTTGTGAGGATAAAATGGAGAGGAGGACCATGTAAGCTGCCTTGATCTCCTTGGGCAATATCCAATTGTGTTGTTCCACTAGTGGAAATGATCACTGCACTAAAAGAAACTAGGTTCTGACTATGCGCAAGAGAAGACTCCAACTAAAGTTATGTTTGCAGAAATGTGATTGCACACCCCGTTGTACAAGCAGTTAGGCCCCCTCTACAAGGATTCGCTTTTGCGCCCGGTTAGGCGATTATGCGCATAATCGGTGAAGCGCATTTACACCTAATACCTCTGCACGAGAGGCGGCGAGAGGCGGTGAAGCGCATTAACGGATGACCAAAATGCGCTTTACAAGTAGTTAATGCGCATAAGCGCTTGTTCACACAGTCAAAATGCGCTTTAACGGCCGAAGCAAAATAAAACTCGCGATTTAACGCGCATTCGATAATGCGCATAATCGGAGAGATAACGCGCCTCTACGCCCGATTTGTGCTCCGTTCTTGTAGAGGTAAATTTTTTAAAGCGCCTTGAAAGAGCTTTAAACCTCTCTTGTAGAGGCAGCCTTAGATATTATTCTGGTGCAACTGTTTGCACATCTCTTCCCCACTGGTATTTTTTTGATAAATGGTAAAAATGAGCCAGTATCTATCAAGGAAAAAATGGCCCTTTTAAAAGAAACCACCTCACCGTACAGTAAAAAATAATATAAAAACACACAATTTAATAACTATGATGCGAAACTGCTTAAGTAGTCACTGCAAATCAAATACTTGCAGTTAAAATGTTGGTCTATGCTCAACAGAAAAAATTGGTGGAGCTCTGCTAGGCTCTATTTGAGTTTGTAGAATGACACTTTTGGATACTACCTCTTCTAAGAGGAAAAACGGTAGGATATAAATGTAATAATAAATAAAATAATAAAGAGATAGAGCTTCTGTGTTAAATCCAACATTACACAAGTGAACTATTGCCCTTTACCCCTCCTCCCCCTATAGAGGGTCTTCTGAGCAATTCACCCACTTTGGAGAATTCCTTTGGAGCTGTCCACAATTTTGTTTTAACCACCATTAATACTTTGATGTCATCAGCAGCAAGCTTGACCACCTCCTCGCTCACCTCTATCTTCAGTTCATTTATCACCAAATAAAAAAGCTCCAGGAATACAGAGCCTTGGGGGTGAGGGGTGTGGAGAGCCCATTTCTTACAACCATTCATTGTGAGAATATGGTGCTTTCAGAAAAAGGCCTCTGAGCATTAACAGAAAGCACTGTGTGATTCCCCCTCCCCCTTAATAACAGGGTTGGGTTATGTATGAGTAGAAGATAACGTCTGGAACCACTATAAAATTCCGTGAATGAGGCAGGGTGACGGGAAGACAAAAGACACCTCTGAAATAGCAGGAAGCAATGTTCTTCTTCGTGGTCTCTGTGCATCACACATATGGGCTCGTGCCGGCGGCAAGCCCCATTCGGGAAACTTCAATAGCTAGCTTAGGTTTTAGGCGGGAAACCCCTCCCCCCACCATCGTATCGTGCATGCTCAGGGTTCCCGCCCACCTCAGTTCTTCGACCGCTTCGCTGATCGCCTCGCGGGAGACTTCGTCCGACGAAAATCGTTCGTAGAATATATATTTAGTGTTAACTTAGGAAGTAGATTCAGGCCGTTGCCTGCCCCGGCCTATGGCTCAGTCAGCTCTCTTTAAACATTGTTCTCAATGTAGAGCCAAATTAACGCTGACAGATAGCCATTGAGCAAACTTAGCCGTCGTGGGATAACAGGAGTGGTCCCCTTATGGATGGGTCCATAATGGCCTACCAGAGTGTCGTATGCACGGAAGTGGAAACGGTTCCAGTCCTTTGCAACAGGACAGGGTTTTAGTTGTTTAGACTGCCCAATTTCGGGCATTATTGATTTCCTATATTCTCTACATTCAGAAGGGCTAAAACCTACATCTTTGAAAGTGTATTTAGCTGCCATATCAGTACATCACAAAAAAATTGATGGGTTTTCGGTGTTTACCCATCCGGTTGCGAAAGCCTTTCTCAAAGGCCTTCGTAGTTTGTTCCCACCGTTGCGCACAATAGTTCCCCAGTGGAGTCTTTCAGTAGTTTTGATGGCTCTCACGTCTAAACCATTTGAACCCATGGCCACTACAGACTCTCGCTTACTAACGTTCAAAACGGTCTTTTTAGTCGCCATTACGTCAGCTAGGTGTGCCTCTGAACTTGCAGCGTTAATGGTAGACCCACCCTACACACAATTTTTTCCAGATAAGGTTGTGTTTCGGCCGTCATTTATCCCTAAGGTTTCCTCTACATTTCATCTTAACCAGGACATTGTTCTCCCAACTTTTTTCAAGGCCTCTACAGACCCCTTATGTTCCGCGTTGCACGCCTTAGATGTTCGGCGTGCGTTGGCATTTTATAAAGATAGATCTTCATTGTATCGTAAATCCGATAAACTGTTTATTTGTTACGGAGGCAAGACGAAAGGCCAGGCAGTTTCGCCCCAACGTCTTTCCCACTGGATTGTTCACACTAGTATTCTTGCTTAACAAGTGCTGGGCAAGCAGCCTCCCACTTCATTTACGGCACACTCTACCAGAGGACAAGCCGTTTCTTCCGTATTGTCACATGGCTCCTCGATCCCAGACATCTGCAAGGCAGCTACCTGGTCTAACGCCTCCACCTTCGTCAAGCATTACAGGCTAGACGTTCGAGCAGCACGGGATGCTTCTTTTGGAAGAGCAGTCCTGTCTTCTATCTGCCAGTAATTCTCAGCGTGCATACCCTCCTCCGGTAAGTCTTGCTGGTCAATCGCCCATATGTGTGATGCACAGAGACCACGAAGAAGAAATGCAGGTTGTTTACCTGTAACTGTAGTTCTTCGAGTGGTCATCTGTGCAGTCACACAACCCTCCCACCATCCTAGGCTGACCAGGTGGCTCGGGATTTCCCGGTCCTAACCGGGAATCCAGGGGCAAACCGGCCCAACCGGGGGGCAGGGGGGCAAACCGGGGGGGCGGGGGGTCACGCGGCGGTGGCAGCAGGCAAGGAGCGGCGGTAGACCAGGTGGCGGAGGAGCCTGGGAAGCAGCCGCCCCGGCAGGTAAGCACGAAGGGGGCACTTACCTGCTGGGGCGGCCGCTTCCCAGGCTCCTCCGCCGCTGCTGCCGGGCTCGTAAGGCCAGAGGCCGCGCGGAAGAGGCAGGAGAGGGCCGGATCGGAAGTGACGTAACCGCCCCTCTCCCGCCTCTTCCGCGTGGCCTCTGGCCTCCTTGGGGCTCATCGCGATGGCGATGAGCCCCGAGGAGCATGGATGCCCGCGCCCGCCTCTTCCGCACGGGCGTCCGGGCTCCTCGGGGCTCGTCGCCATTGCGACGAGCCCCAGAAAGGCCAGAGGCCGCGCGGAAGAGACGGGACAGGGCCGGTTACGTCACTTCCAGATCCGGCCCTCTCCCGCCTCTTCCGCACGGGCGGCGGAGGAACCCGGCGGTAGGTCCAGGCTGGTTTTTTTTGGGGGGGTGGCTTGGTGGGGGGGTTGTTTTGGGCAGGGGGGGGAGACCGGGATTTTGATTTTTAAAATCTGGTCACCCTACACCATCCCCTTTGCAACGCTGTTGTGTATGCAAGAGGTTTCATAAGCGTATGCTTCTGTATGTATACTTGCCTTAGTTGTGAGGCTATTCCGGTCTCAGAGAACTGAGGTGGGCGGGAACCCTGAGCATGTGCGATACGATGGTGGGGGGAGGGGTTTCCCGCCTAAAACCTAAGCTAGCTATCGAAGGTTCCCGAATGGGGCTCGGCGCTGGCATGAGCCCATATGTGTGACTGCACAGATGACCGCTCGAAGAACTACAGTTACAGGTAAGCAACCTGCATTTTTACTGAATGAATGAAAGCACCCCATGGTCCTGCTTTTTTAAAGCAGTGACCCATCCATAAGGGGACGACTCCTTATTTTGCCAAAAGCCTTTTGGAAAGCCATTTGGAAAGCCAGGCAAATCCTACGCATGATTAGACAGATAAAGGTGCCGCAACTGGCTTGGGAATGTTGGGTGCCGCAGGCAGGGCCCTGCAGAGGGGGGTGGGGGGGCAGTGGGGCCAGTTGGCCCGGGGCCCACGATTTTGAGGGGGCCCCTGAAATTCTGAATGCGAGGAAGGCATGTCTTACACCTCCAATATAAAAGTGCTTCCCGTTCCCTTTTTTTATAAATCGTTCTGGGTCATAAGATGTATTTAGCACCGAATCAGTGCCAGGGATTCAAAAATACTTAATGAGCAGTTCGAAATATTGGGGGGGGGGGCACACCCTTCCCATCTGGCCTGGGCACCGAGAACTCCGCCACCATCTAGCCCCGGCCGCCGCCTCGCCTTCCCCCCGCCCCGCTGGGCCTCGGGGCCTCCCATAAAAGCCGCGGCTCCGGCCGGCGGCCGGCAGTCGTGGCTGGCTGCGCCCAGGCGGCAGCGGGTGCCCTGCGTGTGCTCCAGCCGCGCCCCGTCGGGGGCTCCACGTGTGCCATGGCGGCCGCGCCCCGCCTGCCGCTGCTGGCGCTGCTGCTGCTGCTGGCCGGCGCCTCGGCCCCGCTGGCGCCGCCCTGCCCGGCCGCGTGCGACCGGCTGCGCTGCCCGCCGCGCTCCCCGCGAGCCTGCTCGGCCGTCGGGGGCGAGCTGCAGCCCGACCGCTGCGGCTGCTGCTGGGAGTGCGCGCCGGGCGAGGGCTCCCCTTGCGCGCCGGGCGGCCTGTGCGCTCGCGGCCTCTTCTGCCGGCCGCCCGCCGACGGCAGCCGCCAGCGGGGCGGCAGCTGCTCGTGCCTCGAGTCCGCCGGGCCCGTCTGCGGCAGCGACGGGCGCACCTACGGCAGCCTCTGCGAGCTGCGGGCCCGCAACCAGCAAGGGCGCCTGGGGGACCGGCGGCCGGTGGTCGCCGTGCAGAAGGGCGGCTGCGGAGAGCGAGGTACGCGAGGAAGGTCGCGGCGGGGTGGTGGGAGTTTGAAACCGAAGCAGGTTCAAGGCGTGCAACAGGGGCCGATGCGGGCAGAAAAAAAGGCGGGTTCACACGTGCAGGTAGGTGTTCTCAGCGCGGGGAGAGCGGCGGCGCCCAAGGCAGGTGTGAATGAGTTACTGGGCGGGGTAGCTAAAACAAATGACAGTACTTGCCCATAGGGAAACCATACCTGCCCATAGGGATCCATGGGACAGCACTTGCCCATAGGGAGAAATAGGACTGAACTTGCCCATAGAGAAACCATACTTGTCCATAGGGAAACCATACTTGCCCATAGGGATCCATTGGACAGCACTTGCCCATAGGGAAACCATACTTGCCCGTAGGGATCCACAGGACAGCAGTTTTCCCTATGGGCAAGTGCTGTCCAGTGGATCCCTATGGGCAAGTATGGTTTCTCTACGGGCAAGTACTGTCATTTGTTTTAGTATGTCCCTACTTTGGGCTTGGCACCGCAGGTGGGAACTTCCGTCTTAAATTAGGGAATTCCCTGCCAGCTTCAGTAGGAGATTACTGAGGCAACTGTAAAGGAGGAGGCAATGTCTATTAAGGGTTCAGAGGTAGTATATCTGAATATACTGGGTTGTGGGGGAGGACAGTGGGGCTGAGGGCTGTTGCCCTCATGTTCTGCTTGGGGGTGTACCAAGGACTTCTGGCTGTCCAGTGTTAGAAACGGGATGGTAGGCGAGATGGGTTCTTGGTTTGATCCTGCAAAGGGTTCCCCCTTGAACGTGATGTTTTACAGTGGAGTCTATTCATTATTTTATTTATTTATTAATACATTTGTATCCCACCCTATATCACTGGGATCTCAGGGCGGCATACTGATAAAATCAGAACAATGTAAACATAAATTATATACAGCTTAAAAAGTATGAAATTGTTTAGAAATTAAAACCAGTAGAATTTTTTAAAAAAGCAATAAAAGTAATTAAAACTATGTGTGACCATGGAGAATTTAGCCCTCAAAGGCTTTGATTAACTTTCAATCAGATGATGGAACATGTGTGAATTGATCTTGGAGATTGGAAGATGGGCGTATGTGTGGACTTCACTGAAAAACATTGCCTGTGATGACTTTTAATCTGTTGCTATATTCTGCATTTTCATACAGAATGTTGTCACGGATTTATTCCTGCACAATCCTGAAAGTGTATTATTGGCCTATCTGACTGTTGTAAAATTGAGGAGGGAACTGGTTCCAGCATGTTTAAACTGTCTTCACTGAGAGGCATTAGGTCGGACATAGGAAGCTGCCTTATACCAGACCAGGGCGCAATCCTATGCATGTTTAGACAGAAAAAATCCTACAATCCTATGCAGGTTTAGACTTTTAAAAATCCTACAATCCTATGCATGTTTAGACAGAAAAAATCCTACAATCCTATGTAGGTTTAGACTTTTAAAAATCCTACAATCCTATGCATGTTTAGACAGAAAAACGTCCTAGAACTCCCAGCATTCCCCAACCAGGGAATGCTGAAGTTCTAGGACTCTTTTCTATCTAAAGTTGCCTAGGATTGCATCCTCAGTTTGTCCCTCTAATCTAGTATTGTCTGCTTCAGCCTTCCCCAAACATGCGCCTTCCAGATGTGTGGTGACTACAACTCCCATCCACCGCAGGCAGCCTGGGATGATGGGAGTTGTAGTCAAGCACATCTACAGGGCACCAGGTTGTGGCAGGGCTGCTTTACCAGACTGGCAGTGGGACCCCAGGGTCTCAGGCAGAGAGGGGTCTCTCACCTGCAGTGTGGTTGTTTTTGAAGTGGGGATGCCGGGGATTGAACCTGCGTCCTCCTTCATTTAAAACACCAGCTCCGTTGCTTTTGCAGTCCCCGATGGTTCCCCAGTGCTCCACACACTGCAGTCGGCCTTTGGTTGGAGGAGTGACGGAGACCTCCTTTTTCCTCCGCAGGTGCTGTGGACCCCAACAGCCTTCGGTACAAGTTCAACTTCATCGCTGACGTGGTGGAGAAGATTGCTCCTGCCGTCGCGCACTTGGAACTCTTCCGCAGGTAACGGAAGCTGCGTCTGGTCGGATCTCAGAATTAGCCACCTGCCTGGCCGCCACTAGGAGCGCCCCTGTCCAGGGCCAACTGCATCTCCAGGGCTGTTGCATCTCCTCGCCTTTTAAAGCCAAGCGCAGCAACACTGCTGCAGTACAACTGGAGGCCTGGAGGGAAAAGCGCCGCTTGCGACAGGTTGTGCTGCTTCTCATAGATCTTAAATGGCAGAGGTGCTAACGCAGCAGCTTCGGGAAAGTGCCACGGCTCTCTTTAAGGCCCAGGGCTCCTTATTGCAGTAGCTGAGTGGTCAGATGAAAGGACGTTGCAGTCTTTCTCCCACGGCCCTGGGTCTTTTCCCCTGAGCCTTCAGTGTCCGTTGGTGCCAATGGCAGGATTCCGTCCCCCTTAAAAATTTAGCTATCATGCAGGAGGGAGGATTTCCTAGGAGATCACAGTTGGAGAGGGAAATGTTAACCCCCCCTCCCCATGGCAATTAAATCTAAGGAAAAAAAACTTCCCTCCATGGCAATCGACAGATTGAGCTCCGAATCTCTTAGGTACTTAGCAACGCTCCTCCTGGTATGGCTGGAATGAGCGTGCTAGAAATGCTGTGCGGGTGGAGAAAGCGACTCTCCAGAGTTTCAGACAGGAGTCTTTCCTGGTAGATGCCAGGGACTTTCTCTCCCAGCTTCTTCCTCATTCCTTTTATACCAAACCTTGAAAAGAGATTTTCTTAGAAGCACCGTTATTATTATTATTATTATTATTATTATTATTATTATTATTTACATTTATATACTGCCCCATAGCCGAAGCTCTCTGGGTGGTTCACAAAAATTAAAAGATTGAACACTAAAAAGACAATATACAAAATTTAAAACCATAAACATAAAACAGCTGACATTTAAAACATTTTAAACTGTTAAGCCTGGCCACAAAGTCAGTTAAAACCTCAACTTAAGCTGTTAAAATGCCAGGGAGAAAAGAAAAGTTTTGACCTGGCGCCGAAAAGATAACAGTGTTGGCGCCAGGTGGGCCTCATCGGGGAGATCATTCCACAATTGGGGGGCCACCACAGAGAAGGCCCCCTCCCTCGTTGCCGTCCTCCGAGCTTCCCTCGGAGTAGGCACCCGGAGGAGTTAACGTTTTCTTAGAGATTTTTGAAGGTTTTCGTAGAGTCCAGCAGTCTGGATAATGGCAGATAATAAAACTGCCTTTCTGGATATACCAAATAAGATGTTTGTTTTTCTGTTGCGGCTGCAATCTATGCATACTTAGACAGGAAAAAGTCCTACAGCCCCCAGCATTCCCCAGCCAGCGGTTGCTAAAATCAGTGAAGAGCTTTGCATCAAATATGATTTGTAATCTGCTGTACCCACGCTTGGCCGGCTGTGCTGATGGTAATGTTTTGGATTTTTGCTGTACCTGTTTGTATTCTCTTCCTAGCAATGTCTTGTAGACACCTCTCTTGGCACCTGGCTGGCTTCCTTTCCCTCCTGATATTTATTTTATTTTTAAAGATTAAAAATAATAATAACTGGGAGGCTGGCAGGTTACAAAGTGAAGGGCTGCACTCCAGCTCCATTGTACTGGGATTCAAAAGAGTGGTTCTGTGATTTAGAGCTCAAATCCCACCTCTGCCTTCTACTTAGATTCTTAGGCAAGTTACTTTTCTTTGAGCCTCACCGGTTTGCCTTCTGGGAAATGAATGTTTTGTGAATGGGGAAACCCGCACTGTGGTAGCCATTTTGTGTGAGTGCCGACGACACTCTCCCCAAGCTCCAAATGTGTCCAGCAACTCAAAACGTTTGGGGACCTCTACCAGATTTGCTCAGGCTTTGGCTTAGAAGATGATGAGGTTGGTGGTGGTGACTTTGATTGGCTTAAAGGGTTGGCGGCAGTGGGATGGATGGATGGATGGATTGATTGGTTGGTGATCCCCGGCGCAGGTATCCTTTCTCGAACAAAGAGGTCCTGGTGTCCAGTGGCTCGGGCTTCATTGTCTCCGAGGATGGCCTGATCATCACCAATGCCCACGTTCTCACCAACAAGCAGAGGATCAAAGTGGAACTTAAGAGCGGCCACCAGTTTGATGCCGAAGTCAAAGATGTTGACCACAAGCTGGATATCGCGCTGATCAAAGTAGACACTGATGTGAGTATCACCTGATTTTTCCAGCAGGGCAAGAAGCGCGGAGGCTCAGCCTCTCCCTTGGCAGGTTTACTGGCACAAGGAGGGCGGCAGAACGGCCTCCGTAAGCAGAGCTCGGGCAGAGAGAGGCTAGAATTACCGAGAGGTTTCTGGCTTGGACCTGAGATCAATGGCCAGAGTCAGGTCACATCAGAACCCAGGGCTTCTGCTGTGGCTTTAGTGCAGGGGTGTTGGTGGGGAGCCTGGCAGGATGGATTCGGCCCCTGGGCCAGAGGTTCTGCACTTCTGTTCTAGAGCAGAGGTGACATAAGAATGTTGCTCCAGTGGAGGCTGGTGGCTCCCGATGTCATTGGGGCAGTGAATCCACTCCGGGTTTCAGTCAGAAGCAGACAGAACCCTAAAGGAGCTATCTGATGTCAGTGGGGCGGTGAATACGTTCCAGGCTTTAGTCAGAAGCAGATAGAACTCTAAAGGAGCTATCCGAAGTCATTGGGGCGGTGAATCCACTCTGGGTTCAGTCAAAACCAGCCAGAACTCTAAAGGAGCTGTCCAATGTCAGTGGCACTGAGAATCCACTCCAGGTTTCACTCAGAACCAGATGGAACTCTAAAAGAGTTATCCGATGTCAGTGCGGCGATGAATCCGCTCCGGGTTTCAGTCTGAGCCAGTCTAAAGTTGCTATCCGAGGTGCTTCGCTTCACATCTTGAGTAGCTCCTTTAGAGTTCTGATGGTTCTGACTGAAACCCGGAGCGGATTCACTGCCCCACTGTCATCGGAGCCACCATCCTCCACTGGCTAGGAGGAAAATATAGCACGGGTGTTTGGGAAAATTGGAGAGGCCCAACAGAGCGCTGGGCTGCCCTACCCAATTTTGTCAAGAAAACAGATAGTGGGACAAACATTAGGCCTTATGGGAGATTGCCAGCTATTAAAATTCAATATTTTATATTGTCACTGTGTGTGGGGGGGGGGAGGTGCATTTTGAGCAGCGGTGTAGCGGTAAATGTTGATGTAGCTGCTCATCATGACGATCCCCCATAACCCTGCCCCAAGGAGAATGCAAAACGGGAGGTAGCTGTGTTGATCCATATCCACAAACTAGTTCCAGCTGTTTTGGTCTCCACCAGGAAGCAGGTCTTTTGAACAGCTGAGGGGGTCTGAATTGCCCCTACAAGAGCAAGCTAGCCCAGAATCCTTTGCAATTAAAAAGGGAACAATTTACAGTTATCGGGAAATTCATTTGCAGTTAAGCTCCGAGGGAACAGGGAATTCTGAGCTGGGTGGCCGATGGTGTACGTGTCCCTGCTAATAAAATGTCACCATGAGCCCCGGCTCCACTGCACCACTGATTTTGAGCTGTCATGCCTGAAGTTCCTTCAAGCTTGCAAAGAAATCCACTACAGTTCCTGGCCCGCAAGCCTGCCCGCCTGCCCAATGCATTGATCCCTCTTTAGAGCCCACAACTAACAGTTTTAGCTTCTCCGCCTGCTCGACTGCAGGCAATTTGCGGGTCACCACAAGGGACCATGTGAGCGATGTCTTTCAAGCCTGAGTTTCCCATGCCTTCCTGCCCATGCAGATGGCCCTCCCGGTGCTCCTCCTGGGCAGATCCTCTGACCTTCGGCCTGGGGAGTTCGTGGTGGCTCTGGGCAGTCCTTTCTCCTTGCAAAACACAGTGACGACGGGAATTGTGAGCAGTACACAGAGAGACGGCAAGGAGCTGGGGATGAAGTACTCTGAGATGGAATACATCCAGACGGACGCCATTATCAATGTAAGGGGCACTTCCGGGGCCCTTCCCTGGATCACTGCCATCCTTAGCAATGCTGCTGTGATATTTGGTAAAGTATTGGTTTGCCACACTTCTGCTACCTACTCAAAAGAGGCTGAAACAGCTGCTTTGTCCTGCTCTGCTTCTGTTCCCACAATGCCTAGCTTAACATCCACAGTCTCTTAGGTCAGTTAATGAGAGAGCGCCTTCTCCCTTACCAACCTGCCCAGTCACTGAGGTCATTGGAGGGCATGCCCCTGGTGACTCCACATGGACCTTTGGCCAGACTGAAATCCACCAGGAGAAGAGCCTTTAGTGTG
Source organism: Anniella stebbinsi (assembly GCA_029215795.1). NCBI lineage: Eukaryota > Metazoa > Chordata > Lepidosauria > Squamata > Anniellidae > Anniella > Anniella stebbinsi. The sequence continues at coordinate 133,235,790 of JARDYH010000002.1, forward strand.
GTGGCCCCTTTTCTGTGGAACTCCCTGCCCCTAGAGGTCAGGCAGGTGCCAACAGTAGGCTGTTTCCGTGCCTCCTGAAAACAACTCTATTTCAAGAAGCCTTCCTCAACTGACTAGCCACTGTTTTTATTTGTATTTTGTTTTAAATTGAACAAGTTAAATTTGCTCTTTTAATCTTTCTTTTTACTGTTTATGCCTATGGGCACTGCTCCAGAATCTATTTTAGATAGGGAGCGGTATATAAATGTTGCAAATAAATGAAGCAATGGAGATGGGTGGGGATGGAATAATTCACTAGCAACAGGCGGTACAGAGGGAGATAGGAGAGGAAGCGAGGCCAGCCCTGCTGAAAAGTATTTTTTCCCCTCTTCCTCCCCCATTCCTTTCTTTTTGCGTGTTGTGTCTTTTTTAGATTGTAAGCCTGCGGGCAGGAATCATCTGATTTTACTGATTGGATGTAAGCTGCCCAGGGACCCTTTTAGCTGAGAAGTGAGCAAAAAATACTTTGAATTTTATTTTATTTATTTAATCACCCACTTCTATATTGAGGCAGATCCCCCTATTTTTTCCCCATCCCATGGGTATGTTTTGCTTCCTTGCAACCTGGGCTGTGCACACTTTAACAATACTTAACAATGTGGAATGTGCTTCCACAGGGTGTAGCAAGGAAGGGCACCTTGGGCAGCTTTAAAAAGGGGATTAGACAAATTCATGGAGAAGGCGCTCCGTGGTTTCTGGTCATGATGAATATATCTCTCGCCTCCAGTATCCGTCTGGCAGTTGTGGGGGAATGTCATAGCCCTACCTGTGTGTTTCCATGTGGGGTGTGGGGGCAGCTGCTTAGCCACAGTGGGAACAGGATGCTGGACTAGAGGAGCCTTTGCTCTGATCCAGCTTGGCTCTTTCTAAGCTGTTTGGCAAAAGTTCTACCTGCAAGGGGAGATGGGTTCCAGAACAGGGCAATTGACCTCCCTTCCAATTGTATTCTCTTTTACAGTATGGAAATTCCGGAGGGCCGTTGGTAAACCTGGTAAGATATGCGTTCATTTGTCTTTCTTCCTAGCCCTAAGCCCTGTCTAAACGTTTTGAAGAATCCCCAGCGTTTTGCCTTGTTGTTCCGCCAGCAACTATCACACTACCGTCGCTTTATTAACGTACCCTGGGGTGAGAAACGCCTCGTCTTCTTTCCCTGCCTATCTGGAAGGCTTTCAAGCGAAGAGGCACAATCGCACGATTAACACGATTCGTTTACGGTGCGGTTGTGGCAAGAACGGCTCTGCGATTGGCCATTCTAAATGATTTGCTTGCCACCTTTGGCATTCAGTTTTCCTTCTGATCTCTCTAATGGGTCTTGATAATGCCAGATGTTTTCTCTTCATGATTGGCATAGCCTTCGTTGCTTTGTTCTCTGCCCTTCCCCACCCCATATGCATTAGCTCTGCTGTTTCCCATCTCGCTGATAAGCCATATTGCTGCTTACTGGGCCTGTTCGCACGTAATGGCAACCTGTGGGTTAAAAAAACCAGTGGGTTGTTAAGAATCTTTATTCAACAGCCAATAGGCCAAAACCTTATTACTTCGGTTAAAATGAACGTTTCAAAATGAATTATACATTAAAATGTACATACACATCGAATCACAGGACAGGCAGTCAAATATTTAAACTTTTTAACTCAGGTCTAGTCACTGTTAACTATCTGATTTCTGCAGCTGATTACAATATGGAGAAATTTAGCTACTTGTAATGTGATTGGCTTATCTTTACCCTGCAGTAAGATGCTCGTCAGTTTTCGCTAGTGAATCCCACCTATCTTACGTAAAATCGGACCGAGCAGGGTGTTCCTTGCCTCATTATAGATGCTGTTGTTATTCCTGTTCTGTTTTTACCCCACAACCCACAATCGATTCCTTCGTAGGTGTTGGAGCGTGACATCCGAATCCAGACTGCTGGGATGTTGAGGGGCTAAACAACCCAGCGGTAAACTCAACAACAAACCATGGGTCAACCGCTGTTTTTTTTTAGCCCTTGAACATCCCAGCAGCCTGGATTCGGATGTTGTGCTCAGCAGAAGCCACTCGTGGGTTGCTGAATCAGAACGGAAGAGGCGGCTGTGCTGCAGGCAGCTCACCTGCACGTCCCTGACAACCCGCTGGTTTTTTAATTTGGGGGAAAGCCTATGTGGTGCAGTCACATATTTTGGCAGGCAGGCTTCTGTTCTGAAGCAGCTGCCAGGTGCAGCTTTTCCCTAAGCATGGCCTCGTCATATTAGGATTTGGTTTTAATTTTTGCTGTAAGTTTCATTTCATTTGTAAACCGCCTTGAGTTCCATTTTTGTCATAGAAAGGCAGGTGATAACTGTCCGAATAAATAGTGCACGCTGGTGTCCACCCTTCTACAGTGAACGGTTCTCATTAGTAGTCTGCCCTCATCTCCTGTGCAATATATAACAGAGGGATCACTGGCCCTGTGCCTTTTCCCTTTCTCCCTGGCCCTAGAAGGGTGGCCATGGGCACATTCACCCCAGCAGTTTAGTAAATGCTTTTCAGTGCAAATTGCTTTTTTAAAAAAAATGATGATGATTTTAAATCAAAAATAAAAATACTAAATTTCTCACTTGAAAAATAACATCGTTACAGTTAAAGCTCATTATAAACATGCTACACTTACAGTCTCATAAACATGAAATGACACGTTAGAAATAATAATAATAATAATAATAGTAATTCTTTATAACCCGCCTCTCCCTCCGGATCGAGGCGGGGAACAACAATAAATATAAAATACATTAATTGCGAACCAGGTTGACGTGTTCCTCCACTTCTGTTTCATACGTGTGTGTGCGTGTGCGTACCCCCAATTTGTATCCGTTGCTTCGGCCTGGATGTTCGAGGGATAAAGAGCCTCCAGTCCCGTTACAACCACTGTGCTCTGCCCAATAGGATGGTGAAGTCATTGGGATGAACACCCTGAAAGTGACAGCCGGCATCTCCTTTGCCATCCCCTCCGACCGAATCCGCCAGTTCTTGGAAGACTCTCACAGTCGTCAGCTGAAAGGTAGGAGAGTCATAGGGAGCCAGTTCTTGGAGGTAAAACGCAGGGGCCCACACAGACACGCCCCCGCTCTCCGGGCCTGTAGCTTGTACACATGGCAAGGCCTGGAATATTGCACTTGCATCCTGCTTGTGGGGCATCGAGTTGGCCACTGTGTGAACAGGAAGCTGGGCTAGAGAGTCCTCTCCTCTGGTCTGACCCAGCACAATTCTCAAGTTTTTAATAAACGGTGCTTGTGTGTCCTACGCTATCAAGGATAGCACCTCCGGTGTAAATTGGGGCATATACAGGCAAGCCCTGTTCACACAATCGATCTGCCCCCTTTTTACAGCGGATGAACCACGGGAATGGCAGCTGCTCATGGAGGCATGTTTTTAACACACGCATGTATGAAGCGCCTCATAAAATAAATTTCTCTAGGCCTTTTTCAATTTAAAATCATCATCCTACAAATGAAACCACTATAAAAACCATAATATAAAACTAATAAAAATGCCAACAAAATATTAACTACATTGTCAGGTATGAGATAAGATGCAAAAATGCTAAAATACTTAAAAAAAAATTAACAGCATGATCCTATGCATGTTTACCCATTGAGTTATTTGGGTATAACTCAAGTTGGGTATAGGGTATAGGGTATAACTCAAATTGGATATAGGATTGCAGTCTAAGCGTGCAATCCTATGCATGCTTAGACAGAAATAAGTCCTAAAACTACCAGCATTCCCCCAGCCAGCCTGGCGATGAAAAGATAGCAGTGTGGGTGTCAGGCAAGCTTCCCTTGATAGAGCGTTCCGGAGCTGAGGGGCCACCATCAAAAAAATCTCTGTTTGCCACCCTGTGAGCCTCAAAACGAGGCTTTTGGGGGTGACCTTAAGGTACAGTGCGCATGCATGCTCACACAGTGGGAGGGCTGGAGTTGTGTGTGAACAAGACCCAACCTTTCCTGTGCCATTTGAATTTGGCTTTTTGAGAATGCTTCTGACCCTCTGTCTCTCTAGGAAAGATTAGACCCAAGAAAAAATATCTGGGACTCCGAATGCTCCCTCTTACTTTCAAGTAAGTTTAGTCTGCTCCCCCTGCCCCTCCCGCTCCTTCAATTCTTCTTACCTGTCTGGATGCTGCATGACATCTCACTGTATATATTAGCATTCTGTGATTGCGGACACATCCATAATTACCTGAATGCCTGAAACCGCTTCTGCAAGTCATTTATTGCTGATATATTTTTAATTCATAGGAGGCTACATGGAGTACCTAACTTTATTTTGTGAACTGTCAGGGTAGATTGATTTAAATCAAGGCAATTTAAATCAATGGTTTAAATCAGGAAGAAAAAAAGGTTCATTTAAAGCACTGATTTAAATCAGGGTTTCATATGTTGTCTGAACAGTGGTCCAAATTTTACCATGAAACCATGTTAAATCATAACAAAATAGAGTATTGTTAACACTGTTTTCATTCTTGCAAACAGGCTCTGCATCGCTTTAACTCACTGTATATATTTTGCAGCCATAGAGGGAATGTTTTTAAAATAGCCCTATATACGGTCCTCCTTATGACCATACCCATGTAAATAGCACAGTCTATATATATATATATATATATATATAAATAGAAAGATCTACATCTAAAAAATCCATTTAATTTTTTTTTTATCTTCGAAAAACAATCATAGGATATTTTTTTTATCCATTGCCCATTAATAGTAGAGAGAGTCCGTGTCTTGATTCCCCAGAGGGGCCATTTCAAGACCAAGCAGGAAATACAGTGTGAAATCTAAATGTGTTCAATAGATGGAACAAGTTCGGACCTGTCAAAATTTTCAGTGATTGAAGGGGGGGGGGGGGGGGGAGAATTGAGCTCAGAGGGAACATTGTCTAATTACTTCCTCTCTTTTTTTTTTAAAGCTGTGATGAGGCATTAGGCCTCACCACTTCAAGGATGTTCCAGGGCAGAAATAGCAGGGGATGTGCCATCCCCCCAAAGATACTACCTGCATTTCCTCCCCCCAGGTCTCATACTTTTAACCAGGCCTTGCATGGCCAGGAATTAGGGATGTGTATCGTATCGTTAAAATGTCCGATAACGATACGATAAGGTCATTATCGGACATCTGATTAACGATAACGATACGATAGAAACCTTCGATAAATATCCAATCCGATAATTTTCAGCCCGATTATATCGGTTTATCGGACTGCCATATAAATAAACCTATAACTTCTGTATTTTAAAAGTTAGAGGCTTGAAACTTGGTCACAGTGCTTATGGGGTATGCCTAAGTATGTGTATGAAAGTTGAGATCGATCCCTCCAACCCTCGATTTTATATGAATTTATTAAAGATCGTTTAAGTTCTGACAGGTCAGAATGACAGCTCGCCACGTGCGTTCATTCAGACCTGTCAAAAAGTTGCAGGATCTTTAATAAATTCGTATAAAATTGAGGGTTGGAAGGATCGATCTCAAATTTCATACATATGTCTAGCACATGTTGCTACACATATGTGCCAAATTTCAGATCAATCCCTCCACCCGTATTTTATATGAATTTATGAAAGCTCGTGCAACTTTTGACCTGTCAGAACTTAAATGTTCTTTAATAAATTCATATAAAATCGAGGGTTGGAGGGATCGATCTCAAATTTCATACACATACTTAGGCATATACCCCATAAGCATTGTAACCAAGTTTCAAGCCTCTAACTTTGAAAATACAGAAGTTATAGGCATTTTTTCTAAAAAAAAAAAATCAGCTCTATAGGGCACAATGGGGCTGCAAATTAAATATCGGATTTCTGATAATCATCGCGAAGACGATATGATTAACCTACGATATTATCGGAGACGATATTTTTTTTGTTCCGAAATTCCGATAACGATAAAATACGAAATTTTGGGGTATGCACATCCCTACCAGGAATCTCCTCCAGTAGCCTAAGTTTAGTGTGCGCTGGCAACCTTCTTCCCATAGTATAAACCATGTTAGTTCATTGCAGAAAAACAACAGCAAAGAGTCCTGTGGCACCTTAAAGACTCACGAATTTATTCCGGCATAAGCATCCATACACTTTAACCCACGTCATCGGGTGCCTGGGAGTATTCTGGAGCGTTTCAGATTTATACACAGTACACATAGTGAGGGGGGACAGGAGAAAGGATTGTACACAGCAAAGTCAGAAGGAGATTATATCCAGAAAGGGACAATCACCTTATTATTAACAGTGGCCATTCCCGGTGCAGTTGTTGCCGGGAACGCAAACGTTGTGGCACGAGGGAAACCAATTAACACAAGTCGTGTGATAAGAATCCTTTATCCCGATTCATGCCTCTAGCGATAGAATTAAACCTGTCGATGAATGCCACTTTGGGTTTTTTTGGGGAAGCTGGGGAGTTGTTATAGCCCCCTTCCCAGGTTTCTACCAAGGTCAGCAGAGGCCAGGCCCAGCCCGGCCCTCTCTGGATGTCCACACTAGTTGCATCACGTGGTTTTTCTTTCCTTCTTTCTCTTTTTTTGGGGGGATAACCTACTTTGAGATTCCTGCATTTAGTATGGGCCTCTAAACTGCCTGACTGATGGAACCGTCCTTCTCTCTTTTCTCAGCCTCATCCGTGAGCTGAGACGGCGGGACAGGGAGTTCCCAGACCTGAGCTCCGGCGTCGGTGTCTACGTCTATGAAGTGATTCAAGGGACAGCTGCGGCAAGGTAAAAGATGAGCACATGATGACCTGCACCAAACCCTTGGGACGGGATAGAGAGTATTTCTCTCTCAAGTTGATCCAGGAAAGGTTAACCCAGCATGGCCATTCTGGCTGGAGATGCTGGGAATTGTAGTCCACCAGGTGGAGTTAACCTTTTAACTTCTGCAGTGCAGAATTGAATCTCAGACATGGGGAAGGTGGGTAAGACATAGAATCAGAAATTCTGGGAGTTATAGCTGAAAACTGCAGGGCGTCAGGTTGCGGAAACCTGCAGATTTCCACAACCTGATAACTCCCAGAATTCCTGACCATTGCCTATGTTTGCTGGGACTGATGGGAGCTGTAGTCCAAAACAACTCAAGGGCCCCAGATTGGGAAAGGCTGCTATAAACCATTCTGATTCTACCCCTACCTTCCCTCCCGGTGTTTCCTGTATTGATTTAAGTACTGTTGCATCAGTACAATTGTACTGAATTAGGTTTTAGTAATTAGCAGCATAACCATGTGTATTAGCTGTGCTAAATATTGGAGATCATTGCTAAGCAGCAGCTGCTCCACTGAGGATTGTGTATTTTGCCTTTGAGCAGCAATTCTTTAACGGATTATATCTTACTGTGTGTAGATTTGGGAGTGACGTATAAATAGGTGTGTGTGTATACATACACACACAATAGAGGTGGATGGGGATTGCTTAGTCCTTTAGTACATATATATCCCACCTTCTTCCATCACCATGGATCTTTGTAAACCGGCCAGAGTGCTTTGGCTATGGGGCGGTATATAAATGCAATAAGTAATAATAATAATAAATAATAATCTCAAAGCCTGGGAACTTGTTGAGTTCCCAGGCAGTCTCCCATTCAAACACTGACCAGGGGTAAACCTGCTTAGCTCCAGCAAGGTCACTGGCTCATTTGCCCTTGGGACATGCTATGGGTCAAACATTTGAGAACCACAAGTCTATGCTGGCTGGCAGCGGCTCTCCAGGGTTTCAGGCAGGAGCTGGGACCTTCTGGATGCAAAGCAGGCGCTCTGCCACTGGGCTACAGCCCTTCGCCCCAAAGATTTACTGAGCATGGATTGGGGAACAAACTGCCTGCTCTCAAAGGAAGGAGGCAAGACCACGCACAGGGGAAACAGCATTCATCTGAGTCAGGCCTTTGCTCCATCTAGCTCAGTATTGTCTATGTACTGGCAATGGCTCTCCAGGATTCCAGATGGAATCTTCCCTTGCCATACCTGGAGATGCCAGAGATTGAATGCGGGACATGCATACAAAAACAATTATCACTGCACTATTGGACCGATCAGACCTCAGAGGATATATGCCCGACAATTTTGCCCGTTGCTCCTTGTACCCTGCTCAAGAGCTAGAAGGGAAGTACAACCTCTTTGGACGGATATCCTTGATCCTTACAAGAGGTCCAGATCATCCTATACAAACAGCAGCATCAACCCATAGCAGCTTGTCCACGCTTCAGATCTGATCACAGCATAGATCAGCCTTTCCCAGTCTGCTGCTTGCCGGATATGTTGCACTGCAAATCCCGTCATCCCCAGCTATCCCATTCTGCCTGGAATGATAGGAGCTGCAGTCCAAACACATCTGGCAAGCGCCAGATCAGGGAAGATTGGTATAGATGGTGAGAGATGTGAGAAAAGAAGGTGTCGTCACATAAAACCTTAGATGGGATGTTGCAGAAGCCAGTAACTCGGTACACAGGGCATCCCAGTTTCCTGCTCATTTAAAAAAGGAAAGGCACACAATTCTTTTGAACGTTTGCACTTAGCATTTATTAAACTGCTAGTGTGAACATGGCCGTGATTATTCTTCTAGGAACAGGGATAATAAACTAGGGGGGAAAGGCACAGGGCCAGTGTGCATGTCTTGCATCCCCCTGTAAACAGGACATAGGGGACTACTGCAGAGTAGGAATGAGAGCCATTGACTGTTGAAACGTCCTGACCGCTAGAGCAGTATGACCATGGAACCAACGACCTTGGGAGGTCATGGGCTCTCCCACACTAGAGGCCTTCAAGAGGCAGCTGGGCAGCCATCTGTCAGGGATGCTTTAAGGTGGATTCCTGCACTGAGCAGGTGGGTTGGACTCGATGGCCTTGTAGGTTCTACAAATGTAGTAGGGGAATGCGCACATACACACAGTTTTGTGAAGATCACAACAGCATGCACTTGTTTGGACACTTCTCTCCTGCCTTTCTATGACAAATTTGAACTAGAGGCGGTTTACAAAGTTAAAACCAAACCCTAATACGTTGCGGGTGTACTTGGGGAGAGCTGTATCTGGCAGCCGCTTCACAACAGGAGCCTGGCTGGCAACGTACGATGCCGGAGCGATTGCATCACACAGGCTTTCCTCCACCCTTCTGAAGGGAGTCTCAAGTGCGAAGCAGCCTTGAAGGCAAGGTTTTACAGCTTGCACCTTTACTCAAAGATGTCTCATGTTGACCCGCGCCGAGATCTAATGGCCAGTGAATACTTACTGCAGGGGTGGGGAACCTTTCAGCCAGAAGGTCAGATTCGATTTTGGTGAAGCTCTTGGGACCCCATTCCAGTGGTGGGCAGGACAAATGCAAAATACCAATACCAGGCGAGCATCTTACTGCCACTAGCTCAGCCTTAAGGGGGACATTGTAGCCTTTTCGTATAAAAAGTTTCTGAACCTCCCGCTTTGGTTGCAGTGCTGGCCTCCGAGATGGTGATGTCATTATAGCAATCAATGGGAAACCGGTCACTTCGACCGAAGACGTAACAGGTGCTGTCCAGAACAACAACACCCTCGCCATTGTGGTGCGGAGAGGAAACGAAGACATCATCCTGACAGTAACCCCAGATGAAATTGATTAAAAATTGCCCTTCTCAAGCAAGAGTGTTTAGAATCCTAAATTACAGCCTGCAAGAAACAGTGTACGGAATAATCCTACAGCATGTACACAAGATATAATTAAGTTAAGGAATTGGATGGAAAAGATGAAGGATAGTGAGCATATTAAAGAGTTGTTTAAAGGACAAAAGATAGCATGGTTCAAATGTTTACAATTGGGAAAATGGACTCAGGAATGGAAGTTGAAAAATAAATGTAGAAATAATACTAGATTTGAAGACTTAATTGAACTAAAAGGAAAAAAAGAAGAAGTTGGAGGTAAGAAAGGGCTGACTAGTGAGATATATAAAATATTGATAGAGGAGGAATTTCAGGACTCACTCAACGTTATAAAAGAGATTTGGGAAGAAGATGTAAAGGGAAAAAATAATGATTATAACTGGGAGATGATATGGAAAGTAAGAATGTTAAAGCTGTTGTCGATTAGAATTAAGGAGAATTACTATAAGACAGTGTGGAGATGGTATTTAACACTTGTAAGATTTCACCAGATTGATAAAAAAGTGCCTAAGAATTGTTGGAGGGGGGTGTCAGGAGGTTGAAACCTATTTTCATATGTGGTGGAGCTGTGAACATGTACAAAAATTTTGGGAAAGTGTTTTTAAAGAAATAAGTGATATAATTGGAAGTAAATTGGAATTAGCTCTACTAGTTAGCTCTACTAGCAATATGGGACAGTGAGAATGAGTATATAAGTAATAGAGAATTGGTAAACAACCTCCTGGCACCTGTTAGAATAATGATTGCTAAAAATGGGAAAGGACAAGGAAGCTATACAATAGAAGGATATAAAGAAATTTGGGATATGGCCTTGAACGATATGCTGACTTGTAAAATGAAAATAAAGAGGGGAATGTCCAGTAAGAGTGATTTTGGAGAAATATGGAGTCCCTTTTTGGAATATGTTTTAAGATCGGGGAAAGGACAAACACCTTCAAAAGAATCGTTAAAATTTTGGAAGGATGAAGAATGATTAAGAGAAGGTCTCGGGTGTGTGTGCACGGGGGGGATTGTTGAGGGTTATGTTGTTTATGTTTATTATATTGTGTATGTTTTATTATGTTGAATTTAATAAAAATTATTACAAAAAAAAAAAGCTCTAGTTTTCTAGTATATACAAATAATCAAATACTGCAATGGGGACAAGGAAAGGCAGCATGGTGTGGAGAATGTGGATAGGGAGACATTTTTCTCCCTCTCCCGTAATACTAGAACCCGGGGTCATCCCATGAAGCTGATTGGTGGGAGATTCAAGACAGATAAAAGGAAGGACTTCTTCACACAGTGCAGTTCAATTAAGGAATTTGCTACCCTGAGATGTGATGACCACCAGTTTGGATGGTTTTAAAAGGGGGTTGGACTAGTTCTGATGGCTCTGTGCTACCTCCAGTATCAGAGGCAGTAAGCCTATAAACACCAGTTACTAGGGAACATGGGTGGGAGGGTGCTGTTGCACGGTGTCCTGCTTGTGGGTCCCTGGTCAACAGCTGGTTGGTCACTGTGTGAACAAGAGTGCTGAACTAGAGGGACCCTTGGTCTGATCCAGCAGGGCTTTTCTTATGACAACTTTGGGATGCTCAGGAGCTATTTTCAGACACTGCCAACTTCACTCCTGCCAGAGCCCCACAAATTCAACAGCAGCAAAAAATGCACCAATTTGCTTCCAAAGTGGCAAACCTTTACAGAATGTTAGAATGGCCAAATCTGACCATTGTAATGTTCCATAGTGGTTTCAATGACAAATAAGCCCCCCCCCCTTTTGGGCAAATATGGGGGCATGGGGCACATGTAGCGCACCCTTGCCCTATACCAAGGCAACGGTGTCTATACAGAAGCCCTATATGATCAGATTAACCCAACTCTTCCAGTTTCATAGTTCAGCCAGGTGTCGAACACCAGAGAGGAAGGCACACCAAATGCCAGAGGCAACCTGCAAGGTGTAAAATAAGTTCAATACAGACCTATCCACATTGCTCCAGCTAGATCTGCACGATCTATTAAAAATACTGGGGATCGTTAACCCATCTACTTCGTTGGATATTCCTCCGCAAACCCATTGGGCCAAACCAAAATCTGGTGGCTGAGCATCCCCAACGCTATTTCTAACAATTTCAGCCCCTATTCTCTAACTGGCACTACTTTTCTACCCATGATACTAAGAACAAACAAGCTTTTAAGAATACCGATCCTCATGCCACTTTCAGATACGGCTTAAAGCAGTAACTTTTTAACTGTCGGAAGAAAAAGATTAAAACAGGCACAAATGTAAGTTTAAGCTTTCAGATTTTATGCTTATCCATCAACTTTAAAGCACATTTTTAATTCTATTGGGCTGTATCCAATGGTGTCCATCCATCCGCCAGTGGGAATGAATTCCCCCTTCTGCCTGCCTGCGCCCCAAATCTATGCCAGAAGGTTAGGGAACCTTCTGGAGCAGATTTGGGGGTTGCGGGGGGAAGACTGGGAGTCCCATTTGTGCAAACAGAAGTTCATTCATGTGACACTGGATGGCGCATACCGTTGGAAAGCAGAGACCCCAGACTTCGTAACAGCCCAGGAGCCCAGTCTTCCTACCAGCTCTGTCAGATGGATTGTAGCTCTGCTGATATGGATCATCTAAGACTGTTCCAAAGCTTGCTGTATTGTAGAAGCAGCTCATCAGGTACTGACAAGTCAAAGACACCCTGAAAAAATGTGCTTCCTTGTTAGCTTTAAAGATGTCTGCACAATTAATTAGGCTGAAAATCTGGCTCCCACTACCAAAATATTGCACTCTTCTGCTCTCTTAAAATGGGCCAGGAAGTGAACAGATTTGGGGAGGGAAGGAGATCCACTTTGTTTGGCTGCTCTGGCTTTACAAGCATATTCTGGAGTAGACCGTAAACAAATTAGGCCAGACGTGTCTGCTTTTCCACATCCCATCACAAGAGAAGATTAACAGAATGAGGAAGGGATGTAATAGACTTCACAAACTCATACGAAGACACATATCAAGGAGCATTTTACCTCATTCGGGCTTTGGGTTTATATTCTAATGAGGAAATAGCCTGAGCTACAAATGAAATAAATAAATAAAAAGCAGACAGTAACTTCTTCAGTATTGCCCTTAAGTTACATACTAACCTCACAAGTTATTTCCAGCAAATACTGGCTGCACAGATTTAATTGGAAAACGTCTTCTAAAACATACAAGCAGTGAGAACTTGGGTTAAGCAGAGTGGGTAGACCACCGTTACTACCTTGGCACCTCCTAAAGCACAGAAATGCGTAAAGATATACGGAATGATAATGTCTTTACTAGAGTGGAAAATCCATTGAGGCGGCTTATTCTACAGGTAGACGTCTCCCCAGTCCTTCGTAGGCGGGAAAAGTGTAGCTTCCATTTGAATGAACAATGAGGTATGTACAGCAGAATTATGGTTAGCTTCCCCCCAACCTGTTCATTGCATTTTAGGAGGCTCTAGTTCCAGTGCAAAATGAAAACACCGGTGTAGTCTCCAACTGAACATTCCCTTCACATTTTCCTCTTTGGTTTAGGTCCAGAGTTGTAGGTTTTCAGTAAATGGTACACCAGTTGCTTCCATCACTGGGCATCAGTCCTCCAGTGATAAGGAGAATTAAGTCCACGAACCACCAGATTCCAAGCCCTCCAAGAGTGAGCAGTTTTCCCACTGCTGTGCCTGTGTGTCCCAGACAGAAACGATCCACTCCAAAGCAACCCAAGAAAAAGGAGTAGAGGAGAGTGGTTATGAAGTAGTGTCCAGTGTATCTACGGAAAAAAAGTTGGATAAAACTTTTACAAGTAGGTTCAGTACCACAAGAGGAGGTATTAATTTAAGCCCAATCTTTGCCTTCGTTGTACAATAATGTCCTCTAATTAATAGACATACAGGAAATTGCATAGAATACAGTATATTTAAAAACCGTGACACATTTTCACTTTAAAATTATTATATTTACATCACGGGTGTGTCCGTCCTACATTTACTCTTAGTTTGTGTATAAAAGTAGCTCCTTAGTTTGGAATGTAATTCAGTAAGACACAAGGGTGAATAGAGAGTCAGATGAATCTCACACACGCCAAATATCATACATTTAGATGTTGCGCTTGAATTCTGGGTTCAGTCATCCAAAATGACAAGTCCCCAAATAAGGACACTCACTTTATGCATGGTTTACTCCCACGCAGAAAGGTCCGCCGTCCTGCACACTCAATGCCTTCCAATGCCTCGCAGAGGACCCGGGTGTGGCTCACGTCACTATATGCTTGGCCACCAAACTATTATAGGGACAAAAAAACATAAAAACAGGACTCATTTGCTGAAATTCTTTGATTTAAGTATACATTTTCTATTGCAAATGGATGTGTCTGGGAGTGGGGTAGAACCACAAGCTCTCTCTACCCCCCCCCCAAATTATTTATTTAATATTAGAATGGTAACATAACCCCTTTTGGACTCACCTTGAGACACCCATGGCCTGCTTCATCTCGTGCACTGGTGTTTCCACCGTGATCCATAGGAGGCTTACACTCAATGAACTCCTCAGGTCTGCAGAGAAACCGAAAGGCAAGTTCGAAACTGAGAAGGGCATAAGTAGCCCTCAAAAGTTACATTTCAAAAGCTCAAGAGGACAGGAGTTCTACTAAGCGAAAAGTCAGAGCACAGCAGCAACTAATCAATGTTTACAGTAAGTTCTTCAGCATCTCCATATTCTTGGGAAGACAAGCAGCAATCTTACCCTATCCCTGTCCCAACCTTAACGTCCCTCCCAGGGTAGCCTTTATAGCATACCTTCTCAACAGGGCTAGTTTGCTGTCCCCAACTCACCCCTTTCATTCTGGACTTTAGACACCTGTCACCAAGGCTAGACAATGCTTCCTGGGTGGGATGCCGTCCCTGTTTCCCGCCACATTAAGGTCTCCCTTTTCCATCAACCCTTCCTTCCCCCCCCCCCCTTCCAGTCAACTCCATCTTCTTCAGGCTCGCTCTACCAGGCCTTCAGGCCTTCCTCCATTCTGCCCCCATTCATATCCCTGAGTGCCGCAACCGCTCTTCCTTCCACCCAGCACTTCTCCCTTTATGCATGGCCCTCACCAACACCCCTTGCACACCTCTGCAATCCCTTCTCAACAGCCATGGCTTTGCCTCTAGTTCTTTGCACAAAAGCCAAGTCAAGGTGCTCTCACAGCTATGTTCTTAGCAACAGCTCACAGCCCTAGTACCTTCAGCAGCAATGTTCCCATCGTGCTAACTGCACTGCCAATTCAATTGACTCCCATTCTGAGCTGCACAGAAATGCAACACTTCCAAAGTTGCTGCACTGAGGTGAACGAGAGCGGCTGCGCTTGCAACCGGTACTTAAGCGACGTATTTTATTGCTGAAGGAAGCTACGGCTGAGTGAAAGCGTACATGTGAATGCACCCCAAGTCCCAAAACCCACCACTACATCCCACAGTCCAGGGTTCACACCCAGTATCTTTTTGGTTGGATCCAGATCTACGTGGGATCAACTGCACTGATAGATGGAGACTTCCCTGCCCCCCTTCCCCCAGTAGCCCCTCCAATCCCCTGAAAATACTACACAAAGACAGGAGACCCTGCTGAATGTGGTGAGCTGGGAGGAGGAGGGGGATGCTCCAAAACTGAGCGGAGAGACCTTTCACAAGCAGAAACCTTCCTCTTGTGGAAGGTCCCTTCATCTTGCGAACGGCATATCCTAGATCCAACCCTTTCTGCTTGCCGGGAGTTTGGCAGCTGCAGGGCGCCAGAGACCAAAGCCTGCCCTGGAATCCCCCGCACTGGGCAGCTATTACCCACAATGGCCTAGAACTGTGGTCTCCAACATGGTTCCTTTGGGACAACAGGTTCCCTGCCCCTCCTGCTTCTGATTGCAGTGCTTAAAAGCCTTAATTGTTTATTCTCTTAACTGGCCTGTGGGAAGAGGCTGCCGAGTGAAGCGTTGCCCTCCAGCGCCATCTTTAGTTCTGTTCAAAGGGTCATTTTTGTGTTTTAAAGCTCAGACCCACCTCTGCTTTGTACGTAGGTTCTCAGGCAAGTAACTTTTCTTTCAGTCACACCACGTTGTCTTCTGAGAAGTTAGTATTTTGTAGGGTGACCATGTGAAAAGGAGGACAGGGCTCCTGTATCTTTAACAGTTGTATAGAAAAGGGGATTTCAGCAGGTGCCACTTGTATGCATGCAGCACCTGGTGAAATTCTTTCTTCATCCTATAGTTCAGGCTGCAGGAGCCCTGCCCTCTTGACCAGATACAAAAGAGGGCAAGGCTCCTGCAGCTGTAACTGTTGGGATGAAGAGGGAATTTCACCAGGTGCTGCATGCATACAAATGACACCTGCTGAAATTCCCTTTTCTCTACAACTGTTAAAAGTTACAGGAGCCCCATCCTCCTTTCCATAGGGTCACTGTAGTATTTTGTGACCAGCCATGCCCACCATGGCAGCCATTTTATGAATGGGCAAGCCCACCCCCCGTAACAGCCATCTTGTGAGAGTGGCCATGACACACTGAAGACTTCAGATAGGCTCAAGGCCCCCAAAAAGTTTGGGGGACCCCTGACCTACAGCACTCAGGGTGTTGTGGGGAGACAGCTGCTGCCCAGCACCCATCAGAGAAACTGCACCCCCAATGGAAGGTCAGGCCACCAGAGAGCACCCCCGCAGCCCCCCTTTTAAACCCCTCCCAACTCCCATGGAAGCCCCGCCCCTTCCCACTAGCCCCGCCCCATAAGCCCCTCCCTATCCTTTCGTCACGCTCCCTCTTCCCAGCCCACACAAGCCCCGCCCCTTGAAGCCAACCTTGCCCTTTCAAGCCCCGCCCCCTCGGCCTTCCCACTAGCCCCGCCCCCTAAGCCCCTCCCTGTCACGCTCCCTCCTCCCAGCCCACACAAGCCCCGCCCTCTGAAGCCAGCCCCGCCCTTCCAAGCCCCGCCCCCTCGGCGTCCCTCACAGGTATTCGCAGAAGACGAGCGGCGCGTAGGGGCCTTGGTACTCCCAGAGGCCTGAGGAAGGAGAGGCCGGGTCCTGAGGCAGAGGCGGCGGCTGCTCTTGGCCCTGCGCGGCCGCGGCGGGGCTGCCCGTGGCGTTGTGCTGGTGGCTCCGGGACACGCCTTGGAGCAAGAGCAGGTTGCCCAGCAGCAGCGCCGCTTGCCCGCACAGCAGCGCGTAGCACACCGGCCCTCCGCCCGGCATGGCGGCCCACGGCGCTCGGGGCTCCGGCGTCCTGCTAGGCCCCTCCGGAAATCGCCTCACGCTTCCGGGCGCACTCCCGGCCAATAGGAAAGCGCCCTTTTCGCGCGGAGGCGGGGCGAGTTCGCGCTCCTAGCCAATCGGAGGCGAGGCGGGGCCGTAGGCAGGTAGAGATAGAAAAATTAGAGTGGCGCAGCGTGACCTTTCTTTCAGGATGGCCCGGCTCGCTCGTGGTTGCGCTCTGTCTGAACGTAGGGTGTCGCCGGTCTAGCCCTCGGCATCTCTGTCGTTAACCCTCCCTCCCTGTTCACTGGCATGGAAGCTGGGTCAAGCGGTCGAGTCCTTAACGGAAGTGCCTCTAGAGCTATGATGGCAAAGCGGAGGGGAGTCTATGCTGTGACTGCGAAGACGGGCTGCGCCTCTATGCCCGGCTTGCCGGCTTCTCGTGTGCGACCGCGATTGGCCGCAAGGCTGAGGCCGAGAGCCAATGAGAGAAGAGGGAAAAGGAAAAGCGGAGTCCCTTTCTTTGGCCGACAGGGGGCAGCAGCAGCCGATGGCAGGAGGCGCGCGAGGGATGGTGGGTCTGCCCAGTGATGTGCCTCTGAGGACTCGTTCAGACGTGCAGAAGAATGAGGGGGTAGAGACTATATTATTTCAGGCTGGGGTATGGGAATGGCATTTTGTTTTTCATGCCCCACACATTAAAAGAGAGAGAGAGAGACGCAAAACATCCCAGCAGGTCAGGGGGGGAAAGGTCCTAGGTCCATCTCCTCCCTGTGGTGCTGGATTTCTGCTTGCAGGGAGTTTGTATTATAAGAAAGCATGGGAGGAGGGTCTTAGATCATTATAGCAGAGCACCTGCATTGCATAGAGAAGGTTCCAAATTTATCTCCAGGTAGGTCTGGGAATCATTAGTGTCTGAAATCCTGGAGAGTCACTGTAGACGTTACATAGCTAGTTGGATCAGGGCTGGCAATAAGGCAAGATTCCCCTGGAATTTCTTCCGGCGACGTGTGTGATAGGTTGGGGATTAAGGAAAACATAACACGCTATTCCAGATAATACATTATCTGTGTGTGTGTGTTTTAAAGCCAGATTCATCCTGAGTGTTGACAATGTCACGTAATAGACCTGCAAACTTCCATGAGTGGCCAATCACAAGCGTGCAATAAACCGCTCGTTTAGAGAAGCTCTAGAATTGAACCCTTCAAAGGCCCACAATTATACTTCGCTCTCCCCTGTGTCAATTTCAGGGACCAGCTTGAGGAAGAATTGGGAGCCTGGGCATCAAAAGCGCTACTTAAAACGTAGGGATGAAGTCCATTGGTCTCTACTGTTCAGCCCTGTTTGCACAGCCTTGCAGTGGCTTTCCAGGGTTTCAGGCAGAGATCTAACCCAGCCCTGACTGGAGATGCTGAGCATTGAACCTGCGACCTTTTCCATACAGAGCAGCTGCCATATCCATAGGGCTTCAGCCTTCCCCCTAAAATGAGGACACTGGCCCAGAACTGTCCATTTTGCATTACCCTTAGCCAAACGTTTACTGTCCTTTGCTTTCCACTTCTACATCAGATTTGTGGTGCTAGTTGATGGTACAACAGGAGCTGCTGTTCCCTACACCAGGTGGCACCCTGAGTCAGCTGAGGATGCTAGGAGTTGTTGCCCAACACACTGGAGGGTACCAGGTTGAGGGAAGGCTGGCAAGGTTTTTATTATTCTTATCTAAATCTTTTTCAGGGTAGGGACAGCGGCTTCCGATGCAGCCATGAATCTATTTCATTTGGAATCTAGGTTTTCAAAGCACTTAATTAAGTCAGGAGTTTGTTTGTTTGTTTCAGTCAGCACAATTTCTAGCTTCCCCCTTCCCAGGGGCATGGGGTAGATAACATAAGTGCAAAACAAAACAACACACGCCTAAGGGTAATTAGTTAACTGAATTAAATTATGAGTTACCCTGCACTTGTTGGGTGCAGCCAACCCAAAGAGGAGGACTTGACAGCTCTTTGGGAATTTGTTTGGGGTCATACTCTGGAGTCGACATCCAAGTAGACGTGAAATCACTGTAATGAAGTACCACCACCCCAATCCCAGCTCAGACAGTTACCCCAGAAGGATACCATGGTCAGTGGTAGCGAAAGCCATCAAGAGTTCAAGGAGAATCAGAATTGTTGAATTAGAAGGGACCACAAGGATTATGTAGTCCAACTCTGCAACGTGCAGGCAAACCAGTTATACCATCCGTGAGAGGTGTCTGTCCAGCCTCTTCTTAAAAACCTCCAAAGATGGAGAACGCACAACCTCCATAGGTAGACTGTTCTACTGTTGTACAGATCTTACTGTCATGAAGTTTTTCCTTATATTTAATCGGAATCTAGGTAGGTGTAACTTATACCCATTATTTTGGGTCCTGCTTTCTGTGGCCATGAAAAATAGTTCTTGACCATCTTCCCTGTAGCATCCTTTGATGTACCTGAACACCGCTAACATGTCTCCCCTCAGTCTCCTTTTCTCCAGACTGAACATCCCAAGTTTCTTCAGCCTGTCCTCATAGGGCATGGCCTCAAGTCCCTGTATCATCTTTGTTGCCCTCCACTGAACCTGATATAACCTGTCGATGTCCTTCTGGAAATGTGATACCCAGAATCTTACACAATACTCCAGGTGTGGTCTCATTAGTGCCGAGTACAGAGGAATAAGGACTTCATGCACTTAACTTTAGGCCAGTGGCAAATGTTCAACAAAGTCACACTCCTGTCTCCCAGCATAGGTCATTATACAGGGCAGCCAAGGCTGTTTCCATGCCAAAATCTGATCTCAATCCTGACTGAAATGGATCCAGAAAATCAATCTCATCCAAGGACATCTGGAGCTGGTTAGAAACCATCCACTCAAGATCCTGCCCAGAAAAGGAACATTTGCCACTGGCCTAAAGTTGTTAAGATTTTCTGAGCCCAAGGAGGATTTCTTCAAGGGTGGTCTTATGGTACTGCTGTCTCTTTTAGGCATTCCAGGATTACTCCCTCTCACAAGGAAGCTTTAATCACCCCCCCCCCCCGACCAGCCAGCATGATCAGTGGTCCACAGTTGTGGTCAGCTTTAGAAAGGGATTAGATAAATTAATAGAGAATAAGGCTATCAATGGCTTCTGGTCGTGATGAGTTTATATATCACTTCCAGTATCCGGATGTCAGTTGCTGGGAATGCAATTGAGAGGATGCTGCTGCACTCCTGTCCTACTTGTGGGCTTCCATTTGGGGCATCTGTTTAGCCACCATGTGAACAGAATGCTGGACTACAGAGGCCTCTGGTCTAATCCAGCATGGCTCTTTTGTTAATGGCTAGCGATGATGGGCGTCGTAGACTAAAATATCCAGAGAGAACCAGGTTGGGGGAAGGCTGGCGTATAGGAATTTAGCTACTGATCGAGCATTCCTGGCATCTGCCTGCGGTGGCAAAGCAAGTTGGGCACATCTCATTACTAACTCCCGCCACTGTTTGAAGGTACCGTTCCCTGCTGCGCGGATTTGGAGTAGCTACTGGCAGGGGTGTTAAATGCCATGTTTTGTATGCTGCTGGTTTAGGCACATCCTCGTATGGCAAGGAAGCTATAAGATTGTAATTTCTGTCGGAAGACAGTTATCACGGCTGGAAGGCTTGGTTGTACCAGTCCTACAGGACCAATAGGAATAATTATCTCTTTGTGTGGAGAGAGAGAGAGAGAATTCTGTGTGGGGCAGACATTCCACAACAGGAACCTCGGGTGATCCTACAATATGAACTGTCAAGTTTTCCAGGCGGCTCCGTTTCAACACTACACACATCCTTCAGTTCTTTAGTCCAGCTTGTTAAGACAAGATTAAAGAGAGAAGATGGTTTGAAAAGTTAAGGAATGTTGGGTGTTTCATTGTTTCCCTATCAAACTCACCGTTGTGTTTATATTCCAGGTGTACATATTTATTTATTATACTTATATCCCACCTTTTTTCTTCCGTAAGGAACCCCAGGCGGTGTACATAACCCTCCTCCTCTCCATTTTATCCTCACAACAACAACAACCCTGTGAGGTGGACTAGGCTGAGAGTCTGTGACTGGCCCAAAGTCACCCAATGAGCTTCCATGGCCGAGTGGGGACTAGAACCCGGATCTCCCGACTCCCAGTGCAACACTAACCACTACACTACATTGGCTCTTATTTGCAGAGCTCTATTGAGCCGATTGGATTTTGCTGTGACACGGGATTGTCTTCACGGAGCTAAGTTAGTGCCGCTCTGCTGCCAAACCTGCGATTCGCTGGTGCAGGGTCGTGACAAGTTATCCCTCCCCCTCCCATGGCTTCTGGCAACTAATGGCAGGTCGTCTTCTGCCTGGGCGCGCCCCCTGGAGCAGCACCTGGACGAGGACAGACAGGGCAGAGACAAACTGACCTCGCTCAGGCAGGAAGGGTTGGGGTAAATCCCTGACTTTTCTGCTCCGCATCTTTAGGTCTTTGTCCCTGGGTGGGTCTGAATTGGCGGCTGCGACATATAACCGACGCAGTGTGGATTTGGAGCTACCCCGAGGCAAAGAGAACGTATAAACGGCCGCTTGATCTTAATCTGTAGCACAAAATTTGTGTTGTAGCCAATGTTAGTTCTTTGCAGAGCAGCCCCTTGAAATGCATGAGACTAAAGTTAGTCTCATGCATTTCACTGGGTCTACTGTGCATAGAACTAACATTGGATGGTATTCTTAAAATCCACCGCCCCTACCGGCAGTTTTGAGCAAATAAACAACAGCCACAACTATGTTTTGCCACCCATTAAAGAGGGGGCTGGGTGAAGAAACCATATTATCTCTATCCAAAATAAACCCACTGGGTGCAATCTGGCACAGGAAATTGCTTCTCCAATTCAAGAATTCTTGAAAAGTGTGCCAGTGGAAACTCCCCCACCCTTCTGTTGTGTCGCATGATTTGGTGCATTGCTCTGTCATGGCTCCATCTTTGCAGGCTTTTAAGAAGGCCTTGAAAATATTATCAAGAGAAGGCCAAGGTGAAATAATGATTTCAACGCTGCTGTTGTTGCTGTTATTACTGTTGTGGTGGTGGTGGTGGTGGCTGATGGTTTTATTGTTGGCTTTTATTGTTGAGTGTGAGTTATTATTATTATTATTATTATTTATTGCATTTATATGCCGCCCCATAGCCGAAGCTGTCTGGGCGATTTACAAAAATTGAAAACATTGAACATTAAAAAAAAATTATGTACAAAATTTAAATAATAATATAATAATTATAATAATAATAATATTTATTTATAACCCGCCTCTCCCTCCGGATCGAGGTGGGGAACAACAACAATATAAAACACAAGAATCACAAACAGTTAAATTTTTTAAAACAAGAAAAAATACATCATTAAAAACATCTTAAAATTCATCTGGATAGGCCTGCCAGAAGAGAGCAGTCTTCATGACCCTCTTAAATTCATGAAGACTGCTAATTTGTCTAATCTCCTCCGGCAGACCATTCCATAGTCTGGGAGCAATGGAAGAGAAGGTCCTCTGGGTAACACTCATCAGCCTAGTTCTGGCTGACTTGAGTAAGTTCTTCCCAGAGGACCTAAGTGTGCGGGGCGGATTGTATGGGAGAAGGCAATCCTGCAGGTAACCTGGACCCAAACCATGTAGGGCTTTAAAGGTAATAACCAACACTTTATACTTCGGCCGGAAACAGATTGGCAGCCAATGATGCGATTTTAAAACTGGTGTAATGTGGTCACCCCTAGGTGTACCGGTGACCAACCTGGCTGCCATATTTTGAACTAGTTGAAGTTTCCGGACTAGGCACAGAGGTAGCCCTATGTACAGCGCATTGCAGAAGTCAAGCCTCGAAGTTACCAGCGCGTGCACTACCGTCTTTAGGTCTTCCAACTCTAGGAAGGGGCACAGCTGGCGTATCAGCCGAAGCTGATAGTAGGCACTCCTGGCCGTCGCATCAATCTGAGCTGTCATTTGGAGTGACGGATCCAGGAGCACCCCCAAGCTGCGAACACAATCTTTCGGGGGGGGGGGGTAACCCCATCCAGAACTGGTTGACACACCTCCAAACACAGGTTGGGGCCTTTGACAGTGAGCACCTCCGTCTTGTCTGGATTTAGCTTCAGTTTGTTTTTCCTAATCCAGCCCATTACCGCCTCCAAGCATTCATTCAGAGGAGACACACTATCCTTAGCTGACGATGTTGTCGAAGGCATAGAGAAATATATTTGGGTGTCATCAGCATATTGATAGCACCCCGCCCCATGCCTCTGGATGATATCTCCCAGTGGTTTCATGTAAATGTTAAACAGCATTGGGGAAAGGATGGCACCTTGTGGTACACCACATAGCAACTCCTTCTTTGAAGAGCAGCTATCCCCAAGCATTACCATTTGGAACCTGCCCGAGAGATAGGATCGGAACCACTGAAGCACAGTGCCCCCGACAGCGCATTGCAGAAGTCAAGCCTTGAAGTTACCAGCAAGTGCACTACCCTCTTTAGGTCTTCCAACTCTAGGAACAAGCCAGAAAATGGCAGCTGGTGAAGGCATCAGGACATCAGAAGCAAACTCTGTTTTATTCCTGTAGCCATGATTGTACTATGTTTTAAGTGAGCTTAAAATGCAAAATTGCACACGCTGAGCATTCCCCCCTCCCCCAGCATTCTCACATATAAGAAATACAGCAGCAATTGGAAAGCATGGAATGGTGATGGGGGATAGGGGAGAGATGTTAACTGTGGGCCTCTAAAGCCCCCACACCCCAAGAAGACCATTACATCCAGGTTCTAAACTTACTTAGCTGCGCTACTATTCTTCGCACCAATATCCATTAAGGAAGAGAAGGTGGCAGAGATGCACAACGGCACTAGGAGCCCTCTGTCTGGGCACACCTACACGGGGACACACCCAATGTTGATGGATTCCCATGTATGAAATGGAAACAGAACTGTCCTGGGTGGTTTAGCTTGCTCTGTGTTGGAATGCTGCCCTCTGTTTGTTAGTTTATTTATCATCATCATCATCATCATCATCATCATCATCATCATTCATGTATCATTTATAAGGGGGAAATGCTATGCTTTTTAGGCAGAACAGAATGGCTGGGGAATGCTGGGAGTTATAATTTATATCCCACCTTTTTTCCTCCTTAAGGAACCTAAGGCAGAGTCCTCTTCTCCATTTTTTCCCTCGCAACAACAACCCTGTGATGTAAGTTGGGTTGAGAGTGTCAGGTCTGGAAAAATTAAATCTGCAGAAGAGCCTCGAAGAATCTAAGCAACGTCATGTTTCTGCAGCTGTTGCAGATTAGCAGAGGAGGCCAAAAGATAAGAAAGAGAAAAGATAATCTTAATTGTCCCTTGATTGTTTTATTAGCTGATGCAATGTTTGTGCAACAGGCTATGTAAAATGTATAAATATGTAAATATGTATCTGTCAATGTTAGTGTTGAAAGAGTTTGTAACAAAAGTGCTGTGCGTTTTTCACTAAAATCGTTTGAAAAGAATTCAACGTGTGTGAGTCAGTCCTTCAAAGTTTCTCTCAGGAGAGCAAGGATACCTCCACAAGAGAGGTTTAATGCTCTTTGAAGGCTCATTATAAATTTTACCTCCACACCAGCGGAGCGCAAAACGGGCGTAGAGGCGCGTTATCTCCCGGATTATGCGCATTATCGAATGCGCGTTAAATAGCGACTTTTATTTTGCTCCGGCCGTTAAAGCGCATTTTCGCCGTGTGAACAAGCGATTATGCGCATTAACTTCTTGTAAAGCGCTTTTTGGACATCAATTAATGCGCTTCGCCGCCTCTCGCCGCCTCCCGTGCAGAGGGATTAGGAGAAAATGCGCCTCTGCGATAATGCGCATAATCGCCGAACCGGGCGCAAAAGCGCATCCTTGTGGAGGGGGCCCAAGTGTGGCTGGACTTTAGATTTCCGCGGTGGCTCTGCTATTAGATTGTTTTTTCCATAAACCCTGAGAGTCTGTGACTGGCCCAAAGCCATGCTGTGAGCTTCCACGGCCGAGTGGGGACTAGAACCCAGATCTCCTGACTCCTAGTCGAACACTCTAGACACTACACCACATTGGCTCTTCACAAGCATAGGATTACACCCTAAAGAACCTACAATTTCCCAAGTGCTGTACTGAGATTAAGGACGCAATCCTATGTCCTTAAATCTTCTCTTGATTGGGGGATGTCTTCATGGCGCCAGGTTGGTGCCACACCCCTCGGAAATCCCTCACTTTCTCTTTTCCCTGGGGTGGTCACATAATCCCAACACTGAGGAGTGAGCACAGGGTTTCTGGGTGGCCATCCGGCGATGGGAGCCGCCCCCGCCCTCTTCCTGGTGGAAGGTGACCAGTCGCAGGTTGCCTTCCTCCTAGTGCTGCCCAACCACAGAGTGAGGCTTAGGGGCTGCTTTGACATCCCTGACTTTTTTTCTCCGCAGCTTCGTTGGAAAGACCCAGAATGGGTGCGCAATTGCATCTGTGTTGTCTAATCGATGCCGCACACCGACCCCAGGGCTTTCCGAGTGTTCAGACAGCCCCCTGGTCTTCCTCATCTCATGTTAGTTCCTTGGTTTCTGTTCAACATTAGGCCGCTAAGATAATTTTCATGGCTTGTCGCTTTGATGACATTGCTCCACTTTGAAATCTCTGCTTTGGCTTCCTTTCAATTCTAGGATTCAGTATAAGCTTCTTCTTTTGGCTTTCAAAGCCTGTCATGGTCTAGCTCCTCCTTATCTCCCCCCCCCCCTTATTTCGCATTGTAACCCGATTATGTAACCCAAGGATTTTGACTTCCCTGCTCTCCGTGCCTGGAATCCTCTTCCAGAGCACTTGCAGACTACTGGTTCAATTGCTGTTTTTAAATCTCAGTTGAAAACCCATCTCTTTTCCAGAGCTTTTAGACTGTACTTTAGATTTTATTTACTCTTTTGTCATATTGATTTTGTTTTTATTGTGTCTCCTGTGCCTGTTTGATGCATTCCCTTTCCTTCCTTCCTTATTTCATTTTATTTTGTGATTTCTGTGGCAGGAAGTTACTGTCTTATTCTTTTATCCTATACAGTGCCATGGGCCCTGATGGCACTAGACAAATAAATAAATAATAAAAATGTGTACATTTATACAGAAAAAAAAAGCCCTACAACTCCCAGCATTCCCCAGCATGCATGGGATTTCTTATTATTGTTAAAATTGTCTGTGTTTGCGTGTGTGTGTTGTCTGACTATACGTTTGTATGTAAATGGTTTTGTATTATGTACAATATTGTGTTTTTAAGGGCTTTGATCTCTATAAACCACTCTGATTGCTATTGGGTGGTAAAAAATGCAATGAATATTTCACTGGAGTG
The DNA here is from genome assembly GCA_029215795.1 of Anniella stebbinsi. NCBI lineage: Eukaryota > Metazoa > Chordata > Lepidosauria > Squamata > Anniellidae > Anniella > Anniella stebbinsi. The sequence continues at coordinate 133,262,033 of JARDYH010000002.1, forward strand.
AAGATGGGCTCATCATACCGCATTTGGCTTCACAAACACTAACAATCTATATGTTTGTCCTTTGTAACCATGGAAGGAGTTCTGGAATGGGTAGAAAGATCTGGTTAGATAAAAGCAAAGCTCATTAAAATGCTTTATAAGTGGCCTAGGTTATTATAACCGCCGGGGTATTTCAGGACGGTCTTCTTGAAGAATACTGGTGATGAAGTCAACATGTCAGGACTTAGCAAACAGCAAAGCTACGTTTGCCCAAATCTCTCCTTTTAGAAGACACTGCTCATTGTATCTTGAGCTGTTCCAACCTATTGCCACTCAGAGCCCAAGCATTTGGCACACTTTCCCAGGTCTTAGAGATATAAAGGGCCTTGACCTAGGCTGGAGCCTTATTGCCACTAGGACAAAATTCAGGCTAAATTGTAAAATATTACGGAAACTTGTTATTTATTTGTTCATTGTTTATTTATTTATTACATTTGTATTCTGCCCCATAGCCGAAGCTCTCTGGGTGGTTTACATAAGATTAAAACAATTAGCCCTGTATCTGTACTGATTGTAATTAAATATGTTAATAGAGACTGGGAGATTTTCTACGTGAGGCATTTATTGTGATCTCGAGAGTCCTCATGGTAGTTTGCGGGAGCTTTAGATGACGTCGTCATCCTCCACAGCCTCTCCTGTGCTTTCCAAGCATTTTCCTGGAGGATTTTTGATTGGGGAAAGTCCAGTATTTGGGGGAATGGTGGAATGAAACACTAGTGTAATTGCACAATTCCACGATACTGCACCGCCACCTAGAGGTTATGTAGCAGAGTACATAGAAAGGCAGAGAAGGAAAGGAAACCTGGAAAATATGTGTGTGAAGGATTTGATCTTAAGAATCCAGAAGCAGAATCCATGGTAAAAAGGTGGGTTAAAAGCATAATTAGAAAAGCTCTGAGAGATGATGCCTTATATGGAAAAATGAAACTAAAGGCAGAAGGACCGAAGCACAAGAAAGAGAAGCCTGCACTAGTGAATTAGAACTGTTCTCTAATTTCTAATTAATAAAATAGTTATTGTTAAGATACTGCTGCTAAGAGTGGTTTTGCTAGAGCCAAAACCAGTGTCATAGTATTACATGCAACATTCTGAAGAGTGAGTTGCAGGCCCAGGCTCTTCTCTAAGACCCAAGAGATTATGTACAATTAAAACCGGGACTTTTAGTTTGGGATTTGTGCTTTCCTACATGACATGCTCTCTCATGTGTCACCAGTCCCAGCATTCCTTCTGCATAGACAGGAAGGAGAAACAGCTGGTGGGAGGGACAAAGTATCATAATAATCAGGGATTTTGTTCCCAGGGTCAGCAGGAGCCAGTGTTGCTGGTAAGACTTACAGGCCCCAAACATACGTTTGTAAAAGTCTAGTTCACACACATACACAAAGACACACCGTACTGGTATGTCTATAATACAAATAAAACAGCCAGAAACCTAAGGAGGTTAAACAAAGGGAATTAAACAAAACTAATGGACACCAATTAATCTTCCCGTTTTCAAAACATACAAGACCTTTCTGAAGTTCAACTGGGGCAGTGCACACTAACTAAAGAAATATACAGAGATTGTAGCCTTGTTCAGGCATTATGAACCTATTCTACCTGGCCAGATCAGTCAGAGGGAGAAAATCACAAGATACCCATCTAATGCTTACAAAAGGTAGGCAGATAAGATCACCACTCGTACGTATTGCTGTTAATTGATTTTAAGCTGCCTTTGATGATCTTTGGATAAAAGACCAGGCTATAACTGCCGAGAAATAAATGATAAATAAATAAACATGACTTTTGATTCCCATCCAAAATAACCTGCAGCGGAAGTATTTCCACAAAATATTGGTCTCAATCTCTTAATCTTTGGTCCCAACTGAAACAAAGGGCATGTTGATGTATCATGCAGTTCCTCACATTTAGTTCTCTCTCTCTCTCTCTCTCTCTCTCTCTCTCTCTCTCTCTCTCTCTCTCTCTCGTATGCACATACACATAAAGAGAGGGAGAGAGAGTATGACTGGGTTCAGACAACATGATAATCAACAGTTTAAGTGATCGATGGTTGGTTATTTAACCCGCAAACAAGTGCCATTGGCACACAACCGCCGTACTAGTGACTGTATGTCACCAAATAAACAACATAGAATATGTACTCTCTATGTCATTTGAAACAATAATGTAAGCTGTGATATACACATACACAGAACAATAAAATCTTTTACAATAGTAAGTTATTTAATCACATACATACTGTTAAATTTTCTGGGTGTATACTGCACACTAGGGGTGTGCACGCCAAAAAATATCTTTTATCATTATCGTCATTTCGGACCAGAAAAATTATCGTCTTCATTCGTATCGTAGGTGATTCGTATTGTCTTCATGATAATTATCGTTAAAAATGATATTTTTGGCAGAAAAAAAATGCCTATAACTTCTGTATTTTAAAAGTTAGAGGCTTGAAACTTGGCCACAGTGCTTATGGGGTATGCCTACGTTTGTGTATGAAATTTGAGATCGATCCCTCCAACCCTCCATTTTATATGAATTTTTTAAAGATCGTTTCTGTTCTGACAGGTCTGTCATTCTGTCAGAATGGAAATGATCTTTAAAAAATTCATATAAAATCGAGGGTTGGAGGGATTGATCTCAGATTTCATACACATACTTAGACATACCCCATAAGCACTGTGACCACGTTTCAAGCCTCTAACTTTTAAAATACAGACGTTATAGGCATTTTTATATGGCAGTCCGATAAAAAGATAAAATCGCCCGAAAATTATCGTCTCCGATTATTATCATAGGATTTTCTATCGTATCGTCATCGTAACGTTTAGGCACGATAGAGAGCATATCGTATCGTTATCGTGAATTCTAACGATACGATACACATCCCTACTGCACACACCAATCTGAGCACATTCAAGGTCACCTCTTGTAAATTACACCAATTAAACCTACAATCACCAAACCAATGAATGCTCTCAACTTAATCACTTATATATACAACAAGGATAATTCAGTATGTCCCAATTGGATTAACACCCCTAATAATAACAAATACTTCTAAGCTATTATTACGACAGGACTCCGGATGAATACTCCTGTTTCAAGAGATCCTCTTTGTCAGGATCTCTTGAAACAGAAGTATTCATCCGGAGTCCTGTTGTAATAATAGCTTTGAAGCATTTGTTATTATTAGGGGTGTTAATCCAGTTGGGACATACTGAATTATCCCTGTTATATATATAAGTGATTAAGTTGAGAGTATTCATTGGTTTGGTGATTGTAGGTTTAATTGGTGTAATCTACAACAGGTGACCTTGAATGTATTCAGATTGGTGTGTGTAGTATACACACAGAGAATTTATTTAACAGTATGTATGTGATTAAATAACTTACTATTGTAAAAGATTTTATTGTTCTGTGTATGTGTATATCACAGCTTACATTATTGTTTCAAATGACATAGAAAGTACATATTCTATGTTGTTTATTTGGTGACATACAGTCACTAGTATGGCGGTTGTGTGCCAACAGCACTTGTTTGCAGGTTCATTTACAACTGCAGCCTCCTGTTTTTGTTGTTTATTTAACCCACCATGGGTTATCATGTTGTGTGGAGGGATTTTTTAAAACCGGTTAGCTATTTGGCCGAAATAACCCATGCAAAGAACCAACGTTGTGCAGAGTTGACTATTTGAACCACTGTTGATTATCGTGTTGTGGCTGGCACCATTGGTTATTTCATCAGCCACTGTTGGTTATTTCTTCGGCAACTGAGTCAAGGGGAAAGAGCTGCTGCTGCTCTAGTCTAGCCAGCAGGAAAGTTTTTTGGCAGCAATGGCTGATGGGATACTAGCAGGAGGACTGAGGGGGAAGAGAGAAGGCAAGGATGAGTGGGTCAATTTAGCATGGACTAATAGTCAACTCAACATTGATCCTAATCCACATCATGGTTGATTATTATCATGTCAGGTGGGGAGTACCCCTTAGATAAACAACTGTCGAGTTGATTATTACCCCAGTGTTGACTATCCTTTGTCCGAACACAACCAAAGAGAAAAATGCCCTCTTTTTCTCTGTTGTCTGTTCCCCAAGTGAGCCTGCATTCAGATCCCAAACCATTCAGAGAATCTATTTCACAAGGAACATCTTTCGCTTATATTACTCAATAAATCACTGTGTTTACATCACTGCAATTGAAGATTGACGGTAAATAAGAATAACAACTGCAACAATAATAGAAATTATAACCATCACATGCAGATGTCTAATTAACAGATAGAGCTGGCTTTGAAGGCTGAGTCAAGATAACTGATGATGCTATGGCTCACCTCCCTGGAGGGGACCACCTGGCATCATTTATAGGATTGTTCTGATTGACCTACAAAGCACTAAGCAGGTTGGATCCTGCGTACCTCTTAGTCCTTGGTCTATGATGGGCCTGAAAAATGTATGACTCATGCATGTATTAGGAAGGAACTGTGCTGACAGATAAAGGGGGGCATATTGCTTTATACCAGGAATATTACCTCCATAGAGATATGAATGAACATTGTTCAATGTCAGGTAATGGGCTAAAGGCACAATCCTATGCATGTTTAGACAGAAAAAGGCCTACAACTCCCAGCATGCTGTAGCCATGTTGCCTGGGGCGTGCTGGGAGTTGTAGGCCTTTTTCTGTCTAAACGTGCTAAGATTTTGCTCTGAATGAGGAAAACGTTGGTGTAAAATGTGGAGGACTGGTTTATCCATAAATGAAATGTAAAAAAAATGCAGTGTCCCAGAGTCTGCATTGTGTATTCTGCATCTGCTAAGTGGTGCTTCTAAAAAACTCAATTCAATACATTGTGGGGCTTTTTTCCTGGTCAATTTTTTGCCCTGTTGGTCCCTAGTTGGGCAAAAGGGTACCAAACGTATAGCCTCAGACAAGTACTATGCATTTTCTGCTGTATATTTTAAAAACACAAGGTGTTTTTTCAGTGAAAGCTCATCACTGATGGCCATCATTGCTAATAACGTTAGTATTTGTTTAATTCATTTGTACCCTGCCTTTCTCAAGGTGGCTTACAGAAATAATTAAAATTGATGAAAACAATAAAACAATACAATAAAATTCAATAAAAAAATAACAATGCCTACAGGGGCTGGGGGTCATCTGGTTCAGAACATCTCATCCTTAAGTGGTAAAGAGCATAAATATTTCAGGTTCTCAGAGTGGGTAGAACTTGGCAGCTGGGCATGCAGAAATAAATTCCTGCCATTAGGCTAGAGACAAAAGAGGCACACAGGAAAAAAATATTCATGCAAAGGAATTTGGAAGAGGTATGCAATACATAGGTAGGTATATATTAAAATGCTACAAGCTTTCAGGCTGAGATGGGGAAACGGACAACATTTCAGGACACTTCTTACAGGCTTGCTATTGTCTAGCCTGAATCAACAGCCAATGGAGCTCATCATTAGATGACCCTGAATTCTTGCCTTATAAGAGAAGGAAGCGGGGGAAGGAAACGCCTCCACATCCTGCATAATTATCATCGTCATTTATTGTACGGTCACAGACCCATTAGAACAAACAAAAATAAATCATAATTGTTAATACGTAGAAATATAAACATCGAATCACTATACAGCAGACGGAAGAAGAAAAGTATGGCCATCAAAACATACACATATGTTTAAAGCAAAAGGTGATACAAAAGGTAAAACAATTCAGATGAAGAAATTGTCACACAGGGGCCTTTGGACGCCTAATTTTAAAAACTCAATAGTGTTCTCCTCCCTTGGCCACCAGCCGTCTCCTCCGCCCCACCAGAACAATCCCCAAATCTTGTCCTACCCCTCCCTTGGACAGAAGATGTATCCAGCCCCATTTTCTGTATCTTTTCCAGATCCCTGATAACTTTTTTTTTTTTGGAGATGAAGCGAACAGAAGTGTACACAGTATTCCACAGGTAGCTGTGCCATAGATAGAAAGGCATTCCCCCTTATTTATTCAACATATATTTACATTCTGCCTTGTGTGCAGTGATGTAGGGATAAATCCTGAAAGGCAGCGGCTCATTTTGCTAGTCTTCAAAGCGCTTCCCTTCTTTTAAAGGGTTTTACTTTGTTTCTGGTGGGAAGAAGCCGTGGGAAATTGCAGAAGGGTTACTATATATATATATATATATATATATATATATGATATAATCTGTGATTGAGGCAGGCCGATTGCGATCGCATGCCAAAAGCCTGGCCTGGAAGTACCCAACAACTGCCCATCAAGCCTTGGCTAAATTGCCTTCAGATATATACTGCCTTTAAAAACCAAACCAGAAACTAAGCACCCATGAGCAGAAGTCACCTCGAAGGCACGATTTTCATCAGATGGCTCCAGGTCGTTGAAATGATTATTTTTAGAGTTTTATTGGCATTTTAATAATGTATTCGTTTGAGGTGCTTTCAATAAGTCTTAGGGGCTTTATAGTTGATGTCGTTCCCCGCCTCGATCCAGAGGGAGAGGCTGGTAAGCAATAAATAAATATGATATGCTATATGATATATTATCATTCCAAATCCCAAAATGGTTCAGCTGTTTTTAAAGTCCTCCAAAGCCATTTCTGGGGCGTGTGGGCTTCTCTTCTTGGGGAGCCGGACCTTCATAAGTCAAAATACGCGTCTGTGCATAGGATGGGGCGAGGGCGCGGGTACCGGGGTGCCGTTGTTTGGAGGGAGGGACCAAGGCCTGCCAGACCTGCCTAGGAGCTGCACGCCGCTTTCCAAACTGATCTTGGCCAAGCGGCCTGATTCGGGCCAGGAGAGCTCGGCCGGCTTGAGGAGAAGCACCGCCTCCCCCCCCCCCCCGGGCGCAGTTCCTGCGGCTTTCGCTTCCTGCCCTCGACGATGCGCAAGGGAGGCGCCCGGGGGTCCGTTTTACGCGCGGCGCCCTCGTCCGCGCCCCGCCAGCCCAGTCCCTGGCGCCGGCGGACGGGGAGGAGCCGGCTCCTCCCCCGGGGGTGGTCCCGGGACGGGGTGGGGGGAGGCCGCGCCGCGCAGCCTCCATAACCGGAGCCGCCGCTGCCTCTGAGCCCCGATCCGGGCGCGGAGATGGGCACGGTTCGCCGGGCCGCGCGCGGCGGCTTTCTCCTCTTGCTCTTCGGGGCGCTCAGCGTGCAGGCCGACCGACCGGGTGAGTCCCAGCCGGGGCCGGCAAGCTCTCGCTGAGCCGGCCATCCCCTCCCGGTGCAAGGAGCCTTTGGATCGCCGCCCCTCGCCCGCCTCGGGCCCCCTTCCACTTTTGCAAGAGAGGCCCCCGTGTTCTCGCCATGCGTATCAGCCCTCGGCGCGCAATCGGAGTCGCGCTGTTCCCCGTACGCCCCGGGGCGGAGGCTCCGCTGCTTCCCGACGATCCTGGACGCGGGCTACGGGGTAGGGGTGGGGGAGCCTTGGAAGTGGGGGCGACCTGTCGTTAAGAGCCATTCTCCTCGCTTTCTTCCATTAAGGGGGAGATGAGGAGGAAGGGAAGCATCGAGATCCCTTCTACCATCAAGCGCCAGCTGCAACTTTGGGGCAGCCGATAAAACTAAGGAGCAATCGATGTCATGGTCATGGGGCGGGGCGGGGGGGGGGAGAAGAGAGGCCTCCTTCCCTCCCCGCCTCTGGGACTGTGAATGGGGGTGGGGTGGGGAGCACTCTGGGAAACCTCCCCACCCTCCAACATTCACAGACGCGCGCGCACACCCAGCTTGCACTCCCAGCTGATCCCAGTGCAAACAGCCAGGGTGCTTTGCCGGAACTGAGCAAGTCCACTTCTGGTCCGTGCTTGCGTTTGAGGCTGCCCGTGGGAACTCCATCCAGGATGCCTTGATCCAGGGTGGGAGATCTGCGGTAGTAAATAAACGCAAGGAAACCAAGATCAGGGAAGCCAAACGCCGGGCAAGGCTGCGCTGCTCTCCCCAAACCCTTGTCGACGTGGGAAGAACCGCGCTGGGTCAGTTCCCCGAAGCCCATGGAGTTCAGTGTGCCATCGTGGCCAGCGAGATGACGCTTGTGTATGGTACAGGCGTGAATGCGGTGAACTGGTGTGTCACACAAGGAGGGCATGGAGGAGCCGGCCTCCTCCTGCTGTTGCTCTTCAGCAGCTGGGATTCAGAGGCATGCAGCTGCCGTTGGACTTCGCCTTGCTGTGAGAAGCTGAAACCTGCGTTCCTTCTGTGCAATTCCTGGGGGTCTCTTCCCACCAGCAATTGCCCATAGCCCCCACATATTGTTTAGGTGTTGCTTTAAGACAGCCTTCTCCAATCTGGCGCCCTCTGGATGTGTTGGACTGCAAATCCCAGCCGGCATGGCCGTTGCCTAATTATCAGAGTTGCAGTCCAATACATCTTGAGTGCATCAGGCTGGGAAAGACTGGTCGAAGGTTTTGTTTTGCTGTCGCTCTAGCATTGTTATATTTTTTCAGATCCGCACCTCAAAATGCAAGGTGTAGATGCAGTCAAGTTGGGTGTCATACAGGGATGCTTTTCTGGGATCTGGGGATTGGAGACGGCCCCCTGTTGAGACAGCGTCTGCGCTTGGGGGCAAACCAGTGTAATGTGTGAACTGGCTCCCTAAGTTAGGTAAAGGCTACCTCTGTGATGGGAGCTCTCCAGCTTGAAGGCTTCAGTTTCTAGGGGCATAGAAGGTAAATGCAGCTCTTTCCCTTCACCACCCACACTGGGGATGGATAGGGAAGGCAAAGCTTGTGAATGTCCTTTGGGCCAAACCAGCTGCACTTCAAATAATTCCCAGAACTCATAGATTATTCTTGTGCTGGTCTCTTAAACTTCGAGCGGATGTCGAATTGGGTATTCTTCATGCTTCCAAATGGTTGGAAAAGATCCTCCCATAAAACTGTTGGCTCTAGAAAGCCGCAGAAATGGTTTCTTGTGCAAATTATTGTTCTTGCACAAATGCTTGTGAGGATGAAGATGGTGTATGTGGAAATGGTAAAATATAGTTGAGCTCATGGACAATGTGCAGGTTTGCTTGAAAGAAGGTGATTTGGGCAGAAGGCTTTTTTGAGAAACCATCAACTTTTGGCATGCAGCGGCTTAAATGTTATGGTGGCGATAATCCTGTGCAGCCTTATTGATGTACACAGGCCTGGTAAGGTGATTTTGTTGAAAGTTCTTGGAGTTGCTGCCTGGGGTTTTGGATCAAGATTTGGAACTGGTGGAACAAGAGTGGGCCTGTTGGAGCAATGGTATTGAATGTCGTCAAGGGTTGCAGAATCAGAGTGCGAGATGGGCGGTCTTAACCTGTGGGATGCAAACCACTCGGAAGCCACACTGAAATGAGCACAGTAGATTTTCTTCCGTATTAGCATCTACAGGCACCTCTATAATCCTTAAAAGCAACTTGTAAAACAGGGAGTGGAGAGAGTGAGACTTGCCTAAGGCCACCTGTAAATAGAGACGTAATCCCAAATAATTATGCAAAGGTTTACGAGCTGGGCCTGCCTATGTGATGGCTTGGGGAGCAGACACACAGGAATCCCTTGGAGATGAAGAATGGGGAAAACACCTGGTTCTGGGGTGTGTAATGTATACACTTTTGGCATGTGTAAATGTAAAAATCACAGAGTTGGAGGGGGGCTCAGAGGCCACCTGGTTGCATCCCTTGTCTGATGCCAGGAACCCTGAGCTAAAGCATCGCTGGTCAGGGCTGGTGTTAAGGGTAAGTATGGTTGGGCTCTTGCTGCGGCCCCACACCCCAACTGGGGCTCACAGACAAGAGCCCCCTGGAGCTGCTTTTCTTCATCATTGCAACCTGCGTGTTTACCTGCCTTCTGCTCAGGCCCACACTACAGTGGTGGTGAGAATAAAGAGCAGCAGATATCATGGGCCTGCTTGTTTCCTGAATCTCTGCCTGTCAGGCAAGCAAGTGGTAGTAACAATGGGAAAGAGGATGAAGAGTTAGACAATGGCAGTGAGAAGATTTATTATTATTATTATTATTATTATTATTATTTATTACACTTGTATACTGCCCTATAGCTGAAGCTCTCTGGTCGGTTTACAAAAATTAAAAAGATTGAGCATTAAAAAGACAATATACAAAATTTAAAACCATAAAACAGCTGTCATTAAAACACTTTAAAACATTTTAACTGTTAAGCCAGGCCACATTGTCAATCAAAACCTCAACTTGAGCTATTAAAATGCCTGGGAGAAAAGAAAAGTTTTGACCTGGCACCGAAAAGATAACAGTGTTGGCGCCAGGCGGGCCTCATCGGGGAGATCATTCCATAATTGAGGGGACACCACAGAGAAGGCCCTCTCCCTTGTTGCCGTCCTCCGAGCTTCCCTCGGAGTACGCATCCGGAGGAGGACCTTTGATGTTGAGCGTAGTGTACGGGTAGGTTCATGTCGGGAAAGACGTTCCATCAGGTATTGTGGTCCTAAACCGTGTAAGGCTTTATAAGTTAAAACCAGCACCTTGAATCGGGCTGGGAAACATACAGGCAGCCAATGCAAGTGGGCCAGAATCGGTCTTATATGTTCGAACCTTCTGGTCCCTGTTAGCAATCTGGCCGCTGCATTCTGCACAAGCTGCAGCTTCCGAACCGTCTTCAAAGGCAGCCCCACGTAGAGTGCATTGCAGTAATCTAACTTGGAGGTTACCAGAGCATAGACAACTGAAGCCAGGTTATCCCTGTCCAGATAGAGACGTAGCTGGGCCACCAGCCGAAGTTGGGAGAAGGCACTCCGTGCCACTGAGACCACCTGAGCCTCAAGTGACAGAGACGGTTCTAGGAGAACCTCCAAGCTACGAACCCGCTCCTTCAGGGGGAGTGCAACCCCATCCAGCACAGATTGAAGACCCTCCATCCAGTCAGAGGAACCCCCCACTAACAGCATCTCAGTCTTGTCTGGATTAAGTTTCAGTTTATTAGCTCTCATCCAGTCCATTGTCGCAGCCAAGCACTGGTTCAACACATCCACAGCCTCACCTGATGAAGATGAAAAGAAGTAAAGTTGCGTGTCATCAGCGTACTGATGACAACGCACTCCAAAACTCCGGATGACCGCACCCAACAGTTTCATGTAGCTGTTGAACAGCATGGGGGACAAAACTGACCCCTGCAGAACCCCATACTGGAGAATCCACGGGGCCGAGCAATGTTCTCCAAGCACCACCTTCTGGAGCCGACCTGTCAAGTAGGAGCGGAACCACTGCAATGCAGTGCCTCCCACTCCCAATTCAGCCAGTTGTGCCAGAAGGATATCGTGGTCGATGGTATTGAAAGCCGCTGAGAGATCAAGGAGAATCAACAGAGTCACGCTCCCCCTGTCTTTCTCCCAGCATAGGTCATCATACAGGGCGACCAAGGCTGTTTCCATACCAAAGCCAGGCCTGAAACCCGACTGAAATGGATCCAGATAATCGGTCTCATCCAAGAGTGCCTGGAACTGGCTCGCAACCACCCGCTCAAGGACCTTGCCTAGGAATGGAACGTTTGCCAGCAGCCTAAAGTTATTAAGATTTTCTGGGTCCAGGGAAGCTTTCTTCAGGAGTGGTCTCATTACTGCCTCTTTCAGGAGGTCTGGGACTACTCCCTCTCATAGAGAGGCATTAATCACTTCCCTGACCCAGCCAGCTGTTCCATCCCTGCTAGCTTTTATAAGCCAAGAGGGGCAAGGATCCAATTCAGAGGTGGCTGCACGAACCTGTCCAAGCACCTTGTTCATGTCATCGAGCTGTACCAACTGAAACTCATCCAAGAAAACAGGACAAACCTGTGCTCTGGATACCTCACTAGATTCACCTGCTATAACACTGGAGCCTAAGTCCTGGCGGATGCCAAAGATTTTATCCTGGAAGTGCCTAGCAAATATATTACAGCGGGCCTCAGATGGTTCCATCATGTCCTTGGGGCTAGCATGTAGAAGCCCCTGGACAATTCTGAAAAGCTCTGCTGGGCGGCAGATTGATGATTTAATAGTGGCAGCAAAGTATTGTTTTTTGCTGCCCTCACTGCCCCTGAATACAGCTTACCATAGGCATTTACCAGTGTTTCATTGCATCCACTAGGAGTTTGTCTCCATCATCTCAGATCTCACTGAGGAAGGGGACCAATTGAGGGCATCCCCAACAGATGGCTCTCTGAAGACCTTCAGTGAGGGAGAGCCCACTATTCGCCTAAATAATTGGCTGCATTGTTGAATGGTTCATCAAGATGTTTCCCCTAATGTCCTACCAAAATCTACCTCCCTGTAACATAAGCCTAATAGAGCAAGTCTTGCATCCTGGGGCAGCAGAGAACAACCCTTTGCCCTCTTCTCTATGGCTGCCCGTGAGGTGTTTGAGGAGCGCTATCATGGAAACGAGTCCTTTCGAAATGTTCTGTGCCAGCCAATGACACCTCATGCCACTAAAAATGAGTAAGTTGCAACCTTTTGTAACTATGCGTTTCCCATCACAGATAATGCCTTAAAAGATCAAAGTGCCAGAAACAATGCCGTTTGTGTTTCTCCACTTATTTGGAGATGATCAGGAGCTGACAGCCCAATTCTATGCATGTCTACTGAGAAGTAAGCTCCATTAATTTCAGTGGGGCTTTACTCCAAGGGGAATGTGTATTGGATTGCAGTCTAAGTGAAAACTCGTAATTGCTAGGGTTTGGGAAGAGAACAGCTGTGCCAACAAATACTCTGTGGATTTTGACCATGGAAAACTTTTTTTTAATCCCATGACTAATACTACCAGTAGTAACGTTGTTGAGTTATCAGCCATAACAAAAACAGAAGGAACATTTAGAGTTGAGCAACATGTTTAGCTCTCTCGGTTTACTGGCTGCCAGTGCAAATAAGAAGATATGCAAGGTAACAATTTTCATTATCAAACAACAGGAAATGTACAATTTCACTAGGTGTAACAAAATTCTTCCCCAAACTCATACAAATATTTTTTTCAAATATTTATCTTTATAAGGAGGACATTGGGTAACATGGACAAAATCCTCAGTAACAGTTTTACAAAACAGACAAGGGCTCAATTCCACTTCTTATAACATGTAGCCTTCTAAGAATCTAGAATCCAACGTGGGGAAATAGATTGTGGCTCAGTTCAAACAACACGTTTCTCAACGGTGCTTTTAGAACTCCACGGTGGAGTTTTTACACCACCGTTGAAAAACGTGCTGTCTGGCGGGAAAACTCCATGCAATGGTGGAGGGTTTTTTTTTTGTAAAACACTCCACGCAGAATATCCACGCTGTGCAAAGGACAGTTCCTGCACAACTGTTGTGTGTTGTGTGGTGGGCTCCATGGACTTTTGCGTTGAGTTGACTTTTCCCACTGGCTACAAAGTTCCCTGGCAAGAGCGGTGAAAGGAGCGAGTGTTGCTCTAGGAGAGCCGCCTGGATTGGTTTTTTGTTTTGCAGCAATGGCTGATGGGATACCATTGGGAGGACCAAAGGAGGAGAGAGGGAGGAGGAACTGTCAATCAGACATACTGATGTATTTTACTCAATTCCACGGTAGCCCATGGTCACACAACAGTGGTCTTAGAACGTGTTGTGTGGGGAGTACCTCCTAAAAACTCAACCGTTGAGTGGACTTTTCACACTGCATTGACTAACGTGTTGTCTGAACTGAGCCTCTCTAGGTTTTGCAACAGAGCTGCAACAGAGTAATGATTAGCTATTGGTTGATTCATTATTATTATTATTATTATTATTATTATTATTTATTACATTTATATACCGCCCCATAGCCGAAGCTCTCTGGAGGGTTTACAAAAATTAAAAGATTGAACACTAAAAAGACAATATACAAAATTTAAAACCATAAACATATAACAGCTGACATTTTAAACATTTTAAACTGTTAAGCCTGGCCACCTTCCATCATCAGAGCAATTTTACATTTTTTAAAAATGAATAAATCCTTTTTTTTTATTAAAATAAAATAAATATAAGGTGCCAAATGAATGGATAAATGTATGAACTTTTACATGGAATTTAGAAAGAAAGAAAAACTGCAATTCACTTGCAAAACATTGTAATGCTTTTCTGAAGATGGGGAGGAAGGATTATAGGCACCAGCCAACCAGTGTTTTGAACAGCTAGCTGTGCTGCAGTCGCTTTGGGCCAGAGGGAAGGTGCCATAACATAAATGAATCAGGGACCAGGTGGGTGAAAGACTTTCTGCTTGTGAAACTGGAAAGGCGCTGCTAATTGTAGTAGACTGTACTAGCGTGGATAGAGAAAATACTCCGAAATCGTATAGGACAACTTTCTGTGTTCCTAAATCGGCAGAACAGTGCCAAAACAATCTGTTTAAGATTGAGGTGTTCACATTTTTAAAATTTTATAGAGAAGTAAAAGCAAGTGTTACTCAGAATTATGCTGTCATATTTTTTTGCCCATTTATACGACAATAACAATGGTAACCAGATATATAGACATGGTTGTTGTCCAGTTGGTTGTTACAATGCCCTGTAAAACCACACCTTGGTGATTAATGTACTGTATTGTGTGCCTAGGATTCAGAGGTTAAGATATTTGAAGATATACAATTAGACTTCTTAATCTTCAGAAATGCTAATAGTGAAAATTGTGTAACGTGCAAACCAGCTCTCAGGATCAACATCAGAATTATTTTTTAAGGTTTGGGAAATTAGGGGTAAAATCTAACATAAGTCTTTTTGAAATGAAGGGAACCTAAGTTAGTCATGACTAACTTCAGTCCCATTCTTTCCAGTGGGTCTGCTGTGACTGGGTTCGGACAACCCGATAACCAGTGGTGGGTTAAATAGTCAACGGTGGGTTATTGTGTCATCTTTTGGGACTTTTTCACACCATAGTTGGTTATTCGGCTGAAATAACCAATGTAACTAACCATCGCTGTGCAGTGTTGATTATTTGAATAACTGTTGGTTACTGTGTCGTGTGTCAGGCACTATTGACTATTTTGTCATACACAGTTGGTTATTTTCGGACACTACAGAGTCCCCTGGCAAGAGTGACCAAAATGCTGGCTGCCGCTCTAGTCCAACCGGCAGAACTCGCAGTGTCTGATGGGATACCAGTGGGAGGACACGGGGGGAGAGGGCGGGAGTAATCAAACACAACATTGACTAATAGTCAACTCGATGCTGGCCTTAATCCACACCACGGTTGCTTATAATCATGTCATGTGGGGAGTAGCCCCTCGATAATCAACTGTGGAGTTAACTATTAACCCACCATTGACTATTGTGTTGTTCAATTGCAGTCTTTATGTAGGACTTTTGTTGGATTTTACCCTAGAATTTTGCAAACAAAATGTATATTTCTTTCTGAACTGCTAGTTGAGCCTTTCTCAACCTTGGGTCCCCAGGTGGTATTAGATGGACTAGGACTCTCATGATCCTGGGCCAATGTTTAGGGTGGTTGGGGGATAATGGGAATTATAATAAAACAACATATGGGGAGTCAGTGTGCATATTCAAGGTAAACTTTAGAAGTTATTGCAGCCACACTGGAGTTGTTCAGGGATGATGTTTGATTGGGTCATGGACAGGGCCCATTTGTGTGGGTCTTTCCATGGAATTACCACCACCTAATGCGGTGCTGATTCTGCGGGACCGACCCTTGCGATTGGGACCAGCTCACATGGTTGGGTCATTTAAATGTTCCCTAAGCTGTGAAGGAGTTGCTAATAGACAAACAGCTCCCTCGTAGCTGGGAAAATGTGTCACGGCACTGAGGGCTCACACAGATCTCTGGTTTGTAGTACAGCACAGGAAGCAGGAGAAACTCCCACTGTCTAGATAGACTTCTAATTGCTTAGATATTTGAACAAATTATATACTGCAAGGGTAGAGGAAGTGCACATCAAAAACAAAGACCGTGCCTGGAACCAAAACAAACGATGAACATAATTAATCTGTTCAGTGTGTTTCATTCCCCTGCGTAGACACTTCCTAAATGGGTATATTGATTTTAAACATGCTGCATGCAATTACATCTCTCTTGAAAGTTGCTGGATGTGGTCCAAATAATATTAAGATCGCTGTGTTCAAGGCAGTTTTATGGCGATAAAAGAACGGGAGTTATTTTTGGTTATTATCCAAATAACCACAGTATCGTGATATCTTTATTAGTGACCTGGCAGATGTTGTTTTCTTGATTTTTGCTCTCTGTCCTGCACGGGACTGGTGTGTCCCATTCAGTGCCAGACACAGTTCCAAATAAGCGCTCACTTTTTATGGTTTGGGGCGGGGGTCGATTGCTCCTTTGTCACAGTATGCTTTGGTACTTTGCACTTTGGACAGCTCCTTTAGAGTTCTGACTGAAAACTGGAACGGATTCACCACCCCAGAGCCACCAACTCCCACTGTGGTGCCTGACCAGCAACGCCTAAAACTCAATGACACCCTCCAAAATGGCATAAGAAGCCATATGGTCAAACAAAGAAAAAGGGAAGCCACATCTACGATTGTGCGCCTTTAAGGAGAGATCTCAGTCAGATTCTGAAAGTGTGAAATGTTGCTCTTGTTACTGCTACTATGAGCCATTTATTGTGTGCCAATGTGGTGTTTGGTTGTTGAGATGTGCAGCATTGGTCTTCAAAGGGTGGGCTGTCACTGACAACAACTGGATTATGATGTGACCTGAGCAGGGCCACACGAATGGTGCCGTCTACATAGAGAGCAAGACTCGCAAGATTAATAGAGAAAGGTACACAAAATGAGAGCCAGTGTGGCATAGTGGCTAGAGTGTTGGGCTGGGACTTGGGAGACCCAGGTTCTAATCTCCACATAGCCATGAAGCTCACTGGGTAGGGGGTGTCTTTGGTAGGGTGACCATATGAAAAGGAGGACAGGAATCCTGTATCTTTAACAGTTGTGTAGAATTTCAGCAGGTGTCATTTGTATGCATGCAGCACCTGGTGAAATTCCCTCTTCAGCACAACAGCGAAAGCTGCAGAAGCCCTGCTCTCTTTTGTATCTGGTCAAGAAGGCAGGCCTCCTGCAGCTTGAACTGTTGTGATGAAGAGGGGATTTCACCAGGTGCTGCATGCATACGAATGACACCTGCTGAAATTCCCTTTTCTACGCAACTCTTAAAGATACAGGAGCCCTGACCTCCTTTTCATATGGTCGCCCTAGTTTGGGCCAGTCACTGATTCTGAGCCTAACCTACCTTAAGGTTGTTGTGGAGATAAAATGCAGAAGGAGGAGGACCATGTAAGACACCTTGGGCGTCTTGGAGGAAAGGAAGGATATAAATGTGACAAACAATGTACATTTTAAAAATTGGTCCTACAGCCCTGACTGTGTGGCTAGTGTTTTACGAAAGAGAGATACATTGGTTGGTTGCGGTGTCTGCCCCTAAATTTGGCCCTTAATCATAGCTGGGTGGTTCCGCTTCTGAGTGGGGCGTTACTCCAGGAAATGGTCTATTAGGAAGGCCCATCACGGGGCCAGTGATGTGGGTTTTTTGTCACACAAATATTGCCCGGTGATTCCTACGCTCCTGCAGTGGGGTACGATGGCACCCTGTGGAAGCAAGTTACCCATGCAGCTTCAAGTGGGTGTGAATTGGGCCTGAGGTAGGGGAGGAGGAGGAAAGAGTTGAGGTACTAATAAAGGAGTAGGCGGGATGTGGCCATGGACAATTAATTGCCTATCCGAAGATGTCCCTTTTTAAAGTGGATTTTCCTTTGCTTCTTAGTTCAGGCTATTATTTATTTCTTTATTACATTTATATCCCACCTCTTTTCCTCCAAGGAACTCAAGGTGGCGTAGATAATCCTCCTCCTCTCCATTTTATCCTCACAGTGACAACAATCCTGTGAGGTAGGTTGGGTTGAGAGTCTGTGGTTGGCCCAAAATCGCCAAGTGAGCTTTCACGCACGAGGGGGCACTAGAACCCGGATCTCCCGATTCCCAGTCCAGCCCTCTAACCACTACACCATACTGTTTCTCTATACGGCTATTGCTCAACGCTGCATGCTGTATTCTCTCAGACGTGTCCTTAGAATGACGGTTGCTCCTAGTGGAGGAATGCCTAGCTGGGTTTTTTCTTTTTTAGTTATTATCATCCTGCCTTTCAGGTGAAAAATGCTGTCCTCAGCAGCCTAAAAAGATTAGCGATAAAACAGTCCCTCAGTCTTATAATCTCAGACACCAGACAATAGGAATAGCGATTCGAAGTGGTGGGGGGGAAAAAAGCAAACCCAGGGTCTAGTTTTTAGTTACAAAGTTTTTATAGGTGTCCTTTCAGGTAGGGAAGAGGGGAACCTGCTCTCTGAAGCTGCTCTTTCTCTGGCTCATGGAGGAAGCCAGAGTAATCTTTCCACGGCCTTGATGCTTTTCCTGCCCTTCACCTCTGCAGTCCCAGCGCAACTCTGGCTTGATTTTTTTTTAGTACAAAGGCATAGCGAGACAGCGCACAGGAACATAGAAGGTTACCTTCTACTGAGTCAGACCATTGGTCCATCTAGCCCAGTAGCGCCGACACCGGCTGGCAGCCGCTCTCCAGAGTTTCGGGCAGGATTCCTTCCCAGCCTTACATGGAGGTGCTGGGGATTGTACCTGGGACCTTCTGCATGCAAAGCGGGTGCTCTAACGTGGGGCCTAGGCTAGGGTGACCAGATAAAATCCAGGTCAGGGCTCATGTAACTTTAACCGTTGTAGAGAAAAGGGAATTTCAGCCAGTGTCATTTGTATGCAATTAGTTCCTGGTGAAATTCCCTCTTCATCACAACAGTTAAAGGTGCAGGCACTATACTAGAGTGACCATATACAAAAGAAGGCAGGGCCCCTGCACCTTTAACAGTTCTGATGAAGAGGGAATTTCATACAAATGAAACTGCATACAAATGACACTGGCTGAAATTCCCTTTTCTCTACAACTGTTAAAGTCACATGAGCCCTGACCTGGATTTTATCTGGTCACCCTAGCCTAGGCCTCTGCCTGCCCGTGCAAGCAACGGATAAAGAATTGTCGTGTGATTTCCTTCCTGAAAGAGAGCAGTTGACTCCGCTAGCTGTCATGCCATTGAATGGGAGGGTGTGGTGTATATTGGTCGTATGGGTGCCGAGGATGGTTTCTGCCATACTTGGGGGAACTACTTAAAGTAGGGCTCAGCGACTTGGAGCCCCCTGGATCAAATATGGCCTCCTTGGCAATGGTTTCATGCATCCATACGTGACGAACAAGAAATTTTTAAAGAAGTGGGGAGGAGTGAGTATCAGCAGCACCAGGGCTTGGGATATCCGCCATGTTTATGAGGGAACGGAAATTTGGGCCTTGACCCACCAAGCCCGTAATCCCTCCTCACTCCCCATCCAGGAAAACTAATCTTTGACCTGTATCTTAGAGGCCCTATTCAGGCATTCTAAGGATACAATCCTCTGCATGTTTAGACAGGAAAAAAGTCCCACAACTCCCTCTTTTGTATCTGGTCACTTGGGCAGGGCTCCTGCAGCTTTAACTGTTGTGATGAAGAGGAGATTTCACCAGGTGCTGCATGCATACAATTGACACCTGCTGAAATTCCCTTTTCTGTACAGCTGTTAAAGTTACAGGAGCCCTGTCCTCCTTTCCATAGGGTCACCCTAGCTAACTATGAATTGTTCAAGCCTGGTGTTTGTTTGGGGTTTGTTTGGAGTTAGAGGAAGTGAGGTTAGTTTGTTTTCATACAACTTCTTGTCAAGGGCTAGGGCTCCTTATCCAGTGGTACGGCTTATCTTCTGCCATCCCAGACGCCCAGTATGTCATCTGCACAGACTGACGGAAATCACAAAAAATGAACTTGTAACAGAAGTCTAGGCAGGATGCAATTAAAGGATTTAAAAGGACTTCAAAAGGCATTGAGGTGAGCTTTGGAAATACTTCTGGAGGTGCCTGGAGGCTTATCCCTACCTTGTGGTAAGGTCGCTTCTGCATTGCAATTACCGCAGCCGCTGGCTCCCGTACTGAAAAGGAGATGTTTGCAATTCCAAACGTTGCTAACAGGGCATTCCTAAGCATATTTCCTTGGAAGTAAGTCCCATTCAGTTAAATTGGACTTATTCATGAGTTATGTGAGGATGGCAGCCACCATGTTTAAAACGCTTGAGATTTGCTTTTTAAGGAAGGGCATTGCTAGACGCAGCCCAAATAGCAGAATTGGTACTAGCAGGTAAACTCCGACATTGGGTACAAAGTTAGTGCTGCAAAGTTAGTGCTGCACCATCCCAGTGGGGGGCGGGGGGGGATATGTACTGGACCTGTTACATAGATTTAATTAGTCCACTGTACAGAAAATTGGGGCACTGGAAATTGCAGGAGCCTTCCATCCCTCTTTAAAGGTTGCTTTCTTCCTGCTTTATGTTGTATTCAGTTAGTGTGTGGTCTCCTGGCCTGCGCTGTGTTCAGAAATGGGACTATTTAGTAACCTCTAACCTTTTGGGAGAAAAATCCCCTTAAGAATATTTAACAGAACAAATAGGAACTGCTGGGTTTTGTTTCCGTATGGGTGCGCCTGTTCATAATGCCTGCTAGAGAACCATGCCCTTTTCCAGGATATTCTGTTCCATTCTCATCCCTGTCTCCTTTCCCTCCTTTCCTTTCCTTTATTTAATTTCTATGCATAGCCAAAGCTCTTGGGGCGGTTGACAAAAATTATAACCCCAAAAATACAACGTAATAAAAACAATAATATAAAATCTTTAATGTACAAAATTTAAAAACAATTTAAACTGCCAAAAAACCAACCAAACAAAAAAAAAACCCAGTCGCAATAAGGTATCAGGACCTGATAAGCAACTGACATTAAAAAAAACAAGCCCTATCATATGCTGTCATATGCCTGTGAGTAGAGGAAACTTGATGCTGAAAAGGTGACAAAAAGATGAGCACTATAGAATCAGGGGACCACCACCAAGAAGGCCCTCTAACTTGTTGCCATCTTCTGAGCCTGCCTTGGAGGAGGGATTTGGAGGGGGTCTGAGATATTGATTGTAGTGTCTGGGTAGTTTCATTTCCCCCTCTCATCAGTCAGCATGAACATGCTCAATCTTCATTGAGCGGGGACTTTTTTTTTTTAGTCCCCACCCCCTTTAGAGTCTTACCTCCCTCCCAATGTGTTGGGGGTGAAGCCATTTTATCTACAAAAAGATCCCCGCTCAGAAAAAAAGTTCATTATTGATTTGAAGCATTTTAGTTTGGCAAGAAATTTGCGTGTGTTTGCTATAGAATAACAGAATCAAAAGGTGCCAGTGATGGAGTTTGGAATGAATTACCTTTATGGTGGAATCAAGAGCAGCTGTCTGCAATAAATGTGTGAGGTGTGATCTGATGAAGACACGAAACAGCTATACATTTCCAGAGTAACTGTTATCTTATACTGTTGTGTACACCACCTTTACCTTTAAGAACAGCCGTGCTGGATTAGACCAAGGATCCATCTAGTCCAGCACTCTGTTCACACAGTGGCCAACCAGCTGACGGCCAGGGACCAATAAAGCAGGACACGGTGCAACAGCACCCTCCCACCCATGTTCCCCAGCAACTGGTGCATATAGGTTTTCTGCCTCGGATAATGGAAGTAGCACCGTTTGGCTAGACTGACCATATGAAAAGGAGGACAGGGTTCATGTAACTTTAACAGTTGTAGAGAAAAGGGAATTTCAGCCAGTGTCATTTGTATGCAGTTAGTTCCTGGTGAAATTCCCTCTTCATCACAACAATTAAAGTTGCAGACACTATACTAGAGTGACCATATACAAAAGAAGGCAGGTCCCCTGCAACTTTTAAGTGCTGTGATGAAGAGGGAATTCCACCAGGAACTAATTGCACACAAATGACACTGGCTGAAATTCCCTTTTCTCTACCACTGTTAAAGTTACATGAGCCCTGTCCTCCTTTTCAGATGGTCAGCCTACGTTTGGCATTTATCATTGTATGCATATGTTCACACCATTGCGTCATAAATATTTGTTACGTGACACAATAGTTATTTTGTGTATCATAAAAAGTGTTGACAATACTGAGCTAGACGGACCAATGGTCTGACTCAGTAGAAAGCAGTTTCTTAAGCTCCCCGAAGATTACAAAGATTACAAAGCTTGGGAAAATAGAAAGAGCTTTGTGCTGGAATAACAAAATGGTTGTCAACAGGTTGTCAACAGGTGTCAACTGTTCCTCAGTTGGGGTGAGACGGTCCCCTTTATGGCAGCCACCCACCTAGCCTCACCCAAGATGGCGGGGACACCTATAGGAGGCGGCTGCACTGTTTGCGTCCCAAACGCGTTTTGATGTAGGTGTTTATCAAGGGAAAAACTCTTCAAAGCTCTTCAGGAGGATTTCCACTCCCTTTTTTCAACCAAAGTCTTCTGGACTGTATCAGCTTGGTGAAGACAGGACAAGACTAAGCTTTGGTCCGATACAGCAGGATTCCTTTTGTGTCTTTATGACCATCCCTGGTACATTAAGTTCTAAAAGAATAAAAAAAGATGTTATATTTTTCTCCCGTTTTTCTTAGAAAAGTACAAAGGATATGGTATGGGAAATATGCAAGGTAAACCGTGCATTTTATTTGTAAATGGAATGAGGTGTGGTAAGAGAGAGCTTTTGAGTTATACATATCTAGTTTCTACTGCGCTGCACTCCAAATGTTTTCCATAATTACGGCGAGAACAGCTGTCATTATTACCTGCAATTGCTTGGCTTGCTAAGCTGTAAATTTTAATTGTGCATTTCTGCTTTTGGATTAGCTAATTAATTCTAGGTGTAAGGTGCGGGAGAGCCCAAGGTGCTGGCTGTGTAGCATTTCTGCCTTTTATGCTGGAGGCCTCTCCTGGGAAAATGGGGCTGAGATGAATGTTTGGAAGCAAACAACCACAAATTCTTGTGGCTTCAGTTCCCACGTGACTCTGCTAGGCGTTATTGCAGTTTACAAGCGGCATAATGTAATGGAGGTTTCAAAGTTTGAAAACCCAAGAGGTTGTTCAGCAATATGTTTGCATGGCTGATGGCCACTAGACTAGGGTGACCAGATAAAATCCAGGTGAGGGCTCATGTGACTTTGGCCCCCTCCACAAGGATGCGCTTTTGCGCCCGGTTCGGGGATTATGCGCATTTTCGCGGAGGCGCATTTACACCTAATCCCTCTGCACGGGAGGCGGCGAGAAGCGGCGAAGCGCATTAAAAGATGCCCAAAAAGCACTTTACAGGTAGTTAATGCGCATAATCGCTTGTTCACACAGCGAAAATGCGCTTTAACGGCCGGAGCAAAATAAAAGTCGCTATTTAACGCGCGTTCGAAAATGCGCATTATCGGGGAGATAACGCGCCTGTACGCCCGTTTTGTGCTCTGCTCGTGTGTAGGTAAAATTTATAATGAGCCTTCAAGGCTCATTAAACGTCTCGTGTGGAGGAGGCCTTTAACAGTTGTAGAGAAAAGAGAATTTCAGCCAGTGTCATTTGTATGCAGTTAGTTCCTGGTGAAATTCCCTCTTCATCACAACAGTTAAAGGTGCAGGAACTATACTAGAGTGACCATATACAAAAGAAGGCAGGGGCCCTGCAACTTTAACGGTTGTGATGAAGAGGGAATTTCACCAGGAACTAATTGCACACAAATGACACTGGCTGAAATTCCCTTTTCTTTACAACTGTTAAAGTTACATGAGCCCTGTCCTCCTTTTCAGATGGTCAGCCTAAGCATTCTGTTCACACAGTGACCAACCAACTGTCAACGAGAAACCCACAAGCAGGACACAGGTGCAATGGCGCGCTCCAACAACTGGTGTACATAGACATATTGTCCTGCCTGTCTTGAATCTACCACTTCTGGCTTCATTGGATGACCCTGGGTTCTAATATAATGAGAGGGAGAGAGAAATGTCTCCCTGTCTGCTTCATCCACCAATATTTGGCAATTAAAGTGTTGGGTAAGGAATAGCTCCATATCTTTGTCATACATCCTGTGCTCATGATGTTTTCTCCGCCATTGTTGTTCCTTGTGGCTGCTTTTGTCCCTGCTGCCTCCTTGTTATACTGTGCAGAGGTGCCATTGTCACAGAAAATGTTACAGCTTTTAAATGTCTTCTGAAAACACACTTGTTCTCCCAGGCTTTCCCTGGTCTGTAAGTAAATGCAGTTTACTTATGGCATTTACATAAAATAGATGTATGCCGATCTATTTTGCTTCCCCATGCCATAAAAATAAAGAGGAAAAAGTGAATTACATTATAATAGAAAAGGTAATAAAAGGGTACCATCCAGCTTTAGAAGGTGCTTGTAATGTTAAATAGCTTTCATGACGATGTGTATAAAAGCACTAATAAAGGAAGTTGAATTGAACTGCCTTTAAACTGGTTCTAGCCTATATTTATTGCCTCCAACACTAAATGCTGTGTTGCCACTCTTTCTCTATATAAGGCCCCCTCTACAAGAATTCGGTTTGACGCCTGGTTGGCCGATTATGCGCATCTTCTCTCAATTGCTTTTACGCCTAATCCCTATACACGGGAGGTGGTGAAGCGCATTACTGGTTGTATGAAACGTGCTTTAAAGTTATTGACATGCGGAGAATCGCTGTTTACATGGTCATAAGGCGCTTTAACTGCCGTCATAAATTAAAACTCACTATTTAACGTGCATTCGATAATGTGCATAATCAGACAGAAAACGCGCCTCAACCCCCGATTTGCGCTCCGTTCATGTGGAGGTAAAATTGATAATGCGCTTTGAAAGAGCTTTAAATCACTCTTGTAGAGGCACCTTAAGACAACTCTGCTGTAAGACACATCAGACTTTCCAACGTTTTAAGTCAAAGCGATTTCAATTGTAACTAGAGATGTAAAATTTCTGGAAATTTTGAAGCCATTTTTTGGTGGGGAAATTTGAAGCCATTTTTGCGGGGGGGGATGAAAATTTTGGGGAAAATGGAAAAAATGCAATATTAGCATTTCTTACAGATTGAAAGTCACTTTGTTACTTTAGGAACATAAACTGTAATTATGTACAAGTTGGTTTGGCATAAAAGTATCACATTTAGTATATTAAAAGTACCGTGTATTCAAACAATTATTACAAATTGAATTTACTTTTTTACTTTTTTACTTTTTTTTGTAACAAATGAAGCTCCTGCACTGTAAGGAACATCTTTGGTTTTGCCAGTTTATGAGGAGCAGGCAAAAACCAATTAAAAAGAAACAGAAGAAACCATCAACATTAGTAACAAAGAAAATTATGTATGTCTCCGCTAGTCCTCCACAGTATTGATCAGACAGCAAGCACCCATTCCCATAAAAAGTTTTTAGAAATCATTTGGAGAAGTAAATATATGAACACCTTCTCTTAAACATTTTATTCATTATGCCAAAATCAAACATTGCATAATCCATTTTTCTTCATCCCCCCCCCCCCAATTTTCTAGAAAAAAACTAAAAGGCTTCGGGAAATACATTTTTTTCTGTTGTTATCTGGGGTTTTTTGGGGCCTTCACATCTCTAGTTATCACCCACGTATTTAGAGGTCCCTCATAATGTGAGGTCTTAAGCCAGAGCTTACTTGGGTTGTTCCTAAATCCATCATCCGCTTTAAGCAGAGCTCAGATGGCACTGCTCTGTCACCCAGCTAGGACCACCACTTTCTTTAAGAGGCCTTGCTGGACCATTCAGACATTAATGCCTGCCTTCATCTAGTCCCCCTCCCCCTGTCCCCAAATCATGGGATTGCATGAATCAGGTTGCTTTACCCAGCTACATGGTAAAACAACTTGTGCCCATTTGAACCAGCTCAATCGCAAACAATACCTTCAGAGGTCGTTGCGTGGGTGCCCACTACACTTCAGAGATTAGGCAGGTGGCAACTTGGCAGAGGGGACTTTTTTGTGGTGGCACCTTCGTTGGGTGGAACATCCTCCCTAAAAGAAATAGTACCTATTTTTCCGAGTTTGCATCTATTTTTGGTATTTAAAGATACATATTTCACCTTTCAACCAAATGACTTCCAGGGCAGTTGGCAAGTTATTACACCCCAGTATCTCTAGTTCCTCTTGCCAGTATTGCTTTATTCTGGGCTTTTAATTAACATTGAGGTTAGTGCTTTGCTGCTGTTTACACGTCTCTTTCTTTTCCCCCCTTATCTTTCTTGATGGGTGAGATGACTTAGGCACCATCCCATGTATGTTTTGACAGAAAAAAACTCCCAGCATTCCCCAGCCAACATGGATGTTTTTCTGCCTAAACATGCATTTAATTGCACCCTTTGATGATTTTATTCTTAACATTGTTTGCCTTTGATTGGAAGCTGTCTTGCAAATCCTTTGAATTGAAGGTACAATATCAAAATAAATAAATAAATAAGCACACATATATGTGGTGGCGATAGTGGAGCAAAATAGCTTAGTAGGTCAGAGGGACTTGATGTGGAGCCAGCGCAAACTTTTGTACCAGTTAGACATTTGGCTATTTGCACATGTGGAACATGCACAGCAGCAGGGGATCCGCAAACGCAGCCATCCACAAGTGACTCACGTAGAGAATTGTGAGTGGAAGCGCTACTAGAAATGTCTATGGGCTAATTTTTTATGGATATCTCTGCAAGGTTGGTATAGTCTGCGGTTGCAATGTGGAGCATGTCACAGGGCACAGGTCTCCGAAAAGCTTGCCTTTTATGCCAATCATAATTTTATCCCCTGTTTCTAGCTCTGATGATTGCAAGTATAACTTCGAAAACACACAGGCTAAGTCTGGTGAAATCTTGGAAGCCTCAACCAGGAGCCAGGGGCTTCGGTATTTTGCAGTGGAGTGCCTGTTTAAAAAGGCACACACCTCTATCCTCTCAGATCTCTTCTGCTGGAGATCTCCGAGGCCTCATCTACAAGAATTTGGCTTTACGCCTGGTTAGCCGGTTATGCGCATATTCGCTGAAGCGCTTTATCAGAAATGCTTGTATGCAGGAGGTAATTGAGCACTCAACAGGTGACCTTACTGGTTGTTTCAAATGCGCTTTACAGGTAGTTTATGTGGAGAATCGCTTGTTCACATAGGCAAAATGCGCTTTAACGGCCGGAGCAAAATAAAACTCGCTATTTAACACGCATTCGATAATGCACATAATCGGAGAGAAAACACGCCTCTACGCCCGATTTGCGCTCCGTTCTTGTAGAGGTAAATTTTTTAATGCGCCTTGAAAGAGCTTTAAAGGCCTCTTGTAGATGCAGTCCCAGTGAGATCAGCCCAAGATCGTTTGCTGCCTGAGGCAAAGGACAAGATGGCACCCCACTCCATTCCACATACAGAACCCAACAGGACTGGCAGTTGAAACTTACTTTAGTACTCGAAGGGAAACAGTAACTACTTCCGCATTTGAGAGTAGCAGGCGACTTTAGGGCGTGCAGGGCAAGCTGTGGGGCATACAGAGATCTGCCTTCCAAGAGAAAGAGATATTCTGAGATGTATGTGCTCAAGAGGAATAGCTCTGGAGGGCCACTACAGCTGGCCCTCCAGCATCTTCCGCCTGAGTCTGTTGCCTCATTTTGCCTAATGGTGGGGCCGGCCCTGCCTCTCAGGTCTCTCCCCCTTCCCATTACATTTGAACCATTGGTCACAAGGCCAGATTGAAGCTCCTGCAAGGTTACTGCAAGGCGGAAGCTAGGGCAGTGATAATACCACAGGAGAAAGCCTGTGCCGTTGCTTCTTTAAAACCAGAACTAGCTTTCCTGGTCTAAAGCAGGAATAGCAAACCTGTGGAACTTCAGATGGCGTCAGACTCCCAGTATCCATGCCAGCATGGCCAATGGTCAGGGATGAGAGAAACCGGTGTAAACGCAAGTGCTGAAGAAAGCTAACACGGGAATGTCTGATACAAACAGTTTCCTTCCTCAAGCCATAGGGCATTAGTCCCTTCATTAACAGGGTATACCGCCTGCACCAGCCTGTCACTTAACCAGGAAAACAAATGCCTGCTTCGGCATCCCCAAAGGCTCCCAGGTGTGCCTTCTCTGAGTTTCGCTTCAGAATGGTCTGCTCACAACAATTCTGTTTTCTGCAGCTGTCTGTGACCTACTAAGGTTAGAAAAGCTTCCGGAAACTTCATCCTTTTCAGAATGTGGCAGCGAGCTTGTTACCTGATGCTTGTCATACTAAGCATATTGTATTACTCCGGTGCTTAAATAGTTTTTCACTGCCTCCCAGTTTATTTCCGAGCACCATTCACAGTACTGTTGCTAACCCATAAAGCCCCAAATGGCTTGAGATCAGGGTATCTGGAGGATCATTCTCTCTCTCTCTCTCTCTCTCTTTCTCTCTCTCTCTCTCTGTCTCTCTCTCTCTCTCTGTGACCCTGTTCAGACGACACACTAAGCCACAGTGGTTAAGCATTTTGAGCTAAACATTGGCTTAGCGTGTTGTGTGAGCCATGAGTTAGCGTGTCATTTGAATCATTCCTAACCATGGTGGCTACATAATCTCGGTTTAAACGCTCTCACTAACAATTTGCTGCAAAAGGGTTAACAGCCTAACCATGGCTTAATGTGTTGTCTGAACAGGTTCTCTCTCCCTCTTTCCCTCTCATATTAATCTTCCCAGCTGCTATGGTTGCTGTTGGAGGCCCTGCTTCAGGTAGGGTGACCAGATACAGTATACAAATATTGTTAATTAATTAATTTAATAAAAAAATTAATGTTGCAAATGGGAAGGGGAGCACTTTGGTTGAGAGTGATTGAAGACGAGCAGAAGCTTCTTAGCTCAAATGCAAATCCTCTATACCTCACTTCCTAAGTTCTCAACTCTGGCTCACCATTGAGCTTTACTGGTGGTGATCTGCGATTACAGGGTTGCCACAAAATTCCGCGTTAACCACAGCAGCCAGCCAGACTTAACTGTTTCACAATGGCTGCCTAAGCCAGACCTCAAATTACATAGGGTGGCCCTATGGAAAGGAGGACAGGGCTCCTGTATCTTTAACAGTTGCAAAGAAAAGGCAATTTCAGCAGGTGTTATTTGTATATATGCAGAACCTGGTGAAATTCCCTCTTCATCACAGTTAAAGCTGCAGAAGACCTGCCCTCTTTTGTATCTGGTCAAGAGGGCAGGGCTCCTTCAGCTTTAACTGTTGTGATGAAGAGGGAATTTCACCAAGTGCTGCATTGCATACAAATGACACTTGCTGAAATTCCCTTTTCTACACAACTGTTAAAGATACAGGAGCCCTGTTCTCCTTTTCATATGGTCACCCTAAATTACAAGTCTGTGTTACTGACTGCATGCCATTGTGAATGAAGAAACCACTCTCTAAAATCAAGTGTTAGTGCTTCAAGCGTGAGCTATTTGGCTTTTTCTGGAATTCTAAAACCTGGGACTATGACGGATTAAGAACAATGCCATTCATGTAGGGTGACCAGATAAAATCCAGGTCAGGGCACATGTAACTTTAACAGTTGTAGAGAAAAGGGAATTTCAGCCAGTGTCATTTGTATGCAGTTAGTTCCTGGTGAAATTCCCTCTTCATCACAACAGTTAAAGTTGCAGGGGCCCTGCCTTCTTTTGTATATGGTCACTCTAGTATAGTGCATGCACCTTTAACTGTTGTGATGAAAAAGGAATTTCACCAGAAACTAATTGCATACAAATGATTCTGGCTGAAATTCCCTTTTCTCTACAACTGTTAAAGTTACATGAGCCCTGACCTGGATTTTATCTGGTCACCCTACATCCATGCCTCTTTTACCAGCCAGAGTTAAGCACATGCTATATTGCTTTCTGTCCATGGAGTTGGTATCTCCCACCCACCCCTGCTCTGCCTTTAACAACAGCCTGATGGGGACTGGATTCACATGTCACAACAAGCAATTTGGGTTAATTTATGTTGTACTGGTCACCTGTGGGCAATATTTTTGCATGGCCCCTGTGGACATCTGGCTTGCCATGGCTTGTCATGTCATGCAAACCCAGGTGGTGGGGGTTGTTTGAGGGTTAGACAACCCTCAAATAAGCCTAAAACAACCCATGGTAAAATAATCCCTGCTGCCTGGGTTTGCAAGACACTGTAGTCATGACACTGCCCAGAGGTGCCCAGTATGGTTCAATAGCTTCCACAGGTAAATTAATCTATGATGGGCTATCATGTCATGCAAACCAGGTCACAGAGATGTGATTCTCACATAATGCTAGCCAATGGTTTACTTAACCCATGGGTTCTTGAATTGTCAGTTACCATGATGTGCGAATCCAGCTGCCCTAACAAGCCGTGGTGAATAACCATGAATAACGCAGAAAGAGAACCCATGGGTTGTGAACTCTGGGTTGCCTTGTTGTTATGTGTGAACCCAGAACCATGGGTTGTTCATGAGTTGTTTTATCAGGCTACAGAGGCGGTGGGCAAGAGTGGTAAAAAAACAAACAGCCATTCTACATGCTAGAACTACAATGCCACAAAGGCTTATGGGGCACAGGGAGGGAGCAGTTGACAACATTAAAGGGATCAACTAAGTATGGCTGCTTTCTCAAAGAAATGCATGTGGAAGACAGCATTTAAGCTCAATGAAATACCCAGTAGAGGGGGACTGCTGGACGTGTTCTAGGGTCCATGCTCGGTTCCCATTGGGGTGGGGAGGCGGCAGTGAAGCCTAACAGCCAGAGGTCAACAAATGCAATAAACAGATGATGAGCAACAGCCATAACTCTCCCTCTGGCGACCTCATTTCCCTGCAAGGCCAGCACAAAGGAAGAAACTCCACTCCTTCCCCATGTAGGGGGACCAGCGATGAATCGCCCAAACGAGGAAATGCATCTCCGAAAATGACGACAAAAAGAGGGCAGCAGTTTGCACAAAATGGGCAGGTGCTTATTTTATATGTTCACGTTGCAAACTTGGAAATAATTATTTTAATTTAAATTGAAATCTCACCATAGCTTGAAAAGGAGCATAGTCATCTAGGGAACCCTGGACAGACAAGCCAGATTTGGCGTGCGGGCCCAACATTCAACCCTCCTGATCTAGAGGAAGTGTCCCAATTTTTGCAGACAGCTAGCCTGAAATTGTGTGCAAGATCTATTCAAAGGTAGCAGCCCCTAAGCCCACGGATTAGAGAGCACGTCCCATTGAATTTAGTGGGGTCAAATGCTGAGCAAATGCGCATGGGATTGTGCCGTTGGTGTGAGTCCCATTAATGTCAGTGGGAGAGATTGGAACAGGGGCTTTAAACCTACCCCACCCTAAAGCAGACGAGATTTAGCGGTGCCTACCTTTGGCTGTGGAGGGGAGCAGTTGATTGCTTGGCTGTTGAATCAGTCGCGAATAATACTTGGTAGGTTTGCAGCTTCCCGGCAAGAGCTGTGCAGTAAACATAGCCTGTTCCGACTTGTTTCTGGATTGAATCTTTAAGAAGAACCTTGGAGTTCTTAACAATGAAAGTGCGGTGATAAGAGACAGGAAAAGTCAATTGCAAGATTCCAAAGTTCATGGGAGAAATCCAAGCAGACTTTTCTCGAAAAATGGATTGCAAATGTGTTTACACAGCAGCATGTGTTGATTTAGATTTATAGCCCCCTCTGCCCCCCCTTTCCCGACTTTCTCAAGAGTAGGGACAAGAAGGAGCTAGCTAGAATAACCTAGCGGCTAAGAGCCGAGTGATTAATTTCCCTAATCCAAATCTCATTTTGGCCTTTAAGTCGGCGGCTGGCCTTTGGCATAGTGCTGTGCATGGTCTCCCAAATTTGCTTCAGGGCCCGTTTCGGAGTCCCCAAAACAGCCCCGATTCACCTCGGGGTGCTTTGGGGTTTGCCCAACTTGCCACTGGCTTCGGGGCACCTCGATCTTACCTGGAGTCGACTCGGAACCGAGGCGAAGCAGGCCGAATCAGCCCGCCTCGCCTCGTTTTCGGGGATTCGGCCGAGGTAGTGCACACCCCTACTTTGGCAAGACGTTCTCAGTCTGCCTCAGTCTTCCACCTGCAATATGGGCAAAATAACACTGATCTACCTTATAGGCTTATTGTAAGGATTATTGAGATAATATATGTGAATGCTAAACCCGGGGTGGGCAGAATTCAAGCTTACGGGATCTGCATAGGTGTTACTGTTGTATTTTTTACTAGAATGCCATGAGCCATCAACTGGAGTCTGGTGCAGAAGACCTATACTTCAAGAACTCTGAGCCCAGGAATCTGCTTGGAGTATCGGAACTGAATAGAGTTCACAGCCCTTCCGTACAAAAATGCCCTCCTGATTAGTCGGTTCATTTCAGCAGTATAATTCACGGTTGTGGGGAGTAACTTTGCTGTTGTAATTATTAAACATCTAAGAGAGCAAACCTGTGCTGTCTTGGTGGTGGGCGCATAGGATAGTTTGCAATCTAAAAATCAACAGTGAGGAGAGCTTTGGGATAAGAGAGGGGCAAGGCTTGGATATGAGGATATTCAGAAATATTACTTGCAGTGCGGTACTATGCATGTTTACTCAGAAGTTAACCTTTGGTGTATTAAACAGGACATGGGTGGACGGATGGTAAATCAGGATCTCCTAGTAGATCTCTGAGTGATTTGCTGTAGATCATGGAGGATTTTTGACATCCGATTGTTTAAGAAGAGCGAACACTGTGATCTTTTCTGTTAAATGTAGACTACTGAAATTAAGGGTAATCAGGAGCGGACTTGGGCATGAAAAAACTCTTGAGCTCAGCTCAGTTCTGGTACTGAAAATAAATTTCTAGGCTAAGAATATGCCCGAAGACACCCTATTTTTTTCATTCTAAGCGCATGTCTTTTGCACCTGGCTCAGGTTGGTGTATCGGGAGGGGGGGAGGTGTATAAAAAAATGACGTAGATCGGACAAGTCTAGTGTCTGCCCTCCCTTGCAACGTTATATACCTGCGCATTGTGATTGCAGCCTTGGGCGTAGAGTGCGTCCAGATGAGGCTTTCATTGTGCGATTGCCGTGCCTCATTCAGGGAGCCAAACATTTTATGGGCTGTTGGGTTTTGAGGAGGGATTGGAAGAAAGAAAGAAAGAAAGAAAGAAAGAAGTAGAGTCAGGCAGGTATCCAGGGAGGAGATTCCAGGCATAATAGGGGACAGGAAGGGAGAAAGGGCATTTTGTCCCTCTAGCAGCTGGAGGTTATAGGATCTGCCTGTCTGGAAGTTTGTCAGTAAGTGCTGTTTTGCAATAATTTTACAGCATGCATCATCCATGTCCTTAAGTTGATAAAGTCAGAGCAGGCTTGTTTCCTCTTTTTTGGTTTTGTTTTGTTTTGGCAGCACTTTGAATGGCCTAAGCATTCTTTTCCAAGTATTTGTAGCACTGTGTGTTGCTACATTTTGCTTCTTTGAAATGCTCTCTGAACAGATGTGTATTTGAGAAAGGGAAAGGTCTCACGAGCAGGGCTCATACAGGGGCCTGGGGCTGGCTGCCTTTTGAATTTTAGGGCTATTTAATGGTGCGTTTGCATTGCCACCTGGCCAGGACTTTGCAGGAATGGGAGAATACAAAACTGGAGAAAAGAAAATCCAGCTCAGCTATTTTTGCCATTGCTGCACATGCGTAATCGGTCATAGTGAACAACCGGTGTAGTACAGCGAGCCATGTGTGTGCTGTGAACATGAATGCAGGACTGTCTCCATGTTGGGAGTCTTCCTCATTAACAAGAGTCACTGTGTGTTTTGCTGAGTGAATCCCATGAATATCCCCCTGGCCTCCCAGCAAATATCTCTTGTAATGGAACGGCACTCTGCACATGCTTGGTGACACTTGGCCTTTTGATCATTTTTTTAAAGTGTCAGTCTGTACATGCTCAGAGGCACTTAATCGAAGGTCCCAGATTTATTGAAACGAAGTTGGGAAACCCTAGTGGCTCAGAACCCATGGAGGGAGGTGACTTCCTGACTGTTAGAACAACACGACAATGGAACCAATGACCTAGGGAGGTGGTGGGCTCCCCCACATTAGAGGCATTCAAGAGGCAGCTGGACAACCATCTGTCAGGGATGCTTTAAGGTAGATTCCTGCATTGAACAGGGGGTTGGACTCGATGGCCTTGTAGGCCCCTTCCAGCTCTACTATTCTATGATTCTGTGATTCTATGATTCTATAATCTTCCCAAACAGTACTATTTTTCTCAACATTACAATTCCACATTTGGGTAAGATGTTCTCTACCACTGAATAATGGGAAAAGTTTCTGCTGCTAATTTCCTGTCTGCCAAACAACTCTTAAAGGCACAGGAGCCCTACCACCAAGCCCCACACGCAAAAAGACATCCCAGAGGGGTAGCCGTGTCTGTTGCTTCCGATTAGGGATATGCGAATCGGCAGAACCCAGGCTCACCGAAGCCCCTGTGAAATCCATCTTGAAGCGTGTTCCAACTCAAGTCTGGGTCAGATCACGAGTGTCGTTGTTTTTTTCTTTCTGCAGGAAAATCCCTGCATATTTTCCCACATGTATACATCCACTGTGCACATTTATGAAACTTATGCATTTTTCTCCAATTCATTTAAAGTGTATCTGCGCACATTTTTCATGCACGTTTTTCAAATGTAAGTATTTTTCTTATGTACATTTATTTTGGTAATAAGGTTGGAAATGTTTGGACTTCAGCTGCCAATTGCTTCTGCGTCTGTGTTCAGTCCAGAAAGTGTGTCGTGGGCAAATCCTGATAAAAAACAAATTGAAACAAACTCCTATTATCGATTGGGCAGCATTCAGATGTAAACCTAACCCTGGTTTAGCATTCTGAGCATGATGATCCTGGAGCCTTGGGCTTGTGAACTCCCTCCATCCGTTGTTGTGTGGAGATTGCAACAAACCATAGTTTCCTTCTTTGGTAGAACCCGGCAAACCATAGTTTACTGGCTATAGATGAAATGGCACACTGTGTTTTGACCCTAACTGTGAAGAAAAGCTTTCAGTCACAGATGATGGCTTTATACCAGACCAGAGTATTTGTCCATTTAACCCAGATTGTAAAGAAGGCCAACTCCATGTTAAGCATGATAAGAAAAGGAATTGAGAATAAAACTGCCACTATCATACTGCCTTTATACAAATCTATGGTGCGACCACACTTAGAATACTGTGTACAGTTCTGGTCACTACACCTAAAAAAAAATATGATAGAGCTGGAAAAAGTGCAGAGAAGGGCAACTAAAATGATCAAGGGGCTGGAGCATCTCCCCTATGAGGGAAGGTTACAACAGCTGGGATTGTTTAGCTTGGAAAAAAGGAGCCCAAGGGGAGACCGGATAGAGGTGTACAAAATTATGCATGGTGTGGAGAATGTGGATAGAGGGACATTTTTCTCCCTCTCCCATAATACTAGAACCCAGTGGGATCATCCCATGAAGCTGACTGGTGGAGATTCAGGACAAAAGTACTTCTTCACACAGCACATAGTTAAATTATGGAATTCACTACCACAAAATGTAGTGATGGACACCAATTTGGATGGCTTTAAAAGGGGGGTGGATAAATTCCTGGAGGAGACAGCTATCAATGGCTACTAGCCCTGATAGTGATGTGCTACCTTCAGTATCCGAGGCAGTAAGCCTGTATGCACCAGTTGCTGGGGAACATGGCTGGGAGGGTACTGTTGCACTTGTCTCCTGCTTGTGAGTCCCTGGTCGACAGCTTGTTGGCCACTGTGTGAACAGAGTGCTGGACTAGATGGACCCGTGGTCTGATCCAGGATGACTCTTCTGATGTTCTTACACTGGCAGGAGCTCTCCAAGGCCTCTGACAGAGAATCACCTCCTACCCGATCATTCTAACTGGAAATTCCAGGAATTTAACCTGGGATGTTCTTCATTTGCTGTACCACAGAGTTCTTGTGCAGGAGGGAGTGCACAAACCCATGATACAGGCCCATAATTATAACAAAATGGAATCATGGACTAGGAAAGGACCTTATTTATTATTTATTTAAAAGACTTATAAGCCACCTTTTAGGGTAAACCACTCCAAAGCAACGTACGCAGTCATTTAGAATCGTGGCACAATAAACTAAAATATAAGCAATAATAAATACCAGATTCACGATTTAAACTAAGTAGTACCCTATATACTGGAGCACCCAGTAAAGTTGTAATTCATTTACCAGCCAAAGTAAACGGGTAAATCTTTAGAGCCCAATTATTGTGTCATAAGCTTTCATGGGCCAGAGAGAGAGAGAGAGAGAGAGAGGCCAGAAGAATCAGCAGGGATGTGTCTAATTACTAAGCAGGCAAGATCCAATTAAAAGAGTAACACATCCAATTGGAGTGGGTGTGGCCAGTCCCAACTGGTGATGAATTGGCCAACAAAGACAGATAGCGTAAATAAACACATAAAGCGGGACAATTACTACTATTTGTAGTGAATGAGCCACTCCCAGTTTCTATTGAGCCCAAGGCTGAAAGTGTCACATCTGGAATTGAATTCCATTTCTGCAACTTCCTGTGGGGCACTCCCTTTTTTCCTGAAGCATGGCGACATTTCTATCTGTCACGCAGAATGGCGAGTGGATTAAAATCTGAAGTGCAATCGACAGGTGGATTTCTCTCTCTCTTGTAAATAGCGGGTGAGGGACAGAGATGGGAGCGAGCAGTATCGGGGCCAAGCTGGAGGTACTGCTTCACGCAGCACATAGTTAAACTATAGCATTCACTACCACAGGATGGAGTGATGGCCACCAGTTTGGATGGCTTTAAAAGGGGTTGGATACATTCCTGGAGGAGAAGGCTATCAATGGTTACTAGTCCTGATGGCTACCTCCAATATCTGAGGCAGTAAGCCTGCATATGCTTGTTGCTGGGGAACATGGGTGAGGGTGCTGTTGCACGGTGTCCTGCTTGTGAGTCTCTGGTCAACAGCTGGTTGGACACTGTGTGAACAGAGTGCTGGACTAGATTGGACCCTTGGTCTGATCCAGCAGGGCTCTTCTCATGTTATCTGTGGGTGGGGGCTGCTGCATAATGAAGACGTTGGGTCTACTAAATATTGAAGTATTTCTGTGATGCCAGCGCTTCTTTTTTTTACTGCCCGCCAGCTGACTTGAGGTTATGGAGAAACCTTGGGAACGTTTCCAAGGTGGCTCCTTGCTCATCTTGTTTCTTTCTCCTCCTACGCCTATTGCACCTGGCATAGACTGCAGCGCACTGGAAGCAGATCTGGCACCAATGTTCAAACATAGCAATCCTTGGGAGGGAGGCAGGGAGGGATGCACACGGATTTCAAGATAAATGAAAGGATACAGTTGTGTACTGTAGGCTCTGAATCCTAGAAGTATGCTGTCAGATGCTAAGTAATAACACATGAAAAATAAGCGAACGACAAAGCACAAATCCAACGCTGTTTAGTTAAACATTTCAGCTCTCAGCTTCCTTGGCGACATGCACACAATTGAGATTACAAAGGGACACTGTGAGCAAAGGGGGGAGTTTTAAAAACGCCCGAGATGGAATCGTTATAAGAAGTGCAGCAAGTGCAAGAGAGTGGTTTCTTTTAGAAAGCCAAGTCAAAGCCCGCCCGCCCCCTACACATGTTGCGTTCACGACCCAAGGAATTGGTACACATGTGCTTATTTTGCACAATGTTGCTGCCAAGATCCGGGTTCCAGGGCCAAGGTGAGAGAAGGGAGTGGAAGGCAGGTGGATAGAAAACATGCTGAGATTTCTAGTTCATGCTGATTTATTTTTAATCCCCTCCATCCCTCCGAAGAGCTCAAGGCATGCTCCTGTTCCATCCTCCCCCGATGTTACCCTCACAAGGACCCT
The DNA here is from genome assembly GCA_029215795.1 of Anniella stebbinsi. Classification (NCBI taxonomy): domain Eukaryota; kingdom Metazoa; phylum Chordata; class Lepidosauria; order Squamata; family Anniellidae; genus Anniella; species Anniella stebbinsi. The sequence continues at coordinate 133,299,765 of JARDYH010000002.1, forward strand.
GTGAAGAAGGGTAGGTCAGTAGTCTTCCACTGGTCCAGATCCGAGACTCACCTCGGACTCCCAACCTGCCACGTGGGACCCACTTTCACAATTTTCTCCATACCCAACGTGGCGGCAACGGCTTTGCCGTGACCCATCTGGACTGACCTCGCGACTCACATTTGGGTCGTGACCCACCAGTTGGACCAATGGATTAGGTTGAGTGACAGTGACTGGCTAAGGTGAGTGTCATGGCTGAGTGGTGATTTGAACCGGAGTCTCCCCAACTCTAGTCCAACGCTCTAACCACTACACCACTTCTGGCTGTCTACAGGCCAGGTGGGAGGGTGGACCAGGGTATAGTGACTCTCACTTGATCTGTCAGATCCTGCCCATTGGCCATCCATAATTTTGACAGCAGCCCAATACTGTCAAGGATTTGAAGGGGTGGGGGAAGAATGAAAAGAGCAGGCGGGTGGCTCTAGCCGGTCCACAAGTAGTATTCCAATATGTCTGAGAAAGCATCACTGAACGTTTGTCAGGGCTATTTCCTGTGCTCTCTATTGTAATGAGCAACACTTTGGTCCTCTCCTGCTCCTCCTGCTCCTGCTCTTGCTCCTCCTCCTGCTCCTGCTCCTGCTCCTCCTCCACCTCCTTCTCCTCCTGCTCCTCCTTCTCCTGCTCCTCCTCCTTCTCCTCCTCCTGCTCCTCCTCCTGCTCCTCCTGCTCCTGCTCTTGCTCCTCCTCCTGTTCCTGCTCCTCCTCCACCTCCTTCTCCTCCTCCTCCTCCTGCTCCTCCTCCTTCTCCTCCTCCTCCTGCTCCTCCTCCTGCTCCTCCTCCTCCTCCTGCTCCTCCTCCTCCTTCTCCTCCTCCTCCTCCTGCTCCTCCTGCTCCTCCTCCTGCTCCTCCTGCTCTTGCTCCTCCTCCTGCTCCTGCTCCTCCTTCTCCTCCTCCACCTCTCCTCCTTCTCCTCCTCCTCCTGCTCCTCCTGCTCCTGCTCTTGCTCCTCCTCCTTCTCCTGCTCCTGCTCCTTCTCCTCCTCCACCTCCTTCTCCTCCTCCTTCTCCTGCTCTTCCTGCTCCTGCTCCTGCTCCTGCTCTTTCTCCTCCTGCTCCTCCTCCACCTCCTCCTCCTCCTTCTCCTCCTCCTCCTGCTCCTCCTGCTCCTGCTCTTGCTCCTCCTCCTTCTCCTGCTCCTGCTCCTTCTCCTCCTCCTCCTGCTCCTCCTCCACCTCCTTCTCCTCCTCCTTCTCCTGCTCCTCCTGCTCCTGCTCCTGCTCTTTCTCCTCCTGCTCCTCCTCCACCTCCTCCTCCTTCTCCTCCTCCTCCTGCTCCTCCTGCTCCTGCTCCTGCTCTTGCTCTTGCTCCTGCTCCTGCTCCTCCTGCTCCTCCTCCTTCTCCTCCTGCTCCTGCTCCTCCTCCTTCTCCTTCTCCTGCTCCTTCTGCTCCTCCTCCACCTCCTTCTCCTCCTCCTCCTGCTCCTCCTTCTCCTTCTCCTCCTCCTTCTCCTCCTCCTGCTCCTCCTCCTGCTCCTGCTCCTCCTGCTCCTCCTCCTCCTCCTGCTCTTGCTCCTCCTCCTCCTCCTGCTCCTCCTTCTGCTCCTCCTTCTCCTCCTCCTCCTTCTCCTCCTCCTGCTCCTTCTCCTGCTCTTGCTCCTGCTCCTCCTCCACCTCCTTCTCCTCCTCCTCCTCCTCCTCCTCCTCCTCCTGCTCCTCCTCCTGCTCTTGCTCTTGCTCTTGCTCCTCCTCCATCTCCTTCTCCTCCTCCTGCTCCTTCTCCTTCTCCTCCTGCTCCTTCTCCTCCTCCTCCTCCTCCCACTCCTGCTTTTCCTCTTGCTCCTCCTGCTCCTGCTCCTCCTCCTCCTCCTCTTGCTCCTCCTCCTTCGCCTCCTGCTCCTCCCGCCCCTCCTCCTCCTCCTCTTCATTCTTCTTTATCCTTCACTGCAAACAAACCATCCCGAGACTGTTATGTGACTTGGAAAAGCTTGTAAGCTGCAAGGAAATGTGTAAGGGAGGTTCAGAGCATGGCAACAAGGGCCTTTTCTATGGTGGCCCCCCAATTGTGGAACGCTCTCCCCGCCGAGGTCCGCTTGGCACCAACATTGTCATCTTTTTCAGCACCAGGTTAAGACTTTCTTCTACTCCCGGGCATTTGACAGCATAGGATAAGATTTTAATCGGTCCAGGATGTTTATTGCTGAATGTTTTAAATTATTTTGTATGTAAATGGTTTTTTAATGTTATATTTTATGTTGTATTTTTAAGGTTTCAGTCTTTTGTAAACTGCCCACAGAGATTTGACTATCGAATCAAATAGAGATGTAATAAATCATCCCCATTCTCCCATCCTCATCCTACAAGACATTATTCACCATTCAGAATTTCCCTGAACAGCTGGAGAGTGTGAAATGATAGTCTATGCCATAAATGTGGTGTCTTCATTTTCTGGCACAGGCCTTTACAGGGAACTGTTTTTGAGCCGAGGGCCAAATTGGCTCCAGGCAAGCATATCAAGGGCTGAATGCCAGAAGTGGATAGGGCCCCCAGAGTGGGTGTGGCCATTCCACTCCTGGCATGTGGCTCCTTGAATCAACTCGACTGTGCTTTAATCCTGCAATATTTTCTTTTAACTTCCTAGGTTTTCAGCCATTATCTCATCTGTCTTCCTATGAAATCATTGTCCCCAAGAGGGTAACAAGAGACCGCCGAGAAGTGTCTAATTCCAACTCAGTTCAGGTATTTCAGCCGGGCGTTCTTCATCAACGTATTGCTTTCTGCTTTGAGTACAGAGCCCCCCTCACTGTGCTCAGGGCAAACATACCTATTTCCCTCCAGAGCTATATGTGTGTGTTTGGTAAGTTAGTAGCAAAAGGTGGTTGTGGGCAGCACCGATTGACTAGCGTCTGTGATGTCAACGAAACACAGGGCCAGACCAAGATATTTTGCTGACTCAATGATGCAGCAAATGGCACCCCTTCTCCACCAGCCATGTTGCTTAGTATGCAAGTCAGGTCAAGTTATTTTGCACCTGGAGGCAGAAACTCTCCCCTCTTGGCAGTAAAAATACAATAATAATGAATTAACTATCTGGCAATTTATTACCCTTCCATACATGTTTTAAAAAATAATAAATAATAATTGCACCTAGGATGGGGGTCAAGACAAATAGTTTTGACTTGATGGAATACGTAACTTTTTTTCTTAACCAAAATGGCAAAATTGGGCTTTCACTCCAGGTGAAGAACGTGTTGTATCTTCTGTTCATCTACCCATTTATACCTCACCTTTCTGCACTATTTAATTAATTAATTAGACTTGTATACCGCCCCATAGCTGAAGCTCTCTGGGCAGTTTACATAGGATTAAAACAATTAAAAACAATATACAAAAATTAAAACAGCAAAAACATACAACATACACACAATACACACATACATTTAAAACCACTACAACAGCCCAAAAAAGCTACAAAAAAAAAAAGTGCCTTGGAAGCAGGTACAGCTCATAATAAAAATAACAGTTCAAAACAATTTAACGACATGTATAAAACACACACACACACACACACTCAAAACCACACAGGAGCAATTAGCAGAACAAAAATATCAGAACTTTCAACTGCCCAGGTACCTTTAAACAAAGACATCTAAAAAGCACTATTTTTACCTGGTCTTGGAAAGTGGGAGAGAGATCAGGTGGATTTTCCAAGGTACTGAATCACACAGTATGGGGGCTGCTATCGAGAAAGCCTTGCACTTCAGATGTCTTCACGCTTAGGGAGATGTATGCTTGGAGGTTGAAGAGGTAGATTCAAAGCCTAACATGTACACCCGAGTCCTGGAGGCATATTTGACAGGGTTGGGGTGGGGGAAGCCGTTGTCATTGATTGAGAATCAGTTGCTCATTGAGCACAAAATAACAACTTGTTGATGATACCTGGAGAAGTTGCCGATAACGTTTTCTCCATCTTCTTTTGAGGACAACGTTTCGTATGTCATTAAAGTCGAAGGAAGGGAGCGTACACTTCATCTACACAAAAACAAGTAAGCGGCTTCTTTTTCTGTAGCAGTGAGCTCATTTCCGTCTTCCTTCTTATTCTGGGCTGCATGAAATTGGCACGGTTGGGCCCTTTCTGTGATCCGGAAAGTGACCTTCAAAGCGGTTAGCGTACAGGTTGCATGAGAGCCGTCCAAGAAAATGACCGAGTGACGCTTGATTTGATTTCTCCGCCCCTCCACTCTGCTTACTTCCCAAACGCTGGCAAAGCATTTTTAGTTGGCCGTTGCGATGACACGCTGACTCGCCTCTGGTAAAGGAAGCCCCATTCCCAGAAGGAGGTTAATGTTCATTAGCTGCCCTCTTATATGTGCAATTTGCGTTGGGCCATTTTGTTTTAACGTATTTTACAAAAACATAGGCCAGCCCTTAATGCCAGTTCTGGTTGGAAGTTGGGCACTTTAACAGTCTATGGAACTTTGTGTGGTTTCTCCACCTCACACTGCTTCTCAGGACGTTTTCTCCTTTCTTTGGACTAGTTCTATTTCTACTTGATTTTAAAAGCGAATCGTTTCTAATGGTGTGTTTCCCCATCTCTCCCCCCTTCCACCCTGAATCCTTTCAGAGAACTTTTGCCCAAAGACTTCACCGTTTATACCTATAATGAAGACGGAACACTGCATTCTGAAATTCCAGATCTTCAGGTACGTTTCGGATGTAGAAATATGGTTTCTGGGAAGCCTTCCTCTTGCTCTAGCTGGGGAGGTGTCCTAAGGGCCCATTCAAACATTCACCGGAGTCAAATGGTAATGCTTTTCCTGGACTGCAGTAACACGTCAGGCTGTGGAAGCGGAGTTACGGCTTGTGTGTTTGAGTGCTCCCCTGTGAACCCCTACCTGAATGTAAACAAAGACCATGTCAACATGCTCCTGATTTGGATTGGGCCCTGTGCCACCCCTGGACTGTTAGGTGCTCTCAAAGATGCTGTTTTTAATCAGGGCCAAGACACTTTACTAGATCAAAACAACAAATGGCATCTCCCCATGTCAAGGTGCATATTACCTGAGACTGGGCAAGTTGTCATGTGAGTGCCTCTCCCTGAAAGTAAAAAATATAAAATATAGTAAAACTAAATTAATTAACCAAAGCTTTGCTTTCCCTTTCCCAAACCCAACGTCATCTGCTTGAGGTGTGAGCCTTACTCTATCTAATGGTAGAGCTGTCCCTGTGTTTGCTTCAAACAGTGCCTCGGGGAGCAAAAAGTCATCACGGGTGATTGTGTGTCCACGTTTCCAAGCCTTTTGCAGAATTCTGTTGGCAGATATTCGGCAGCATCTCCAATCTCATGTCCTGGGCCAAGATCTCATTTCTTGGATTTTCAAAGCTTGGCCAGGGCCTGGTGTGAGACATGCAGGAAGTCCTCCTCTGCTGACCAAACGAGGATGGGAGGCCAGCCAGCTAGTATTTATACCTGACCTTGCTGGTCGCCAGAGCCGGTGCCGTACGCCTCCATTGTCTGCCTTGTCTGAAGGGAATTGTGGGATCTGAATAGACATAGTCCTTGCCAGTGATGTAAAACAGTCGGGCCTTGCAGTGTCGAAGCCCTGGGACAGTTTGATTAGTTGGGATGCTGATATCATCTGCCAACAACAGACCCTCCTGGGGTCGATTCGGCGTATATAGGGGAAGACTATTGGCTAGATATCCTGGTCTGGTTGTTTAGGGCTTTGAAAGTCAGCAACAAAACTGTGAACTTGGCTTGGTAGATAATAGGAGCCTGGGCAACTGCGTGTCTGGTTCAGGGTCCAGCAACTGGGCTCAAGATTAACAGGATGGAGGCCTGGATTGAGCAATGGCTGCCTGTCGTCCCAGACAGGGGGCATCATTCAGGATGGCAGAGTGGGAATAAGACAGGGTTGACAGTGAGGTAAAATGGTGCTCTGCCCCTCTGGTGCTTTAGTTTTTAATCTCTTTTTTGTTTTGCTGTAAACATTTGATTGTTACTTTGTTCTGTTATCTTCTTTCTGTTTTTATTGTAAAGCCACCCTGGGACAGTTTCTATGAAGGGCGGGTTATACATCACTTAAATAAATAATGAAAGGGAATAGACTAATTGGCTGGGAACATGTCCTGTGGAAAAAAAATCAGCTGAAATGAACAGGAGCTGCACAAAGTTGAAGCTTGATACGTCCGAGAGAGTTGGGGGATCCTCAAACTTGGAGGCCACACACAGACCTCAGCCTCGTTTCAAAGTTTAGATGCTTTGGCTCTAGTCCAACCCATTTTTAGCTCAGTCCTCCTGCCTACTGCTAGAGTGTAGACCCTCGGTTTCGACTGAGGTAATGTGGACCTCCAGAGGAAAAAGGTTCTCCAGCACAATGTATTATGAATGGTAGGGCTGTTGCTTCCCTCCCTGCAAAAGACATACAAGAGAGAGACATTTGCATGCATGCAGCACCTGGTGAAATTCCCTCTTCATCACAACAGTTAAAGCTGCAGGAGCCCCGACCTCTTGGCCAGATACAAAAGAGGGCAGGGCTCCAGCAGCTTTAACTGCCGTGAAGAGGGAATTTCGCCCGGTGCTGCATGCATACAAATGACACCTGCTGAAATCCCCTTGTCTATACGACTGTCAAAGATACAGCAGCCCTGTCCTCCTTTTCATATGGTCACCAGAGGGATGCATGCAAATCCCACCTTGGTTGTAAGAACTTTCAGATGAATGAGCTCACAAACTGTCCTGCAATTGCAAACCCTGATAAGATTGTTGCAAGCATGTACAACCCCTTGCAGACCGTAGTGCTAAACATGCAACGGTCTTTAGATGTTCTTCAGCCAGGGCAGGGCTTGTTTACAGGCTTCCCCACCCTTTTAGCGCTCATGTATGCCAGCTAGACAGATGTCTGTCTCTCTTGTCTTAAAGACTCATTAGGAAAGAATTTTTTAAAAGCTACCTATATATATCAATATATAAAACAGCCATAAGTAAAACTGTCCAGGAAACATAAGTTGAAAACTGCAGCCATAAAACCATTAAAAAGGAAAAAAAAACAGAGTAGCATAGGTAAAACTACATACTGGCTGAATTCGGACAACACATTAGTCAATGGTGGGTTGAGTAGCCAACTCACAGTTGGTTATTTTGTGAGTACTCCCCACCCAACATGTTCCTACATAACTGTGGGTGGTTGGGGCTGGCGTTGAAAGGACTAATAGTCAATCCAGCATTTGACTGACACAGCTCCCGCCCTTCTCCCCACCCTCTCTCCTCTCTCAGTCCTCCCAATTCTATCCCAACAGCCTCTGCAAGTTGCACCAGTTGTAGCAGAGCAGCTGCCGGTGCATTGGTCGCTGTTGCCACCTGCCTCTATGGGCTTGTGTTTTAGCCCACTCACCACACGCCATTAGCACACTTACCCCTCCACACAACACTTTAAACAACTGTCTTCAAGCTAAACAACTTGCAAGCCAGTTGTTTCTCTCAGTTGCTTATTTGGGCAGAATAGCATACTGTCAGTAGTTTGTGAGCAGCGTGTTACCCTCCACACAACACAATAAGCAACACAACTGACGATTGCCTCCCCCCCCCCCCACACACAGTTGCTTAATGTGTTGTCTGAATTCAGCCAATGAGTCATGCCAGCTGGTGGAAATTCTGTAAAAAAAATTTAGTAAAAAGAAAATGCGTAAATTTAGGTGGCAAATTTTTGCAGATTTGCATAATTTGCACGAAGTACAGCCATGATATGTGCAAATTTATGTAATTCACAATGAGCAAATTTGCGCAAATTACAACCGAAATTTGCGCAGATCTCTATTTGATCAAATTTCGACTGAGACAAAAAAAAAAAGTGTAGAAGGCACCAGGTTTGATCCCTGGCATCCACTTTGGTCTAAAAAAAACCCTGCCTGAAATCCTGGAGAGCAGCTGCCAGTCAGTGTCAACAATGGTGGGCTAGATGGACCAAGAGGCTGACTCAGTAGAACGCAGCTTCCAAAGTTCCTAATGGTTGGTAAAGGTCTGTAACACAATGGCAGAGTATGCAGAAGGTCCCAGATTTGATCCCTGGCATGTTCAGACAGGGTTGGGGAAATACCAGCCTGAAACCCTGGAGCGCTGCTGCCAGTCAGTGTTGGCAATACTTGGCTGGTCTGACTCAATTCCTATATGTTATAAAGGCTAGAAGCTTTAATGAGCCCAAGTCCACTTGGTCAGAATCGTTAGTTATATCCTTGGAGGAACTCGTGACAGGTAACCAGTTTAACATCCATAAAAGCTGCAGTCCTGAGTTTGCTTTCCTTGGAGAAAGCCCATGGAACACAGTGGGATTCACTTTGAAGTAAAATATGCCTAGGATTGCATTGCTTGTGTGCTGTGCAGATAGAATCTAACGTCTTGATTTGCGTGATATCAACACCCTGACCTTTTGCAACGGCAATGGCTGAGTGAAAACGTTTCTTTTTCCTCTTGCCCCCTTAGGACCACTGCCAGTATCAGGGATATGTAGAAGGAGTATTGGATTCCTTGGTTGCTGTCAGCACTTGCTCTGGACTCAGGTAACTGACGTATTTTTCTGCTTTCTCCAGAGGGGAAAAAGGAGGCGGAGACGCTGCCGTGCCTGGCCTGTAATAACCTGCTCTCCTTTGCTGCCCCTTAAACAACCTTGGTCATTTGCCCTCATGTGTTGCAGAGGATAGGAAGCCAATGGTGGCTTCTCCTTCTTCTCTTTCGGCCTTGGAATTCTAGACCAGGGGAGGGGAGGCTTCAGGTTTGAGGGATCTACTCTGTTTTTTAGTAGAATCTTGAGATCTACTAACTGCAGCCTGGTGCAAAAGACGCAAGCCTGGTCGTTCTGGCTTATCATTGTGTCTGAACTCATCCCTGCAAAGAAGCCATGGTTTGCTGTTGACCTATGAAGTCTGGCTTATTTAAACCATGGCTTGTTGTGGTGTTTGATCCCAGAACTATGGCTTAACCCCAGCTTGTTTGCGATGCTGTCTGCCCTGAAACAAAGGCAGCTGGCAATAACAGCCTGAAAACAAAACCTTTTTAAAGGCTGGCAAAACGAGCCACCATTGGCGCAGGGGGAATGTGCAGTTTACAGAGGCTCCTGAAAATGTGCACTTCCCCCATTGCATTAATGGCAGCCACCACTGTTGCAGATGCCGGGGCCTCACAAGCTCTCAGGCGGTGTCCACACTCGCAAGAGGAGCGCTCGACTGGGTCTGGGGGGCTGGAGGGGGGCGCCAGGCTCCCAGACCCCATCGGATGCTTGTGACAAACCTAGTTAGAACAATGGCATGGCATTCGGACAGGCACCCCTCACCCTGCAGTTTGATGCGGTATAGACCGTGAAGGACTGTGCTACGCGGTAATTCTGCATTTTCGAGCCGGAGCCTCCGTTCCCTTCAACCATGGTTGGTGTTCCATGGCTTTGTTTAGTCTCTCCCACCCACGACTGAGAATCATGATTTTGACGCCTCAAGTTTTGTCATTGCTAGGGGATTGCTGCAAATCGAGAACGTCGCCTATGGCATCGAACCCATGGAATTGTCCTCTGGCTCCCAACATCTCCTCTACCGAATGGAGAACGTGAAGAAAGAGCCCCTGGCCTGTGGCGTTGCTGACCCAGACCGAAAACGGGAAAGCACCGAGCATCAACATATCCCCAGCATGACTCAGCTGCTGAGAGTAAGTTTCCTGTGGGGAGTCCTCCATTTTGACAGTTTGTGGTTACAGTTTTTCAAGTGGGACCTGCAACTAAATTTTAAAAATGTGGAGTGCTGCCTTCCACCAGCTCCACTCCATGCCATTTCCCCAGCGGTCAGTTAACATTTCATGCCCACTGAGCATGCTCAGTCTGCATTTGTCTGTTTTGGGGTCCCCACCCCCTTTTAGGGTTTCTTTTTCCATAAATGTTGTTATGGACTTGTGCAAAATTTGGGTTTCCCTGAGCCCGCTGATACCTCTCTCTGGTGTGTGGGTGTTGTTGTTTTGGCTACGAAAGCAACCAAACTCACAGAAAGAACGTTGAAATCGAGGGAATTATGCCTGAGGGTGAATGAGGAGGTGTGGCCAATGTACCTAATTTGTTTGTAGCCTTTGTTTGGAGTACCTACAGATTGGGTTCGCGCAACACTGGGTTCGTGGGCAGGACGTTTTCCACATGGAGGCTGGTTAACCGTGCAGTGTGGTTTATTTTTTCGAACAAGCCAACTTGAGAAGCCATGTTTGTTGATGGGTTGTTCAGGGTGGTTAACAAGCCACACTGCATGGTTAACAAGCCCTACCCCCTGTGGAAAATTTCCTCAGTTCAGACAACACACTAACCCACAGTTCAACAAACAACCCATGCTCTACCACTGAGTGTGGGTTAGTGTGTTGTGTGAACAGCCCCTCAGTGTCAAACTCTGGTCATCGGCTGAGTTTAACAGCCCTGGGGGTCTCAACCTGGCCCTCTGGGGTTCCTCAGAAGGCCAAGCACCTTCTCTCGGCTCCACCTCCTTTCCCCAAACACTGATCAAGTGATGGTTTCTTGACTTTTGTGCAGTCTTCCCCCATTCTGAAAGGTTGAAATGCTTCTCCTAAGGCCTAGTTACTGGCAGTAAGAGCTTTAAGCGAAAGTCTGCTGGTATGTGTTGTATTTTAGCCCTGCCCCTTTTCCCTTTGGCCCCTCCCATTAGTGGAATGTGGGCCTTGACAGCTTCTCTGAAATAGAATTTGGACCTTGGGCCGAAAGAGCACTGTAACCCTGGTCTAATGGGACCTAAACAATTTGGGACCAGGTTACCTGAGGGAGCGCCTTCTACCTTACTAACCTGCCCGGTCACTGAGACTATCAGAGGGCATGCAACTGGTGGTTCTGCATGGACCTTTGGCCTGATTGAAGTCCACCAGGAGAAGAGCCTTCAGTGTGGTGGCCCCTTCTCTTTGGAACTCCCTGCCCCTGGAGGTCAGGCAGGCGCCAACACTAGGCTGCTTCCGGCACCTCCTGGAAACAGCTTTTTTCCAGGAAGCCTTCCGCAACTGACCACCCATGATTTTTATTGGTTCTTTGTTTTAAATTGAACAATTTTAATTCGCTGTTTTTTAATCTTCTTTCTTTTTGCTGTTTCATTCCTATGTGTACCACTCCAGAATCTGTTTATAGAGCAGTATATAAATATTCTAATATAATTATTATTGATAATAATAATACTATTTTGAAACAACGCGAGGCCCGAAACAGTGCAAGGCCTCTCCACCCACTCAGTCATTCCCATGTTACCTGAAGACACATAGGCAAAGGGCTCTTTAACTTCTTCACCACCGGTGTGAATAGTAAGAAGCTTTAGCAGAGCTCTGTCCTTATGTGCCTGTGGCTCTCTAAGTAATTTGCAAGGGACTTTTGAATAGCCCTTCCTGCGATCTCCATTTATTTATTATTATTTAAATTATTTGTTGTCCTGCTTCTGAGCCAAAAAGGCTTACGTGCAATCAGTTAAAAGAGACAGTCTTTTACAATCGAGAAAGGCATGGCACATGAGGAAAGAGGATGGGACAGGAAGAGGGATGATGATAATAATAATAATAATAATAATAATAATAATAATAATAATAATGCCCCCTCTAAGCCACTGGGCATCTCCGTATCTTGTGGCAGTGACCACGTACGTATTTTTGTTTGCCCTGAATCTACAGCTCATCAATTTAATTGAGTGACCCCAATCTTTACTATTATGAGAGAAACAGATTCCCCCCCCCCCCCGACACATTTTCCATGCTATGCATAAGTTTATGAAGTGGAGTGAACGACTGCACATTTTACAAAGCTATGTGCCTGAGATTCATTGTTCAAAGGATTTGAAGGGTTTGGGAAAATACGGAGAGATAGGTTGGGTAGCAATGATGGAATGTCATAGGAGTCAAAGGGATGGGATGGGAGATTGTAAAGGTAATGAAGTGGTGCTTTAAGACTTCTAGATATCCTGTTCATGAGAGCTAGAAACTTCCTTTTATTTATGTAATATGAAATCTTCAATTGATCTGGACATGGATACCCCATGCTTAATTCTGCCTTAGAAATGCATATATTATTTCTTTATTTCTTTATTTACAATATTTATATACTGCTCCCCATTCAGAATTTCTACTCTAAAATAGAGTAAAAATAGAATAAAAACACATTAAAAGTAGATTTTTAAAAGAAACAAAGTGCAAAATATATAAGTTGCAAGGCAGAATGTAAAGGCCATAAGTAAATAATAAAATGAATGTAATGCGCTCTGACTATTTTTTCACGTCATCCAATTTAATCCTTTCATGGGGTTGTTGTTTTGTTTGGCCAGACTGAACGTCTTATGGCCAAATTTCGTTCTAGCACACATGAAGAAGAAGACAAGAAAAGAATTGTTGCCTTTTGTTTGGAATCTTTTGGGCTCTCTTCATCCTGGGTGTGTCTCCCTATAGTCCAGCTGGGTCATGAGTAAAAAAAATGGGAATGTGAATTACGGTGACATCACTCTGTTTTGAACTTTGGAACCGAAGGAGGAGATTCAGTTCATGATAACTTTCCCTGCTTTCTTCCTTGCAGAGAAGAAGAGGCGTCCTTCTACAGACCAGATATGTGGAGCTCTTTATAGTTGTGGACAAAGAAAGGGTACGATTAGCCTGCGTTTGTTTCCCATAGAATATCTGAAACAGCCAGGGTCAAGGTGGAACGGGGCTGATTCAGAAAGAGTTGCTGCAGACAGAGTAGGAACATGTGTCTAGGTCAGTCCTTTTTCCAAGAAACGTACCTTGGTTGGGTCAATAACAGAACTGGAACACAGAGAGACTCTATCTGGTGCGTGCTAGATTTTGCCCAGGGCTCCCCAACCATGCTAAGATCTGTTCCTCTAATGCCTTCTCTGATAATAGTTGGCACAAAAAAATTAGCATGAATTTTGATATATTCATTCAAGGAGACGAGAATTAACCATTGCGTGTTTATTTGTCCCAGCAGTCCTATTGGAGATAAGAGCTTTAACTGCTGAAAAGCTCTTATCTCTGACCAGTTGTGGGTCAGGTATAAAAGTTTTCCCCAGCTCAGCGCTGAACAGGGGAGACACCCTCTCCCCTCAGCTAATCTATAAGAATCAGCTGTGATTGCAGGGGACGGGGGTTGTTTAAAATAGAAAAGGAACTTTAATATTCTTTCCTGTTTTCTTCTTTCTGAAACATTGGTGGCATGTGAAGGCAACTGACCAAGTGGGTGGTGGGTTCTCCCTCCGCTGGAGGACTTCAGGCAGAAGCTGAGCAGCCTTCTGTTGGGAGGTCTTCAAGCAGAGGCTTTCGTTGGGGATGCTCCAACTCTGGAATGGCTGCATTGAGCAGGGAGTTGCGCCAGAAGGTCTACAAGGTCCCCTCTAACTCTATGATTCTACTCTGGAGAATAGTAACACTGGAAACCTGTTACAGGGAGGGGCAGCGGCTCAGTGACAGATCACCTGCTTTGCACGCAGAAAGTCTCAGGTTCGATCCCTGGCATCTCCGGGTAAGGCTGAGACAGAATCCACGCCTGAAACCCCGGAGAGCCGCTGCCAGCCTGTGTCGACGATATTGGGATAGACGGACCAAGGGTCAGACTCAGTAGAAGGTAGCTTCCTATGTTAAGCATATGTCAGGCAGCTTTTAAGCTCAAGGCTCTGAGATTGGTGGCAATGTTCTGCTTTAAAAAGATGATGATGATGATGATGATGATGATGATGATTATGATGATGATGATGATGATTCAATTTTCTTCCCATGCGTCAACTTTTCCTTCACTTGCAGTACCAGTTGTTAGGCCAGAATCAAACCGCTGTAAGAGAAGAGATGGTGCAGTTGGCCAACTACCTGGATAGCGTAAGTGAAAGCTTTGTGCTATGTGCAGAGGTTATGGAATGGGCAGCAATAGGCCCAGAGTGGCTCATTTCCCATTGCCCTCTTTAGTCAAGGCTGTGCACATTCCGTATTTAAGAAGACAATAGAGGGAAGCTTTGTGCTACGAGGAGGAAAAGTGGCTTCTGTGGTTTTGATATTTATAGAATGAACTCGCTGGGAAGGCCCGTCTGGTGCCAACTATGTGGTCTTTTCAGTGCCAGGCAGAGATATCTTTATTTGCCTGGGGGGGCCAGCACGAAATGTGAGGTGAATGACAGCATAGGTCTTATCCGCTCCACTGAATTTTCTAAGATGTTCTGCTGTGTTTATTTTAAATGCGATTTTATAAAAGAACGGGAGAAGGCACTTGTCTGGTGGATCACCAAAGGCCTATCTAGTCCAGCGTTCTGCTCCTATGGAGTCCAATCAGATGCCTACAAGTAGGGAAGCCTACAAGTAGGACTTGAGCGCAATGGAATCCTCCCATGCATGTTCCTCAGCAACTGGTATTCTTTTTCTGGAGGTACCCTATAGCCATTGTGAGTTGTAGCCCTTGATAGTCTTCTCCTCTGTGAATTTGTGCCTTCCCCTCCAGACTTGCTGGAATATAACTCCCATCATTCCCAGTTTTCATGGACAATGGGCTGAACTGGCTGGACATGATAGGACTTGTAGCCCAGCCCATCTGGGGGGCTTTATGTTAGAGTAGAGGGTGGAGTAGACAAAGACTGGGTTCAGACAACTCAGTTGCGTGTCGGTTGACGTAGAACCATGGGTTGTTGTTGAAACGTGGGTTTTTGTGTTGTCTGAACTTAACCGCACTAGCAAACCATGAGTTGTAAATCATGAACAAGTGACAGTTCATAACCCAATAACAAACCATGGGTTTAGGGTGGCTTGTTCAAGAAAAATAAGACACCATGCGGAAAACGTGCTGGGTTCAGACAATGTGATAACCCATGGTTCAACGATAACCCACGCTCAACCCATACTCAACTCTTCAGTAGAGGTTATCGAGTTGTCTGAACCCAGCCAAAACTGGGCCAGGTAAACAAATAATCTGACCTGATATAATGCTGCTTCTTGAGATGGAGTGGTAGCTGCATCCAACACAGTGCCTTTAATTTTCCAAGGCACACTGCAGCCCCTATGCCACACAGTGTGTAAATCACTAGGATAACTAAACCAACCTTGGCGAATGCTGTATTTGTTCCGAATTCTGTCCCATTTCCCATTCTTCTCTCTGCTTTTCCAGATGTACGTTATGCTGAACATCCGCGTCGTGTTGGTTGGATTGGAGATCTGGACGTGGGAAAACAAGATCCGCATAGAGGGAGGCGCAGGGGACGTCCTTGCTAACTTCGTACAATGGCGAGAACAGGACCTCGTCCCACGCCGAAGGCACGACAGCGCACAGTTTGTTCTGTAAGACCTGTGTTTTTCTCCGTATCTTTGAAAGGAAAAATATGAATGAGCAATTTATCCTGGCCACAAAGAAAAACCCAGTAATAAAAGCCTCCTCTCTCCGCCCAGCCAGGAAACAGGAACCGACCAATTAAAGTACAGTTCAGCTGTGCCGTCGTCTTGCAACTAATGAAAACAGCAAAAATTGAGAATTGCAAAGGGGCAGGTAGAAGCAGAACCTTTTGCTCAGCTGTGTTTACTTCAGAGTAAGGAATCACCTGCCTATGGGGACAGGCGGTGCCAGATTTAACGGGGAATATGGCTGTGTGGAACCACAATTTTTAATTTCAGTTCCTGCTGGTGGCAGCAAAGCCGTTCACTTCCACAAGATGTAGTGACGGCCTCCAACTTGTAGGGCTCTAGAAGGGGATTACACAAATTCATGAAGGGTAAGGCTGTGGCTACTAGTCCTGATGGCTACATGCTACCTCGACTATCAGAGGCAGCATGCCTATGTGCAGCAGTTGCTGGGGAACATGGGTAGGAGAGTGCTGTTGCAGTCGTGTCCTGTTTGTGGGTTTCCCATGGAGAGCTGGTTGGCCTCTGTGTGAACAGAGTGCTGGACTAGATTGGACCCTTGGTCAGATCCAGCACAGCTCTTCTCATGTTCTTAGCAGCCATTACCTGGAGGACCTTCTCTTCTGCTGCTCCCAGACTGCGGAACGGTCTGTCGGGAGAGATCTGCCAACTTAACAGTCTTCTGGAATTTAAGAAAGCCAGAAAGACTGATCTCTACCGGCAGGCCTACCCACCTCGATCCAGAGGGAGAGGTGGGTAAGAAATTATTATTATTATTATTATTATTATTATTATTATTATTATTGTAATAATTTAGTAGAATTTTTTAGATCATGGGATTGTGTTGAAGATTTGGCCCTACTCAAAATCTTGTATCGCTGTTGCTGCTGTTGTTTTTGATGTTAAACTTATCCTCATTTTCGAACCTATTAAACCTGTTTGCTTACCCTAACTTTCTGGGCTTCCCCCCCCCCCCCCACATTAATATTATTGTTTAAAAATGAAAACACAAACAAACAAGCAAAACCCTGTCATTTCTTAAAAGAAGGATATGATGAGCACCCAAATGGGCGGAATGATGTAACTACCGCTGTTTGCTTCTGGTGATGTTTGCGATTTAAAATGGGTGATTATAGTTTGATTCCAGTAATAATTAATTAGGCTCTCACCTGTCTGTTTTGGTGGGTGGGGTTTTTCTTTTGTTGTTGTTTGGTATATTTTAGGAAGAAAGGCTTTGGTGGAACAGCAGGGATGGCCTATGTGGGGACAGTGTGTTCCAAGAGCCACGCTGGAGGGATTAATGTGGTAAGATATTGTTAATTACTCCTTCATTGGATCAAGACTAAAGCATTTATGTCTGTAGAGAACTGGTTGCAATCCAGCTGCTTCATTTCAAGTTGGTGTGTGTGTGTGTGTGTGTGTGTGTGTGTGAATGTTGCCCTGTTAAAGGGGGCGATTGGTTTTATATCATGTGAGTGAGAGACACGGGGCCCACTCGCATAATCAAGCATATGAATTAAAAGAAATTCATTAAAAGGGGCGCTCTCGGGGACACTGTTAGGGTTGGGGGCTAAACCTGCTACTGGTAGGGTGATCAGATAAAATCCAGGTCAGGGCTCATGTAACTTTAACAGTTGTAGAGAAAAGGGAATTTCAGCCAATGTCATTTGTATGCAATTAGTTCCTGGTGATCTTCCCTCTGTATCACAACTGTTAAAGTTGCAGGTGCCCTGCCTTCTTTTCTATATGGTCACTCTAGTATAGTGCATGCACCTTTAACTGTTGTGATGAAGAGGGAATTTCACCAGGAACTAATTGCATACAAATAACAGCGGCTGAAATTCCCTTTTCTCTACAACTGTTAAAGTTACATGAGCCCTGACCTGGATTTTATCTGGTCAGCCTAGCTACTGGTGTCCCCAGCCACTGAGAATCAAGCTTGCTCCTAGCTGCACACCTTCATCCTCATGATGGAAGGCTAGGAATTGGGACAACTTGCTATGTATTTCAGTTCATTTCATTGTTTAACCCCCCACAACTCTACTGTTTCCCCAATTGAATGGCATACATGATTCCTGACTAGTGGGGAGTGCCCTTTCCCTGTCTGGCTCTTCCTCCATAGAGAACTTCCTCCATGGTTTTCCTGATTCCCCACTGGGCTTTTGTGGGAGGCAGTAACAAGGCAGCTGGTGATGCTCTCTGCAAAAGCCATACGGGGTGGAACCACAGCTTCGTTTTATAGCACACACTTTACTTGGGATACAAAAGGCACCTTGTTCAGGCCTTGACATCTCCAGTTGAAAGGAGCAGATGCTGGGAAAGACTCTTGAATAAGACTCGGGAGAGCCACTGGCTGGTTCACACAACACAATAACCCACACTCAAGTTTGAATATAGGTTGAGTATGGGAGGTTGTTGAACAGTTGGTTGTTGTGCTGTCTGAACCCAGCCATGCTAAGAAACCATGGTTTGTTAACCACAAACAACCCACAGTTCACAACCCAACAAGAAACCATGGATTCTCTTCACGGGCTGTTCATGTTTAACAAACCATGGTTTGTTTAGCACAGCTGGGTTCAGACAACACAACAACCCGCGGTTCAACGACCACCCATACTCAGTGTTGTTGAGTGTGGGTTATCGTGTTGTGTGAACCCAGCCACAGCCAATTACAGTAGACCATACTGATAGCAGATGGGCCAGTAGTTTCCGCTGGCTTAAGGCAGTTTCCTCTGTAAAAGCCTGAAAGTGAAATTGAGCAAGTTCTCCTCTGTGCGCTGGGTTTGTTCAGGATGTGAAGGGTGGGAAACCATTCTTCCTTTCCTTTGCCAAATTTGCCTTGCGGGTGACATTGGTGGCAGATGCAGAATTCCAGCTCACCAGAAAAACAATCCTTCCTTCCTTTCTTCTCTGGAGAAAAAGCACAGGGATGTCTTCTTCCCTTTCCCATTGGTCTCTTACAGAAGTCAGTCACAAACAGGCTTCTCCAAAAGCCCGGCTCGAGGGAAAACCCCCTTCCTTTCCCCAATTTCTCTGCGCAGGCTACAGAAATTGGGGAAGGGAGAGCTCTGGGTGGGGGGGGGCTACATATGTTATTAATATTCTGTATTCCAAGCATCTGTATCCTGCTCTTTGGTCAAAAGGCTCCCGGCGCCTTTTGGCTTGTGTGGTAGGCCAAGCCATTTTGAAAAACCGTATATGCATGAGCATCTATGCATCGTATCTTTGAGAGTCTCCTGAAGTTACACTGCCAAAGGCATCCACCAAGTCGCTCACCTTCCCGCTCTCTTGCTTGCTTCGTTGTTTTTTCGTGATGTTGCAGTTTGGATCCATCAGCAGCGTGCAGATGTTTGCATCCATCGTTGCGCATGAGCTTGGCCATAACCTAGGAATGAACCATGATGACGAAAGGGACTGTCACTGTGGGACAACACACTGCATTATGAACTCCGGAGCATCGTAAGTCACTCTTGTGTCTGTTCTCAGAAGGTCTTTGGAGAGGAATACAATAACGGTTGGCAGCAAGAGAGGAAGAGGAAGCCATGCTAGGACTTAGGGACCCCTAAGCATGGCAGCTTTTTGCAGATACTGCTTGCGTGTATTCAAAGCATGGCCATGAGAGCCAGAATCTTACCCATTAAACCAATCAAAGCTGTGGGGGGAGGGGAGCGTTTCCAGGTGGGGCTAATACCAGATCCTATACAGCTTGCAGTGTAGCTATGCCCTAGAGCAGTGGGTTTCAATTATTTCTTGGTTGAGGGACCCCTGCAATATGATGTGATATCCTACCCCCTTTCCCTGTCCGCCCCAATAAAAAACAAAACAACTGGTAATAAGTAGTTTAACACAGACTTTTATTTAACAACTTGCCTGGTCGCCATAGGCAATCAGGAATTCCTTGCAGGCAGATGAGCGGGCATGTGGAGGAGGAATGGATTGCTCCATCCCTTCTCTGATGGCCCACTTGGTTTCTGTGCTAGCCACAAAGACCCTTTCTCTGCGACCAGCATGGAAATGAAAAAGGCTGATAGAGAAGCAATGGGCTGTTCCATCCATTATCTTCCAGTCCATTTTTCTTATTGTTGCCTGCCAAGAGGCAAGAAGCCTGCATTAGGCACTATATTGTTCACTTAAATTGCATTTAGCTGTTTACAGTGTTTTAATTTTTCTGTGTTAGGCTGTTTTTGTTATGTTGTCGTTTGTAATGTTTTTATGAATTGTTAACCGCCCAGAGAACTACGGCTATGGGACATAATAATAATAATAATAATAATAACAATAATCTGGCAGGAATGGACTATATGGACAAACACAATACATCTGTAAAAATAATTCACCAACAACTGGCCATCAAGTTCAACCTTATCAAACAACCTACACCATACTATACATACTCATCCAAAACAATCTTGGAAAATGCAGATCATAAAATATACTGGGACAGAACAATTTATACCGATAAGACAATACCTTGCAACCGACCAAACATAACGGTCATAGACAAAAAAGAAAAACACACGTACCTCATCGACATAGCAATACCGAATGACAAAAATGTTGTTGAAAAGGAAGAAGAAAAGAGAGACAAATATACACCACTGGCCATGGAAGTCAAAGAACTATGGCAACAGGAAAAGGTCACAATTATTCCGTTAGTCACCTCAGTCACTGGCATCACATCAAAAAATGATACAGAAAACCTTCAGAAACTGGGCCTACCAAAATACATCCACACCAACACCCAGAAAGCATGCTCAATTTTCAGGAAATTCATGAATCTGTAAAAGACAGCATGACTTGACAAAGCACGTCATGTCTGTCTAGAAAGACCTCCATGAGCGAGAAAGAGATATAATAATAATAATAATAATAATAATAATAATAATAATAATTCCATGCCGGCTGCGGAGGATGGGGGCTTCCTCTCCTCTGTAGCCGGGATAGAAACACCGGCTACGTGCCCAGTAGCAAGGCTAGGGACAAGTCTTGCAGGCTTGTAACTTCAGTTGGCTTATTTACAAGGCTGATTTAACCATTACAACATTCAAAGGTGAACTGTTTGTACTAGCTAATTCGTTGGAATATTATTTTCTGTCATCGGGTGCAAGAGGAGAAAGTGAAGTGGGAGGTTTCACTGGACCCCTGGGGTTTCACAGGACATTCACAAAACCCAAGGACCCCATGGAGAATCCTGGCTGAAAAAAACCCTGCCCTAGACTTTGAGTGGGCCCAATGTAAAGACTGTTCTAATATTCCGTGTTTGTAGAGCAGCCAGGAACTTCAGCAGCTGCAGTGAGGACGACTTTGAAAAGCTCACCCTGAACAAGGGCGGAAGCTGCCTGCTCAACATCCCCAGGCCCGACGAAACCTATAGTGTCCCGTACTGCGGCAACAAGCTAGTGGATGCTGGAGAGGAATGTGATTGTGGATCCTTCGAGGTTAGTCATGGAATCACAGAACCATGGAATCGTAGAGTTGGAAGGGGCCTATAAGGCTACTGAGTCCAACCCCCTGCTCAGTGCAGGGATCTTAAAACATACACATAGTCAGTGGTGCAGCATTGAGGAGGGGTTGTTATCGGTGCTGAACTGAGCTTTTGATGGGTTTGAAGTCTGATTCGTGATCCAGCATTCCTCGGGTAGACAAGCAGCCCTCAATCTGGCTGGTGGTTCCTGCCCAACCCCCACTAAAATGAATGGGAACTGTGCATATGAATGCAAGACGAACCATGCTGGATCAGACCAGAGGCCTCTGTAGTCCACACAGTAGGGCCAACCCCATGCCCTAATGGGAAGCCCACAAGCAGGACGTGAGCGTCACGGCACTCATGTCCGCAAGAGGCCAACTTCAGTTCTAGGCTTTATATTTAAAATGGTGTTGGACGTAGCTGAGAACGCCTTTCTTTCTCATCTTGCTTCCCCACCCCTTTCTTTTCTTCCCTAACTTTTCAGGACTGCCAATCGGATTCTTGCTGCGAGGCAGGAACTTGCAGACTCCGTTCCGGGGCTGATTGTGGCTATGGAGACTGCTGCCGGAACTGCCGCGTAAGACCTTCCCGCCTCTAGTTAATGACATGACCTCGGGATGAAACGGTCTTAGTCTGCAGCCCTAAACGTATTCCCCTTAGAGCGAGCGGAGTTGACGTAAATGGGACTTCCTAATAATAAGAATGGAAGTAACGATAAAAAAATAGACGTACGCAGGAAGTAATAACAATCCACTGGCAATATTAAACAAGTAATAATCATAAATATTGTATTAGAACAAAATGATGGCTACAAAGTTACGGTCTGATGGCGTACAAGGATACACTCGATGCTGAATGTGGGTCACGTGCTGTTAACACCTTTGTTTTTGTTCTTGCTGAACAACAAACTAGCATGTGCTGATTTTTGTCAGGGCCGTGGTATGTGAGGGCGTGTTTCTTTTCACCTCTCTTACCCTGCTGTGGTCCCAACTAAAATCTCTCCCCCAACAGCTCTTACCTGCAGTTGGCATCAGCTGCACCCATTGACATCAATGGGAACTTTCCTTCTGGGGCTGAGTTCAAGGGTTGTTGTTGTTTTTTTGTGAGGAATGCAGTGGGGGAGGAAACCCTTTTCCCCACGTGCCATAGTCCTGGTAGAAATTGGGCTCCTCCATACTTGCTATTAATTGTTTATTAATTAAGAATTAAGAATAATAACAATAACAATAATAATAATAATAATAATAATAATAATAATACCAGCCTGCCTTACAGGGCTGTTGTAAGGATTACCAAGATGGGATGAAGTGTTTTGGACACTCGAAATGTGCTGCATAAATGTTAAATATTGTTGCGATTGCATTATTCTGGGGTAACGTTAGCAGAAGGATGCATCTGTTTTGCTAGGTACCTTCTGGGTTGTTCCCAAAATGGTAGTGAAAAAGTTGCTGATGGGCCGTTTCTCTCCTCCCTTTCTAGTACCGTTCCAAAGGCAGTGAGTGCCGAGAGAGTTCCAATGAGTGTGACCTCCCAGAATACTGCAACGGGACGTCGCCATTTTGCCCACAAGACGTCACCCTTCAGAACGGCCACCCTTGCCACAAAGATGATGCCTATTGCTACAACGGGCAATGCCAGTACTACGAGGCACAGTGCCAGGCCATCTTTGGTTCAAGTAAGAAGAACAGTCGCTGGTTGGGTTCTACTGGCTTGGGCAAAAGAGCCTAGGCTTTTGGCTTTTGGTAGTCAACATCAGGTGTGGCAGCTGCAGCTGTTCCTTCCTCCGTCTGATCTGGCGAGAGTTATCCATGTCTCCGTTACATCGCAGTTAGACTCACTGCCACAAGATGTGGTGATGGCTGCCACTTTGGATGGCTTTAAAAGGGGGTTGGATAAATTTCTGGAGGAGAAGGGTATCCATGGCTACGAGTCCTAATTGCTAAGTGCAACCTCTGGTATCAGTAAGCCTGTGTGCACCAATTGCTGGGGAACATGGGTGTGAGGCTGCTGTTGCACCGTGTCCTGCATGTGGTTGGCCCCTGTGTGAACAGAGTGCTGGACTAGATGGAGCCTTGGCCTGTTCCAGCATCAGGGCTCTTCTCATGTTCATATGGCTGTTGCAATGTGCTCTATGTAGGGCTACTCTTGAAGAGCATCCAGAAGCTTCATTTGGTCCAAAAAGTAGCAGCTAGACTGCACAGGGTTGGAATCATATTACGCCTGTCTTGAAAGACCTGCACCGGTTGCCAGTTGCTTTCCAGGCTCAATTCAAGGTGTTGGTGTTACCTTTTAAAGCACTCAATGGCTCAGGGCCTGGCTCTCAGAGGAGAGGCCTGTCTCGCTACAAACCTGCTTGATCAGTAGGGGAGGCTCTTTTGGAAACAACCTCGCTTTACAAAGGACCTTAGTTTGGCTTTTAGTTGTTCCTCCATAAGGAAAAACTGAGAGACCTTATCAAGGAACGAGGGGCTGTCTTTGGTTAACACATTTCTCTTGGTTTTATATTACTTTTAACTGTCACAGGTTCTGAGAAAGAGTCCTGGGAATTCTAGTTTGGTGAGGCTGCTTGATATTCAGTGTAAGACAGGAACCTCAGGCCCCGGGAACGCCGGATCAGGCAAGCTTGGGCAAATAACAAGAAAACAAGTAAATAAACAGCAAATTAAAATAGATAGAATTACAACTATTATAAAAATGATCCAAAAGTCACGTATCTGAGACATAAAATATCCTAAACATAACAGTAATAGCGCCTCCACAAATTTGGATTTGGCAAGCTTGGGCATCCTCGAGCTGGCATCCGGGGGGCCAAGCTGGCGAAAACCCACCGAGCTTAACGCCCAGCCCAGATTCCTCCAACATCCTTACCTCCCTGACGTCTCAGCTAGACAGGCAAAACGCCCGTCTAGCTAAAATGTAGAGCAGGGGGGTGGGGGTGGCGGCGAAAACCGCCTCCACTGCTCCTCTCGCTTTGCATTGGATGGCTGTAAGCCTCCGAGTTCATAAGCTTGCAGCCATTCCCACAGGATTAGTCCATTCGTCATAGATCTATAATGGAGTGTAGGAACAGATAGACTTAATTGGATTTGTTTCTAATAGGTGCTCTGTTGGTTTTAGGTAACACCCTGGGACGGCTGGGACAAAGAAAGTCTCAATGGCTGATCCCTCATTTTTGGCAATAAAAATCCAGCAGTTATCTGGATCTGTCTCCATCCTTAGCGAAACACACAGGTTTTGTATGAGGTGGAGAACAGAAGTAAAGAGAAACTTAGTTTTTACGTTAGCAAAGCTGAAGATTAATTTTAGGTCTAGATAAAAAAAAAGTCAATAGCAGTTACGATGGGTTGCGTTACCTAGTAGTATGAGACTTGAGACAAATATTTGAAAAATACTGCAACCCTCACATCCCCGGCTGTATCTTCAGCTCATTCTCCATCCATAAAGGCGTCTTTCGGTCACAGACTGCTTTCAATGCCTTTACGCTGCTGTCTTCACCATGAAGTTGCAAAGGAGTTGAATGAAGACGTGAGCAAAATGTGTGCGTGGCTACTGACCCCGTTTCCCAAATCTGTGTTTTGCAGAGGCAAAGACAGCCCCCGAAATTTGCTTTTCTGTAGTGAATTCCAAAGGCGACAGGTTTGGAAACTGTGGTTATCATGGGCATGAATACAAGAAATGCTCAAGCTGGTAAGTTGGCATGACTTGGGAACTTTCTGCTTACCTGTTGGGAGTGTTTCCCAGAAGAGCTACATGGGTGGATCAGTGGGGAGAAGCAATGTGGGGTATCCCTCACCCACCTACCCCCAGCATGGGACATTTTATTTAGCCACTTCCATGGCTTTTGTTATTTTAGTAATTTGAGACCTATCTTTTTAGCCATAAGGACTAGGAACTTGGGTGTATTTTAAAAAAAGCTATTGCTGGGATTCTGTCCTAAATTGTCCAGCCATTGTCACATTCTGGGTTTTTTCTACAGAATTAGTGGCCACAATGGGTTGGAAGACCATTGTTCTGGTCCAGCAGGACTGCTTGGGTTTATCTTCCATAGTCTCCTTTGCTAGTTTTAATTATTTTTCAGTGTACCTTCTTGGGGCACATTAAATAGACTTTGATTCTCTCAGAGACTTGGGTTTCTGTTGAGGGATTTTATCCAATGGATAAGGGCTATGCATCCCTCCACCCCCACTTTTGTTTCAAGATCAGTGATATTTTGCTAGTAGCACCAATAAATCCATTCTCTCAAATTAGGTGATTACACTAATGATGTTTTTATGATGCCTGAGTCTGTAATTACTTCCTGGGAACAACATAAAATTGCCCTTAATCCCCATTAGAAAACCAAGTCCTCCAAAATCTAGGTGGATATTAATCTCCGGATAATGTCAGAAAGTATAACAGTGATTTAAACGGTCATGCCGCAGGAACGCCATGTGTGGTAAGCTGCAGTGCGAGAATGTGGACGCCCTCCCTGTCTTTAAAATTCAGCCTGCCATTATTCAGACTCCCATCAAAGGCAGCACCTGTTGGGGCGTGGACTTCCAGCTAGGATCAGATGTACTAGATCCAGGGATGGTGAACGAAGGCACCAAATGCGCACCTGGAAAGGTAAACCTGAGGAGGTTTCCTCGCATAGGCCACTATGTGGGCTGTTTGGGAAACCCAGGGATCTGCTTGTACCAGTGAACTGGGGGACAAATTCTAATATGCAACAGATCTTTAGGGAGCAATCCTATGGCACCAGATAGCGCTCCGACCTTGGAAATGGGGCTCCAACCTTGGAAGGGGAAGTTGGAGATCTGACCTCTTCCCTGCCCACTCGCAGCTGGTGCGGAGAGAATCGCACTGGCTGCTTCTCTGAGGTTGGGAACTCAACTTTGGAGAAGGAGGCATTCCAGTGGGCTGGGAGGGGAGGAGACTGGAGAGGCCAGGATATGAGTCATCCTGAGGCCTCCCTAGGCTCCTTCCTTTGCCCTCCGATTCACCCCAGCTAGACAGGCAAAAATGTCCATCTAGCAAAAAATGCAGGGCAGGAGAGGAAGCTGACCTCCACTGCTACTTCCGCCCTGCATAGGATTATCGTAAACCTTCGGGCTCAGGGGCTTATGATAATTGAGGATGCAACCCATAGGATTGCGCCTTTAGAAATGAAAGTTTCCTTGGACAGACACAGCAAATAATCATGTTTCAAAGTTTGCATTCCTGATAATGTGAAAAAGGCAAACTCGATGTAAAGCATAATTAGGAAATTGAAAATAAAACTGCCAATATCATACTGCCCTTACACAGATCCATGGTCCTTCATGGGATGACCCTGGGTTCTAGTATTATGAGAGAGTATTACTAGTATTACTTGGAATACTGCAATGAAAAAAGGATATTGTAGTGTTGGTAAAAGGGCAGAAAAGGGCAACTAAAATGATCCAAGGCCTGGAGCAACTCTCCCATGAGGAAAGGTCACAACATCTGAGATTGTTTAGCTTTTACTAAGAAAAAGGGTGAGTAAGAGGAGACATGATAGGGGAATACAAAATTATGCATGGTATGGAGAAAGTGGATAGGGAGACATTTTCCTCCCTTTGTCATAAAACCAGAACCCAATGGGGTCATCTCATGAAGCTGAGTGGTGGGAGGCTCAAGACAGATAAAAGGGAATACTTCTGTTGCTCTGTGTCCTGCTGGTGGGTCCCTGGTTGACAACTGGTTGGCCACTGTGTGAACGGAGTGCTGGACTAGATGGACCCTCGGTCTGATCCAGCATGGCTCTTCTTATGTTCTTATGTTCACACAGCGCCTAGTTAAACCATGGAATTCACTTGTCCAAGGTGTAATGATGGACACCAATTTGGATGGTTTCAAAAGGGGATTGGACAAATTCTTGGAGGAGAAGACTATCAATTGCTACTACTCCTGATGGCTCTATGCTGCCTCGACTATCAGAGGCAGTATGCCTCTGTACGCCAGTTGCTGAGGAACATGGGCGGAAGGGTACACTCATGTCTGTGGGTTTCGCATGGGCAGCTGGCCAGCCACTGTGTGAACAAAAGGCTGGACTAGATGAACCCTAGGTCTGATCCAGCAGGGCTGCTTTTATGTTCTTAATTGGTTTGTGTTGTGTTTGTTCTTGTTTCAGATATGTAAACACTACCAATGTGTTGATGTGTCTGTTCTGGGTTATGACTGTGACATAAAGAGTAAATGCAATGGGCAAGGGGTAAGTTAAATAAAAACCATGTTGTTGTAACTCAAAGGTGTCACTGAGGAATGTAGATGTCAGAGTCCAGTGAACAGTCTATTAGTCAAAGCTGAAGTTGCAGTCCGAAGTCCAGTTAACAATCTTAGAATCACAAAGCACTGAAGCGTAGTCAGACGTCCGGTCCAAAAGGTCAGGTTACGTCCAGGCAAGAACAAGGTTACAAGGAAATGCAGAAGAATGGCCAGGATACAGTCCAAAGGTCAGAACAAGTCTAGGCACAACACGAAGCTGAGAAGCATAGAGCAAAGGCAAGGGCACCAAATACGATAGTTGCTTCCAGCACTCTGGCTGAGTGCTGGCCAGACTTTTATGGGAAGTGGGCTAATGATCAATTGCTGTCAGCTGTATTGAAACTCAGCTGGTCGCTGCCTGCTTCCATGAAGCATCACGCCCCCAACACTCCCAGGCTCAGCTGTTTCCTCTCTCCAGCTGATTCCTTAACTGACGCACAACGCATGCATATTTCTAGATGGGACTTTCAGTACTAATTGCTTTATTGGTATTTATTTTATTTTGTCCTGTAACTATCAGTTAGTTCACAGGCCAGAAGAATCGGCATCTTTCCCTAACTCCTTTTCCCTTCCCTCACTCACGCTTGAGGGGCAGGCAGTGACCTTTTGGGCTGTCTTGGAATGTTCACCAATGAAATTGGCGATGTAGGGAGAGTTTTAGAAGAAGAGAAAGGTCAGTTTGGCTAGGACTAGAACCTCTCAGGTTCTAAAAATGTCAGGCCTTGGCCAAAGGTCAGGTTCCAAGCAGTCACACTCATACAATTAACTGTGAATTACCATAATTGTCACTTTCTGCTTTTCATTTCCTTCTGGCCTGAATTTTACGATTCTCCACACCCCTCCCAATACAAACTGCATAGAAGCCTGGAACTCTCGTGGGCTATAGAATATGTCTGTTGTTTTTTAAGGAGCCACAAAAATCTCGGTAGATTTAGGATAACAACATGACCACTGTTAGGAATGTAGCAAGCAGCCGTATACCAGGGGTGCTTCCAGACAGACAGCTCCTAGCTTGACCAATCAAAGGACACGGTGCGGCTATTCTGTCTTGTCCTCCTTAACGGATTTTCTGTAGTAAGAGCAAAGATGGAAGAAACAGTGGGAAAACACATGAAGCTGACAAATGGAAGACCTTGTCGTTTGGAAGCACACCTCCCTGTCCCCCGATAAAATTCTGTGAACAGGGCAGGGTAGTTGAACAAGAAAAGTTTTGTCTTAAGGATGGGTTCATGCAACACACTCTCCCACAGTCAGTGGTTGATTGTGTGTTTCAGTGGTTAAGTATGGGTTGTTGTTGAACCATGGGTTTTCGTGTTGTCGGAACGCAGTGTGTTTTCTGCAGGGTGGGTTATTTTGTTGTCTGAATGAATGTAGCACGTTTTCTGTAGGATGACTTGTTAACCATGCAGTGTGTCTTGTTAAACACCCTGAACAACCCAACCCCAAAACATGGCTTGTTGGAGGAAAAGAAGCCACACTGCGAAAAACACGCTGCGTCCAGACAACACGGTAACCCATGGTACAGCAACAAATCATGGTTTAACCAGTGAATGTGAACCCAGTGTAAGTCAGACCCTTTGCAGGCACTCTACATTGCCTTAGGCAAGTGTCTCTCCCATTGCCTGGTCCTTTTTTAACTGGTGAGGACTGGGATTGAACCTGGGACCTGTGTTTACCATTGGACTGCATTCCCTCCGTAAATCTTCTTTCTCGAACACCTTTTCAACAGGTATGCAACAGTAATAAGAACTGTCACTGTCACCCAGGGTGGGACCCTCCCTACTGTGACTCCAAAGGATATGGTGGCAGCGTGGACAGTGGCCCCCCGTACAACGGCAAGTACCCGATGCGAAAATTGCTGTGCATCTTTCTGCCTTCCTATATTCAGTGGTGTTGGTAGAGGAGGAGGAGGAGGAGATGCAGGGCCGATCTCCTCTCAAGCAGCTATGTTATGGTTGGCCCACTTGGTGGTGGCTGGTCCTATCCATCAGGTTTCGCTCGCGAGAGGAACAAGGAGCGTGGGTTTTGGTTCATCAGCCTTTGGAGACTTCTGGCCTCTGGACTGGTGGTGGGAATCTTTCAACTTCTAGAGCTTCTATTTATCCTGGGCCAAATTCCTGTGGTTGCAGCCATGTCCACTCTCAAACGAGTTCACTTCCAAATCTGTACATTTCTTCTTTTTTAAAAAACCGAAACATTTATTTTAAATTTGGCAGTAACAATCAACAAACAAGCAAATCTATAAACAGATTGGTACATGGCTCTTCTGCGTAGACTAAATACCAATAAAGGACTAACACAGTAGAGATTATATAAGATACTAACAAACCTTATAACATAGAGGACGTGTGGGTAACCCGAGTCTACTCAACTCCAAGGCACTCCACTTTACTCACTATAACAAAGGATTTATTATTACACCATTAAACAAATATCTCATCCCCCATCAAGGCAGGGATGAGATAAGTCCTTGGCAGAATAACCAAACACAACTGAGCGGCATAACTCACCTCCTCATATCTCCACGGATGCGTTACTCCTAAACAGGACAAACCCAAAGTCTCGGAACGGCGACAAAAAGTGGCAATTCCGGCTGGACATCAGGAAAAGCTTCCTGACTGTTAGAGCAATACCACAATGGAACCAAAGACCTAGGGAGGTGGTGGGCTCTCCCACATTAGAGGCCTTCAAGAGGCAGCTGGACAACCATCTGTCAAGGATGCTTTAAGGTGGATTCCTGCATTGAGCAGGGGGTTGGACTCGCTGCCTTAGAGGCCCCTTCCAACTCTACTATTCTATGATTCTATGAATATCTAGCCACTCTCCATCTTGGCTCAGGAAGACTCCAGGGATTCCAGCTATGTAGCAGCCACCAAATCCCAGTTTGTAAGATTGTTCTCGCTCCTTGAAGAAAAATACTCTTCTCAGTTCATAGGAAGCTGCTTTATGCTGAGTCAGACCAGGGGTCCATTTAGCTCAGTATTGTTGACATGGGCTGGCAGCAGCTTTTCAGGGCTTCGGTGGGATTCCTTTCCTCATCTTACCTGGAGAATCCGGGGATCAAACCTGGGACCTTCTGCATTGCAAAGCAGGTGCTCTATCACACTCAGGTATGCCCCCCCCCCCCACCATGGCCCCTTTCCTTGTTGCAAAGCAGCTTCTTTGCTTTGGTGGGATCAGCACCATCTCTTTCTTAATCCAGAAGGTGAGAAAATATGCAATGGACTCTCCTAGGTTCCTTTATTTCCTTGTCGAAGCCTCGCACGCTCTGTCCACGGAGCTCTTCTTCTTCCGAAACGCTTTTGAACAGGCACAAGCAGCAGCCGCAGGAATGATGCCTCTCCTCCCTTTGGGTCTCTGCCTCCGGGCTTTGCTTAAATGCACACCTGGTCAGGACTAGCACACCCACACTGACTCCCAGTGAATCCATATTAACTCTTTGCGTCGTATAACCTTACTTTACATTATACGTTTGTATTTATACTTTTATAAACCATCGTTGGAAACTAGGGATGTACAAATCAATCCTCATCAAGTCCTCTGGGTTTCTTTCCCTGCTTAGAAAACTCCCATCACACTGCAAACTTGTGGGACCCCCATCTCTCAACCTGTTGCTGTAATCGCAACACAGGATTATGCATATGCATAACCCTGTGTTGCGATCACAGAAAAAGGCAGGGGTCGTGGGACAGGAATAGGACTAATTTATCCTGTTGTAAACCGCCCAGAGAACTTCGGCTGTGGGGCTGTATAGAAACGGAATTAATACTAATACTAACAACAACAACAATTATCCCAATAGTTTATTCCACAGGCTGCCATATGCATCTGAGGTTCCTTTATCAGTTGAACTTTCATTCATATGGTCTACAAATGTACACTTTTTTTTTTTTAAGTTGCACACTCCACTCTTTCTCCCTGAGGCCCTTACTGACTTATACCAGAGGTGGACAGAAGGTAGAACTCTAGGTGATTGGCAAGGATTTCTGACTCCCAATTTTTCTGTCCCAATTTCGGTGATCCAGTTGGGATTTCTAATTTCCAGTTGGGATTTCTGACTCCCAATTTTTCTGTCCCAATTTCAGGGATGCATGACGGAGAGACAGTTAAATAAGCAGGAAGGTTCAAATGAGAGAGAGAGAGAGAGAGAGAGAGAGAGAGGTGCTTGGGGAGAAGAAATGGAGGCCTCAGATGATTCTCAATAAAGCCTCCTTTTTACGTTGCATGTGTTTCCACAAAATTTCCCGCTATTCCTTTATACCTCTCTTCTCTATCTTGATATTCATATTCTTTGGCTGCTGCTCTTTGAAACGAAGGCAACTGGCAAATGGGATCTTTGAAAACAAAGCCCAGAGCCACGAATTGCACGCACAACAAGGCACTTCGTACCTGTTGTGCGCACCTGTTAGGTTTCAGCGGTGTGACTTCGTACTGGTGAAGGAGGCCCTATGGTAGTATTGCAACATTGCCACTTAACGTATTTATTATTTGAGCACAGACATAGCAATGCATGTTTCATTAAATTCAGACACAAAGTCAAGATCATCCTGGCCTCAAAAGACACAGCATAACGACCTGTATGCACCCGAAGGTTGGTGACAATTTTTAGTACCTTTTCTAAAACGTTTAGTTGTGCCGTGCGATCTGTGTCTCTCCTAGAGAAGATGTTAGATTGAACTGTTTGTGGGGTTTGTTCGTTTGTAATGGCCTTGGGAGATTGTGACTATTGTGCACAAGAAGATGGAGAGCGCTTGTGATGTGGCAACGTTTTTGGCCAATTCACAGTCCAGCCCTATGTTTGCCTCGATAAGTTTGTATAGGATTGCAGCCTCTAACACAACACACAATTGGAAGGTAGTTAAGAATAAAACAGAGACGAGTGACATGGCGGTTCATGGAGATTCTTACAGAGGAGAACCGCCTATGAAGGATCATGAGCTTATGAGAAAATAAGAAGCGCCCTGCTGGATCAGACCAAGGCCCTTTCTAGACCAGACGGGTGTAGAGGGAGGGAGGGGCGGCAATCCTGGAAGTAGCTGCTTCTGGGATCGTGGCCAGATTGCTAACAGGGACCAGAAGGTTCGAACATATAAGACCGACTTTGGCCCGCTTGCATTGGCTGCCTGTACATTTCCGAGCCCGATTCAAGGTGCTGGTTCTAACCTATAAAGCCTTACACAGCTTGGGACCACAATACCTGACGGAACGCCTCTCCCAACACGTACCTATCCGTACACTATGCTCAACATCCAAGGTCCTCCTCCGGGTGCCTACTCCGAGGGAAACTCAGAGGATGGCAACAAGGGAGAGGGCCTTTTCAGTGGTGATCCCCCCCAACTTTGGAATGATCTCCCCAACGAGTCTCGCCTGGCGCCAACACTGTCAACTTTTCGGTGCCAGGTTAAGCCTTTCCTCTTCTCCCAGGCATTTAACAGCAGATGTTGAGCTTTTTTTAACTGACCCATGGACAGTTTAATGGCACATAGTTTGTTTTTAGGTTTTTATGGTTTAAAATTTTGTATATTGGTTTTTAAATGTTCAGTGCTTTTCATTTTTGTAAACAGCCCAGAGAGCTTTAGCCATTGGGGTGGTATATAAATATAATACATAAATAATAAATAAAAGGAAGGAAGAAATGCAGCCAAGTTTGGTACTGAAGTGAATTTTCTCTCTCTCTCTCTCTCTCTCTCTCTCTCTCTCTCTCCCCCTCCCCCTTTCTTTCTTTCTTTCTTTCTTTCTTTCTTTCTTTCTTTCAGACGATAACACAACGAGAAATTGGTTGCTGGCATTCTTCTGCCTGATTCTTCCCATTATATTGGTTTTGCTGTTCTGTTTTTTTGCAAGAAATCAGATTGTGTCATCCTTAATGCCGTTGATAGACAGTTGTGGTCGGTGAGTATTTCCTATCCTGCATCTGGCCCTTGTATTTAAAGAAATCACAGGCTCTTGCCTGCCGCACCATTCGTATTTAGCATCTCCCCCGGGTGATTTGTATTATGAAGAATCTGGAGGATTTGGTATTCTGGAAAATGTCAGCTGAATGCTAACCAAGCCTCCCATCACTTTGACGAGCCTTGTTTTGGTTTCCGGATATTTGGAGAGATCATAGAAAACTGCCTTATACTGAGCCAGACCATTGGCTCATTTAGCTCATTGCTGTCTACCATGGTACAGTTAAGACTGGACCTCGGGTCAAAGGTTCACCCGCTCCCAAATGACTACCAAGAGAGCAACAGGTGATGAGGGCATCACGACACAGGAAGCAAATGCCATGTTCTTCCTGTAGTCATGAGGCCGCCATGATTTAAATGAGCCTAAAATGCAAAACTGCACATTGCTCAAGAGTTGTAAGAACATAAGAAGATCCCTGCTGGATCAGACCAAGGGTCCATCCAGTCCAGCACTCTGATCTTACAGTCGCCAACAAGCTGTTGGCCAGGAACCCACAAGCAGGTCACCGGTGCAACAGCATCCTCCTGTCCATGTTCCCCAGCAACTGGTGTATATGGGCTTACTGCTTCTGATACTGGAGGCAGCACATAGCCATCAGGACTAGTAGTAGCCACTGATAGCCTTCTCCTCCAGGAATTTATCCAACCCCTTTTTAAAGCCATCCAAATTGTTGGCCATCACTACGTCTTGTGGTAGTGAATTCTAGGGGTGTGCACTGGATCGGGTCCTATCCATCCAGATCCGATCCAGGGGAAATCGGATACAATTATCTAATTTCCGATCACCCCGCTGGATCGTTTGATCCAATCTGATCTGATCCGGAAAGGACCTGATCCAGATCGGATGGATTGGAGGATCGGCGGGCGCCCGCTGGCACCCGCCGCTGCTTTCATTGGCGGGCACCAGCGGGCGCCTGCCGATGGAAGTGGACAGCAGAGGGGGGGGCTTCCCTGGCGAAGCCTGCTCGCAGTAGCGAACAGCAGCGGAGGGGAGCGGACGTCCCCCAAAGGTAAGCAAGGGGGGAGGGGGACCCACGGCCCGCTTACCTTTGGGGGCCGTCTGCTCCCGTCCGCTGCTGACCGCTACTGCGAGCAGGCCTCGCGGCCTGCCCCTAGATAGCATGCCAGGTGATGACATCACCTGGTGTGCTACCTAGGGGCAGGCCGCGAAGACTGCTTGCAGTAGCGGCCAGCGGCAGACGGGAGCGGATGGCCACAGAACGTAAGCAGGGGAAGGGGGCTTACCCCCCCAGGGCCGTCTGCTTCCATCTGCTGGCACCCGCAGGCGCCAGCGGATGGAAGTGGACAGCCCGGGGGGGGGGGTAAGGGATGCGGGGGAGGGGGCTTACCTGCCAGGGCCGTCCACAGCGGACGGCCCCGGGAGGTAAGAACCTCGAGGGGGAGGAGGGAGTTAGGCCCCCCTCACCCACCCGCCGCCATTTTTTCCTCATAGACTTGCATTGGGGGAAAGCTTTCTTTCCCCCAATGCAAGTCTATGGGGAAAACAAAAATGGCGGCCGATCCAAAAATCAGATGTCCGATTTTTGGATTGGAATCGGACTCGATCTGATCCGGGGGGCCTCCGATTTTGTCCTGAACGATCCAGGAGTATCTCGGCGGTCCCGATCCGGATCCGATCCGGGGGGGTCCATGCACACCCCTAGTGAATTCCATAGTTTAACTATGTGCTGCGTGAAGAAGTCCTTTTATCTCCCACTAATCCATTTCGTGGGATGACTCCGGGTTCTAGTATTATGAGAGAGGGAGAAAAATGCACATGACCATCTAAAGAGAGGCCTAGAAGACCACCACGTTCAGGGTCAAAAATGACCTAGATGCACCACTGCAGTCTACATTTACTGGCAATGACACTCCAGAGCTTCACACAGGGATCTTTCCCAATTATAGCTGGAGATGCAGTGCTGGGGATTGATACAAAGCATGAGTCGGCTTTTCCCTGAAGGAATTTGGAGCTGAATCCCAGAATCAGTAGACAGGCCTGTTTGAAAAAGCTGGGCCTCAGAAATCCATGTTGTTCTTTTCCTTGAGAGGGCAATTGTAGGACTGAGGAATGTTTCAACATGTGCAAGCCAATGAAGTGTTCCCTGAAATGTCAGCATATGCAGCTCAGAGGCATTTGATGATCACAAGGCAACCCCAAGATGTTTTACTGCCAGAGGCAGAGAAGCAAATGATGCCTCCCCCCCCAAAAAAAGTCATGGTGCATAGGACTCAAAGCCAGCCAAATTGGTTTGAACCTGAGCCAGAAACTCTCACAAGCATTTCTTCCCATTCCTTGCAGTAAAAATACAATGAGAATAAATTAAATTAATAACTATCTGTTTTTTTCATGACACTGTCTCACTCTGCCTAATGGTAGGGCCTGCCCTCCTGCCTTCATTGAGGTTAGTGTAGGAAAACAACTAATTTCTCTTGCCGTTTTGTGTAGTTTATGGACACGGCAGAGTAACGCCACACTGTTTGGCTTATAACAACCTGGGCTTCATAATGCTTGCGTAAGTTTAAATGAATACAATAAAATGCAACAGCCTCTATAACTGAGTTTTTTGTTTCCATCTCCCAACAACTCTGCGCTCCCCAACAGCTGTGGGCTGTCCTGTTCCCTGGGCAGACCTATGTCCACATAGAATGATCTGGAACAGGAAATGCCTGGGGAAATCTGCCCTGTGCAATCAACTTCTACAAATCAGGATGTGTGTATGGGTGCCTCTACAAGAGCGATTTAAAGCTCTTTCAAGGGGCATTAATTTTTTTACCTCCACATGAACGGAGCGCGAATCGGGGGTTGAGGCGCGTTTTCTCTCAGATTATGCGCATCTTCGCATTCGCGTTAAATAGCGAGTTTTTGTTTACCGCGGCCGTTAAAGCGCATCATGACCGTGTAAACAAGCGATTCTCCGCATCTCAACAGGTTTAAAGCGCGTTTCACACAGCCGGTAATGCACTTCACCGCCTGTCGTTTATCAGAATTAGGTGTAAAAGCGATCGTGAGAAGATGCGCATAATCAGGCAACTTGTAGAGGGGGCTTGTGATGAAGGCTTAGTCACCAGGTTTTGGCTGGCTAGTGTCACAACAGAAGGTTACATTTTCGAAGGTCCTTGATTTTGAAAGCAGAATAAAACATCTGTACAGTAGGCAGATATGTGCAAATGGATATAATTTGCACTATTTATGCTAAATGTAGAAATTTAGATTTTGGGAGTGTTTTTGATGCAACCCCGTTTTGCACAGAAATCATTTGATGCAGACGTTCTTGTTTTGCATACATTTGCTTGGTTTGTGTGCTTGACCCTAATGGCTGCACTCTAGTTTTTCCAGATTTTGGTGGGGTTGTTTATGGCGAAGAAGAAAGATGCAAGCAAGGGATGGAAAACCATGTCCGAACGCCTAAAACAAATGGCTGAATGTACCCCCTTAACCCCTTTCAAACAATGAAGCCTTTTGGAGATGGTTCTTGCTCATCATATCTTGCTATTCATAAAGATCAGAAACTTACATAATGATAAAAAAAAAAAAAACCTGTGATGTTTCCGAAAACTGTAGATACCAAATTCTGTATGGAATTTCTGCCACAGGCAGTACTGCAGATGGCAAATAGCTTTGGCTGTAAATGACGTACTTTATTCTAAGGACTTTCAACTTTGAAAGGGAACGATAGGCATGCTCAGTATTTATTGTTCTTTTGTTTAGATGTTGGAACAGACCAGCTAGAACGGCAGAAGTGCCCGTACGAACAGCATACCCTCCAAGGGATACCTCAACTCAACAGGTAGGAAATAAGGGCTTTTCCATTAGCATCTGGTCTTTGTGGGTTGTTTTTTTTTTTAAGTGTACACCTGAGGACCCGTGGAAGCCCAATTAGAATGAGTGGGAGCTGTAGCAACACTGCAGATGAACACCAGTAACAGGGAAGTCTTCCCCTCAAAGAATCTTGGGAACTGTAGTTGGTGAGGGTCCTAATAATCTTCTGTTGCGAAATCCCACCTGCCCACCCAGAACTACAGTTCCCAAGGTCCCCTGCAAGAGAGGATGACTATTAAAAGCTGTTTTAAGTCTGTAGTGGTGGGAGAATGGACAAGGGAAATATCTAGGAGCCTAGGAATCAGCCTTCCACCAAGTCAGACCTTTGGGCCGTCCAGCCCCAGTACTGGCATTAGCTTCCCAGGATTTCAGATAGAGATCTTTCCTAATGCTGCCTAGAGATGCTTGGGATTGGACTTGAGGTCTTTTGCGTGCAAAACATGTGCTACGGACCTTCCTCCTTTTCACGGATGGGCTCTGAAAATGATGTGGGTGAGTGTGAGAGAGACAGAGGGCACAATCCTGTACATGTTTAGACTGGGGAAAAAAAGTCCTACAACTCCCAGCATTCCCCAGCCAGCTATGCTGGCTGGGGAATGCTGAGAATTGCAGGACTTTTTTCTGCCTAAACGTGCAAAGGATTGTGCTCTTAGTGATGCGCTTCATGGATACCACCAGCCCACGGCACAAAGACAACCTGCTTTTGTGAAATTAAATTTGAATGATAACCTTTGGCTAATGGTTTCCTCGCAGGACATGCCAACAAACAGATACCCAGTGTCATCATACACAGTGAATCAGTACGGCGATCCATATCATCACACCCCGCTTCCCTTTCCAACGCCGGTGGTGCCGTCCAATGATCAGCAATGTGTCCCAGCAAGGTTGGTAACGCCCATACGGAGAAAGATGTGTGAACTCTCTGTTGTTGTTGCGGTTGTAGTTTTCCTTGCAGGACACCTAGGGGGTGTCTGCATGATGCAACTTTGTAGCTGGGTCCCCTCAAAATCCCGCAGCATCGCAGCAGCGAGGCAGGGACGATAAATTCAGGTGGCAGGAGTGAGTGTGGGGCTATCGGGCCCGAAAATCCGCAGTACTGCGTTTGGCTCATCAAGCCCACCCTCTGCAACCAGCCCTGCCTTCCCGCACTTACCTGGATTTACCCTGGACTTGCATCCACCCCCACCACTGACAGACTGGGAAACAATGT
Source organism: Anniella stebbinsi (assembly GCA_029215795.1). Lineage (NCBI taxonomy): Eukaryota > Metazoa > Chordata > Lepidosauria > Squamata > Anniellidae > Anniella > Anniella stebbinsi. The sequence goes on from JARDYH010000002.1 coordinate 133,337,819, forward strand.
GGTGACCACAGAGCAACTATAAAAATTGCGGTCATCGCTTAGTATGGTACAGGTGGGGTCTTCTGCTCCAGCAATCATTTCAGAGAAGACAAACTAAAAAGGCTCACATACAAATAACTTGACCAAGAAATCGAGTACGAGGCAAAGGTGGTTCTGAGCCTCAAATGCCAAATTATAGTTGCCCCTCAAAGCACAACAAAATACCCATTTCACAGAAGGCAAAACTGATGATTCTCAGAGTCAGACACACACACACACACACCACACAACGAAGTGCTGGGCTGCAGCCACCCGCCATTTTTATTTTCTAAGAGTACCACTGGAGCCCATGTGGAACCCAGAGGCATTCGTGGAAATAAAGATAAGGTTAAAGGGCGGCACTTCGCTTTGGAGCGTGCCAGCCTCCTAGTATTTTTTAATATGTACACATACACATACATATAATATATAATTTAAAAAATCCAGAGGGAGAGGGAGCCCCATAGGTACTAAGAGAAGTGTCTGCGAACACACAGATGCCCATGGGCCCAGCCTTATGGCAGCTAAGCCAAAGTACGTGTCATTGAACTAAGCTTATCCTTATTATTGCTTATCCTTATTATTATTATTATTATTATTATTACTATATTTATTTATATCCTGCCTCCATTTCCCTCTTCTTCTATTCTTTCCTGTTGTCTCTTTTAGATTGTAAGGCCTTTGGGGAAGGGACCAGTCAATTCTATCTTATTATTAATTATAATTAATTATAATTATTATTAATAATAATAATGTATTGTGTACATTTATTTAAATATAATTGATGAACAAACGAGAAGGCAAATGATTAGTCGACTAACAGGGTGACACTGGACTCTCCATCTTCATTGCAGGCCTCCGCCCCCAGTGCTGAAGACGACAAAAACTCAGGAACAGTTCTACCCTTCTCGACCGGCGCCTTTGCCTCCCATGTAACTCTCGGCGTGTCTTTCAACGAGCTGCCCTGTTTGCTGAGACATAGCTGCCATTGGTCTTGCGTCGTGGCCCTTGAAACCCTTCCTTTTCCTCTCAGCGCTGAATAAGGAAAAAACAAACAAATGAAACGAAGCAAGAACGAAATGCAAAAGCAAGGAATGTAAACTTATCAAGCAAATACCTCTACCAAAGCTCCAGGAACCGGAAGCCGCCGAGCCTGTGAAAACTGTCTGTGCAAACTGCAGTTGGGCTGAACCGCTGGAAAAGCGGATTGGTCTGAAATATAACTTTGGGTGGGGGGTAACTGTGTCTTCCCCTTTTTTATGACTAGTTTTACGTATAAAAATACTCAGTACGTGGGTTCCTCTCTTACCTCCCGACTTGTTTTTATAGAGAATCGAACCCTGAGTGAAGACAGGCGTAACGTTACGAGAAAGCAATGGGGCTGATTAGGAAATTCTGCTGCATTTAATCCAAATCTACCTTGTTGAAAAGGGTCACGCTCTGTAAATTTAAAAACAAAACCAGCCCTTCAAGTTTGCAATAGATAGGTATGGATGGCACAGATTGGCTGGTGTCCTTTAGGTCACCAAAATATGCCTCCCTGTCCCCTGCAATCTTGGGAGCAATTTTGCACTTTTTAAAATTAACTTTAAAACAATGAATGACGCAAGCGATGGACATGCGTATGTGCATATGTGGTACTTATAAAATAAAAATAAGAAGGGCCACCTGAACACATAGCAGAGGGTCAAAACTAACCGCTGGATTGGCATTTGCTTCGCTGGTATGTATATCAGTCACTCAAATTGCAAAGCCAGGAAGGAGCTAGGTGACGGTGGCTGAGGAGCCTGCTTTAATATTACGTTCAGAATTGCAATTCAGTTTGGATTAACACGTCAGCAAGAACAAAAATGTCAAATTGTCTTGCATGGACTGGAGCAGGTTATTTGCGTGCACGCAGCTAAAAGTCACACAGCTAAGAAAAAATACAGTGCATTTCTATACTTGTCTACTCAGAAGTAAGCCCAGTTGAGTTCAATGAGACTTACTCCCCATGTAAGTGCGTGTAGGATTGGAGATTTAGGCCTAATCCACACCAAGCAGAATATTGCATTATGAAAGCGGTATATGGTATGTGTCAATGGCCCCAACAGTTGTCAGTGCATTTTAATACCGCTATAAAGCAGTAGTGTGGCTCCTGCCTTTTACGTACCGTGCTATATCCTGCTTGGTGTGGATTAGGCCTTAAGCCTATTCGTGCTTCCACACAGGCAGCTTCTAGCGCAACCAATCAAAAGACATTGTGCAGCTATTCTGTCTTTCCTTCAACAGATTTTCTGTGTGAGAGGAAATGATGGGAGGGTTATAAACTGAAGACTACATAGTCTGGACCACCCGTAAAATTCTGTGAATGAGGCAGGGCCAATGCACAGTTGAAGCTTCATCTGGAAGCACCCTACTTCTCAAGAGAAGATGAAATGTATTGTTGTGCGTAGGTTTTAATGGTGTGTGAAATAGTCTGTATGTATATTAACACATGTTAAAACAAAGGCAATTTTAACTGTGTGCTGGCTGACACTAAACTGTAGTTAATCAAGGATGTTAGGTAAGTTTTAAGTTAACACGTGTTAGTTAATGAATAGTAGTACAGCAAATTCTTCTAATTTACCATTAATGGTTATTCAAAATAAAGGTATGATAGAATCACTTGCTAAGGGTTCACAAGGCATTTACGTTCAGCTGTCATGGACTAAGCTAGAATCCTATGTATTCTAGCTTTCAGTGTTAAAAAAAAGATGTTCGAATCGGAGGGATGTTTGAAAATGTGACAACAACCAGTGCTCAAAGGACTGGAAATGAAGAGCATTTTGAAAAAGCACAAATTCACTGCATGTTGATTCCTGTAACTTTGGTTTCTGTCTATCGAGAGTTATTTTGGGGCTGAGCGAGAAATCCTCCTATTTGAGGATTGCTGTCCAGATGGGAATATTGCAGAGGTATCGCTTGTCATTGTAACCCCATCCCGGATTACCGTTTGGCATTTGTCAGGATCACAAAGATGCTATGCAAATCGTGTGGATGCCATGCAAGTGAGTGCCAGGCCCTCCAGCTCATGCTTTTCCCACGTGGCCTTCAGACACCTATGCCAAGCTATTCAGTGCTGCTGAAGTTTTATAAATATATAGAAATATAGATATAAAGAGATTGGGAGAGAGAAAAGGTAAATGTGTGAAGTTGGGGATGTCACCCCAATGACTACTGTCTGTGCATGTTAATGTCTTGGCCAGTGTACACATTTGCCATAACATCTTTAGTGCGATAGCACCAGTCCTGGTGCAAAATCCATTCTTTTATTTAAAGCCCATTGAAAATGTTACGAGCACTTTAAATCCTAGCAGCCTGCTGAAGAATCCAGTATACGTACCTTTCATCACTTTAAAATGTTGCTTTTCATGTCAGTCAGGATGTTTACATTGGCTAAATCTTGTTGGATTGAACTTCATCAATCTTTGCACCACTGATTAAGCCAGATTTTAAAATAAATAAATAAAATATATCTGCTAGAAAAGATTCTGTTAGACTTGGAGTCATTAATTAGTATTAGGCAAGGTGGTGGGATATTCCGGTGTTGCTGTGCTTAGATAGCATATTGTTAATTCATGATGGGTAACGGTTGTTACAAAGATATGTGTGCTACACTCGCTTCTGAGAATGAAACAATTCTTATTAAATTATGCTAAGACTTATTCCCATGTGGCAGTAGCTGTTCAGCAGTTACTTGTTTGGTAAATTTCTCCATAATTCCTGCCAAAAATAAGAAAGTCTTTAACAGTGTGTGTATATATTCATATATAAATATATGTCTGCATTTGCAGTAATAAAATACTTGAACTATTGTAGTCTCCCAGATATTTGAAATATAGCAACTTGGATCATGTATATTGCAAATCCAACCAGAGTCATAGAGCCAAAGATTTGGTTCATGATTTGAATACCCTTTACATTTCTGGCCATGCACAGCACCTATAATGGCCCGTTCGTTATTTTAAAGTTTTCCTTCCCCTTCTCATACGTCTCTTCCTGGTCTCTTCATCTTATTCCTCTGGAACACACTTTCTTCCAGTATTGCTTTTCTAGCCCTTCTGCCTGCTCTGGCATTCTCTTGAGTCAAAAGCATTTCTGTCAATAAGATCCAGAGACAGTGGCAGAAGATTCATTGGCTGAATTCGGACAACACATTAAGCAATTGAGGGGCGGGGAAACAATAGTCAGTTGTGTTGCTTATTGTGTTGTGTGGAGGGTAACATGGCACTCACAAACTACTGACGGTATGCTATTCCGCCCAAATAAGCAACGGAGAGAAACAACTGGCTTGCAAGTTGTTTAGCTCGAAGCCAGTTGTTTAAAGTGTTGTGTGGAGGGGTGAGTGGGTTAAAACACAAGCCCATAGAGGCAGGCGGCAAGAGCAACCAAAGCGGCGGCTGCCACTCTACTACAACTGGCGCAACTTGCAGAGGCTGTTGGGATAGAACTGGGAGGACTATGGGAGGGGGGGAGAGGGGCGGGGGTTTTGTCAGTCAAATGCTGGGTTGACTATTAATCCACTCAATGCCAGCCCCAACCACCCACAGTTGTGTAGGAATATGTTGTGTGGGCAGTACCCACAAAATAACCAACTGTGAGTTGGCTACTCAACCCACCATTGACTAATGTGTTGTCCGAATTCAGCCACTATTTCCTCCACCACCGATTCCTTTAGCATGTGCCTTCAGCAATTAATGACCATTCAGCAATTAATATGATACATGTTGCAGGAAAGTATTTTTGTTTCTCCATGTGTGCATGTCTAGGTATAATGTAGAAAGGAGATCTGTGTGTCAACATGTACACCAGGGTCATGAAGCAGCCCAGGGTAAAGAAATAGCCTTCAGTCCCTAAGATCTTATTCTAAAGCAGCCTTTTCTGGTGTTTCAGGACAGAGAGCTCTTAGCAGCAATCAAAAGTTAATTGTGAAGTTCCTAACAGATTTGTTTTGGTGGTGAGCAAAAAGGAAGACACACTGAGAAAACATGTGATGGTCACAAATGAACACCGTCTGGACCACCTGGCAATTGCACAATGAAAAGCCTTTTCTGGAAGCATCCTGGATCAAATGTTTCTTGATAAACATTTACAATGTGAATGTTTTCTGTGAAAAGGAAACCCAGGCAAAGTTCTTTTAAAAAAAACAATTCTACTGGAAGTATTCCTATCATTTGATATTTGACATAGAATGCCTAAAACTTTCAAAGTATAGTACAGATATCTTGTATAAGAATATGGTAAAGCTTATTACTTGAGATCTACCTGACCATTTTTATTTTAAAATGAAGCTTGCGCATTGTAGACATGCACATTTTTATTTTTTAAAAAAAGTTTGAAAAAGTTCAAAGCTCGAGCTTTAATAGAAATTAATTTCTTCCACGTCCACCAGCGGGATGACAGACAGCCCTGCTTAGCCAATCAGTGTGGCATAAAGGCGGGTCCGCGCGGTTAGGCTGTCACCCTGAGGGGAAAGGGGACAGAGGTGCCCAATCAAGTTGCGGGAGGGAGAGGGTGCATGCAAATTTCAGAAGGGGGATTCACTATGCATGAGCCACATTTGCAATATTCGTGAGTCCCTCTGCGGTGAGGGGACTGAGAAGCAAATAAGGGGGAAAGCAGCAGGACTGCTAGCGCCCATGGTGACACGGGCTTGACCCTAGTTAAAAGATAAGACTGTCCCGTCCACTGTCTCGCCATCTAATCGTAGGCGTGTGCAGCACGTTTCATGAGGGCCTGCACCCAGGGATTTCTTTTTTAAGGTGAACATAAAGGACATTATTTTTATTCATTTATTTATTAAACACTGTAGACACGGATGCCCTACTCTGCGTTAGGCTTGCCTGATTGTGGAATGAGGAGATGCTCCTGAAGCCCCAGCATTGATGGGGCTTTGTGGTGACGCTGGCCAGAGGAGGAGCTTACGAGGTGCTATTAGCCTTTGGGGCCCTCCTTCTGCACTCTTTGAAGTGTGGCTCCCGGCAGTGAGGTTACCAGCAGGGTGATTCCTATTTGCTCTGCTGCCAGGAGCAGCGATGCTTCCTCGGAGGCAATAGTTCTTCGGCACGGCAGTGGAACAGCCGGAGGGCCGTTCCTTCTGTGTCTGGATCCCCTTCTGGATCCCTACTCAATGCCCCCCTCAGTTCAACACTTCTTGCTTGAGACATTAGGGTGTGCCTGGGCACATCAGGCACACCCCTTGCACACACCTATGAATCTAATAGACACAATGTAAAAGGAATGGGGAAGGAAGAGGAAAGCAGGCACTAGAGCAGCTGCAGCTTTCCTGGGTGATGAAAGGAGCCAAACTGGGCTTCCCCTTTCCATGATATTCTTCCTGGGAGGCAGGCGCTGCAGCGCCCCAGGGGGGGTCCACCTTCAGGCGGTGTGGGCCAGAGTATGCTTCTCTTCATCTTTACAGTTTCAAGGTGATGAGGCATCTCTTGGCTTCTGTGTAGCGTTCACACATACCAGAAGTGATAGCACATGGTGAAATTCACCTTTGGGGCAGAACCTTTTGGTAAAGAGAAGCCACTAAGGGCTGCTTCATGAATTCCACCCGTTAAAAATCAACGGCATGTATGAAACCATTGTCTGTAACATGTAATGAATGCACACATACATAGTTGGGGAAAGAGGTTATATGTTTCAAGATAATTTGCTGTGTTCACATATGGCAGGAAGATGCAGCATGCAACATAGACACAGAAATAATTACACATGACTGGCACCATTATTAACATAGCAGAAGTGGACTCTAGTCCATGGAAGCTTATGCCATGAATAAATGTGTTAATATTTAAGCTGCTACAGCTCTCTTGTTATTTTTGATCCATGCACATGATGGTTTGCCAAAAAATAAAAAATGAGGACAGGTCCTTATCCCAAGGGGCTTACAGTCTAGGTGTTGTCACAAGGGAGATAGCATTAGCAAGGTATGGAAATGGAGGCAAGAGTAAAAGAGGGAAATGCAAGATTCATATATTTTTCTAGCTCAAAATAAGTTCTTGTATATATATTGTTTCTAGGAAATGGCAGCCCCAACAGGCTCTATGGGTTAAGTGCCTAATGGTGTAATCATATGCAAGTTTAGATATGCATAGGATCAGACATGCATAGGATGCTGGGGAGTCCTACAACTCAGGGTGCAATCCTATGCATGTTCAGACAGCAAAAGCATCCCTCCCATCTCTAAAGGCGCCAAGTCCTACAACTCCCAGCATCCCTCCATCCCTAAGGGTGCAATCCTATGCATGTGTAGAAAGAAAAAACATCCTTCACCTTGCATGCTGGCTGGAGAATGCTGTGGGTTATTGGTGGGGGGGTGGTATCTAAACATGCATAGAACTGCACCCTAAAAAATATACCACAAAGACCCATGGCGGACTGTGCCAACAGCTTTGTTGTTGAAAGATGAGTTGTAATTTTTTTAAAATAAGTGACATAATTAAATCAATGGCATCGATTCCTCCAGATCCTTGCCAGCCCCCTTCATCCAAAGATGTATAGATATAGGGTGACCCTATGGAAAGGAGGACAGGGCTCCTGTATCTTTAACCGTTGTATTGAAAGGGGAATTTCAGCAGGTGTCATTCGTATGCATGCAGCACCTGGTTGAAATTCCCTCTTCATCACAACAGTTAAAATTGCAGGAGCTATATTAGAGTAAGCAGATACAAAGGAGGGCAGGGCTCCTGCAGCTTCAACTGCGGTGACAAAGAGGGAATTTCAACCAGGTGCTGCGTGCGTTCAAATGACACCTGTTGAAATTCCCCTTTCACATACAAATGATAAAGATGCAGGTGTCCTGTCCTCTTTTCCATAGGGTCACCCTATAATAGATACCTATTCTCTCTCTCTCTCTCTCTCCCCCTCCCCCTTCCAGCTAGACTCACTCCGCTGGCCTACATCACAGGGCCGTCGTGAAAGGTTTGCCTTCAGCCCTCTCCACGCCAAAAGAGGGGGAAAGGATTAACGGGGCCGTTGGCCCTTGTCTGACGCAGCCAACACACAGGGGCCATACCGCGCCCCCTTCATCCTCTCCCCTCGCCGCGGAGAGGGGCTGAGGGCGAGGCTTTCCTGCCCCGGGCCGCAAGGCCAAGCCCGGCCTGCCCCGCAGGTTCGGGCCGCCGTTCTAGGCGGGACCGTTAAGCGAGCGGGAGGGACGAGCGGCTGAGGAAGCGCCGAGCCGCCCGCGAGCTATGGGACTCCGGCTGGGGCTGCTGCTCCTCCTCAGCGCCGGCCTCCGGACGGGCCTCGGTGAGTGAGCGGCGAGGGCGAGGACCCAAGCGGGCCGCGCTTTCCCGCTAGGCCCGCGCCACGGCCTCGTCGCGCCGGCCCTCACGCCTCGGGCCTTGGCCGCGTCCTGTGAGGCACAAGCCTCCCCTCAGGCCCCGCCGCTCCTCATCCTTCGCTCAGCCTCTTCTCCTGTCACAAGAATCACCAACATAGAAATTCACCACCACCACCACAATAATATATTTATTTATTTCTAATCTGCCTCTCCCTCTGGATCGAGGCGGGGAACAGCAATAAACACAAACACAAGGGCCATAAAATAGATATAAAACATTAAAAACAAATAAAAACCACTATATTTTCAGCTGAGTGGCTGTGCTAGACAACGGTGGCTAGTGGCACCTCAGAAAAGTGGCAGTCCACTTGAGATGCAATTATTATTATTATTATTATTATTATTATGAATAATTATTATTTCATATTGGCCCATGCCATTGACTTATTTGAGATACTTGCTCGTTTGGAGGGTGAAAGATGGGTTTTTGGTTCGTTTTTACTGAGTGGGATTTGGCCTGTTCTGATGTGCAGCTGATTATTATTATTATTATTATTATTGCACTTACATTGCTTATAATACTAATTCATCACAATATAACCCAGAAAAAAAAATAATCCAATGTATTACAAAACTAAAAGTGAACTAATTAAACATAGATCAGGGGAAAATGGTTAATATCTAAAGGGACAAGGGAAAAAATGAATTGTTTATCTGCTTATTCAACGGCTGAGAAGGGTTAAGAGAAAGGAGAGGGGAAAACTGTTTTTTTGTGTAGTGATAAGAACAAAGATGGTTTATATATCTTTGCAGGGGGAAATCCTGGAACCACCTTCACTCTGTATACGGTCCTCTTTTAGTATGTGGCTGATGTGTTGATACTTTGTGGTTTTGTGTGTGCATAATAAATAAAATAAAAAAAAGAAAAAATGATTAATAAATCCGAAACATACCCACAACTTACAGATAACATTCCATAATACTCATGCCCGGTTTGTTATAAGAGTAGCTGTTAACCAAACCAAGGATAAATCATACAAACAGTTAAACTCCTGCACTGCAACCTTTTACATCTAACTTACAATATCTGGCACAGACCTTAGCTTGTCCCAATAAGAAAGTAGCGACTCTTTTCAAGTTCTTGATGCCCCTATTGAAACGCAAGGATTCTATCTTGCAAGGATGATGATGAAGATGATCCCAGAGCGACAAACATCTGTTGCATAAAGATGCAACAAAAGGACAGGGCGATCGTCCAGGTTATGGGCTTCCTTTAAGTACCTGCTTGGTCACTATGCGAACAGAATGCTGGACTATATATAGGGTTTTGGTCTGATCCACAATGGCTGTTATTATTTATGTAAGACACTGGACACTGAGAAAGCCCCAATCCATATAAGTTTCTTCTGCACAGCTACATTTAACAATGCAATCCTAAGTATGTTTACTCAGATATAAGTCCCGCTGTGTTCAGAACGGCTCACTCCCAGGAAACTGTACATAAGAGCGTAGCCTAAGTGTATTTTTTTTTGTTCGTCATTTAAAATATTTTATCCTACTTTTCCCACTCACAAATAGGCAGCTTACAACTCTGGTTAAAATATTAAAAGCAAAACATGGATTGGATAGCTGACAAAAAAAGGAACGTAATGTTAATTAAATAGCAGTAGAGATACAGACAGAAACAGCTACAGTCAGTCAATATTTGTTACTCTTAAAAGCTTGATCAAACTGGGTGGATTTGGCCTGGTCTCCTAAGAGATAAAGAAACAAAACCTTTAAGGCTGCCATCCCATTGAACTCATTGGGATTTACTGCTGAGTAAACATGCTTAATTAATTTCATGCTGTAAGTGTACTAGCCTGATGTGTTGGCCTATAGATGGTGTGTTCAGATAGATGGTCTTGGCAGATCTACTACTGGTGTTCTAACACATAAATTGACCAGTGCAGATAGTGAATTTAAACATAGCCTGGAAAACTTATTAAGCCAAAGAGTCTACATTCTGCATAAATCAGGCCATAGTTATTGTGCCGTAAGCTTTCATGGTCCATGGGGCCACGAATCTTATGCCACTGTATATATTTGTTAACCTTTAAGGTGTCACAAGACATTTTGTTGGTGATAATTTAAGTTTGGAAGAAGAGATTTTTTAAAAAACAAATCTCTGTTGTGCATGGTTGTTAAATTAATTGGCAATTGATTTCTTACTGTTTTTCTTCTCTAGATTGTCAAAAGGTTTTGCATATCACATATCCACAGAAGATACCGTCAAACATAACTGAAGATAACCTAGGAGAAGATGAGGTATTTGGAATGAAGAAATTTAGGAAGCAATCCTATTGGATCCGCCCTCGATAACTCATAAGCTTCCAAATACAGAGAGCGTCAGCAGACGGGGGGTGGGGGTGGGGAATCGTGTTTCCCTATCATCGTTTTGCCCCGTTTCTGCCCCACAATAGGGACGAACAGCTTCCTCTTTCTTCACACAGGGAAGAAAGAGGAAGCAAGCAACGACCATGTGGTCCATTCAGTGGGCGTTTTTATTGCGCAGCTTCTCCTGCACAGAGCAGGAAATGGTGGCACGTTTCATTACAGCAAAAAAAAAAAGAAAAGAATTTTTCAGGTCTTTTTTTGTGATGGAAAAATGAGCAGGAGGAGCAGGAGATGCACGGGAAGTGGACCGCGTAGTGAAAAGGACCCACGGAAATCTGTTAGTGGCCAGTAACGAATGTGCTATAAAATGATGATGCTCAGAGGCTTACAAGTGTCCAAAGCAGAGCAAGAGGCGCACTGCCTCCTGCTCTGCAATTTGTCTAGATGGTCATTTTCGCTCATCTAGTTGAGGCCTTGGGGAGGGGGACGGATGGAGGCTGGGGAAAGATGGGGATAGCTCGTATCCTTGCTTCCCCAGTCCCCTCCCCTCTCACCAGCACGCCCCTTTTCCCTCCTCTCCACACTCGTGTTCCAAGCTGGTAGAGACAGCTGGTGCGGTAGGCGGGAGCTTGGACTTCTAGGTCCGAGGTTGGAGCGATGTCTCCAGCCTTGGATCCAGGAAACTGCAAAATCCTACGGCTCCCCCAGATGCTTCCTAGGGCTCATAGGATTGCTCTCCCCATTATTCTAAACTTTGCATTGTAGAAAGACCACCATATTTTAAATGAAATAATTTCAGTGTACGTGAAGTAGAGGAAACGAACTTTGAGCAAATGATAATGAATAAAGCAAAGGCTTGCTAGCTAAAATATTTCAGTTATTAATTGAAATTTGGATTAAGATTGTATAAAATTGAATAGGATCTCAACCAATAGCTTGTTGACAGTATTTGGCCTATCTCTCCCCCCCCCCCCCCCCCCAAGAAATTGCATAGCAAAAGCCTCATGGTGATTAAGCTCCTTCTCAGTCCAACTTGAGCAGCTGTATTCATCTTCTTAGAGAAGGAGTCTCCTGTTTGCAACAGTCTCTTTGGCTGTTCAAAGAGTATCTGCTAGAGCAATCTGGGACTATAGCTTTAAGATGATATATGCAGTTGCTGAAAAGAACAGATGGATAGACTATTCTGATTAATAGACTATTCTGATTAATAGACAGATTAATAGACTATTCTTGGAACAGAATTCCAAGGAGCTGGATTCCCATCTATCTGCTCCTTCAGCATGCCATCTTCTGAGGTAACAGGTTTTATCATCAAGGCAAATCATTTGATTAATTATTATTATTATTATTATTAGAAACAGAAACTGCCAACTCATATGATATTACTATATTAGTTACGCTGCCTGTGGTTCAGGGGAAGCATTAACAGTGTTTGCCACTCTTCCAAATGTTTCTGGCAAGTTTAATTAATCCAGTCTTCCCCAACCTGGTGCATTTCAGATGTGTTGGTCTACAATTCCCATCATCCAGCTGGGGATGATGGAAGTTGTAGACCTACACATCTGGAAGTCACCAGTTTAGGGTAGGCCTGATTAATTTGTTCCCCTTGTGCCCAAAGTCTAAGGGAGGTTCCTTAGATCATGTGTGACGTCAACAGCAACTTTATTTTATTCTCCCCCAATTGATTAAAAGCGTCCCAGCGTTCGTATCCACAAGCAGTACAAGTCCAAATCTCCTGAAGAATGTCTAATGTCATGTCTTAGAAAGTTTCCATCTAGTTCCATTGGATTTATTTAATAAATAAATACTTGCATGCATTTTGATTCTGAGCCCCATCTGGTTCCAGTGCTGGTTCACATTAGCCTTTTCAGGTTCTTTTGAGTTCAGTAGAACTGCAGGAGACAACACGCTGGGGTTCCTCTCCTACTTAGTGAGTCATTATGAGAGGATTGGCTGCTTGAGTGTAGGGGGCTGTCTATATATTGTCTTTGCCGCAGGGTGGCTCTGAAACTGCGCTGCGTTGGTTATATGACGCAGCCGACAATTCAGAGCCACCCAGGCAAAGAGCTGAAGATGCAGAATGGAAAAGTTGGGGATTTATACTGACTTTTCCTGCCCGAGCCAGGTCAGTGCGTCTCTTCCCCATCTGTCCTTGCTCAGGCTCTGCACCGGGGGATGTTCCTGGTCAGAAGACGACCTGCCATTGGTCGCCCGACGCCAGAGGAGGGGGTGGGTCCGGTGATCCTAATGGCCACTGGAATGCCCACATTGCCTCCCCCAGTGGGGATTATTCACCACCCGCACCAGCGAAACTGCAGGGTTTAGCGGTGGAGCGACGTCAACTCGGCGCCATGAAAACAGCCCCTAGATCCCTGTTTCCCAAAGCCTCAGAAAGAGAATTATAGTTCCTTCTGGTCAAGTTTGTTGCCAAACCCTCCCGGCAGGCCATTCTATGCGTCAGAGGTATGGGCAGGGTAGAAACGTAATTTGGTTGACTTTACAGCGCAATCCTATACATGCCTATTCATAAATAAATCCCGTTGACGTGCAGCCTAACGTGCTTTCTCTTAACAATTTAAGAACTCTGCTAGGTCAGCCCAAATGTCCAGCAACCTCCACACTTTCTAGAATTCTCCAGCTCTCAGCCAGCCCGTAGTTTGGTGGGTAAATGTATAGAGATCCTCGTGCACAGCTGTGTGTGAACTCTGCTGCTGTGCATAAGAATTTTGGACCAGGGCAAAGGAATATGAAATACTGTTTGAGCAAGAGTGCTCCCTCACCCTTCTCCTCTATTACTTCTGCGTTTTTTTCCTAGCAGCAGTTCCACTCCATCACCTACTGAGGGATCCCCTGAACAGCTCTTTTTCCAGATGTCTGCTTGCATACAAGAGTTTCACTCAGTGTTAGAGCATTTTAAATGGAACCAGAAACCTGAAGGCAAAGATTTGGCTGGCTATTTCAAATTAATGTACTAGTATTATTCCTCTCTAACCATTCTTCCTCCCAGTTTTCTCTCCTTCTGGCATTCTCCTCTTCCCCTGGATCACTTTCCCAACCCCAGCCCTAATTTCCCAAGATGCCTTGGTTTTCTTTAGAGTGATGATTTCTCAAACACCTGCCCCCTCCTTTCCTCAACCTTGCCTTTTCTTCCTTTACTTCCAAGGGTCTTAGAGCTCCATCACCCCAGCGATTTCATGCGCTCTGGCCATGCCTGTTGTGCTGATTTGCAGCACGGTACTCACATGACGCTGTGCCTGTCATGCTGACATCCCACCTCTTCTCCAGACTTTTCTGGAACGCTAAAAGTCTGGATTATTTTTCCTAAACGCATTAAAGGCACCCTAAGTCTCTGTTTAGTTTTAAAAGAACTGGGGGCTTGAATGGATTGCATCAGGTCCTGGCAGGGAAAAACGATTTCTCCCAGCAGCCGGCTCCAAGCCTCAATCTAAAACCCAAACCTTGCATCCCAGGCTCCAAAGTGTTTTTTAAAATCATACAGTGCCTGAATCTCTGCAGAGACAGGATTGTACTCCCTCGATGCCCCCAAAGAGCCAGATTAAAGGGTTGTTTTTGCCTGGCAGAAAGGCGGTCTGGTTGAAGTACTCATCTGCCAGGACCTGACTGGAGGGAGAAGGAGAAGGGGAGGGGGAGGGGTGGAGCGGAGCGGAGGGGAGTGGAGCGGAGCGGAAGAGCTAAGGAGCCAAGGAGTGTAGGAGCAAAAGAGCAGCTCTTAGGTGAAAGGGATCATAAACTTGACGTGTTTCTGCCTCAGAGGTAAAAAAACACGGCGGCAAACCAGGTGGGGGGGATTAGGTGTGATGGAGGTCTTACCCTGTATTTCTGCAGCATTGCAGCAGCTCAGCCAGTCCCTGCCAAAAACAGCATCACCAAGTGCAATGCAAGAGAAATGGCTTATTTAATGTGCGGAAATGTTGTTTCAAAATAGTCTTCTGATTAATTGTCTTTTTCTTTGTTTGTTCCGAATGGTCCAGAGCGTACAGACCTATATTATTACCATAAATAATAAGAAGTACACAGTTCATCTGAAGCAACAGTAAGTGATGCCCTGTTCTTAATCCTTTGTGTTGTGTGAACATGTCTTGTAATCATTTGGTAGCTGACCAAGTCTTCTGAGGTCTTCTCTTTCCTCTCTTATGCCTGGCTGACAAGTGCTTGAAAGATACGTAGAGCATTGTTATTAGTATCTGAACTTACTAAGGCTGCAGTCCTATGCTCACTTACCTGGGAGCAAGCCCCATTGAACTCAGTGGGGCCTATTTCTGAGTAGACATATATAGGATTGCGCTGTAAATTGCATCTGATTTTGATTTCACTAGTATATCCTCACCCAACCTGATGCACTCCAGATGTGTTAGACTACAACTCATGGGCTGTGGATCAGACATTTGGAGGGCTTTGGATTGGGGGAGGTTGCACTAGTCCATGCAGGGCCAGAGGGTGGGATGGCTGAGCTTTTGGAGTCCATCAAAATCACTTTGCTTGGAGATCCTAGGAAGGTCAGAGGCAGGCAACGTGAGAATTCTCAGCTTGCACGCCCTGCCTCTTCTAAGTGAAGGACCCCAGAGAGGATGCATTCGTTTAAAAAGCTGCTTATCTTACTCTTCAACCAGCAGGTTCCTGGAGCAGCTTATATAGGATTAAAAATGCAAAACCTTCCCTCCTAAAACCACAATAAAAAACAACAACAATGTAAAACAAGAAAACAGCAGGGAAATTAATCTCTAGCATTAAAAAAAATGTTTAAAAACTGTTATTGATCTGCAATTTTAGACCACCCAATAACTGGAGTTTTCTGGGTGGCGTGCAGTAAATTAAAAACATAAGGCAAAAAATCCAGTGTGAAACTACCGCTAACGTAAATTATGCTCAGCTAGCATAAACATCCTCTAGTTTAATGCTAATGGTGTGCTGGGTTTTCTAGGGAAAGTGCTTCAGGCAACCAAGCTCTTTCCAGCCTTAAAGTTAAAACCAGCACTTTGAATTGAGCCTGGAAACATGCTGGTAGCCAGTGTAGATGGCTAAAGACTGACAGAGCTAAAAGATCTTTGCAAATAAAAAGGTCTCCTTTGAAATGGTGCCAGGCTAGCTTCCTTGGGAAGGGAATCACCGAGGGGCTGTTTTCATGGCACCGGGTTGGCGCCGCCTCCCTCTCAAACCCTGTGCATTCCCTCTCAAACCCCACATGGGGTTTCTAGGCAGCCATCTGGGTATCGGAGCCTCCCCCACCCTCTTCCTGATGGAAGGCGACCAATTGCTGGCCACCTTCCACCAGGCACCACCCCCGGGTTGGCCCCGGATTGGCCCTGGAGTAACGTCAGATGGTGGAAGCACTATATTGACATTGCTCCATTTAAAAAAGTTGGGGTAAATCCCAGACTTTTTCATATTGCAGCATTGCGGGGAAGCCCCACAGTGGCTGCGTCTAACCAACGCAGCTCAGATCCATAGCCACCCTGTGGATTTCCCCATGTATAGACAGCCCCCAAGACTCACCAAACCCCAGAACCAGACAATGAGACAAATCTTTATAATGTTACATCCATTTCTCTCTCTAAAAGTCAGTTCCCAAGATCCTCTCTTTCATCAAACTGTCACATTTGAGTGTGACCGAGAAACAGCCCAGGACATGGCTATGTGGATACAGATTACTCTGATTCTTAAAGTTCTGGGTTCTCCAGGAATAGAGAACAGATTTAACTCTCACTCCAATAGTGTCCCCAAGTAGTGAATGGCTACTATTTAACCCGGTGGGTGGGAGGGGAAACCACTCATGTGGAGGCAGCTTTGTGGTGAATCCAACCCTCCTTCCGCCCCAGACGTTGTATTTCATTCTGCCTCCACACATACCTCTCTCGTCTTTAGGATGGGCACTTTACCTCCCTGGTTTGCACCGTCTGCTTAATTCAAATGCATTGATCCGTTTCTATTGTTCTGGTTGCTAACTGACAAAAAACAGGCCCCCAACATCCTCGTGAAGGTTCACTGGTAACTGCTTCAACACAACCCTGTGAGGCTTTTCCTGTAGGACAGTCAGATGTCCCTTTTGCAATATCAACATGAAAGCAATTTGGTTGTATTTATTCACAGAATGTTTTTGCCAAATGACTTTATGGTTTATACGTACAATCAAGAGGGCTTTGTGCATCCTAATCCCCCGTATATTCAGGTAAGGGTTCTGTAATGCATTTTGCAGATTCTTGATGGAGTTTCAGAGATTTCTTTATTGACATAAGCATTTGTACAACATTTTCCGAAGCAGTTCACTAAATGTTGAGATGACGCAATAGTAGTGATGTTTAATGCAGGATGGTAGAAAAATACTGCGACATAAGACAACTCTTTTTTGAAAAAAGATAGAGCTATCAGTCTATTTAAACATCCTTAAAAACCTGGGCAATTTTTTTAAAAAGTGTTTTCACCTGGCTCCCAAAAGATAACTGAGATGGCACCAGGCAAGCTTCTCTGAGGAGCATGTTCCAGAGAGGGGTGACACATTGGAAAAGGCCTGGTCATCCCCCATCTTGTTTCAGATAATGCAGGGACCCACAGAAGGGCCTCTGAAGAGGATCTTAATTCCCAGACAAGTTTATGTAGAAAGGTAAGGTATCCTAGTCTTAGCTGTTTACGGCCGTGCAGTTAAAACTAGCTCTTTGAACCGGGGCCAGCAACAGATCAGAAGCTCCATCCGATGGGTGGGGAAATTACGGTTCCCTATCGTCACTTCTCCGCCCCTGCTTCTGTTGCACAATACTTCCTCTTTCCTATGGAGAAGAAAGAGGAAGTAAACAACGTGCATGTGGCCCATTCGGTGGGCTGTTTTTATCGCGCCGCTTCTCCTGCACACAGCAAGAGATAGCAGCAAGTTCCATTTCTGAAAATAAATCGGACTTACCGGGGCCTTTTTTTTTTTGTCATGGGAAGGAGATGCACAGGAGGCGGACGATGTTGTGAATAGGGACCACGAAAATCCGTGAGTGCCCAGTAACGAGTGTGCAACAAAACGCTCGTCTGATGAGACTCTGAAGCTGTTTCAAGGCTAGGGAGGAGTGTTCCATGTGCCTAGAGCCACTTAGTAATTGAGCTGCTGAATCCTGTACTATCTGTAGTTTCCAGACCATCTCCTAGGGCAGCCTTACATACAATGCATCTGGCAATGGTACAAATGGCACATTAGGAATAGTATGAATAACTGTGGCTAGGCTATCTCTGTTTAGAAGAGGCCATGGCTGGCACACCTGCCTGAGCCAGTTGGAAATGCTTAAAAGTATGATTCTGGAGGAACAGTGAGGCTGACAAAGTGCAGACAAGCTGCAGAGCAGGAAGATGATTTTTTTTTTTTTTAAAACCAACTACATGTAAATCTGATTAATGGAGCATCTTAGTTAGGGAAATATGCTATGTCAACCACTTTTTAAAATGTCTTTAGAATGAATGCTTCTACCAAGGCTATATTGAAGGCTTCCCCAATTCTGTTGCAATACTCAGCACCTGTTCAGGACTCAGGTAAGCGTCTGTTTGGAGCTCAGGTAAGCTTGGATCAATTGCCTATCCAGTCCAGACATAAGCCAGTCTCCAGATGCTGCAGGAGGGTATATGGAATGCATGGCAACTTTTCCCACCCATCTCTGCATTTCCACTCTCCACTGCCTTGAGTGGAAGTTTCTGAATCGCCTTTAACTGGCAGCTGAGTTATTTCTACTTATTTATTGACCCTGTTCAGATGACACGCTAAGCCATAGTGGTTAAGCATTTTGAGCTAAACATTATGGCTTAGCGTGTCAAGTGAATCTTGATTTAGCGTGTCATGTGAACCATTCTTAACCATGATGGCTACATAACCATGGTTTAAACACACTTACTACCCACTTGCTGCAAAAGGGTTAGCGGCCTAACCATGGCTTAGCATATTGTCTGAACAGCTCCAGTATTGAGATTTATGCCCTATCCTTCAGATACATTGCCAGGGCAGCTTATGGTAAAAGCGGTTCCGTGATGTGTGCTTTCCTGTTTTTCAGAGGGCTGCTGCAATTTGAGAATGTCAGCTATGGAATTGAGCAGTTGGAATTCTCAAGCACATTTGAGCACCTCATTTATCAAATCAACAACAAAAACGTCAAGGGCCCGCTATGGACAGAAGATCTCACACAAAGGGACCAACAAGTGGGGGGTGAAACACTGTCTTATAAGCTTCAGTCAGATACTATAGTGAGTGCTAAATCTTCTTTCTTTTTAAAATGACATTTAGGAATGATTACTATCAATGATATTTATCTGCTTGGAGTATTTATATCTTTCTTCCTGATTGAACTTCTTGAGGCAGCTTACTATATATTTGTATACACAGAGAGAGAGAGAGAGAGAGAGAGAGAGAGAGAGAGAGAATACGCAAGACTAATACCTCCATCACATCTAATCCCCTCCACCTGGTTTGCCTCCGTGTTTTTTTAACTGAGGCAAACGCGCATCAAGCTTATGATCCCTTTCACCTGAAGAGCTGCTCTTTCACTCCTAAGGGCCTTCACTCCTTTGCTCTTCCACTCCACTCCACTCCTCCCCTTCTCAGTCTCCCTCCAGTCAGGTCCTGGCAGATGAGTACTTCAGCCAGAATGCATTTCTCCCAGGCAAAAATGGGACGAACATTTAGTCTGGCTCTTTGGGGGCATTGAGGGAGTACAACCCTGTCTCTGCAGAGATTCAGGCGTTGTATGATTTAAAAAAAACACGCTTTGGAGCCTGGGATGCAAGGTTTGGGTTTTAGATTGAGGATTGGAGCCGGCTGCAGGGAGAGATCGCTTTTCCCTGCCAGGACCTGATGCAATCCATTCAAGCTCCCAGTTCTTTAAAACTACACGGAGGCTTAGCACGCCTTTAATGCATTTAGGGAAAATAATCCAGACTTTTGGCGTTCCTGGAAAGGCTGGGGAAGAGGCGGGGTGTCAGCAGGACAGGCACAGCGTCGTGTGAGTACCGTGCTGCAAATCTGCACACCAGGCATGGCGAGAGCGCACTAAATAGCTGGTGCGATGGGGGCCTTATTAGGATGGGACAAAAGTTGCCTGGGGACTACAGAGCCGAAGGGAAGCTGAAGGAAGTTCTCCCCCTTCCTTCGTGGGAGAACATAGCAATGAGGAAATGAGCTCAAAAAGGAGCCGATACAGGAAGCTTGCTTCCCTCTCCATGCCAGAAAGAACACCCAGCTCCTGCTGTCAGTTGCCCAGGGACTGCAGGGAACAAAGGAGGCACGCTTTGGCCCTGTCCATTGGCCCAGGGGATAAAGGATTGTCGGGCTATATGGGCTTGGGGGTTGTGAATGTTATCACCTGTTGTAAGCTGCCTTGAAGATCATTCGATTGAAAGGCAGGATATAAACTTCCCAAATGTATTTGAATAAATACAAAAATAAGCCTCCCCTGTCCTCAGCTGTCCCAGCTGCCACTCTAGATCTCTGGGGCACAGCAAGTCTTGGAGGAACGAATCCGAGGCTAGAAATGGCTGCTGAAGTGAATGGGTGCTGGCCGTTCAGAGGCAGGTTTTCTAGGTACAAGTGCAAAATGTAGGGGGAGGCCAGTTATGCATATAGCAGGGAACCAACAGAAAGCAGCTTCACCAGGGTACATCTAAAGTGAAATTTACACTTCACAACCCTGATTAATTGGGCTGGAGAGAAGAATACTTAACGCAGGGCTGATGTCAGCACTTGGCATTGTTTGGCAAAAAAGGAGAGAGAAGCGGTTCTCTCTCCTTTTTTGACCTAAGTGGATGCTCTCCTCCTTTTGGTTTATCGTTTGGCAAGCCTGGCAAACCTGCCTTGCACCCGCTCTTAATTTCCCCCCCTCCCTGACCCAGCACTCTTGACAGCACCAGGTAGTTGGATCTAGCCATCCTTTTAATTTCCCATAATGCCCGTGACCTAGAGTCGCTCTGTGGCATCGTGGAAAATTAAAAGACTGCCTAGACCCAGCTACTCGGCACTGTTTGGGGAGTTGTCATCGCTTGCTGGAACTGGCCCTGACTAAATAATAAGGTGCTGACAATCTCAAACCTGGGACCCTGTCAGTAGAACACAGGCACCTTACTGTCTGTGCCATGGTAGCAGATTGTCAGAAGACAGAATTGTTGGCTTGTTCTCTGCTGTGCTTCAGCACCACCGCAGTGGGCGGCTAGGAGGAAGTATCGGAGCTATTAGCACAGATCAGGCGACACGAGGAGTCTATAGAATTCCATCTGCTCCTATGAAGTTTGTGCCTCTGGCTTCTGTATTTTGTCTCAGCAGATACTGGCCAAACTGTTCTCAGGCTGTCTGGCCTTGCTTACTGCCCTTGATAATCCTCATTCTTGATTATCTACCAGTGCAATAACTGCTTGCCCCCAGAATTCCAGTCCTGGCATTAAACGTGGTACCAAAACACCTTGGACATTACACGACACTAATGTTTTATTCCAGAATAAAGTCTGACTCACTTGTGCTGCATATTTTGCACTCCCCAACCTGTTCCCCTGATGCCGCTTTCTCCTCAATTTTTCTAAACGGTCTTCTTGTCAGTTTTTTTAAGTGATTGCAGTTTCCCTGCGCTACCGTGTCATGTGTGTTCCAATCACAACAGTATTCTAAGTCTTACGTATGGGAACGGCTTTAAAGTTGTAGAAGCCGGTCTCCCCCATCACACCCCTTCTCATCCTCCCTTCCTTACTCTTCCCTTGCATGGATTTTAATAGGATTTGCGGGCAGGAAATCCGTTTGGGAGGCAATTTTTCACTGCGCGCCAAAGAGCTGCGCAGCTGTGAATAGCTGCAGGATTTATTTTAAAGTGCATTCCTGCGCAGCTGCAAAGGTGCACGTGCAGTTCCCGGGCTTTAAAAAAAAGTTACCTGAAACAGTAGCATGACATCCCACTCACCTCACCTTTGCAGTGCTATACTGTGGCCTGTGCTCACACTATAAATTGATTGATTGATTGATTGATTGATTGCATTGCATTTCTATACCGCCCAATAGCCGAAGCTCTCTGGGCTGTTTACAAAAATTAAAACCATGAAAACCATTCCAAATATAAAACACACAACAGTGGAAAAAAAACATAATATAAAATGCAGTATAAAAGCACAACCAGGGTAAAACCGAGCAGCAATGCAGAAATCTATACAGTTTTAAAAATACAGATTTAAAACAGCAAAGTTACAAATTAAGCTGATAAGCTGTTAGAATACCGAGAAAATAAAAAGGTCTTCACCCGGCGTCTAAAAGAGTATGACGTAGGTGCCAGACGAACCTCTCGCGGGAGCTCATTCCGCAGCCGGGGTGCCACAGCAGAGAAGGCCCTCCTTCTGGTAGCCACCTGCCTCACTTCCTTTGGCAGGGGCTCACGGAGAAGGAACCCCCTTACATATGGGGGAGGGTGTTCCTTCAGATAACCTGGCCCCAAGCCGTGTAGGGCTTTGAATGTAAATACCAGAGCTTTGAATCGGTCCCGGACCTGGACCGGCAGCCAGCGAAGCTGGAAAAGGACTGTGGTCTCGTTGGCCAGTCCCCGTTAAAAACAAACAATTAAACCCCTTGTGACCTTTCAACCCCCTCTTACTTCGCTCGCAGTTACACCATTTTTGTATTGGTGTGTGACACTTGATTGCATTGCATTAGAAACACAGCAGCTACTGCATTGTATTCATTAATATGCACCCACAGAGCAGCGTTTGAAAAAAATACTGGCGCAGTGTTGCCTCACAAACAATCCTGCACTTGTCATGTGCAACTGCAGATCTTTCTCTCGTGTCTTTGGTTACCATCGTTTTTTTAACAGCATTCACTCCCCACTGCACAAACCCATTTGACAGGAATGGAAATTGATTTCAGTGATGCCCACACTAAAGAGACTTCCTGTAGATAATCATTCCCCAACCTGGTGCCCTATGGATGTTTTGGACTACAACTCCCAGCATTACTGACCACTAGCCATGCTGGCAGGGGCTGTTGGGAGTTGAAGTCCATCAATATCTGGAGGGCATCAGGTTGGGGAAGGCTGCTATAGTTTGTGTCCTTTCATTAATCATGACAGAGCAAGTGTCACTAGGAGAATTGGACAGATGTGACATTTTTGAAGCAGCATTTTTCAACAGTGAAGCTTAGTATAGAGTTTTGGTTCTAAGAAATTATGGCTGATGAAAACACATTCTGTATGCTCTCAGAACTAGAAAAGCTCCAGTAAGTAGAGTAATTATAACTAAAAGTGATTTATTATGTTTGTCCTCAGCCACTGGCAGATATCACTAAAGTGCACAGATACATAGAAATGTATATCATTTTGGACAAGGATTTGGTAAGTCTCTGACCATACAAAATGTCCCTTGAATCCAGGGTTAGTGTGGTATAGGAGATCAAGTGTTGGTTTTAGATGTTGAGATCTGGGACCTGTCTTCATGGTGCCACTTTGCTGCTCTGCCTCTGAAACCCCGCGGTATCTCGGCTGCAGGCTGGGAAATCTCCATGCCAGGAAAGAGCACAGGGTTTCTTGGCACTCATTTGGGTACTGGAGTCAACTCCCTACCCTCTTCCTGGCTTCCGGTGTCCAATCACTGCTCTCCATCCACCTTGAATCGCCCCTGGCTCAACACCAGAGCGAGCTCGCATGGTGGAAGGGCCATGGTGACTTCGCTCTGAAGAAAAAAGTGGGGTTAAGTCCCTGAATTTTTATGGTGCAGCTCCGGGGAAAAGCCCCATTGTGGCTGCAAATCGGAACTGTGTCGTATGACTGACACAACGCTGATTTGCAGCCCCCGCAGAACTTTGAAGATGTATAGATATCCCCCATCCCCCTAGTTGTAAATCCTTGCTTTCTGGGTAAACTTGGGCCAGCCACTTTGGCCCTTTCTACACCATAGGGGTATAGAGGGAGGGAGGGCAATCCCAGAAGTACCTAATACACACCATCGGCGCACAGGGATCAGCCGGGGGCCATCCCAGGCAAAGAGCCTGGTGTAGAAATGGCCTTTCTCTCCGTCTAACTTTATTGTGAAAATAAAATAAGATAATCCCATATAGTCACTGAGCTCCTTGGCGGAAGACCGAGGCCGCTTCCAGATGAGGCTTTTACTGTGCAGTCGCTCTGCTTCATTCATGGAATTTTATGGGGGTGGTAGTCCAGACAATGTTGCCTTCCACTTGTAACCCTTCCAGGTTTTCCCACCACTTCTTCTGTCTTTTATCTTACCACAAAAAGCAGCCACGTTAAGGCGGGAAAGGCAGAACAGCTGCACTGTGCCTTTTGATTGGTAGTGCAAGGACTTGTCCTTGAAAGCACCCTGAAATCCAGAAATGAGAGATTGGCGGTGACCCTAAAGGCCATCTCACCCAGCGAAAGGCTCTGAGCCAGGAATCCTGCAGGCTGTAATTCAGTGTGCTACATCCTGTGTGTGTAGGAAAGGTTTACCCTGTTCGCCTTTGTTTCAGCAGCTCCTTTAATTCACTGCTCCATGACCCATGTGTATTAAAAAGCACACTGAAAGCACATTGAGACTCCTTTTTATGTATGTCTGGCCCGACGTGTCTAGCTCAGCTCTTCGACCAAAGTTCATTTAGAGGTCCGCAGCGTGTTGCCAGCAGTGGAGAAATACTAATATATATATATAATCTGTTTTATTGATTAAATAAAATAGACATGGAAATGTATTCTTTTCCAGTACAACTATATGGGTGGAAACCACAACGATGTAACCCAAAGCATCGCCCAGCTTATGGCCTTTGTCAACAGTGTAAGTTACCGCCATGCGTTCTTTTTCTTTCATAGAGACACGAGCCGCTTGGGTGTCCCATTGCAGTTTGCTTTCAATAGGAATTGGGGCTTCCTCTACAGTGGGAGCCAAGATTGGAGCGTTTGGCCCTCCTCGGATGTGACGCTACACTATAGTGCCCTTTGCGCTAGTAGCAGCAAGCCTTGTGCTCAGCCTTCCTCCTCTGGCACAGGCCACGAGGAGGAAATCAGAAGCTGCTGTTTCCTGTTTTAAACCAAGGCTGCCTCTACAAGAGACATTTAAAGCTCTTTCAAGGCGCATTAAAAAATTTACCTCTACAAGAACGGAGCGCAAATTGGGCGTAGAGGCACGTTTTCTCTCCGATTATGCGCATTATCGAATGCACGTTAAATAGCGAGTTTTATTTTGCTCCTGCCATTAAAGCGCATTTTGACTATGCAAACAAGCGATTCTCCGCATTAACTACTTGTAAAGCGCATTTGAAACAACCGGTAAGGTCACCAGCTGAGTGCTCAATTACCTCCTGCATACAAGCATTTACGATAAAGCGCTTCTGAGAGGATGCGCATAATCGGCTAACCAGGCGTCAAACGGAATCCGTCTAGAGGGGGTCCAACTCCAGAGTTTCTTGTTATGTCTGAAGGTGGAAGGAACCCTGATTAGTTTAATCTGTGGTTTGTTCAAACTGGGACCTTGTAGATGCAAAGCGCCCCACCACAGTCCTGTGGTCCTTCCCCAGAGGCAAGTTCCTAGTCATGACCGTTTCACTAAGCTATGAAGCTGGCTTATCCTGGGGTAGCCCAGTATTGTCTGTGCTATCTGACCACGGTGCC
Source organism: Anniella stebbinsi (assembly GCA_029215795.1). Classification (NCBI taxonomy): domain Eukaryota; kingdom Metazoa; phylum Chordata; class Lepidosauria; order Squamata; family Anniellidae; genus Anniella; species Anniella stebbinsi. Next base: position 133,363,127 of record JARDYH010000002.1, read on the forward strand.
CCAAGGCCTGAAGATGAGAAAGGCCTTTCCCAGTCTTGCTGCCTGCCGAGACCCTTTTAATTGGAGGTGCTGGGGGGGTTGAACCTGAGACTGCCTTCATGCAAAGCACTGAGGCCTGGTCCCGCCACAAAACAGTACTGTGTGTCACAATGTGATCCTGGTTTGTGGTCAACTACAGTTGGCCCAAGCCATCTTTTGCTATTTCCAAACGCGACAACGCTGTTAACTAGAAGCAGAAGCTTCTAATCTCCGGCGAAAGGCAGAGGCCATGTTCAGAAGACCTCTTCAGTCACGATGGTCAAGGCCTTAACCACCGTGGTTCAAGGTGTCTTCTGTACAAGGCCCAAGTCTTCTGGCTGCTTGTGCCTGTATCAGCAAACTGTGGTAAGCTCTGGGACCAATGAAAGCCTGTTTCTTGGAGTGTGTAGGGATGGGAAAGTTAACTCTTCCCTCCCCAGCTACAACCAGCCCTCATTGGTACTGCATTGTAATTAGATTTGAAAAAAGCCTCCCGTTGACTCAACTAGGAGGATTCCCCCCCCCAGTCCCAATTGCTGTGTGGGGGATTTGAGAGGGGGGTTGCAATGCATGGGGAAGTAAAAGTTAACCCTTCCCTCCCCAGCTGTGCCCCTATTTCCCCCCCCCCCCATGCTGCAAGTAGGCTTAAAAAGGCCTCCTATTAATGGGAGGTGGCTTCCCCCCCCCCCCCAAGCCTAACCCTTCCAGCGTAGGGGGTCAGTTAGGGAGTCCCTGCAGGCCATCCATTCCCCACCCATACCTGGATGCTTATAAAATTAAAATAGTACCGCCTTAATCCAAACATATTCGATGACATATTTTTGCCCCCCCAATATCTTTTCAGAAATTTTCCGACCTGAACATCACCATCGTTCTCTCCTCTGTGGAGTTCTGGACGGACCGTAATAAGATTTCCACGGCAGGAGAGCCAGAGGAGTTACTACGAAGGTTTTTACAATGGAAAAATTCATACCTCGTTCTGCGGCCTCACGACCTGGCATTTTTGTTCGTGTAAGGAAGAACGTGACCTCATATTAAGCCCTCACTCGCTCGCGATCCCTAATATTGCTATACTTTGAAGTATTAAGGTTATTTTTGTAAAAGAAATACAAAACAAAACAAAAAAGACCCCTCCTTCCCCCCCCCAAACGCAATAATTGGACACACAGCATGCAAACCATACATTCCCCAAAACATGGGATGCAAATGAAGATCGCATCTCACTGATGACTTTGTCAGAGGCTGCCTTGCACCAAGTCGTGCCGTTGGTCCCATCCAGATCGGCATGGACTGGCAGTGGCCCTCCCAGGGTTTCAGAGGGGGGTTGCCTCACTAGCCCTGCCTGGAGATTTTGGGGACTGAACCTGGGACATACGGCATGCAAAGCATGTGCTGTACCACTGAGCCACTGCCATTATTAGTATTAGTAGTAGTAGTATTATATTAATTTTTTTATATCCCACCTTTTCTCCAATACTGGGACTCAAGGCGGCTTACAAATTAAAACATGTACAGTCAAAACAAATAGAGATACACAAAAATTAAAAATATAATTAAACATAATGCAATTTTAAAATATTTAGAACTTTAAAAAACATTTTAAATACAAAATAGTTGTTTTAAAAAAAAATCCAACTGTAAGCACCACATCCTCAGAGGTCTCAACTACTCCCCAAAGGCCTGCTGAAACAGAAAAGTTTTAGCCTGCCTCCGAAAGCACGCCAAGTAGGGAGCCTGTCTAGCTTCCCTGGGAAGGGAGTTCCAGAACCCCGGGGCAGCTCTGTAGTCCATAGCAAAGGAAAGGTGTGTCGTCACGAACTAATTGGAAAGTATTTATTACCAAATGTACAACACAGTCTTCAAATCCATAGAGAGAGGACATGTCTCAGGATGCTACGGAGGTGTTTTATTCTTAAGAAAGCCCGTTTGGGGTTAAAGCAATTTTTTCCTAGCATGCCGAGATGTGTTTTCTCTTTGTGCAGATAACTTGACCTTTGACAATTTTTTTTCCTAGGGTAGTGTACCCATATCAAACACCATGTATAAAAACATAACCTTGTAATCAAAAAAGAAAAAGAAAAAAGTCCAACATAAAAGCAGTTTCAGGGAGAGCCAACAATTTAAAAGCTTCGGAAAATAAAAAGGGCCACCGGACTCCAAAAAGTTAACAAAACAAACCTATCCGGTTGTGTGTTTTGTTATCAACCCCACAAATCATTGGCTACCACTGGGAAAGGACGTCACGCCACACTTTTCCACGACTAGACAATACAGAGGAGAGTGAGTTTGATGTGGGACTCCAGTGGTGGCTTTGTGTTTAAAGTAACCTGCAAGTCCACCCTAAGTAAAGCTGCCACCCTAAGCATACAGCTGAAGCTTGAAATCAATGAATCTTGCTCCCAAGTAAACATGGTTACAGTTGAATTGTAAGCACATGTCGGGTTCAATCCTGCACCTGCTTCTCTGGGAGTAAGCCCCCGATGGGACTTGTTTTTCAGTACTGTTGATAGGATTGTACTGTGAATTCCTAAATATTTTTTTTAAAAAATTGCAGACAGCAGAACAGTATCAATACATAGCATTGCAAGGGCATCACCAGCTGGCCAAAGACAGTGAATCAACACTTCCATACTTGAGGCTAAAAAGTGCCTGTAAGCCTGCCTCCTACTAGTTGAGAGCCAGTATGATATAGGCTGGATAGCATGCTGGATGTAGATCAGACAGACATGGGTTCAAATCCCTACTCAATTATGAAGCTTACTGAGTGATCTTGGGCCAGTCACCAGCTCTAGTTGCTGGAGTTCAGTGGTGCAGCACAGTCCCCAGTACCTCCAGGTAGTGCTGGGAAAGAACCATACCTGAAAACCTTGGAGAGCTGCTGCCAATCACTGCTGATCGGTGGTCTTCAACTGTTCCAGGCCTGAGACCCACCTCAGACTCCCAACCTGCAACACGGGACCCACTTTCGCAATTGCCCAGTACGGCAGCAACAACTTTGCCACAAGCCACCCGGGCTGATCTCTTCACCTACTCTTGGGTTACGACCCCCCCAGTCGAAGACCACTGGTGTTGATAATACAGGGCTAGAGCTTCAGAGCTCCATCACACCAGAGATTTACTGCACACTCTCCCGGCCTTGTATGTGTTTTTGCTGCGAGGTACTTGCATGACGTCATCCCTGTCCAGCTCTCATCGCTCCTCTTCCTCCCTTTGTTGTGAAGGATTTTGGCGTGGAGAAAGGAATATTCCCCCTCTTGCTTTTTCCTTTGTTGGGAGCACGTTTGTGGATGAGGAAAGGGAAGGGCAGGGCGGTTCTCTTCCTCCAGCACACGGGATTCCCCCTCTTCGTCTTTCCCTGCCTGTCCACTTCCTTTCCTGCCACCAGGACCAACCCTCCACCCATAAGATCCCATAAGTGAAAAGGGAGCCCCCCGGCGTGGCTACAATCGCGAAAGGGAAACGGATATCAAAACTGTGGGTATATACCACAGTAGTCAAAGTTTATTTGCATATGGCACAATGGCCTTTACAATCAATACATACACAACCTCCATGGGTCGCCCCAAACATAACCGAGGGTCGCCCCATCCTTCCACATTTCAATGCCAATTAAAAATACTCTATATGAACCACTATTTAAATAAAATTATCCCCATTGCAATCAACCCCTTCATGCCATAAAAAGTTTCGTCTGATCTTTTGTGCAGCTACAGCAAATTTTGCCACCTTTCTTGAAATTGCCATGTCATAGTCGGCCAGAAGTTTCAAAGTAAGGTCTCTATTTGATAAGCCCTCCCTTTTTTCCAGAATTTCTTTTAGAAAACGCACCCTGATACCTTGATACAATGGGCAATAGAGGAGGTAATGTACTAGGTCTTCAACCTCCTCTGCACTAGGGGTGTGCACGGACCCCCCGGATCAGATCGGGACCCGGATCGGGACCTCCAATTTTGTCACGGATCGGTTCGGACAAAATCGGAGGCCCCCCGGACCGGATCGAGTACGATCCCGATCCAAAAATCGGAAATTTTTGGATTGGCCGCCATTTTTTCCCCCATAGACTTGCATTGCAATGTAAGTCTATGAGGAAAAAATGGCGGCAGGTGGATGAGGGGGGGCCTAACTCCCTCCCCCCGCCACTGCTTACCTTTTAGGGCCGTTCGCTCCCGTCCGGCGCCGGCGGCTACCGCCAGCCGGCTTTGCAGCTTGCTCTCGAGTAGCGCGCCGGGTGATCACCCGGCGCGCCACCCTGGAGCAGGCCGCGGAGCCCGCTGGTAGTAGCCGCCGGTGCCAGACGGGAGTGGACGGGCCGGAAAGGTAAGGGCCCCCCTCCCCCCCTCCGCGCGCCCCCTCCTCCCCTCCACGCACCCCCTGCTTACCTTCCCGGCCCGTCCGCTCCCGTCCGGCGCTGGCGGCTACTACCAGCAGGCTCCGCGGCCTGCTCTCGAGTAGCGCGCCGGGTGATGACATCACCCGGCGCGCCACCCTGGAGCAGGCCACGGAGCCCGCTGGTAGTAGCCGCCGGCGCCGGACGGGAGCGGACGGGCCGGAAAGGTAAGGGCCCCCCTCCCCCCCTCCGTGTGCCCCCTCCTCCCCTCCACGCACCCCCTGTTTACCTTCCCGGCCCGTCCGGCGCCGGCGGCTACTACCAGCGGGCTCCGCGGCCTGCTCTCGAGTAGCGCGCTGAGTGATGACATCACCTGGCGCGCCACCCTGGAGCAGGCCGCGGAGCCCGCTGGTAGTAGCCGCCGGCGCCGGACGGGAGCTGACGGGCCGGGAAGGTAAGGGCCCCCCTCCTCCCCCCCCCCGCTGTCCACTTTCATCGGCGGGCGCCCGCTGGCGCCCGCCAATGGAAGCGCCAGTGGGCGCCAGTGGGCGCCCGCCGATCCGCCGAACCGGTTCGGACCCTTTTCGGATCGGTTCGGACTGGATCGGCGGATCTAGCTGTTGGATCGGAAATCGGATAATTTATCCGATTTCCCACTGGACCGGACTCGGATCGTGGATCGGGTCCGATCCAGTGCACATCCCTACTCTGCACCACAGATACATTTTCTTTGTGCATATGGGATCCCCTTGTATTTCCCCTCCAGGCAAGCTGTCACTGTTGTTTGAAAACGGAGGGCCGTAAATGCTTTTCTCAGTCTTGGAAATGTTAACTCTCGCAAGTAGTATGAGCGATATTGCTCCCCTTTTACCAAGCTGTACCAGGGTGAGAACCGCTGTCGTTGACTTGCTTGGACATTACAAAACGTGTCTAGCTCATAAATTCTGTTTCTAATACTCACACTGTTTTGGCAGACCAATCCTTGAGATTCATTAAAATAGAAATGCGCCAATTCCAGGAAACTTTGTGCCCACCCTCCCTTCCTATGCTGTTCCTTAAAACATAAACTAGGGAGACTATCTTCCTTCATGCTCATTATTTTTTTCCCGTATAGTAAAAAAGCCTTATGTAGGCGGGCCTTGATGGAGGGAAGATCCACTTCCATTCTCAATAGGGCTGCAGGTACTCCCTTGGGAAGAGCCAGCAGTTCTTTCAGGAATTTATTTTGTATCCTTTCCAATTCATCAGACTTCCCCGCACCCCACAGTTCTGCCCCATAGAGCAGTTGCGGGAGTACCTTTGCTGTGAACAGTTTCAATATAGGTTCAACCAGTAGGCCACCTTTCTGCCTACCATAATCAAGGATTGCTCTTGCCGTTCTTCCTGCTGACAATTTAGCCGCATTGACCTGAGTTTTCCAGCTCCCATTATACGCAAAATGTACCCCTAAATATTTAAAGCTATCACACTGTTCAATTTGTTGACCGTCCACCCTCCAGGTATGATAACACTTTTTCTTTGCAAACACCACCACCTTTGTTTTTGCATAGTTAATCATTAACTTCTCTTCTTTGCATATTTCCCCCAATTTCCTTAGGAGTCTTCTCAGTCCCACTTGTGTATAGGATAATAGGGCCATGTCATCTGCATACAGCAGCATTTGTAACTTTTTATGACCTACTGTAGGGGGGAAGCAATCCATTGCAGTAAGATCCTCTACTAGTGATAGCAAGAACAGGGGAAAGACAAGAGTGTCCACGTTTTCCCACCCTGCTTGGTCACAGGGAGATTTGGGGCGTGTGACTTGTAGGCACAATCCCTTTGGTCTCTCCAAAGTTCATGACCCGTCCTCTGCTTTTGTGTTTTAGTTACAGGGAGAGGCCAAACTATGTCGGAGCGACCTTCATGGGAAAGCTGTGCCTGCGGAATTTCGATGCAGGAGTGGCTCTGGTGCAGTATAACTGAACTTCCTTGGCTGATGTTTTTATGTTGGGCTGGCTTGGATTTAGGTGTTGGATATAGGCGTGCACACAGGGTGTGCTGGGTGTGCCCAGGCACACCCTAATTTCCCAGGACCAACTCTACTTTTCTTCCTCCCCCCCCCCCCCCAAGTTGAATCAGAGCTTTTAAAGAGGACAGGAAAGCCTCCGGAAAGCCGCCATTAGCATCCCTGGGGGAACTACGCACTTTCAGGAGGCTTTGGAAAGCGTGCTTTCTCACCCTCCCCCCCCACTGCTCCAATTGGGGCTTTTAAGGTGTACACCCTAATGAAATGAGCTGTGCACGCCTATGGTGCTGGATATTGGATAATGGGAGCTGTCCAGTTTGGGACACTGGTATAGGAATCAAAAAGGAAATCTGTCTTTGTAAAGAAGTGAAAAGTGTGGAGCAGAAATTACCCCTAGAGTGATCCCTTTGAGGATAACTTAAACTGCATTAGCAGGCTGCATGGCGGTAGAGCTTTGTGGGCACACGTGATAGTTGGCTCTCGCTTGAAGAAACCCTGCCTGGGCCTAGCCAGACAGAGAGGGGCGAAACAATCTCATCTAATAACCCTGCAGGTCAGATCAGCACCAATCTCATCAATATTGCACATATTCAGAAGCCCAAGGATGGTGAAACACGGATTTCATAACGCACGCATATGCCAGCCCTGAAGTGATTCCACCACTCGCGATTAAATGTAGTCAACCGTAAATATAAAACAATAATAAAACAGTAGACCTTTAATGCTGACGTTGCAGCTGTGGCAGGTACCCCCATCACCTTATCTTAGTTATACTTTTGCTGGCATCTGCGGATGCTTTAGGCACACATCTATTCCCCATTGAAAGTGCTGTGCGCTCACACACACCACTTTGTCTCACAAATTGAGCTCCCCTGTGCCGAAGCCAATACAGAACATGATCGTCAGCTCTACAAAACCAGCCCAAGTATCAGGAAACTCTAAAACACGGCTTGAAGAGGCTCATTTGCATCTAGCAGTTTGTTTCCAAAAGGGAGCAAACAAATTTTGCTCCTGCTTTCATTTGTGCCTTTTCTTTCTAGTACCAGAAGTCAGTGACGATGGAGACGTTTTCTATCATCGTTGCCCAACTGCTGGGCCTCACCTTGGGGATGGAATATGATGATGGCAAAAAGTGTAGGTGTCCAGGACCCGTCTGTGTAATGGACAGTGCGGCAGTGTAAGTATTTTTGAGGAGGAGGAGGGGGAGGAGGAGGAGGAGGAGGAGGAGGAGGAGGATTGGTGCAATCTCCTGCCCCACACTGATGGCTGGAGTGGGTTAGGATAACATGTTGATGCACCTCCACTGCCCTCCATGGCCAGAGACAAGCAGCACTTCTGCCATAGCAGAGCCCCCCCCCCCCCCCCGCTGTTCCTGAGAAAACTGAAAGCTGCAACTGATAACTGGAAGAAAGCCACAAAATGGATGTTTCATAGATGAGGGCAAGAAAGAGCCATCTTTGGATCCAGTGAGTCCAAACTTGCTCCATTCCCCCAGATGCAATTCAGGCTCATTAGATGTACCAGCCCTGGTACAGCTAATTCTCCCCCATTGCTGGCAGCGGGTGGGGTGGAATGGTAAAAGGTGGCTACCAGGAGCAGGGCTTTCTCTACTGTGGCACCCCGGCTGTGGAATTAGCCAGGTGAAGACTTTTTTGTTTTCCCAGTATTTCAAAAGTTTATCATCTTAGTCTTTTAACTTTGCTGTTTTAAATCTGTATTTTAAATCTGTATAAATCTCTGCATTGCTGCTCAGTTTTATCCTGGTTGTGCTTTTATATTGTACTTTTATATTATGTTTTTATACTGCTGGTTGTTTTTTTTACTTTGATTTGTATTTGATGGATTTAACTTTTGTGAACCGCCCAGAGTGCTTCGGTTATTGGGCGGTAGAGAAATGCAATAAAGAAATAGATAAAAGGATCTATCAGGCTGAAAAGCTCAGTGAACCCACCGACCTCCACTGGCCCTGCTCAGTATTGTTCTGTATAGCTCATGTTTTTAAGTCCCCTTACAGGTTAACTCACCCCAAATGGGATGAAGCTTTGCTATACCTGCATGTAAACAGGCTTTATCAACCAGCAAACATGAGAGAGTATCGTGTTTCCCAACACCCCCTCGCTTTATTGGGAGACAATAAAGAGAGGTCTGCCCTGTAATCCACAAAGCTGTATTCAAGCAATGAACATCTCCTCCCCACTGAAGGGACTCTAATTTTCTAGGAACTTCTCTCTAGGCAAGATTATGCGAACTAAGCGAGACAATTGTCCTTTCAAGAAAAAGGGGAAACCCTTTCCCATTACGCTTTAACTTCAGGGAGGCTGGTTCTGAAGAAGCCTTTGGCAAGAAGCTAGCTGGGTTGACCTTCTCTCACTTTCCTTTCACTCTGCCTGTTTTAGTCTGCGGCGGATTCTAGGATCAGCTAGGCTTTCAGTGCCCTCCCCCCCCCCCCCCCGAAGAACACTGATTCCCAGCTTGTGGGTTGTTTACACCCTCAGAGATAAGGGCTGGCAAAAGTTCATTCCCAGCTGGAGAAGAGCCCTTGAGGGTCACCTCTCCCACTCCCCGCATAGGCTGGTATGTTTCTGGCGCCGTCTCTTCTGCATCAGAATCTGACTCTGATTGATCGCCTGAAAATCCTTCTCCCCGCCCAAGGGGAACAGGCCTAGTCACAACATCAAGTCGCAGTCTCCAGATGCTACCAACGGATTTGTAGTGTGCCTATTGCTTCATTTCTGTACCAGATGTCCAAACAGGCTTTATCAACCATCCATGAGTGGAAGGGCTAAAACAATGGGCCATAGCTCATTGTGATAGAACATCTGCTTTACATGCAGGAGGTCTCAGGTTCGATCGCCAGCATCTCCACGTAGGGCGAGGAAAGAATCCTCCCTGAAGCCCAGGAGAGCTGCTGCCAGTCCGTGTCAACCCTACTGGACCAGTAGGGCAGCCTCCTATGTTCCTACGCTAGAGATCATTGCTGTTGCTTTTCAGACAGTTGAAGGCAGTTTGAAAGAGGGATCGTTGCTCACACAGCACACATTTATTTTCCTTTTGCCTCTGGTAAACAAGGTTTTGCAGGTCTTCTGTCCCCAATACACGTAAGACTTGTTTGGGCTGAAAGTGAGACAAAAATGTGTATTGATGTGAAATATTTGTATTCCATCTTTCCATCAACTATACTCAGGGCAGCTTGCAATAGAGCCACTGAAGGGGGCAAACCGCTGTGCATATGTTTGTGACGTGTGAGAAGAGGCCCTAAATGTGTATCGATGTATGCATATAGAGCTCCTCCAGGCCAAGGGTCAGGTCAGGATTCCAGGCCTTGCAATCCACGCTCTTTGATACAGAAACTTCAAGAGGGAAGAGGGTGTCAGAGATTGTGATGCACTGCACTCACTGAGCATGTACAGAGTGCAAGCACACAGCAGCGGAATAACAGCAGAGCTCACTGGTAGCAGACAGATGTCCTGGTATTCAGAAAAACACTCAGACACAGCAGTGTTTCAAACTACTATACTAAGTTTACTGTACAAGTATATACAGAGAAAACAAACATTCATCTAATATCTTCACACAGCATTAACCAGCACCAACTACAACTTCTACAACGTCCCACACTGTTTTTACCACATGCTGTCCCTTTATAGCACTGTGGGCCTATCACAGCGTTGGCTGCACATCTCCCCATGTGTTGCTATGCTCTCCAGCTCACAGGGAAGAGTACCAAATGACCTTGGTCTTTAGTGCTTACCAGCTGCACTTGATTTGGCAACTGTACAGAGTACTTGAGATATCAGTCATCTCATGACTCTTACTTTTTGCTTAGTAACAGAAAAAAATACATTTGCTTTTACATTAAACCAAATAAAATCTTAACACCCCTCCTTTTTCTGTAACGAACAAACATTTTTCATTCTGTCTGATATTCTAGCATTCCAAGCTGTTTTGATAATTGTTCGTGTCTTTGTACATTCAAAGGCTTTGTCAATACATCAGACACATTTACCTCGGTGTTACAATAAACAAGTTCAATCAATCCATCATGTACAGCTTGTCTTACATTGCAGTAACGAATATCAACATGTTTACTCCTTGCGTTCACCCTTTCAGACTTTGCCATATGAATGCAAGTCTGATTGTCTTCAAAAACTTTAATTGGAGTCTTCACTTGCAACTTCATATCTTTTAATAACTGGATGAACCAAATTATTTCTGTACAAGCCTCAGACAATGCTGAGAATTCAGCCTCTGAGGTAGACGGCAATTAATCGTTGTTTTCTGGATTTCCACCCCACTAAACTGTTGCCCAGTTTTATTACAATTCCTGAGGTGGATTTCCTGTCTTGACTGTCACCAGCCCAGTCACTGTCTGTGTAACACTCTAGTGATAATGTGTCCAATGGTCTCAATTCTAAAGACACATTAATAGTCCCTTTTAAGTACCTGAGTACTCTCTTAACTGCTTGCCAGGCACTATTCGTTGGTTTGGACACAAATCTGCTCAATATGCCAATTGCATTTGCCAAATCTGGCCTAGACCATTGAGCCAGATAGAGTAGACTTCCTATTGCTGACTGGTATAGGTCTCTGTCACAAAATTCTGTGTCACTGTCATTACATTGAAAACCAGCCACCATGGGCGTTTTTACACTCTTACATTCCTCCATATGGAATTTTGCAAGCAGATTTTTGATTTTCTATTTTTGACTTAACACATAAGCCCCTTTCTGCTTTGTTACTTCTACTCCTAAGTAGTCATGGATTGGACCCAAATCCTTTAATTCAAGATGTCTACTCAGTTGCTCTGCAAATTCTTTAACCTGAGTTTTTGTTTTTGAAATTAAACATATATCATCCACAAAAGACAACAACCACATTTGTTCACTGTTGGCACCTTTTGTATATAAACATGGGTCCGACATTCTATTTTTGAATCCCATTGACCCCAGTGCTTCATGCAAGCACTGATTCCAGTTCCTTGCAGATTGTTTCAAACCATAGATAGCCCTGTTTAATTTGTACACAGAGCCTGGCACATTTGACTCATAACCAGGAATTTGAGCCATGTAAATCTCTTCCTGTAATGGTGCATTCAAATATGCTGTTTTTATATCAAAATGATTCACCTGACAATCATATTTGGCAGCTAGAGTTAGCATCACTCTCATTGACTCAGCTTTCACAGTAGGTGCAAAGGTTTCATCATAGTGCACATTCTTTTCCTGTGTGAACCCTTTTGCTACAAGTCTTGCCTTATACATTGTCTCTCCTGACATCAGCAATTTCTTTTTGAACACCCACCTACAACCAACTGCTTTTTCACCTTTTGGTAGCATTGTAGGGGTAAAAACATTGTATTTTGCCATGGCTTTCATTTCCTCATCCATAGCCTTACACCATAATTTTTCTCTGGTTCTGGCAATTTCTGAACATCTGCATAATTCTCTGGCTCATAAGATATTTGGCACACGCATACTTCACTGGCCGTATATCTCTCAGGAGGTATTCCCTTTGTACTCCTTTCTGACCGTCTGGGAATAAAAACATTTCTGTTCTCTCCCTCCTCCTCCTCTTCCTCCTCCTTTTTTGGAGTTGAAAGAGTTGTGGAACTGCTTGTTTGTCTCTCCACTGGCTGTGGTGTTCTGTCTATATTTTCCTCCATAGGCAAATACACTTCACTGCCGTGCAAACCTTCCCAGTCACTCTGCTCCTGAAAACTTGCTGATCTAGAAATAACTATATTTCCATTGCCAGCATAAAATCTGTATGCTTTTGAACCAGGTGCATAGCCTAGGAATTTCATTTTCCTGGCTTTTGGCTGCCCTTTCCTCCTAGCCACCTTGGGGATGTTCACCCAGGCATCACTCCCAAAAACTCTGAGATGAGCCAGGGATGGCTTCTTCCCAAACATGAAGAAATATGGAGTGTTATCTATTGCGGAGCTCCAAAGCCTATTTGCAATGTAATTAGCTGTTAGCATTGCTTCTCCCCAAAAATGAGCATGCAACCCAGAGTCTGTCAACATGGCATCTTTCATTGTTTGCAGAACCCCATTCCTTCTTTCTGCAACACCATTTTACCATGGTGAATGTGGAGCAGTCCATCTCGCTGAAATTCCTTTCTGCCTAAGCCATTTTTGGAACGTTTCAGCCATGAACTCCCCCCCCCCCCCCTCTGTCTGTCTGCAATTGTTTTACTTCGGTAGAGAATTTCCGCTCCACCCAATTCAGCCAATCTTTGAAAACAGTAAACGTTTCACTTTTGTTTTTCAGCACATAACAAAAACCATATCTACTGAAATCATCTACTAGAATCAAAGCATACTTTGCCCCTCCTAATGTTGCATTCATAGGACCAACCAAATCAGCATGTATTAGCTCAAATGCTGCTGTGGCAACTCTGCTGCTCTTTTTACAGATAGGAGCAACTTTGGATTTAGCCACCTTACATGCAGTACAGTCTAGATATTTGTCACAGGCTTTTACATTCAGTCCTACACACATTTCAGGCATTTTTTTCAGTATTTGGAACCCTACATGCGCGAGTCTCCTATGCAGCAAGTGCACACAATTATTATGCAAAGGTGTGTTGTTCATAACAGAATTCACATCTTTAGATTGTTCTAAACCTTTAGGCAACATTTCATAAAGATTGTTCCTAAGCACACCTAGAGCTATAACATTGTTTTGTTTGCTCACTTCACATTTGTTGTTAGAAAATGATATACAATATCCCTCCTTGTCCAAACAGGACACACTCAACAAATTGTGCTGTAGACTTGGCACACAAAGAACTTTGTTTACAATTTGCCCAATACATGGAATGTAAACAGCACCTTCTCCGGTCACGGCTGAAGATTTGCCATCTGCTAATGTAACATGGTCCCGGCTAGCAGAATGTAGACTTGTAAACAAACCCCGGTTGTTCACAATATGCTGACTGGAACCACTGTCCATCAACCAGGTACATTCTGGGTTGTTCTCTGCAGCTTTAACTACGGAGACCTTCGGTCTAGCAGATTTCTTCTTGCTTGTTGCCGCCTTCCCCTTCGTTTGCTCTGGACAATCTCTCCGCAGATGCCCGGGCAAACCACAACGAAAACAGCGCTGAACTGCAAACACTTTTTCCTTATCTTCCCAAGCTGCTTGTTTAACATGGCTATCTCTGGGCTTGGCAGTCTGCCTCTCTTGCCTCTTCTTTTCTTCTTCCAGCAGTCGGCTGGTCAGAAAACAAAGCGTGAGCTCGGATTCTTGCATTGCTTCCAGGCTCAAAACAAGATTGTCCCACGAATCATCCAGCGAGCTGAGAACGACGTACACTTTGTGGGACTCAGTGAAAGACATGCCGTGCTCCTCCAGATCCACAAACAGCTGCCTCATCATGCTGAGATGTGTAGATACGCTGGCTCCCGGCTCAAGTTGTGCTCTGTACAATTTCCTTGTTAGCATAACTTTGCTGGCTGCCGTTTCTCTCACATAAATCTCTCTGAGAGTTTTCCAGCATTCCTGCGTGGACACCAGCCTCCTTACATAAACAAGTTGGTTATCTTCTAAACACAAGATAATGCTGGCTAAGAGTTGTTCCTCTTCATCTGGCTGAGCTGGAGGGTCACTGACAACTGTCCATAAATCTTCCCTCCTTAGATATTGTTCCATTTTAATGCTCCAAGCCAGATAATTGTTTTCATTTAGACGATTCAGGAGTGGTAAATTACCTGCCGACATACTTGCTGCCATCTCAAATTACTGCACACAGATGTCTTGCTTGCTTTTCAGCTCTCAGCCCCTCCAAGGCACTCAGCAATGACACTCACCGAACTGCAGGTTTGAGAAGTCACTTTTCACCTCCAGGATTCTCACAACATTCTGCCACCTTGCAGGGAGTCCTCTAGGCTGTCTGGGCAGGCTGGGTAGGCTTGGCAGCCCTAGCAGGCTGGGCCCATAACCTGTCAGAGATTGTGATGCACTGCACTCACTGAGCATGTACAGAGTGCAAGCACACAGCAGCGGAATAACAGCAGAGCTCACTGGTAGCAGACAGATGTCCTGGTAGTCAGAAAAACACTCAGACACAGCAGTGTTTCAAACTACTATACTAAGTTTACTGTACAAGTATATACAGAGAAAACAAACATTCATCTAATATCTTCACACAGCATTAACCAGCACCAACTACAACTTCTACAACGTCCCACACTGTTTTTACCACATGCTGTCCCTTTATAGCACTGTGGGCCTATCACAGCGTTGGCTGCACATCTCCCCATGTGTTGCTATGCTCTCCAGCTCACAGGGAAGAGTACCAAATGACCTTGGTCTTTAGTGCTTACCAGCTGCACTTGATTTGGCAACTGTACAGAGTACTTGAGATATCAGTCATCTCATGACTCTTACTTTTTGCTTAGTAACAGAAAAAAATACATTTGCTTTTACATTAAACCAAATAAAATCTTAACAGAGGGTTGTCGCTCAACTAACTGTAGGCTACTACAGAGAACTCGAACAAATTTCCGAGTCCCTTCTTCAGGGTGGGTCCTCCCTTCCTTGCCTCTGGTGGTTGGCTAGCCTGGCAGAGCCCCTCCCACCTCTCATCAGGGCCACCCTCTTGGATCGATGGCGGACTCTTCCGCCTGCCAATTCACGCCCTTCCGCCCCCTCTGAAAGAAGCTGATTTCCCATGGGGGGTAGACGAAGGCGGTATCTGTGCCTGACCCTCCTGGTTGATATGTCTTGGGGAGGTTCTTCACTAGAGAGTCTTGGGGAATTCCCTACCCTGCCCTGTGTCTCAGCTGTTCCTCTCCCAGCCCTGCTTCTGAATCGGAATCTTTAGAGACGCAGCAGGGAGCCTGGGCCCAATCCTGACAGGTCACTTGGCTGGTGCTCGGAGGAGCCATTCCTCCAAGCGCTGGCTGAGTCATGCTGAGTTGTGAGCCTGGGAAATCCCCGATGCAATTTCCCATCAGTGATCAGAGATAACAGTGGGGATTCCTAGGGTGACTCTATAGAAAGGAGGACAAGGCTCCTGTATCTTTAACAGTTGTATAGAAAAGGGAATTTCAGCAGGCGCTGGTTCTTGCCGAATTTTACCCCATTTTCTGTTGCTTGTGTTTTACTCCTCCCCAGATGGTTTTATTGGCTTTTAGCCTCCTGACTTTTATTGGCTAATGTATATTTTCATAATTTTAAGTTTCAGCTACTTTTGGAGTTCTTGCGAGGGCCAAATATTAGGATTTTTAAGAAAATAAAATGTGTGTGTGTGTCGTTTTCATTTTATTACATTCCAGACATTCAAATGGAATCAAATCCTTTAGCAGTTGCAGCATTGAAGACTTCCAAAATTTCATTAAGTTCAAGTCCCCCCATTGCCTTTCTAATCGGCCAGATTTAAAATTGTACCATAGGAAGAAAAGTGAAACAAGAAAACCAGTTTGTGGGAATGGTATTTTGGAGCCTGGAGAGAAGTGTGATTGCGGCTCATTTGAGGTCAGTACCTGAGAAAAGTTTGCTAGGTTTGCTTATTTAAATGTGTATCCTGCCCTATTCCAGAGGCTTGGGATGGGTTGTTAAAAGCAAACAAGAAATCGTACATTTAGAAGAATTCTCAGCCACCGATTGATCCAGCAAACAAGCAATAGGGAGGGAAATGGTTAAGCAGACCTTCTCCACAGTTCCTCCTACTTGAGACTGTGGCTCCTTTGTTGGTGTGTGTGTGGGTGTGTGTTCAAATCACACCACTGGCATATTCATGTGTAATTTGAGCAAAGTTTCAAGGCGATGTTGCCCTCCTTTCCTTCTTCTGTCCCTTGAAATTCCTCTGTTCTTAGTGTAAACACATGACTTGATTTAGCAGGAAAGATTTTAGCAGGTTTCATGTCTGTGCATTAAAATGCCCCGTCAGTCTCAACTCTTAGAATTTCAGCATTTCATTTCGTTCTCTTTGCCGTTCAGGCACTTTACTGATAGCTGATGTGTTTGTGTTTTCAGCAATGTAAGCACAATAAATGTTGCTTGAGCACATGCACATTTCAACGCGGAGCCATATGCAGTAATGAACCCTGCTGTCAAGACTGTATGGTAAGGTGTTCATGTCTGGAATGATGTAGATGCCTGTTCCCTTCACCTTTGCCTTCCCTCAATTTGTCTTGAACTGGCACTGGCATGGCCTTTGAATCCTATCCGGTAAAACCATCACAAACAGAAGGGAAATGTTGGTTCAGTTTGCACTGCACCAGAATTAAAGATGAATGGCTTCTGAAGATGGAATGCCACCTTTGAAGAGTCTCAGTATTGACAGCTACTTTCATCAGGCTTAAACGCTGACTATGGCCTTATCTACACCAAGCAGGATATAGTCGTATGAAAGCGGTATATAAAAGGCAGGAGCCACATTACTGCTTTATAGCAGTATTCAAGTGCACTGACAATTGTTGGGGCCCATTGACACATAGCATATACTGCTTTATCCTGCTTGATGTGGCTCCTGCCTTTTATATACCGCTTTCATACCACTTCCATTCCACTATATCCTGCTTGGTGTAGAACTGGCCATTGTCCTAGGAAAGGGACATAATTTAGGGGTCTCAATAGCATAATTAGCCAGTGTTGTGATCTAGATGGACTTGAGAGGGAAGACTTTCCCAGATTAGAACTCGAGAGGCAAAGTAAATGTAAGAATCAGACTGGAGTTGGATGTTAGAGGAACACATGGCTGTCCCTGAAAATAGCAGCTTGGGTCTGCTGCTTTTCTCTGTCTCTCTCTCTCTCTCTCTCTCTCTCTCTCTCTCTCTCTCTCTCCCCCGGTAACACCTACACATGACATGACATGAGCATTGTGTTGAAATGTCCTGTGCTGCAAGCAGTCTCCAGTGCAGTGGAACAGGAGTGATGAAACTCACCGTGCAATGGTATCAACTCATACATTTTCTATTCCTAGATGTTACAAGGGGAGAGGAGGAGGAGGAGGAGGAGGAGGAGGAGGAGGGGGCAATATAGGAACTGCTGTTCCCAGCAGCAGCCATGCATCTTCTGTCACTCTGAATTCTGATCTTATTGATTATTTATTCAGGATCAAAAGACAGAAGAATCTGGAAGGTGCAATCATTTAACCCTATGTAGGCTTTCTAGCCCAGAGCACAAGAGTTCTTGGAGCGTCATCACATGGGCGGTGGGGGGGGGGGGGAATCGCGTTTCCTTACTGTTGCTTCTCCACCCCTGCATTTGTCCCTCATTACTTCCTCTTCTGCCCAGAGGGGAAAGAGGAAGTAAACAAAGACCACATGGCCCACCCAGGGGCCATTTTCATTGTGCCGCTTTCCCCTGTACACAGCAGGAGATTGCGGCACATTCCATTTTTTAAAAAAAGTCAGATTAAAAGGGGACTATTTTGTGACGGAAACATTAGTGGGAGGTGTACGGGAGGCAGACATCGTCATCTAAAGGACGCACGCACATCCGTAAGTGGGCAGTAGCGAGCGTGCGATAAAGCACTCGTTCGATGAACCTCTTGATGTACAAGTTCGGACAGGGTTAGGACTGGAGTGCTAGGGCAGATCCCTCAGGAGGGCCCAGGCCGACCTTAGGGCTACATAAGCAAAGCACAGGAAGAGTGTCAGTGCAGAGGCAGAGCTGTTCACTGGCCAAGGCCTGAGCAGAGGAGGCTGGGGTAAGGGATGCAGGTAGCCAAGCCCACCAGATCATCAGAGGGCAGGGAAGCAGACTGACAAGAAGAGAGACCCGGAGTGCTTACACACAGAGGGCTTCTAGTACGGCCAGCCGGAAGGCATTGTGCATGGTCATGGGAAACCTGAGAGGAAGATGACCACATGAGGCTTTTATTGTGTGCTTGGGATTGCTCAGGGACATCATTCTCCAGGGCATTTCCCGCTGTTTGCAACCACAGTCGTGAATTTTTCTCATAACAAGGAAAGTCTGATATTTTCTCTCATCCCATAATACAACACCCACACTGTTGTATAATAAAACATAGAAGGGCAGAGTAAAAAAAAAAAATCCCAGAAAAAGGTACCTGTAAAGGAGCCGATCTTAATCCCGCAAAGGATCTGGAAGCAGAAGCCCCAGTAAGGATGTGGGATAAACGCTTCTGATAGAAATGCTCATCGTCTAGACCCCTGCAAAATTCCATGGATGAGGCACAATAAAAGTCTAGTCTGGAAGCATCCCTAGGGAGCTGCACAGAGAAGGCCAGAACCTGTCAGTTACCCAGGCCTAACACAGAGGCATAGATGGCCAGGTCAGGAAGAATACATGGACTGCTGAGAGTGAAGCCATATAGATACACAACACTCATTCTAAGTTGTAGGTCCAAAAAACAATTTTTAGCTCAGTGTGATAGAGCACCCGCTTTGCATGCAGAAAGTTCAAGATTCGATCCCCAGCAGGCCAGGGAAAGAATCCTGCCTGGGAGCTGCTGCCAATCCGTGTCAACAATACTGGGCTAGATGGTCCAAAGGTCTGACTCAGTATAACGCAGCTTTCTATGTTCCTATGCACACTGGGGGCCATAAGATGCTAATCAGGGATTTTTTTAGGGTATGTGTGTGTGTGTATGTGTAAATATTCCATAAAGAGCTCCATCACACCAGCAATCTCTCCCAGCATCCGGCTCCAAGCCTCAGTATAAAACCCAAACCTTGCATCCCAGGCTCGAAAGTCTTTTTTAAAACCATACAACGCCTGAATCTCTGCAGCGGAGCGGAAGAGCGAAAGAGCAGCTCTTCAGGTGAAAGAGGGGGATCATAAGCTTGATGCACTTTTGCCTCAGAGGTAAAAAAAAGGGCAGAGGCAACCAGGTTGGGGGGGGATTAGGTGTGATGGAGGTCCTACTCTTCCTAACATATTTCTCAAAACCCCTATAGAGATAATCAGATATCCATATCATGAACATGGGACTCTTCCTCATAACAAATCAGACCCTTGAGCCCTCTAGCTCCATATACTGCACACTGATCAGCAGCAGCTCTTTTCTGGATTTCATGCAGGGCACTTTCCCAACTCTACCCAGAAATGCCAGGCGTTGACCTTTGGACTTCCTGCATGCAAAGCAGATGCTCTCCAACTGATTCCCTTTTCTTCTTTTCTTTTGGCCTAGTTTAAAACAAGAAACAAAATATGTAGAATATCCATAGATAATACTTGTGATTTTCCGGAGTACTGCAATGGAAGTTCGGCATCCTGCCCAGATGACGTTCATGTCCAAAACGGTTTCAGGTGTGCCTCCAACACGGGCTTCTGTTATGGCGGATCATGTCAGTCACCTGATTTACAGTGTCAGGAACTCTTTGGTGAAAGTAAGTGAAACAACGGCTTCCCAATCCACCACTTCTTTTAAAAATACCGTCCCTTTAAAACAAGCAAATAATTATTTTCTTACGACAGTTAAACACACACCAAGCAAACACCATTGGGGCCAGATTGTGTGTGTGTGTGTGTGTGTGGGGGGCATTTGCACATCTATCCGACTAGGGTGACCCTATGAAAAGGAGGACAGGGCTCCTGTATCTTTAACAGTTCTATAGAGAAGGGAATTTCAGCAGGTGTCATTTGTATATATGCAGAATATGGTGAAAATCCCTCTTAATCACAACAGTTAAAGCTGCAGGAACCCTGCCCTCTTGACCAGATACAAAAGAGGCAGGGCTCCTGCAGCTTTAGCTGTTGGGAAGAACTTACTACAGTCAGCCAAGACTAGGCTGACAACCATTACCCAGAGGACCTTCTCTTCTGCCGCTCCCAGACTGTGAAATGGCCTGCCGGAGGAGACTCATCAACTTAACAGTCTTTTAGAATTTAAGAAAGCTATAAAGACTAATCTCTTCCGACAGGCATATCCAGTGGAATTTTAGAATGTTTTTAGGATGTTTTATTGCTATTTTAATAATGTGTACCATGTTTTTAATCTGTTTTATGTATTATATCATATTTTATACTTACTGCTATTCCCCGCCTTGATCCAAGTGGAGAGACGGGTAAGAAATATTATTATTATTATTATTATTATTATTATTATTATTATTATTGTGATGGAGGGAGTTTCACCATGTTCTGCATATATACAAATAACACCTGCTGAAATTCCCTTCTCTATAGAACTGTTAAAGATACGGGAGCCCTGTCCTCCTTTTTATAGGGTCACCCTATCCGACGTGCTTTTATCAATTTCATACCACTCTCTTCAAAGAATCCTGGGAATTACAGTTTGCTACACATCTCTGACACACACACATACACACACAAACACACACACTACAGATTCCAGAGTTCCAGACTTTCTAGTATACCAGTTGAAGTCTGCAGTAGGGATATACTTAGGATTGGCCAAACATACCTGTTCATCTTTGCTATCTCATTCTAAGGTTGTGAAAATAAGGAGGCACTTTTTACAGTTTTCAGGATGGGGGTGGGGAGTTTTCGGGGACCAGGGGATGGACATTTCAAACCATGAATGGCAAAGGCTTGTCTCCCCTCTTTCCTCTTTCTTAATACCTCCCCTCCACACACACACACACACACACACACACACACACACAGACACTTTTTGCCATTGCCACGATCTGGCAGCCATTTTACCCCACAGCGCCTCCATGGGCATGGAAGGAGGGACCCTACGGCACATCCAGGACCATTGTCAGGGAGGAAAACTGCTGTTTCCGTGGGAGTGTGGAAGACAAGCCTCTGCTAGCGGCGATTTGAAACATACATAATAATGATTTTCTCCTGTTAGTTCTTCTAACCAAGGCCATTTCCATATTTCTAGTGTCAAGAAATGCTCCGCACACATGTTACGAAGAAATTAATAGTCAGACAGATAGATTTGGACACTGCGGGACTGACCCAAGAATGGGATTTAAGACGTGTTCCTTTCGGTAGGTGATTAGGAAACAGGGAAGGAACTGACATACAGTGTTTGTTGGGCAGATCTGTGTGCAGTGGGGTTGGGGGTAGGAATGTGTGGCATATGCCCTGGCGCAGCGGCTCTTTCAAAATATTTTTACCAGTATGTAAGCAACTCAGGGCTACCTGATTAACCACACATATATAAAGGCCTCCCAAAACCAGAAACCGTCATAGAGAAGGCTCAATATTTCACACTTGATATGGGTGATTTCTAAGAAACACTAGGCCTGTTCACAGACGGCACTTCAGGCTCTGTGGTTAGCGAACCTGTGGTTCTGTGGGGTTGGCACTAACCATAAGCCGTGCTGTCGCACACAGTGCTTTAAGCCACGGTGAGAGCTGCTAACCCTGCTGCAGGTGGTCTGACTGGGGTGGGTGAGTGAGTGAGTGAGTGGGGTTTAGCGAAGCGTATCGCACAAGACACCTTGAACCCTGCTGCTTAAACCAAAAGCCTTAACTTGAAGGGTTTAAGGTGTCTCCTGAACAGGCCCAGTCTCTCAGACAAGATTTGTCTTTTAATCTACAAAAGCATCCGCATGAAAGTACTACATACAAAAGCTTGTACGCGCAGAAATTACTTTAAAACCAGTGCTATGGAGGTTCATGCAGAGAAAGGGTGCCTCTACAAGAGCGATCTAAAGCTCTTTCAAGGCACATTACCAAATTTAACTCTACAAGAGCGGAGCGCAAATCAGGGGTCTGGCACGTTTTATCTCCGATTATTCGCGTTTTCGAATGCGCGTTAAATAGCGACTTTTAATTTACCGCGGGAGTTAAAGCGCCTTATGGCCATGTAAACATGCGATTCTCTGCATGTAAACAACTTTAAAGCTCGTTTCATACAGCCCGTAATGCGCTTCACCGCCTCTCGTGAATAGGGATTAGGAGTAAATGCGCTTATCCATATAAGCGCATAATCGGGCAACGGGGCGTCAAAGCCAAATCTTGTAGAGGGGACCTAGGTGGAGTCTGAAAAGAACCTTCAGCATTACGTAATCATGGAGGGTGGTGGGGCAAATGGTCAGGTGGCAATCTGTGATGTGAGGACTATGAAGTTACAATGCCCCGTTTCATCTAACTAATGCTGGGAAGCAGGCATTTTTATGTAAAATTTGCATTGTTTAGCTCAGTCGCCAAGTCCTGCAATTTGGAGGAGAAAACTTGGGATTTGTAAGACATAATCCCAGCTTTTGGCACACAGTGTGACCCTATTCTGTTTTTCAAATGGCTTTGATAGGAACATCAGATGTGGAAAGTTAATTTGCACATATCCATATGCAACTCCTTTTACTAAACTGAAAGTTCCTGTCCTGTATACTCCAACGAAAGTTACGACCTGTATATCTTTGGACCTTAAACAGCTGGAAGGTACCCCAGACCCTATGCTGGTGAAAGACGGTACCAAATGTGGACTTGAAAAAGTAAGGAATACAATCTGGTATGTTGTTGTTATGGTGTTTTTGACAGCGACATCCACAAAAAAAGGAAAGGCAGGTTTTGCCCAGAAGAGCTTAATGTTTTGGCAGCAAAGAGTCAATTGAGGCACGGGCAGAGAGGGGAGAATCAGAGATACAAATGCTATTAGATTTATTATTATTATTATTATTATTATTATCATTATTATTATTATTATCATTATTATCATCATCTATGCAAAGCCTTTATTTAGGTATGTACATATTTAGGCTTCATTTCAGTTGGGGATAATGTGCTGGTTATGACCTATGAAGTCCCAAACGACTTGAGATCAGGCTATATCAAGCACTGCATTCTCCCATGTGAGCTTGCCTGCCTGCCTGAGTTTTAAAATCTTTCAAGGAAGCCTTTCTCTCAGGCCCGCCACCATCAGAGACATGTTTGGGGACACAAGAGAGGGCCTTCTCAGTGGCTGCCCCCTGGCTCTGGACCTCCCTGTGAAGAGAAACTAGGTGAGCTCCCTCTTTGTTGCCCTTCCACTGGCAGACAAAGGTGTCTTTATTCATTCAGGCTGACCAGTAAGCTGGTTTGTTGCTGAAGGGGGTTTGAACTGGTTGGATGCTGTTCATTTCTTGTTATTGCTGTGTTTTGACTGATTTGTTTTTATGTTTTAATATAAAGATATAAAATAAAATGAATGTGTTTACAGAGAAAGAACCAGTGCTTGTTTGAAACTGCTTCCAGTTCTCCTAGGCTGTTTCTACACCAGGCGTTTCACCTGGGATGGCCCCCGGCTGGTCCCTGTGAATCCAAATGACGCACAGGGACTCCCGGGAGTGGGGGCGGGCAGCCATGGGATTTTCCATGGATAAGGGAACCTTGGAAAATCCTGAATCTTCCGTGGTCGCAGGAAGTTCCCGCAATCCCGGGAGATGTGGCCGCCTGACCCGGGTGCTTGTAAGTAAGTACAAATGGGCACAGAGCCGCACCACATGGCTCTGTGCCCATCAGGGAAGGGGGGGGACCAAGTCCACCATCCCCAGGATGGCGGGGGGTCCCCCTTATTTTGCACGTGCTTTTTTGGGGGGGTCATTTACCTTATCGTTGGAGTGCTAGAGCGCTCTTCTCTGCTCCACCCGAACCACAAAATGGCCAGCGCGATGGCTGGGAGCAGCCCGGGTCATCGCACTTCTGTTGAGGATTGAGAGTGCCGATCCTGGAAGCAGCTACTTCTGGGATTGCCCACCCTCCGTCCTCTACACCCCTATGGTTTAGAAAGAGCCTTAAAAATGGTTGGATGTTATTAGCCGTTTTTGCCCCAGGCAACTGGTTGACTGGAAATTTGCGAAGTAGTTTTAACATGGCAAACCTTGAGAGTGGGTGAAGGGAGTAGTAATTCATAATATGTATTGCCAGTGAAACACTGAAGGATCACTTTGCATATAAAGATAAGCAAGGGATCCTGGCTTAATAAACCATGATATGAATGATGTGGGATTATGGTTAAATTTGCCCAAATAAGACAGGATTCATAAACCAACAACTAACCCTGTTGTAAGGCTGGGTTATGATCCTGCCTTGTTTGGGTTCAATTAACTATAATCCTGGATTTGTTCACATCATAGCTGATTAAACTAGTTTGTCCAAATGTGGCCACGGTTTCTTTAAGAATTTTGCACTTACCCTTAAATACGGCAATCCCTCTCTTCCTGCGCTTGCATCCTTTTTTCTCTGGCTTGGCAAATTCTGAAGTCACAGTATTACCAGTTCAGTACAGTCTCCCCTGTGTTAGCTGAACCAAATCTACCTCTGAGCACCTTGTACTCTTTTTCTGTACTCTTATGATGCTCCTATTCATTTGAACTGGGCTCACAGGAGAATGACCTATGGATTGCACCTGTGGAACCCGTTCACTCTTGTCTCCCATTCTGCTGCCTAAAATTTGCCACCTGTGGGCCTTGGTAGAAGACCTGGGTCTGGGAAGGCAGGTCTCCAATGTGGGGGGGGGGAATACAATTTGGAGGTAGAAGCAGCAAGCAGGTGAAAAAGACCCTGGTAAAGCTGATTTATTTTTGAGACGGAACTCGCCGCTATCTCCTGCTGTGTGCAGGAGAAGCAGCACGATCAAAATGGGCTGGGCGCACGTTGTTTCCTTCCTCTTTCCTCTCCCTGAGAAAGAGGAAGTAATGGGCAAAAGCGCAGGTGGAGAAGCGACGGTAAGGAAATGCGATTTTTCCACCCGTGTGATGACGCTCTGATTTGGTCCCGAGAAGGTTAGCTCAGCTCATGGTTAGGCTGCCTCTGAGCTTATGCAGCCTAAGGAATTGTTGGCCTGGTCTATCCAGAAAAATTCAGCCACCCTATTAACACAGCCACAGGAAGCCAAGACTTATTTCCTGGCAATTAATATCTGATGGTAACATAGACGGGGGCGGGGGCAGGGGGAGGAGGTGCAGCCAAAGGCCTCCTCAAGAGCATTGATTCTTCTGAAAATTGAAAAATGTTGTTGTTATTATGATTATTATTATTATTAGGTTTGTATGAGACAAGTCTGTGAAAAATCTAGCATCCTGAAGTACGATTGTGACCCTAAGAAAAAATGCTCTGGGCACGGAGTAAGTAAAATGAATGTCCTATTTCCTGTGTTGGTGTTTTTACTGTCAAGGGAGGAGGCGTTTTTCCCTCAGGAACCCAACCGTCTTCTCTGTCTGCGGCTTGGGCCCAGTGGAGTCCTGATGCGGTGGTGCAGACTGTGCCGCCTCAGACCGTGGGTGGGGAATTGCGTGTTGCCCTCCCTCGCTCCAAGCGCTGAGGCAGCCCCACGGGACGCAGGACAGACCTTTAAACCAGAGGTGTTCAACATTTCCCGGCCCGAGGGCCGAATTCCATTTCGGAGAAGCTTTTGGGGGCCATGTTCCAGTGGTGGGCGGGGCCAAAAGCCAAAAGGGGCAGGGCCAAAATGCCGGCATGTTTTAGCTTCAGTCTCTTACTGCCAGTAACTGAATGATAGGAGAGGCATTTCAAAATGCACAAAAGCTGGGAAACACCAAATGATTGGAGTTTAGGGGAAAAGGGGGATGGGCCAGGGGAAGGGACGTGGCCTTCTGGAGGGTTGGATTTGGCCCCCCGGCTAAGAAGTTCTGCACTGTTACTTTAAAGCATTTTACAGGATGCTCAAAGCTGAGTTATAGCAGCATTCAACTAACAGGATGGGGCCACAAAATAAATACACTCAGATATGATAACAACAGGATGCTGAAGAATGTGTTTTTTTTCAGGCACTAGAAATACAGAGTGCGTTGAATTAAGTCGACAATCTGGCCATTGGTCCAGCTGACTCCCATCACACCTCCCTCCTCACATGCTCATTTTCTACCTGCAGGACTTTTTTTTTCTGCTGGGAGAAACATTCAGACATGCAAGTCTTTACCTGATGTCTTAAGTGGTATAGCCTAGACCAACCTTCTCCAACATTATGCCCTTCAGATGCTTTGGACTACAACTCCCAGCATTCCTGACCATTGGCCATGCTGGCTGCGGCTGATGGGAGTTGAAATCCAAAACATCTGGAGGGTCCCCAGTTGGGGAAGGCTGGCCTTAGACCCAGGTTTACCACCTCTGCTGTTGTTTGTGCGAACAAGGCCCCAGGTTACACATGTTAAATTTTATTTTATGTGGTGGACTAGGACTTGGGCCCTGTTCAGGAATTAACAAGAAAAAGAACCATTTTTTTCTCGAAGCCGGGCGGGCAACCTGCGGCCCTCCAGATGTTTTACAACTCCTGGTAGTCCCTGTCAAGAGAATGTAAACCACTGTCCTCTTGCCGTGGCAGGTAGTCCCCGTCCCGCCACCCGGTTCCCCAGCCAAAGCTGGCTTGAGCCAACGCTGGAAATAACCACACAGAATTTAAGGACCAAAGCAAGTTTATTTACACACTATTCTAAGTTAAGGCCTTGGTCAAAACACACCTCCTTAAACACAGCTAAGAGCTAAAGCAGGGAAAGGTTATTGGAAAAGGGGGGGAAAGGGGTGTGTGTGTGAGAAAGGAATGAGGTAGGTATGGTAGTAGCAGCACAAATAGACACAAGTCATAAAACAATTGGGTCCCCAATCAATTAGGCACACTCTTAAAAGTGCTAAGCAACCCCAAACCGAGCAGGCTTGTAAAACAATAAAAATCTATCTAACACCCGGCTGAATCCGGCCGGCCGGAGATCACCTCTTCGCAGTGCCTTGGCCCGAAGAGAGATGAAACCACCGCCTTAGACCTTCGTTTTTTCTATCCTCCTCCCAGGCAGGCCCTCCCCCTTGTTAGCCTGGGAAACCAGTCCTCCCTAATTCCTTTCAGCTGAAAGTCGTTGGGAGCTCGTTAGCCAGAGCACCTGTTTCTCCCGGGCTGGTACCAGGCAAGATAACCAGCCCAGAACAATATCAACAACTGAGCTCATCTAATTCCTTCCCCCCCTGAGAGGCAAGGTTTTTCGAAATCCCATGTCCTTCACAGTCCCAGCCAACATAACCAGTGGTAGGGAATGATGGGAGTTTTGGGCCAAACACCTGGAAGGCCACAAGTTGCCCACCCTGTCATAAAGCACGTTCTTTGTTTTTAACACCCAAGCATGGAATGAACGTTGTTCTCCTCACATCTTTGTCGTCTCAGCTGTGTAACAACAAAAAAAACTGCCACTGCAATCCAGGATGGGCCCCCCCAAATTGCAAAACCAAAGGAAGCGTCTTGGGAGGAAGCATTGACAGTGGCCTTCGCATTCTGGAATCTGGTTAGTAAGTTTCTCCCGTCTTCAAGGAAATGGCTCTGGTGCAGCCGTCTCCAGTCTTTTCAGGGCCCACTTTTCACCACGTCACACTGGGGTTTGGTTTTCATCACATACATGTGAGATGTGCAATATTACTATTATATATTTTATGTTTAGAGCAGGAGAGGGGAAATGTTTTTGGGGCCGTATTCTTTCAGAGGAAAGTGGTCCAGAGGGATGCGCACCTTCTCTCATTGAAAGTGCTCTCTATGCAGCCTCCCACCCCCCCACTCCCCGGTACCTCCCGTACCTTCAATAAAGCTGCTGCAAGGAAAAAATTCCCCACTTCCCAGCAACAGTATAGGAAGGAGTAGTAGGGTTATTATCTCCCCCATCACGGGAATGATAACACTGTTGATTTCAAAGGTGCGGTTCCCTCTGCGATTGATGCAAGAGAGTAGATGAGCAGATGTAGAGTGCCTGACTATATCTACACTGAGAAATAAACGTCACCTGCAGATACACTTTATGGTGATTTCCAGGCCATGGTGATTTAGATTTAGGGACCTGATTTTGACTGGGAAACTAGCATGAGGAGATGAAAAGGTTCAATATCTGCACCCCACACCCCACTGCCCTGATTAAGAGCTCCATCAGACCGGGGGGGGGGGGGGAGGGGGAATCACGCTTCCCTACCGCTTTTGTTGCTCAGGGAGAGGAAAGAAGAAGTAAACAACGGGCCTGTGACCCATACGGTGTGCCGTTTTTATCGCGCGGCTTCTCCTGCACACAGCAGGAGTTAGCGGCAAGTTCCATCTCTAAAAATAAAGTGGGCTCACGAGGGTCTTTTTTTGGCATGGGAAGAAGGCTAGAAGGGGCGGGAGACGCACAGGGAGGTGTTCCCAGTAACAAGCGTGCAATGAAACACTCGTCTGATGACGCTCTGTATTAGCAGTTGCCCAGGATCTTTAGTTTACTCTGCAGTTATGAGATAAAAAGTGATCAAAGGAGGAGATAACAATTGCCCCTGGGTCCCTGACCTCACCATAGTTTAGGTATGAAAAGTGAAAGCCAGTGTGGTTTAGTGGCTAGAGTGTTGGACTAGGAGTTGGGAGACAATAATAATATTAATATTATTCCTGAATCTGTCAAAGACAGCATGACTTGGCAAAGCCTGTCATGTCCATCTTGAAAAACCGCCATGAGCAAGAAATAATAATAATAATAATAATAATAATAATAATAATAATAATATAGGGTTCTAAGTAGGTGAGAGGCTTTTTTGTTTTGTTTTTAGAACCCTCCAACAAATATTAGTAGGCTCCCCAGGACATCAGAGCTGGTTTCTTTGAGGACTAGGCTCAGGTTGAAGAAATGCTGCTCACCTAAACATGTGTGTGTGTGTGTGCGCATGCGCACCCCACTGTGAACAAACATGCATAGGATTGGGCAACATCTGGCTCAGTGGGTGGTCGCTTGGAGGCAATTCCCGCTCAACCTTTATGACCAGGCAATTGGTTTGTGAGTTCACCCTGCTTTCATTCTTGTGTCAAGCCCCTGTGAAATCTGTTTCCATCTAGATCTTGCAGAAAGAGTTGTAGAAGACAGCTTGCGGAGGTGGATACTGCTCAGCATATTTCTGTTTCTCCCCATTGTAATTGGATCAACTGTCCTGGCTGTCAAGTGGAAACGAATCAGCAAATACTGCTTTGAAGAGTTTGACTCGCAAGACGACACTGAGTAAGTAGCTTTGCCCGTGCTTCACCAGAGCCTGCCCTGGGAAGATCTGAAATCTTCCCAAGCACCCATCATCTGCACAGAGTGACTTGCAACGAAGCCTTACACTGTAGAGTGCGCCTGTAGTGTTCCAGGCCAGAAGCCGTACGCTCTGCCACGATGCTCCCATTTCCCCTCCCACCTGGTTTCCTGTTTCCCCATCCCACCCCAAACACACATCCAGCATTCTGTGGCCAATGGACACCCTCTGTCCTCATTGCGCTGATCTGAGGTTCTCTCCCCCCTCCCCCCCATTAGAGTTTATTTGCAAGGATGTTTTTGTACCTCTGCAAACCGTGGAGATCCCCTAAGTCTGCTGATGCTACCTTCTTTTATGCGTGGTCCCATTTTGGCTACATACATGCAAGCAAAGATTTGAAATCAGTGTTAGTATATAAAGATGATGATGATGATGATGATGATGAGCTTCCTGGCTGTGAAGTGAACCTGACATCATGACTGACAAATCTGATGTGTCTGTTTTAATGATCACTCAGTGGCTGAATTTGGACAACACGATAGTCAGCGGTGGGGTAATAATCAACTTTACAGTTGTTCATCTAGGGGGTACTCCCCACACAACATGGTGTGGGGTGGGGTGGATTAGGATCAGCTGTGGTGTGGATTAGGATCAGCGCTGAGTTGACTATGGCAGTATTCGGACGACACGATAGTCAATACAACTGATGATTGTTTCCTCCCACCCCCACCCCAGTTGTTTATTGTGTCGTCCGAATTCAGCCACTCAGTACAATAGCCTGTTTAGAGCTTGGTTCACCCAGTCCTGTCTTTGATCCCCACAGGCATAGAGGCTTTCCGTGCATAAATGGAAGGAATAAGGTAGAATGGTGTCGTATTTTAATAACTCTTGGTCTGGGAAGCCTGCCAACTTCCTTATCTAAGAATGTCTGGGAAAGACGCCAGCCCTTAATTGTTTAAAGGGTTTTTATTTGCATTCAGAAAGTCCATTTACCAAAGCCAGGGTCACGCCAGTAGTTCCGTCAGTCCAAATGTCGAAGCCAAAGGTCAAACCAGGTTTTACAGAAGTTCAGGGTCCAAAGCAAAACAGTCAAGCCGGGTGTTCAGTCCACAGGTTCTGATCCAGAATTACGCAGGATGTCAAGAGCCGAATACGTCGGTTGTTCTCAACGAATCTTAGCTTCTGCCTCCTCCCACTTTATCCTTGCTTGAGCCTGTCCACAGCTGCGTGCCATTCCTTCGTTATCTTATTTAAGGCTTGCGTCAGCTGGGCTCTGTTTTCGCAATCTCATGCTGCGTCTTGTGGGCCGAGCTTGCTCTGAACGTTTGAGCTGCCGCCTTTGCTGGGGAGTTACTGGACAAACCCCTTCAGGCCCCGAATCTTCCTCATTAGAAACGGGGAGGGAGAGGGTGGCTTTCCTGGGGCTCTTCTGAGGAACCTCCCTGCTGTTCCTCCTCCTCCGGTAAGTTCTGGGGAATGGGCAAAGCTGCAGTTTCTGTCCCTTCTTCCTCCTTAGAGGAAGATTCTTCAGACTGCCTCATGACAAATGGGTAGTGACAAACCAAACCAAGCCTGCCCACCCAACGCACTCATCCTTCCAGCATCCCTCCAGAAGCTGTCAGATGTTTCTTTCAACTTCCCATGCCTGGAAAACAAAGAAAGAAATTCCATGACATCAGAATCCCTCCATTTCTGTCCATGTGGACAATTGATACCTTGCTTCATTTGGATTTCCCCCAAAGCCATGAGTTGTTAGGAAGCATGAAACTTTGGAGTTTGGGGATGAATTCCTGTTCTTCCAGGAGCCTATCTACACTACTGCTTTAAAACGGTTTATGACAGTTTTAAATCAGTTAACCGGTTTAAAACTGTTATAAACTGCTTTAAAGCAGTAGTGTAGATAGGCTCTAGGACAATGCAACGATTCCCCAGAAACTGATCTCTTTCAGGGTAGCCGTTCTAAGGAGATCCATTATTGAATCTACGTGTGTGTGTGTGTGTGTGTGTGTGTCTAGAACCCCAAGGTCCACCAATTGGACTCAAATAAAAAAGTACTGGCTTACAGGCCAGATGAACACATACTCAGCCCAGGAATTCATTTTCACTACCAGAATTGAGCCCACAGTTTCTCCCCCAACCATTCTTCATTTCCATGGCTTAATTTGGTGGTGGAGGAGCCTTTTTCATGTGAAAGTATTGTTAAATAATTGGGAGTCAGAAACCCTTGCTGATCTCCTGTAAATCACCCAGAGTTCTATCAGTCTTCACCTCCCCACTGGATTCTACGGTATCAAACTGCATTTTAAGTAGTCTTTATTCTCATTGCATTCTAGATCTTATTCTAGATCAGAAGAATTCAGTACGTCAGACAAAACAAGGTAGGCTTCCTGTAATATAAACCCCAGTAATGTGTTTTCTATAACAAGAATACCAAACATCTATTCATACAAATGAAACACTGTCTTTCCATAGCTGGCTGCACAAGCCTTTTATTTTTGTGTGATGTTTCAAATACGATTTTGTTTTTAATCTGTATTTTATTGTTGGTCAACTTGAGCACCAATTTTTGGTAAAAAGGTGGGATATACATTAAATAGACCAATATATCATGGAGCATGTACTCCACTGCCCTCCACCAAACCAGGTGCACAGAAACTGCAGGACGAGCCCTGGTCTGGTGGAACAGTTTCTGGTTTGAATCCATGGTACAATCCCCACACTAGGGCCTCCATCACACCAGCGATTTACTGCACTCTTGCCATGCCTGACGTGTGGATTTGCAGCATATGAAGCTGTTCCTGTCCTGCTGACACCCCGCCTCTCCCAGAATGCTAAAAGTCTGGATTATTTTCCCTAAATGCATTAAAGGTGCCCTAAGCCTCCGTGTAGTTTTAAAGGAACTGGGGGCTTGAATGGATTGCATCAGGTCCTGGCAGGGAAAAGCAATCTCTCCCAGCAGCCGGCTCCAAGCCTCAGTATAAAACCCAAACCTTGCATCCCAGGCTCCAAACTGTTTTTTAAAATCATACAATGCCTGAATCTCTGCAGAGACAGGATTGTACTCCCTCATGCTCCCAAAGAGCCAGACTAAAGGGTCCTTCCATTTTTGCCTGGGAGAAAGGCGGTCTGGTTGAAGTGCTCATCTGCCAGGACCTGACTGGAGGAAGCAAGAGAAGGGGAGGGGTGGAGTGGAGTGGAAGAGCTAAGGAGAGAAGGAGCGAAAGAGCAGCTCTTCAGGTGAAAGGGATCGTAAGCTTGATGCGCTTTTGCCTCAGAGTTAAAAAAAAAGTGGAGGCAAACAAGATGAGGGGGATTAGGTGTGATGGAGGCCTTGGAAAGGCTGGAGCCCCCCCCCCCCCCCACTTGAGCCTATCAGTATTCCTGCTCTTTTGGCTCACCCTATCAACCGATGTGAACAATCCAGACCACCCCCTCTATTTTGCTGGATGGAAAAACTGTGCTGGAAGAACATCCCAGCAGGACTCACTACCTTTTCCCACCCTCACACTCCCAACTGACCACCTCATGGCAGCAGCCCCTACCCACCTCGTTACTCCCATGGTCCAGAGAACCCGAATAAGTGGAGAGAGGAAAGGCTTCGCTGCTCCTGAGCCCATCAAGCACTCTGGCCCCCTGAGTGCCATCTGTGGCTGTCTGAAGCCCGTTTTCCCTGGGGGGGGGGGGAGGAAAGGGCACCCTATCCAGTGACCCCCATCAAACATAGAAAAGACACATGCTGCACCGTGACAGTCTTTATTAAGCAGCCCTGGGGATGGAATGGAACTTGCAAAGATCATGAGA
The DNA here is from genome assembly GCA_029215795.1 of Anniella stebbinsi. Classification (NCBI taxonomy): domain Eukaryota; kingdom Metazoa; phylum Chordata; class Lepidosauria; order Squamata; family Anniellidae; genus Anniella; species Anniella stebbinsi. The sequence goes on from JARDYH010000002.1 coordinate 133,396,119, forward strand.
CATGTACGGGGCAGCCAAACAGTCACCCCAAGCAGGTTCCTTTGCCTTGGGCAGCGGCCCTATAGGCAGCAGGGTAGCAGGTGCAGCGTCCCTTACGCCACCGGCCCCGTATTAGGGGCATCTTCACCTGTTGCATAACTGCCTGACATGAAGCACGTAGGTTAACAACCCCGCGGAGGAACAGCTGGTCAATACTGTTGGTAAGCGGGGGGACTCCAGCCTTTATCACACCTACCCATTTTGCTTCTGCGGGTTCCCCCTCCGTTTCCTATGCGAGTGGAACCCTTTGATCACACGTGGTCAGTTTTGCTCCAATACCTCAGCTAATCCTGCAGAGGAGGGGAGAAAACGGACCATCCCCGTTCAGGGATATTTCAAAAGAGGAAGGAAAAAAGGAGCACTCAGGGCACAAGAGCAGTTCGAGGGGGATGACGTCATGTGAAAGAACTGGGTCAAAGTCGCGGCAGGTGTGGATCAAACCGCCCGTGTGATAAAGCCCTCCCTCGTGGCCTGCACAGAACAGGGTGCAGGATAAATCTTGGCCTCTTAGTTAGCGGGAAACTACTAAAGCTACAGCAGGCAGGAAGCATTGATAATCTCCCTACAGCAACCCCAAAGCTTTTCTAAAGAAAGAGGAATTTTGTTGACCTTCTGAAGGTCAGGTGGGATCCCCCGGGCAGGCTTTTAGGGCTGGCAGTTCTAGGGCGAGCTTTTCGATGGCACACCTAAAATAGACCAGTGACAGGTTTGGGTAGGGAGGTTATTCCAGAACAGCAGCGGCACAACAGGCAAAGCTCTGCACTGCTAGATCTCGCCTCTCAAAGAAAACCTTAAAGATGAATGTGGGGTGGAAAGGAGCTGGTATGGGAGGGAGAAGTTCTCGCTGATCCTTCTTCTTCGTGGTCTCTGTGCATCACACATATATGGGCTTCTGCGCCTGCGCGGAGGCTCGATTCAGGAGAACTTCTATAGCAATTAGTTACTTTTAGGCGGGAACCCCTCCCCCACCGGCGAGTGCGCATGCGTGGGAGTGTTCCCGCCTCATACCTCAGTTCTTCTTCGACCGCCATCGCGGCTGCATCGTCGAGAACTTCGTCTTCAGACTTCTGTAGTGAAAAAGAGAAAAGAAAGAAAGATAAGAACTTTGGTTATTGATATTTACCTTCGGGTATCCCTCTCCTCTTATGGCCCTCCAGGCCCCCTTTAAAAAGTGTGTCCGTTGTGGTAGCAAGCTACCACCCTCCGACGGCCACAGTCTTTGTCTTTTCTGTTTGGGAGAAAGCCACAAGGTCACTTTGTGCGGGAATTGTCAGGCCTTCTCCAAACAAACAAGGAAACATTGGGCGGACAAGCTAAGGGCTGAGCTTTGGTCAAAGGCCTTAGCGGTGACAGATTCCACAACAATGGGATCCCCAACGGCTACCTCAGCTCGTGACCTGGTCATCCTGTTGGTACCAGCCTCGCCAGCCAGCTCCCAACATAGTGGAGCCCAAAGGGATGCGCCCACCTTACCGGGCAAATCTCCTTCTATCACAGCGTCAAAGATACCCTCACGTAAGGGTTTAGCGCCAAGGATGCCTGAACAGCACCAAAAGAAAAAGAAAAAGCGAAAATACGACACCGACAAGGTTCACTGCTCAACACCGAGGCTCGATATCGAACCACCGTCTTCGACGCCGACACTCCCCACCTTGGCACCGATGCCAAAACCGCCCACCGTACAGGCAGCGCCTAATAGGTCTCCTACGGTGACTTCGATACTGAGAGACAGCACGTCATCGAGGAGACAGTCTTCCTCCTCCTCCTTTAGACTCGATTTCGAGCTGTGCCGCCCCACACCAACAGTACTCACGGAGCAGGAACGCACCTCGACACCGAGGCCACGTGTCGCCACCGTACAGCACTCGACACTGAGGCACGATACGGACGCCGGACACTGCTCGACACCGACACACCGGGTCGATGTCGTACAGCGCTTGACACCGAGACGCGACAGCAACACTGCACACCGCTCGACACCGAGGCACGACGTCGACACCGTTCACCGTTCGACACTGACGCGGTGAGAAACATGCTTTTCAGAAGGAGACATACAGGACTCTCCTCAATCCGTCCTGGCACAGGAGCACATGACGACGCTCCCTCCAACCTTGTCTTCTCCGTTTCGTCAAGACCACTACAGGGGTCACCCGCGGCACCGAGACACGGCGTACTGCTCCCATTCCCCGGCCTCTGATTGGGATAGGCGCTCTCAGGCCTCCCAATCGTCCGGACATCGCTTTACACCAAGGAGAGACCTCACGGAAGATCAGCACTCCGTCACCAACCAACAGGCAGCTATCGCTAGACCTCCCAGGGCTTCGCCCCCGTTGCCGGTAGCGTCGAGAGCCACACACTCTCCCTCACATCCCTACTTACCTAGGTATGCGCAGCGCTACCATTCTGATTTGGATTCAGACAGTTACTGCTCCGACTCCTCGTCCTCAGCCTCAGTGTTCCAATCTGCACCTTCGCCTGACGATTTAGTCGCTTGCCAGGAACCAGTCTCCCCGTCGGACGACTTTGGCTCTTTCTCCGATCTGGTCCAACGCATGGCAAAATCTCTGGGCCTAGCAACACAGCAAGCAGAACAGCAGGTCATCGATAACATTTATGACGTCCTCCAAGCTGAGTCCGCTTCAACACCAGCTATCCCATTCATCCCGACCCTCCTACAAACTTTCAAACAAGCCTGGAAAACCCCAGCTTCTCTGGTACCCACTTCAAAGCGCCTTGAGAACATGTATAAAATCCTGGACAAGGAAACAGAGTTCCTTGTCACTCATCCTCCACTGAATTCTGTGGTGGTGGAAGCCTCTCAAGGACGCTCCCAGAAGGCACACTCGGCGCCTCTAGATAAGGAGGGACGGAAATTGGACCTGATGGGACGCCAAATCTACTCCACGGCGGCACTTAACCTCAAAATCTCAAACTACCAGGCAACTATGGCCCGTTACCATCTCTTCCTTTGGGAGAAAATGGGATCCCTCTGCAACCATCTAGAGGGAACTGGCACGTGTGTTCCAAACAGAGGCAGTCCACCTGGCCAAGCAAGAGCTACACACAGCCCAACATCAGACGGACTGTGGCACGAAACTATTGGTTAGTGCCATAAGTTTACGCAGGCATGCATGGCTACGTTTGGTGGGCCTCTCGCAAGCAGCCTGCACGAGAATAGACAACCTCCCGTTCGACGGGGTCGGCCTCTTCCATTCTACGACAGATGACGCCATGGACACGGTCCAGAAGGCCAAGACCACGGCCAAGAAAATGGGGTTAACAACTTATCCGCATCACTCAAAGGCGAAGCGATGGTCCCGCCAACCTTTTCTGGCTGCCAGCAAATACCAAGGCGACTGGACGCCCTTTAGACAACAAACTCAGCAGCAATCCCAGTCATCCCAGAATAAGCGCCACCCATTCTCGTCGACTAAATTCCGTCCCCAACGGAAAAAAGGGGACTATGGAGACAGGTGTCGCCCCTGACTCCACTTCTGCCAATTTCCCAACCTTTGGGAACCGACTTGCCCCCTTTCTATCGATGTGGCAAAACATTACATCAGACGCCTGGGTCCTTTCGATCATAAAGAACGGGTATTACATCGAGTTCGACACACTACCACCGTCGGGGTTTTTTCAGACAACAAAACTGTCCGTTCCTCTCATAGCAGAGATAACCATTCTGCTAGAATGAATTGATTATTTACGGTCAATAAACCAACACACTCTGCTAGAAAAAGGCGCCATTGTGCCTGTACCACCAGCACAAAAATACCAAGGCTTCTATTCCAGGTATTTCACTGCCCCAAAGCCAGATGGCGGATGCTGACCAATCTTGGATCTCAGAGATGTCAATGCATTCATTGCCACGAGAAAGTTTCGCATAGCATCGATCGCCACAATACTCCCTCTGTTACCTGGAAACGCTTGGTTCGCTTCCATAGACCTCCAGGACGCCTATTTCCACATCGATATTCACAGGGCAAGTCAACGCTTCCTCAGGTTCGCCATAGGCCACCATCCGTTTCAGTTCATAAAATTTTTATTACAGCCTATTGGCCAGTAGTACATAATTTAAAAATACATAATAAGGACTGGTATTAAAACACTTAAAATAGAAAACATTGGTGAGCTAAACATAGGACTCACCCCTTAAAAAGTAAAATACATTGCAGTAATTATATGAGTAAAAGGGCTACTAAACCTAGCCCCACCTCGTCAGCCTCTTCAGCCAGCATGCAGCCTGTCAGTCGTACTGCAGGCACTGACTACAAAACCATTCGAACCGCTGGCGAGCACTGACCTCAGAATCCTTACCTTGAAGGTCCTCTTTTTAGTGGCCATAACATCGGCGCGCAGAGCTTGCGAGCTCGCTGCCCTACGAATGGATGAACCCTACCTCATCTTCCATAGGGATAAGGTGATCTTGCGACCCGACGTTCAGTTCCTCCCAAAGGTCATCTCAGCATTCCATATCAATCAGACATCATCCTCCCAGCGTTCTTCCCATCCCCAGCAACGATCCTGGAACAGACGCTACACACACTGGACGTTCGCAGAGCCCTAGCCTTCTATAAGGCTCGTACTGAGTCTTTTCGTGCAACCAAGCGCCTTTTTGTCTGCTATGGAACTGCAAAAAAGGGACAGCCCGCCTCTTCGCAGCGTCTAGCAGTTTGGCAAACGCAACCCATCTCTCTGGCTTACCAAATAGCACGACTCGAACCACCAGCTCCGCTCAGAGCTCATTCAACCCGGGCAATCGCTACGTCGTCAGTGTTCCAACGAGGTGTGCCGATTCCTGAAATCTGCCGCACAGCTACTTGGTCCACACCTCTCATCTTCGCCCAGCACTACCGACTGGACGTAAGGTCCCGGGCAGACTGCTCTTTTGGCAGAGCCGTCCTTTCGTCCATCTGCACCTAGCGCCAGGCTCCTGACATAGGGGTAAGTGAGCTTGCTAATTGCCCATATATGTGTGATGCACAGAGACCACGAAGAAGAAGGACAGGTTGCTTACCTGTAACTGTTGTTCTTCAAGTGGTCATCTGTGCAGTCACACAACCCACCTGCCATCCCCTCTGGGAAGGATTGGGTTGGACTGTAAGAATTTAGCCATTATACTTCAGCCTGAACCTCTCCGTGGGGTCTCAGAAGAACTGAGGTATGAGGCGGGAACCCTCCCACACATGCGCACTCGCTGGTGGGGGAGAGGTTCCTGCCTAAAAGTAACTAATTGCTATAGAAGTTCTCCCGAACCGGGCCTCCGCGCAGGTGCAGAAGCCCATATATGTGTGACTGCACAGATGACCACTCGAAGAACAACAGTTACAGGTAAACAACCTGTCCTTTCTCCACCTTTTCTGGTGGCACCATTACCTGAGACTCTTTAGTCATCAGTCTTTACGATGCTAAGGAACGGGTACCACCCCCTTAAAAAAAAAAGCCCGACACACTCTTTCGTTGCCGATTCTCATCACAGTGTTGCTCTAACCTGCCTCGTCTCCTCCTCTTTCCCCCCCCACTCTTTTGCCGTGATGTGTGTGAATAGCACCAGCACCCACCCAGACCTGATATGACCAGACCGGGGCTGAGCTCCTGCTGCGCAGGGAAGAAAAGAGAGCGCAAGATCGCTGCGCCCTCGTGTGTTGATGCATGCCTTGTAGCCGCTTAATAAACTACTGCCTGCATATTAAAGCTTGGGTGACAAGTGGTCTCTGAATGCGTTTGCAGGTCGCTCTTTGCATTGTGTGTACAACGGGCACAGGGCCGGCAGCGGGGTCGGTGGCAGAGATTGGCACCGTTGAGCACCTTCCAAGGCCCACAGCCCAACTTGGGGCCGGCTACCACGTCCAGGAGCCTGCTAGCCCCACTGTCCCATCTCCTTGCTGTTGTAACCTCTTCCCTTGCCCTCCCCAAGCAAGCGAGTGAGAAAAAGGAGCGCCAAGGTCCACGCATTTGCCTTTCTGTTCCTGGAACAAGGTGCCTGTTGCAGCGGGGATGACTTCAAAGGCAGCGGGCATCCCTTTCCCCTGATATGTCCCCACCACTCCATTTACTCCCCAGCTCTCCTTCACAGGGTGGGTTTTATTTAGTTTTATTTATTTATTTATTACATTTGTAATAAATAAATTACAAATGTAAACCGCTCTCTGGGCGGTTTACATAGGATTAAAAACAATTTAAAACAATACAAAAATTAAAACAGCAAAAACATACAACATACACACAATCTGTACATTTAAAACCACTACAACACTTCAAAAAAGCAAAAAACAAAACAAAACCCCAAAACAAAACAGAACAAAAAACCAAACAAACCCAGGTTCCTCAGATATTGCCAAATGCCTGAGAGAAGAGGAAAGTCTTGACCTGGTGCCGAAAAGATAACAATGTTGGCGCCAGGTTAAATCCTTGCTCTCTTAATAATGGCCTTCGCCACCCTCACGCTCCCAAAACTAGTCTTTCCTGGAGCCTCCCTTGGATTGGGACCGAGGGAGAGGAAAGCATATTGGGGGGGGGGGGGCAGCCACAGCAGCGAGGAGAGATGGGGCTTGAGTCAGGGAGGAGAGCATCTTGCCCAGTGGGCCCTCAAAACCTGAGACCAGCACTGGCAACGGACGTGCCCTACGGCGCAAGGTGTGACAGAGCCCATAAACGTTTGAAAGAAGTCCGCAAGGCGTCCCAGCGATGACTTGTCCAGCTGCTTGTAGTGGTGGACAGGGCAATGAGGGCCAAACCACTCACGAGGCAGGAGCCCCCTGACCAGTCTGCCAGCCAGGTTTCTTCCTTCCTTTTACTGAAAGGCAGCTGGAGTGGGCCGGGGGGGGGGGGGGGAGGGCTTGAATTTGATTGGAGCTGCAGCTGGGGGTGGGTAGGAGGGAGGGGTGTGCAGAAGGAGGGCTTAACTTCCCTTGCATGCTGGCTTTCTGATCAAACCCCCCCTCCCAGCTGCTCCCCCCTCCCCAAGGTTAAAGATATAAAAGGCATGGGGGGAGTGGTTTTGTTTGGGAAAACAGGTTGTTGCGAAAGGGTTAAGCGTTCCTAATAAACTCAATTTACAAGCATCAAGCTATTCAAAGTTAAGAACATAGAAGAGCCCTGCTGGATCGGACCCAGGGTCCATCTAGTCCAGCATTCTGTTCACACAGTGGACAACCAGCTGTCCATGGGAAACCCACAAGCAAGACAGGTGCAACGGCAGCCTCCAACCCATGTTCCCCAGCAACTGATGTACACAGGCATCCTGCCTCTGATGCTGTGGAGGTAGCACATGGCCATCAGGGCTAGAATCCATTGCGGTGGGAGAGCAGGAGTTCTCCCATATCGCATCCGGTTTGTCCTTCATTTAAAACTGCTTCTGGCCACTAAAAATCAGAGAGATGTAGGAGATGTATGCATTAAGGCACAAACAACTATCCTTTTTGTGAATTTATATTACATACGGTGTAATGATAAAACTCCAAAATGCAGGGAAGGAGGTACATTATTATATATATATTTTTGCAGTGTAGGCATACATGTGTGTACACACAGCTACCTCTTTGATCCAGTCTCTTCCAAATTGGATTATTTTTACCCAGTACCACATCCTGAACATCCCAGCCTGCTTTCTCGAACTCAGAGAGGCTGGGCGAAGCTGCAGGGAGGGCGCTGAGGCTCATTGTGGTAGGGCCTCAGGTCCTGGATGCTACTTTGCATATGCTTAGAAGCATCCAGGGATGCTTGGACCCATAGGAAGTATCGGCTAATGTTACAGTGACTGGCCATTGCCTCCACAGTCCCAGACGCAGAGAACTTCACCTTGTATGTAACTGTGAAAAGGTGCATGCTCTACGGTGGTGGTGGTGGGGGTGGGGGGAAGAGAAGGCATCCTAAATCGTATGTTCCAGCTCTCCCTGTTTAACTTAGGACAGCCCCAACTTTCTGATCCCGTTTCTGGTAATCTGTGAAAGAAAGGAAAAAGGGGGGACGGACACTTTTGTGTCCTTGACTTGATAGGGTCTCCACCAACTTCCTCCCCCTGGGTCTCTAGAAGACAAACTCGTCTCTTCGTGGGAGGAAGCGCATCTCGACTGCGGCGCGCTTACACGTGAGTTTACACCCATCCAGGAAGGGGAGACCGCGCGCGCCTTCAACCGCAGTGGTTGGATCGGCTCCATTGACCCTCAGACAGCGGCCTCCCCCTGCCTGCGCTTTTTAACGCACTACCACCCCCCAAAAAGGTCCCCGTCCCGCTCCGCCTGGGCTGGACCTCTGCAGTGGGCGGCGTGAACGCGCGTCTCTGCCGCGGCCGTTCTCGTTGCTGCGCGCCCGTTACTGGTCGGCGGGAGCTGCGGCTTCTGGCACGGGCGGCGGCGGCGGCGGCGGCGCGGGGGTCGCGATGGCTCTGCTCCGGTTGGCGTTGACGGTGCTTACCGCCCTCCTGCCTTCTGTGCTGGGTGAGGCAGCTGGGCCCGGGAGGGGATCCTCCGAGCCCGAGAGGTGGCGAAATCCCCCCTGAGCTTCCTCCTCAGTGTAAACAGGTGCCGGGGCTCACGCCTGCTGGGAACCACGCCTTTGTGCCCTGGGTTGTTATTACTACTGTTATTATCATCAATAATACTGTATTATTATCAATACGACTACTGCTACTACTAATAAATTATTATTGGTGATAATAATAATAAAAATATTATTGATAATGATGATGATAATAATAATAATAATAACAACAACCCAGGGCACAAAAGCATGGTTCCCACCAGGCCTGAGCCCCGGCACTGGCATTATTATTATTATTATTAAATAATGATAATCGGATGGCACTTCCTACAGAATTAGAAGATGGGTCCCTTCCGGGATCGGTTTACAATGAGATAATTCCAAATTTGGGGGGGGACGCAGGGGGCTGAGCTGCCCTCTGCAATACTCTTTGAGGGACAAGCTGCAACCAAGCTGGGGATTTTTTTAAAAAATGAGATACGCTATGGGCCCCTCTTCCTGCTGCCCCCCATCCCCATGATGAAAGGGACTGGGGCACCGTCAGGGATGGAAAAGCGGCGTAAGATTCAGCAGTGAGTTGGAAGTACCCCCATAAGCTATGCCCTTTAAAAGTCACATGCACACTTCGGAGCGCGAAATTGGCAAGCCTGCCGTCTGCCCTGGGCGGGGACCTGACTGTTTATATGTAAGTATGGGAAGAGCTGTGTAAAAAGGGAAGGAACTCTATATATGCTCAGAGGTACTTCTCTTTATATAATATCAATTTGCACACATTGGTACTGGGCACTGCATGGCGGCGAGAAACCAGATTGTGGTAGAAAGCCTCAACAGGCACAACCCCACACACATTCACTTGCTGGCGGGGCCTTTACCGTTGAGAGCCTCTTTTCCTTGTGGGTCACCTATTGGAGGCTGGATCTTCCCACTTTTCTCTTTGGGCCGCCTCGTTTTTTTTTTTTTTTGTAATAATTTTTATTAGTTTCAACACAATAATATACACAATATAATAAACAAACAACATAACCCTCAACAACCCCCCCATGCACCCCCACCCCCTGAGACCTTCTCTTAATCATTCTTTATCCTTCCAAAATTTTAACGATTCTTTTGAAGGTGTTTGTCCCTTCCCCGATCTTAAAACATATTCCAAAAAGGGACTCCATATTTCTCCAAAATCACTTTTACTGGACATTCCCCTCTTTATTTTCATTTTACAAGTCAACATATCATTCAAGGCCATATCCCAAATTTCTTTATACCATTCTTCTATTGTATAGCTTCCTTGCCCTTTCCAATTTTTAGCAATCATTATTCTAACCGGTGCCAGGAGGTTGTTTACCAATTCTCTATTAGTTATATACTCATTCTCACTATCCCATATTGCTAGTAGAGCTAACTTTGGGTTTAATTCCAATTTACTTCCAATTATATCACTTATTTCTTTAAAAAACCTTTCCCAAAATTTTTGTACTTGTTCACAGCTCCACCACATATGAAAATAGGTTCCAACCTCCTGACACCCCCTCCAACAATTCTTAGACACTTTTTTATCAATCTGGTGAAATCTTACAGGTGTTAGATACCATCTCCACACTGTCTTATAGTAATTCTCCTTAATTCTAATCGACAACAGCTTTAACATTCTTACTTTCCATATCCTCTCCCAGTTATAATCATTAATTTTTCCCTTTACATCTTCTTCCCAAATCTCTTTTATAACATTGAGTGAGCCCTGAAATTCCTCCTCTATCAATATTTTATATATCTCACTAGTCAGCCCTTTCTTAACTCCAACTTCTTCTTTTTTTCCTTTTAGTTCAATTAAATCTTCAAATCTAGTATTATTTCTACATTTCTTATTTTTCAACCTCCATTCCTGAGTCCATTTTCCCAATTGTAAACATTTGAACCATGCTATCTTTTGTCCTTTAAACAACTCTTTAATATGCTCACTATCCTTCATCTTTTCCATCCAATTCCTTAACTTAATTATATCTTGATCTTTCAGTCTCGCTTCTATCTCTACTTTTAATACTCTTGGGAAGTTTCCCACTACTACAACTGGGGCGAGTGGAGAGTCTCCTGGTATCAACTTCCCCTAAACTTCTCCCAGATCTCTAAAATATTTTCCAACAATGGGTTGTCCAGTACCTTCAATTCTTTCTTTTGCATTTTAGTAAAGAATATATTTTCCAATTTAAAATCAGGGGAAAGGGTCAGATTGCGTTTGCTGGAGGCCTGGACAGATGACAGTTGCCCATACCCTGTGCTAGACTCCATCCACCTTCCCTCTGACTGTCAGCGCGCAGGTTCTGATGACACAGAGAAGGGTACACACCTAACATTTGTAGGCACATAAGAACCGTACTGATGGTTGTGTGTATGTGTTTAGTTCTGGGAAGGGGGCAGAGAGGTTTTCTTTTGCAGCACTCCGCTTTGCGCATATTCATTACGGTGTGTATGTGCGTGACTTAACAATATGGCCTCCATCACACCTAATTCCCACCCTGGTTTGCCTCCGCATTTTTTTACCTCTGAGGCAAAAGTGGGTCAAGCTTATGATCCCTTTCACCTGAAGAGCTGCTCTTTCGCGCCGTTGCTCCTCCACTCCACTCCACTCCACACCTCTCCTTCTCTTTCTCCCTCCAGTCAAGTCCTGGCAGATGAGTACTTCAACCAGACTGCCTTTCTCCAGGGCAAAAATGGAAGGACCCTTTAGTCTGGCTCTTTGGGGGCATCGAGGGAGTATAATCCTGTCTCTCTGCAGAGATTCAGGCATTTATGATTTTAAAGAAGGCTTTGGAGTCTGGGATGCAAGGTTTGGGTTTTATACTGAGGCTTGGAGCCGGCTGCTGGGAGAGATGGCTTTTCTCTGCCAGGACCTGATGCAATCCTTTCAAGCCCCCAGTTCCTTTAAAACTACACAGAGGCTTAGTGCGCCTTTAATGCATTTAGGGAAAATAATTCAGACTTTTAGCATTCCAGGAAAGGCTGGGGGAGAGGCGGGGTGTCAGCAGGACAGGCATGGCGTCATGTGAGTACCGTGCTGCAAATCTGCACACCAGGCATGGCGAGAGTGCACTAAATCTCTGGTGTGATGGAGCTTGATGAATAGACAAAATTGAGCTGGCTGGACTAATGCTTTACTTGGTATAAGGCAGATTCCTGCGTTCTGGGCTTGCCTTTTTACTTTGAGAGCAGGCAGTTCTTCCCATTCCACCCACTCAGCAAATGGCCCCAGAGAAGAACCGTAGTTCAGCAATAGTGCGCCCATGTTCAGTCTCCAGCATCTCCAGGTTGCGCTTCGGAAAGCTCCTATCTGAAACTACAGAGAGCCACTGCTAGCCAGCATAGACCAATGGTCGGCAACTTGTGGCTCACCAGATGGTTTGGCCTACAACTCCCATCATCCTAGCCACCATAGCCAGCGGCAATGGAGAATAGGAAATGTAGGCCAAAATATTGTTACACTCCTGCACCCCAGTTCTGGGAGGGGTGAACTTGCAGGGGCTTCAGCACTTACTCAGCCTTTAGTTTCCTAGAAGGAGGGCACTGGAGACTTGCACCGTTTCTTTTATAAAAAGGGTTTATTTACACTAGTCAGGATGAAGGCCTACATCAACACAACTCCAAGCAAACTCATTTCCTCTCAGCTGCGGAGGGATCTCCTTCTTCTAGACAAAAGCCATTCTCTCCTTTTGTCTTAGATCCACCGTTCCCCCAGATTAATTTCCTCCTAACCCTTCAGGCCTTGTAGAATAAAAAACTTGCCCGTTCAAGAATTACAGTGTGTGTGTGTGTGTGTGGCGGTGGGGGGAAGGGTAATCCTCATTCTCTTTTACTCAGAGACGCTGAGTTGTAAGGCATCCCTGGAAGTAATTTAGACTGACCCCATATACATAACAATATCTTGGGAGCCGCAAGTTGCCCACCTCTGGTGTGGACAACAAGACTGAGCTAGATGGCTAAATGGTCTCACTCCAAATAAGTAGGCTGACCATATGAAAAGGAGGACAGGGCTTATGTAACTTTAACAGTTGTAGAAAAAAGGGAATTTCAGCCAGTGCAGTTAAAGTTGCAGGGGCCCTGCCTTCTTTTGTATATGGTCACTCTAGGATAGTGCCTGTACCTTTAACTGTTGTGATGAAGAGGGGATTTCACCAGGAACTAATTGCATACAAATGACACTGGCTGAAATTCCCTTTTCTCTACAACTGTTAAAGTTACATCAGCCCTGTCCTCCTTTTTATATGGTCAGCTTACAAATAAGGCAGCTTTGAGGGTTTGAGATTCACAGGCAGTGTGGAAGCAGAAGCAGAGAATGGCATTTGAAATTTTGGTAGCAGTTAGGAAAATCCAGCGCTCAAACCTGCCTGGGGATCATGCCCTCTTCCCTGGTCTCTGACTTTGACTGCTTGTGGTTGTTAGGGGAAAAACACTCTGCAGATGCTCAAACACAAGGGATCAGAAACAGGTTTCAGAGCTAAGGCTACAATGCTATTATGCACATTTGACTGTGCGCAAGTTCCGTTGAACTCAGTGAGACTCACCTCTGAGTCAACATGCATAGCATTGGGCTATGCCAGTTTTTGTAAACCACCCAGAGAGCTTCAGCTATGGGGCAGTATAATAATAATAATAATAATAATAACAACAACAACGCCCTCTGGGAAGCTATGGCACAAATTAAACCCTTTATCAGCCAGAGTTAACTTTTGACAGCTGCTCCATTTTCCAGTCACTGGTCATCATCCCAAGTTTGATGATAATGTTAACTCCATTGAGAGAGATAGAGATAGAGAGATTTACAATTATGTAGTACATATAACTAGTGAATTGCATATAGAGCTCAAAGAATTATAGAATGGTAGAGTTGGAAGCGGCCTATAAGGCCATTGAATCCAACCCCCTGCTCAATGCAGGAATCCACCTTAAAGCATCCCTGACAGATGGTTGCCTAGCTGCCCATGACCTCCTTAGGTAATTGGTTCCATTGTTGTACTGCTCTAACAGTCAGGAAGTTTTTCCCGATGTCCAGCCAGAATCTGGCTTCCTGTAACTTGAGCCCATTATTCCGTGTCCTGCACTCTGGGATGATCGAGAAGAGATCCTGGCCCTCCTCTGTGTGACAACCTTTCAAGCATTTGAAGAGTGCTATCATGTCTCCCCTCAGTTTTTTCTTCTCCAGGCTAAACGTGCCCAGTTCTTTCAGTTTCTCCTCATAGGGCTTTGTTTCCAGACCCCTGATCATCCTTGTTGCCCTCCTCTGAACATGCTGAAAGATGTATTTAAGCATGGAATATCTCTGCATTTTACAAAATAATTTTCCTATCCGTCTTTCACAGCTTGATTCAAATTTGGTAGGCTCAAAATTAAATGTTCTGGGGCTGGATTTGACCCCCTCTCCCTGAGCGGCTAGTTGACCATTCCTGTCCTAGAGAAACAATATAACTATGCTACAAATATGGAGTGGTTTTAAACCACCTTAACTGTAATAGCTTCTCCAAGGAATCCAGGGAATTGCAATTTGATGAGAGTGCTGGAAAAGCTCCTTGCACAACTATAATTCCCAAGGTTTTCCAGAAAGACAAAATGAGAGATATAAGCCAGGAGTGCAAATAATGCCCAAAGTTTTTGTAGATCCAACATATTCATAAACATGTTCTCCTGTCTAGGATTTCAGCGAACGTTTCTACAAGTGGTTATTCCTCAGAGGATCCCCGAGTATGCCTCGGGAAATACGGTACTGTGCTTGATTGTTTATTATGAGTCCTTCCACCCCACATTTTAGTTTGGGACATCTCTTTAAGGCTGCTTACATCAGAAAGCATTAATACAGTGGCTGCGTTTGGACAACACAGTAGCCAGTGGTGAGTTAATAGTCAACTATGCGAGTTCTGCCGGTTGGACTAGAGCGGTGGCCGGCGTTTTGGTCACTCTTGCCAGGAGACTCTGTAGTTGCCAAAAAATAACCAACTGTGTGCAATGAAATAGTCAATGGTGCCTGACACACAACATGATAATCAACGGTTGTTTAAATAATCAAGTTTGCACAGCATTGGGTTTTTGTGTTGATTATTTCGGCCGAATAACCAACCGTGGTGTGAAAAAGTCCCAACAGACAACACAATAACCATCCATTAACTATTTAACCTGCCCTTGATTATTTAACCCATTCTTGGTTACTGTGTCATCTGAACCCAGTCAGTATAATTTAAAAACGCTAGAAGGCACGGGGAACCAAGCAGACTGAAAAAAAACTACCAATGCAGGGCCAAACTAGATGTGACAGCAGGAGTTCTATGATTTTAAAAAGGGAAGTTGCAGACACTGCCCTCAACCCACCCACCCTGGGCCCGCATTTGCACTGGGGCCATGGTGCTGCTGCTGTGTGGGTGTGAATCCTTTTGCCCGTTATCAAATTGGTGTTGCTATTTGAACTTCAGGGGAAAACCTACAGATACCATAGGCCCCATGCTGAATGAAAACACGTCGTCCCAAGAGTAGGCTGACCATCTGAAAAGGAGGACAGGGCTCATGTAACTTTAACAGTGGTAGAGAAAAGGGAATTTCAGCCAGTGTCCTGCAGCTTTCACTGTTGTGATGAAGAGGGGTTTCACCAGGTGCTGCATGCATACAAATGACACCTGCTGAACTCCCCTTTTCTATACAACTGTTAAAGATACAGGAGCCCTGTCCTCCTTTTCATATGGTCACCTCTATCTATCTATCTATCTATCTATCTATCTATCTAATCTATCTCTCTATGACAGTTGCATGACAAAACCTTTGGTTGTTGCAGGAAAGGATGACCTATGATATAAATCTAAAGGAGAAGATCTTTTCAATTCACCTGAGGCGACAGTGAGTAGAAGAAATAATTGGGATTTGCTGCCCAGTCTCCGGTCTGTTTTTCCCTGTTTGCATGCATGATTAATACACTTTAAAAACTGGTAAAAGGATTTTGAGGAAACCTTATCCAAGGTAGAAGGTTGCTTGTGGCTCACTTACGGATACACAACTTTGGGAGTCAGGCTGCAATCTTGCCGGTGCTGAGCTAAGCCTGGAGGTGACTAGCTTTAGCTTTGAGCAGTTGTTCAAACTACATTCAACGGAGGCACTTGGGGAGGGATGAGCGGCATTTGCAGAGACAAGCGCTCCCAAGGCACGCGCCTTCCTCAGAGGCCTAAACAAAAGTTTCTCACCATGCCTACAAAGGTATGCATGGAGGAATGCAAATGGAGGCCGTTAAATCAGGGAAGAGGGAGTGGGGGAAGCTCAATCCCTCAGCGTAGCCTACCTCGCAGGGTTATTGTAAGGATAAAAGAGTTGGGGCATGCGTGCTACCCAGACCTGCTTTGAGCAAAAGTGGGATAAAGATGTAATAAACGGAGAGGCGTTACTTCAATGGAGCCCGGCCTGGATGTGACGGTTGCAGGCGTGGTTGTTTCTTTAGCGCCTGCCCCATTCCTACGCACTTGTTGTATTTTATGGTTTTAATTGTGCCCTGTCAAGAGAGCCTCAGCTATTGGGCAGTATAAAATTGTAATAAATAAGTATAAATCATAGAACTATAGAATCATAGAATAGTAGAGAGTTGGAAGGGGCCTCTAAGGCCATCGAGTCCAGCCCCCTGCTCAATGCAGGAATCCACCTTAAAGCATCCCTGACAGCTGCCCAGCTGCCTCTTGAATGCCTCTAGGAAGGGAGATCCCACAACCTCCCTAGGTCATGGGTTCCATTGTCGTACTGCTCTAACAGTCAGGAAGTTTTTCCTGATGTCCAGCCGGAATCTGGACCGGCTAGATCTATACTACTGCTTTATAGCGGCATTGAAGAGCAATGATAACTGTTGGAGCACCTTACATATACCGCTTTTGTAGTGTTATTTCCTGCTTTTTAATCCACATTATCCAAAATACCGCAACAAATGTCATTGTGTGTCCTACAAGATATAGGGATATAGCGTTACCATGATGGGATTGTAGTGAATCATAAAATAATAGAGTTGGAAGGGGCCTATAAGGCCATCAAATCCAACCCCCTGCTCAATGCAGGAATCTATCCTAAAGCATACCTGACAGATGGTTGTCCAGCTGCCTCTTGAAGGCCTCTAATGTGCGAGAGCCCACCACCTCACTAGGTCATGGGTTCCATTGTCGTACCGCTCCAACATCCAGGAAGTTTTTCCTGATGTATCGGGCGTCCTGTAACTTGAGCCCCTTATTCCGCATCCTGCACTCTGGGATGATCGAGAAGAGATCCTGTCCTGAGTTAAATATAATGTAATGTATTATAATAATTAAGGTTATTGTTTTTACAGTGTTTGTGTTGTAAACTGCTTTGAGCATAATATTTGTAGGAAACACAGTATATAAATTGACTATGACCAAAGCAGGATGGGATAGGGATCTGTTTTTTAATTCGAAATTGGATGTGTAGATGAGGGGAGGTCCGATACTGGAACTGGGCTGATCTGGGAAGGAAAGGGCTTAACATGCGTGTGTGCTGGGGTGGGTAGGGTTAAAACGAAACCACCCACCCCGTTTTAGACGTGAACCGAGCAGACACATGAAGAATTGACTTGCCTGCCTGTCCCTTCTCCTCACATCTAGTTTGGCTCTGAGCTCTCTCAAGGAGTTGTGCCGGCCTCCTGAACAACCAGCCTCAGCCTCTCTTGCAAGTCATGGCATGGCTGGCATTTAAAATGGTCACGCTCCGCAGGGTTGTTGGGTGGGCTCCAGGCTTCCTTCTGGCTCCTCAGCTGGCTGTGGAGGCCCTGGGTGGGTCAAGGCGAGGAGGAACAGATGTGGCAGAGGTCCAGATTCCAGTTTTTCACTTGAGCAGTCTGAGGGCCAGACATATTGTGTTTTCCTATGCATTATACAATATAATTAACATCAGCCTACCTTGCAGGGTTGTCGTGAGGGTGAGAGAGGGGGAAAAAAAGAAACAAATGTAATCTGATTAAAAGTTAACTCACCGGCCTACTACTTTAAAATGATTACCTCACAGGCATATATCTTAGGGGGCCCGAGCAACGCTGGGCATGTCAGCTAGTAATATAATATATACGCGGGACCAGAGCACATGTGGATTTAAGGTTGACCCCTTTCCACCTCTTGTTGTTTTCCTGCCAAGGTTCACTCTCTCGGGTGGTATTTCCTTCCCTTCCTCACCCTGAATCCCTTTTGTGTGTGTGTGTGTGTGTTTTGTAGATCCATTTTAACCAACGATTTCAGAATTTATACGTATACCCATACGGGGACCATGATGTCTATGAGCCCTTCCATTCAGGTAAGATTTCTCGGATGCAGGAAGCAAGATTCTTTCCATTTTATTGTGATTTGACTACTTTAGAGCTGCAAACCATTTTTAAAAAAAGAAAAAGAAGAAGTTGATTCATCGTAGGAATTGTAATCATTTGGTCGATCAGCTAAAATGTGCGCATTAATGCGCACGATAATCATTAATGGTGGGGCCTTTTTAAGCACACGTTGATATACACATTTTTTCCCCCCACAGAAGAGACCACGCCCCTATGGCTTCTCCCCACAACCCCCATCCGAAGCCTGGCCTGCAGGGTAGCCATATTAGGCAGAAACTGACTTTCAGTGGCATGAATATGATATGGGAATCCTGGTTGCCACTGCTCTGCTCCTGTGCTGCCAGGTTGGGCCATTTGCATTGGAGAAACACTGGGGGGGGCTGCCCCATCTCTCCCCCACCCCCACCCCCCCACCCCACTTTTCACTTGCAAACATGCACCAGGTCGGTGTGGGCCAGACCTCACGTTTGTCAAGTGAATGGTTGTACGTCGGAGGTAAAGATGGCGTAATGGGAAAAGTAGCAATAGAATTGCTTTGCAATGTGAGATCAAAAGATGAACAAGCGTATCCAGAAAGCAATTGACTTAACAAGGTTTAATCAGAAGGCGACAACAGGCCAATAGATGCAGATAGGCCTAGGAAAACCCAATCCTAGTTGTCCAGAGATATCAAATCTCCAGAAGTCGATATCCAATTCATCATCACACCCACAAACATCCATACAGTAAAGCAAAACCCTCTGTTTTCTCCTTCCACTCATCCATGGACTGGTGCACAAAATTACACTTCCATCTCCATATGTGAACCCAACAAAGGACTGAATTAAGCAGATTCATTGAAAGGGTTTTGATGGGGTGATCTGATCTTGTGAATGTTGCAACGGTCACTGAGCTCGACCCTTCCAGGAAAATCTTTGAAAGGAGGCTTGCAGATGGGTTAATTTACATGATCCAAAATGTGGGAACGGTTTTGCCCTATGCAGCAAATCCACCAGTTGCTCCCCACGTGATTCTGGTCGTTTTCGCTGCTGAGTCACTAGCAATAAATCGAAACGTTGTGACGGTGCAGTGAAAAATGGCTGAAAGCCTGTGCAGGAGCTTCAGGGTGCCTCTACAAGAGCGATTTCAAGCTCTTTCAAAGCGGATTAAAATTTTTACCTCTACAAGAGCGGAGCGCAAATTGGGGGTCGAGGCGCGTTTTACCTCCGATTATGCGCATCTTCGCATGCACATTAAATAGCGAGTTTTAATTTACCGTGGGAGTTAAAACGCCTTATGACCATGTAAACAAGCGATTCTCCGCATTAAACACCTTTAAAGCGCGTTTCAGGCAATTGTTAATGCGCTTCACCGCCTCCCGTGTATAGGGATTAGGCGTAAAAGCGATTGCGAGAAGATGCGCATGATCGGACAACCGGGCGTCAAACCGAATTCTTGTAGAGGGGACCTCAGATATTGCTCGCCAGGGTGGGCTGCATTCTCAAGTGGCTGCTATGAGTCTTTCAACGTTTGAACAGGGCCCCAGGCACAATGGTGAAGGATGGATGTCATACATCAGCGTCTGTGACTTGCAGGGATGTGCTGCTGTTGTTCTCTGACGCCTGCTAATACCAAAACTGTTCTTTCTAGCGGGATTGCTACTATCAAGGCTATATAGAAACTTACACAAATTCACTTGTGATGCTCAGCACCTGCTCTGGGCTCAGGTGAGTCCTCCTTGTACCTTTTGAACAGAACCTTTTGTACCTCATTCTTAGAGTGAATGCATTCTGACCACACCAGAGCTCGGGTCAAAGGAAAATCATGGCTCTGCTGAAATTGAGCAAACGACACGTGATGATGTCAATATTGATTGATGTGTATTGATTGATGACAAGAACTTACACCTGGTGCTACTTATCCTGATTGAGGCCGCCTGCGGCTGCTGTTTATCTTAAAACACACACACTTTTGGCAAAATTCGTGTTTCCCTGAAGCCAGCCTGGTGCCCTCCAGATCTGTTGGCTATGTTGGCTGAGGATGATGGGAAATGTCCAATGCATCTGGAGGACGCTAGGTTTGGGGAGGCCGATTAAAGTATAGCTTGGCCCTAAGACGAACTGTTCACATTCTGAAACTGGAGTGCCGTAGAGTTACATCAGGCTAGAAAGGGAATTTAACTATGGACCATAGGCTGACCAGATAAAATCCAGGTCAGGGCTCATGTAACTTTAACAGTTGTAGAGAAAAGGGTATTTCAGCCAGTGTCATTTGTATGCAATTAGTTCCTGGTGAAATTCCCTCTTCATCACAACAGTTAAAGGTGCAGGGGCCCTGCCTTCTTTTGTATCTGGTCACTCTAGTATAGTGCCTGCACCTTTAACTGTTGTGATGAAGAGGGAATTTCACCAGGAACTAATTGCATACAAATGACACTGGCTGAAATACCCTTTTCTCTACAACTGTTAAAGTTACATGAGCCCTGACCTGGATTTTATCTGGTCAGCCTAATGGACCATCTAGGTCACAGTTTACCCCATCAGTCTGGTGTTTTTTTAAAATTATTTTATTTTGCTTCCTCCCTGCTGCCCGCCTGCCCACCAGCGGACTGTTGCTCTTTGAGAACATCACCTACGGAATTGAGCCGGTGGAATCTGCCTCTGGATTTCAGCATCTTATTTATCAAATCGAATACAGCAATGAGGACCTCAATCTTTCTAAAAAGAATTATTCCATTAAATGGAGTCCAGAAATTTATCAAAGGGAAAGCCCAGGAGTACCGGTGAGTCCTAATTTTAAAAAATAAACAAACAAACAATGTGTGTGTGTGCAGAGAAAAAAAACGAATAGCAAAATAGTATTTTACAGACGCACACTTCCTGGAGCAGTAGGAAGTTCCTTGGGCAAGTCTTTTCAAGGATTTCTTTTCCCATTTCTACAATGAGGAAGACTTAGGGTGCAATCCTATGAGTTGTGTCCTGGTTACTTGTAAGCCCCAGAACTCGGAGATTTACAAGTATCCTGTGCAGAGAGGGAGGCGCCTCTGCATTTTAGCTAGATGGGCGATTTTGCCCATCTAGCAAAGGCCTTCAGGAGGGGGAGGGAAAGAGGCTGGAGCCGCCATAGGGAAGATCGTAGGGCTGCTGCCTCAGTCTCCCCTCCCCCGGGAACATCCCCTTTTCCCTGCCTCTGCGCTCCATTTTATGAGCACGGTTCTCTCCCTGCCAGCTACAACGAGGTGGGGGCAGGAGTGCCGTTTCCTTGTTCCGAACTCGGGCCTTTATTTCCGAGATCGGAGCCAGGAAACCAAAAAATCCTACATCCCCCAGGCGCTGTCTAGGGGACATCGGATTGCTGCCTTCAGGTGCAAGGCAGGGAGTACTAGTCTGAAAGCAGCATCAGCCCTCCAAAGGAGACTGCAGCTCCCCAGAGCCTGCTTTCCAGATGCAAAAGCTTGCATTCCCCCCCCCCCCCCCCCGAACTCAGGGCAAGTGTTGCAAAAGTTTGCTTTTCGTTCCCCCTGGTGCGCTCGTCCAATTTTAGTCACACAACAGAGGAGACCTAGAGACGACGTTTGGGTCCAAAATGATTTCTTTATTGTTCTGCAGAACAGGGAAGTGCCAGAGCTCTTGCTTCAAAGCAGCACTTCCCTAGAACAAAGGATCAGCTGACCGTTTTATATACGATCTCCTTGGTAAATGCTTACGCATGCGCCCATCTAGCAAAAAGCTTCTAACTGAGAATGAGGGGAAATTACAGTAAAAACCATCGCCCTTCGGCCCACATCCAATTGGGCATCTTTACACTCTTGTTAACTCCAGTACACGGAGTCATCTCCATCTGGACAAGTCCTGTGTCTCTTACAAGGCGAAACAGCAGGCCAAATATGGTGTCACTTTGGTTCCTTAGCTACTTTGATTCATGAGCTAGGTTCATTTCTTCAACACAAGTTCCTCTCTCTCTCCCTCCACCTTCCGCCAGCGCTCCTCTCTCTCAGCGCAGAGACTGAACACCCCGTTTTTCAGCCTTCACACTTGACGGGGTGCAATCTGCAGTGCCGGCTGCCAGCGCATGAGGGTGCACAAAGCAAAAATCTCCAGCCATCCAGCAGTATAGAACTCTGTCCTCTTCAGTTTTCACGGCAGAGCAGGACATCCCGTAACAATAGGCTATACAGGCGCAGCCGGGTTCTGTGCTTGTTTACTCCAGAGTATATCATTGTTGGATGGGGTCCAGGTCAGTGTGCGCTGAATTGCAGTCTTTTCTGCCCCGGCAACCTCTTTGGGCTGGAGCTGCTGAGGATTGAACCTGGAACCTTCTGCATGCAAAGGAGGTGCTCTACCATGGATCTACAGGGTCTCCCTGCTTCCCTAGACAGTGAACCCCCATCACCTCTCCAAGCTTTGGTGCAGACCTAGGGTACCTCTAGACGGACCGTTTCTGTCGATATGGCTTCGCACTGGCAGCATTTTGGTTACATGGCGCAGCCGCCAGTGCGAAGTCTTCTAGGGGCAAATGCCCTTTGCTCCGATTCAAAAAAGTCAGCCATTTAGCACAACTTTTTTGGAGTGGAGCGGGCAGCCCAGGGAAAGGGGGTGGAGCAGCGAGCCGTAAGTTCGCTGCACCACCTCCACTGTCCTCCCCACCCCCCATTTTGATAAAAAACAAAAAAGCTTACCTTATTGCGAGGAGCCGTTGTGCTCAGCCGCCCCTGCAGCTGCTGGTGGGCTGCTGCCCGCAGCTTGAGGAAAAGCCGGTGTGGCGCCCCTCACGTGTAGAGGGGTGTCTGGGAGTGCAAATGCGCTTTGCGCTGACTTCTCCTGCTGGCGCAACATGTAACCGACGTCTTCAAGAGGGGACCCTAGCGAGGCTCAGAGCGAGTGGGGCAGGGAGGCCCCCAGATCCTGCCCTTTCCCAGAAGTTGTCTGCAATTGTAGTTCCATCTGTGACCTGTTTGTGATGTTAATAGTGAGCACTTGGACCGCAGGAGTGCAGTGTGATGCTCTTGAACTTTGTTCCCTCCTTGACTTAAAACAGATTAACTTCAGCACCGTGAGATACGTGGAAATGCACGTGATTGTGGCCAAGTCTCTGGTAGGTCTGTTTTAAGGGCTCTTTGTGGGTCCAAAGCACTTCAACCATTTTACTTGCCCTGGGAGGCGGGGGTGTTGCAAGTCACCTCTGTGCATAATTTTGGGCTTTCCGCCTTACCATTCATTAATGCACTCCAGCTACTGCATCCGTTAACGTAACGAAACCTAATGACTGGGTTCAGACAACACGATAACCAATGGTCGCTTAAACGGTCGACAGTTGGTTATTTAACCCACCATGGGTTATTGTGTTGTGTGGAGGGAGTGTTTTAACCAATGGTTGCTGGTTTGGCTGAAATAACCAACACAAATAAGCAGTGTTGTGCAGAGTTGGCTATTTGAACCGCCACTGGTGATCATGTTGTGTGGAATGCACCATTGCTTATTTCTTCAGCCACCGTTGGTTATTTCCTCGACCTCAGAGTCGCAAGGCAAGAGCGGTCAAAGCGGCAGCAGCTGCTCTTCTCCAGCTGGCAGGGTAGACTTTTGGCAGCAATGGCTGATGGGATACTAGCGGGAGAACTGAGGGGGAGAGAGGGCGGGGATGAGTGAGTCAACTGAGTGTGGACTAATAGTCAACTCAACACTGGTCCTAATCCACACCATGGTTGATTATTATCATGTTGTGTGGTAAGTACCCCCTAGATAAACAACTGTAGAGTTGATTATTATCCCACTGTTGACTATCATGTTGTCAGAACGCAGCCAATAAAATTCACTCTCACTGGAACTGGGAGGTTGCGGGGTGGGTGGGTCCCTTCCATATCTGGGAGTGATGACGGGCAGTATTTCTAAGGGACTACAACCATCAGTGTATTCACGTGGAGAGTGTGGGTTAGTCAGATGATACTGCACATATCTGGAGAAGCGCTTCCTGTGAAAGTGACTTCCAAGGGCTGTTTTACATCTTACATGGGGGCAAACCCAGGTTTGCTGTCGTGCATACACTAGGCAAGGAGTTGCAGCCAATTGGGGTCCTGCTATTTTAATTTTAAAGTGTATTTATTTATTGTACATAACTTCTAAACTGCTTTACAACAGCTGCTTTTGTTTACTTATTTAGTACATTTCTAACCCGCCCCTTTCCCATCATGGAACTCAAGGTGTGCTGTGTGGGGTTCCCAGGTAGTGACCATCCCTGAACCTGCCTGGCTTCTGCAAGGTTCATGTCCTGTATCATGGTGCTCAGACCATGCCCTGGGTTGATGAGTGTCCCTGTATGATGTATGCGTTTGCAAACATTGCTTTTTTCCCCTCTCTCTTTCAAATGCACATTTTACATGTTTAGGTGTACATTTAAAAAAGTACTGTCAGTGGGCATACAAAATGTTAATGTATGAAGTTGTCCTGAGCTGTTAAATCTGGCTAACAAGGGAGTGTTACTCTTTTCCAGTTTGATTATATGGGTTCAGCTGAACATGTTGTGACGCGGAAAATCACCAGGCTGATCAGCTTTCTCAACACTGTAAGTCAATGCATTTTTATATGGAGATAGAGAGTGTGTTTGCAGGACCTGCCTTTCGCAACACTGTGCTACAGCCCAGGCTCTTAATACTTCTTGACTCTTCCCAAGGAGGCTGTCCTGGGTCCAGGGGGCTGTCTATATGAGGGGAAAGCCCCACCGTGGCTGCGAATCTGCACTGCGTCAGTTATATGAAGCAGATGCAGTTTCTCCGCCACCATGGGGCTTTCCCACGAAGCTGTGCATTGACAAAGTCAAGGACTTAGCCCAACTTTTTCATTGGGAGCGAGGTCAGTACGTTTCTTCCTCCATCCGACGTTGCTCCGGGGCCAATCTGGGGGGCGGTCCTGGTGGAAGGCAACTGGTGATTGGTTGTCTTCCACCAGGAAGAGGATGGGCGATGGCTCCGGTACCCAGCTGGCCGCTGGAAACCCCGTGATTCTTCCTCGGTGTTGGGATGATCCGTTGCCACTGCAGGTGAGTAAAGCCGCAGAGGGTTGGAGGGAGGCTCCGTGAAGACGTGGCCCTGGACCCAATCCCTGCAATGTCCTGCTTGCCTTCGTGCTTGTATCCCAGGGATCCATCCCTGGCTAAGATGAGACGTTTGCAAGAGCAATGTCAGTGCCTTGACATGCACAGGAAGTATCCAATGCATAACTTGGGGGACTCCATAAGCCACTGCCCAGAAGGTAGAAGGTTGGATGGGAGCAACCTCGTTTCTCCACTAGCCTTAGGTGATACGATAAGCTGTGCATTGGAATCTCTCAGCCTTTCGGGGTCTTGGGGCAATTTGGTCAGCTAGATCGGATGCTTGGTAAGGAGTTGCTTCAAAATGGGACTGGTCAACCACGTTACAAAAGCAGTGGTTTGCAAGCTGTGTTTCAGGGAATGCCGTCAGAGGCCTCCTTCTAAGGAGGAGTCGTTTGAAGGGTGGGCTTGTAGTCAATGAAGAGCGCAGCATTGTATAAGAACTAAAATCTTTGTTACTCCAACGAAACACATTTTCTCCTGCCTATCTTCTCTCCTGCCCCGACTGCTTCCTGAGAGTGCCGAGTCACTTCTTGGTTGGGCGTGTGTTCCCTCAATCAAGGTCCTGTCTGTGTGACCCTGATTTCCTCTTCCTGTCTGATTCCTTGACTCTCTCACTTAGTTCCACCTACTGAGACAGGAATGGCGTGCAGAGTATCGTTTTCCTGCTGTGGATGCTGGGACTTGCAGTCCCAGTCTACTCTCCAGAGGGGAAAAGATGCCCCACCAAGTCCTGCAGCATAGCCTCTGTTGCCTTGCGCTGCCCTAGGCTGACCCTATGAAAAGGAGGACAGGGCTCCTGTATCTTTAACAGAAATGGGAGTCAACACTTATGGGACTGATACTGGAATAAAGAAACACTTCCAGCCTTTAAACAATGACAGTTTCAACCATTGGTAATAGTAACCCTGTTGCAGCCCTGCCCCTCCCTTCACTCCAACCTCCAGAAGTCCCTTCAGAAAACACAACAACCCCAAAGCCTGGTTCTCTTCTTCTTCAGCCAGGCCTGACACAGCAGAGACCCTTCATTCCCTCAGGAACAGAGGTCTCTTTTATTCACAGCAAGTGCTCTCTTTCTCTTGTGCAATCTGCTGCTACTCTGGGCCTTCCACTGTCTCCTGTTCTTATTCCCTATTTCTTTATGTTCTCTATGTCCTGTCGGATATAAGTTGAGTTTTCCGCCATTGGTGCTCCAGCCGTTGTCCTTCTCTCTTCATCCCAACAGTGAAAGCTGCAGGAGCCCTGTTCTCGTGACCAGGTACAACGGAGCACAGGGCTCCTGCAGCTTCAACAGATGTGATGGACAGAGAATCTCACCAGGTGCTGCATGCCTGCAAATGACACCTGTTGAAATTCCTTTTTCTATCCAGCTGTTAAAGATACAGGAGCCCGGTCCTCCTTTCCATAGGGTCACCCTACGCTATCCAAAGGTGGATCTTAGAGGCCAGAGGGAGGCGGCTTGCAGGACTTGGATGAGTGAGGCCCTGCTTACAGCAGGGTGCATGCAAGCTGTGCTGTGCTCACTCACCCCAGTCCCGGCGGAGTGGAGAGGAATGGCAGTTTGGATGCACCACCAGAGAGAGCAACCCTGTTATTGTTTCTGTGATATTAGGATCACTGCTTGAGTTGTGGTGAGCGACTGTCCTGCTTCTTTTCAGGCAGACCTAGAGCGTCATCAGTGGGGGGTGGAAATCGCATTTCCTTACCATCGTTTTCTCCTCTTCTGTCCCACGATACTTCCTCTTTCTTCAAGCGAAGAAAGAGGAAGTAAACAATGACCACCTGGCCCATTCAGTGGCCATTTTTATCACGCCGCTTTTCCTGCACACAGCAGAAAATGGAGGCACATTTCATTAAAAAAAAAACAAACTGATTTACCGGGGTCTATTTTGTGACGGAAAGAAGGCCGGAAGGAGCGGGAGATGCACGGGAGGCAGATGATGTCATCAAAAAGACCTGTGAACATCCGTAAGTGGGCAGTAACCAGTGTGCGATAAAGCACTCATCTGATGACGCTCCCAAAACCTTCCCATTTCTTTTTAGGCAGGCATAATTGAGTCTAGGAGCCTATCCACATTACCCTTAAAACGACTTATATTCTGTTTAAAAACGTGGTTTTTTAAAGTCGTTTCATTACGTGGTAGGACACACTGAGCAGTACTTACGTTTCATAGTGACTGCTTCCTCCATCCTCAAAGTGTTCAGTGGTGTATTACAGGGTTAATTCCTTGACTCTTCTTTTGTTTTTGTTTTGCAGGCTGCTTGAGTTATGGAGACAGAAGTGGGCGTGTCAAGCAGCCTGCAAAACAAAAACGAAAGAAGAAGAGTCAAGGAATTAACCCTGTAATACACCAGTGAACACTTTGAGGACGAAGAAAGCAGTCTCTCTGAAACGTAAGTACTGCTCAATGTGTCCTACCATGTAATGAAACGACTTAAAAAAACATGTTTTTAAACAGAATATAAGTCGTTTTAAGGGAAATCTGGTTAGGCTGTAGCTTAGCCCACCCACTTTTCCTCTCCCACTATTGAACCATCCCACTTCCTTCCCCCCTCCCCTTTCTCCCTCCCCCATTTTGGGGATCGTTCTGGATGAGAGAGGAGAGCCAGAATCAGCGGATTTTGCCCAGGTTTGTCCACTCTGTTCGAACTATCCTGGAAATGTGCAACCATATCAACACTTGATGCAAATTATTATTATGATTAAGCAAGTCAAAGTGTCCATTGGAAAAAAAAAGATAAGTTTAAAAAATCCAAGATAACTGGTTATACAAATACGTAAGGCAGCTCACCCCACCCCACCACCCTGGAATTTCTCAAAATGGTAACCCATCTGCAACCCCTGCTGCGGAGGTTTCTGGCCTCAAAGGAACTGCTGCAATGCTTTCTCCTACAGAATGTCCCCATGACGACATTTACGGCATGGCCAGCTCCAAGTATGAGGGGGCCCTGGTTAACGTGCCCCCTGGGGATGCCCTCCTCTATCGGTGAGCCATGGTGGGCTCTGAGCAGTGCTGCATTGCTGGTGGGAGGCGCCATTTTAATTTCTCACAGCACTCCAGAGCAAAACTGAGCCAGGGACATTGTTGGAATTTAACATAGTGGCTGGGCCAAGCTTCCTGAAGCACCAGAGCAGGGGGAAATATGCAAAGAGGGGCCCAGTGGAGGGCCACACCTGGGTGCAGAGCCCCCAGCAGTTACTGAAAGATGCCAGGTCGGATACTGGTCTTGTACAGCACAATCAGGTGAATATGACCTCCATCACACCTAATCCCCCCACCCCTGGTTTGCCTCTGCGTTTTTTTTTTTTTTAATACGTCTGAGGCAAAAGCGAGTCAAGTTTAGGATCCCTGTCACCTGAAGAGCTGCTCTTTTGCTCCTTCGCTCTTCCACTCCACTCCACTCCACTCCTCCCCTTCTCCCTCCAGTCAGGTCCTGTCAGATGAGCACTTCAACCAGACCGCCTTTATCCCGGGCAAAAACAGATCGACCCTTTAGCCTGGCTCTTTGGGGGCATTGAAGGAGTACAATCCTGCAAAGATTCAGGCGTTGTATGATTTTTAAAAAGGCTTTGGAGCCTGGGATGCAAGGTTGGGGTTTCATATTGAGACTTGGACCTGGCTGCTGGGAGAGATCGCTTTTCCCTGCCGGGACCTGATGCAATCCATTCAAGCCCCCATTCCTTTAAAACTACATGGAGGCTTACTGCGGGTTTAATGCATTTAGGGAAAATAATCCAGACTTTTAGCGTTCTAGGAAAGGCTGGGTAAAAGGCGGGGTACCAGCAGGACAGGCATGGCGTCATGTGAGTACTGTGCTGCAAACCCGCACGCCAGGCATGGTGAGAGCGCACTAAATTGCTGGTGTGATGGAACTCTTAGTGAAGCCTCCTTCTCAATCTATGAGGACCACCGGTCTGTCCAGCCCAGCTTGGCTTCCAACTTGTAGCAGGTGCTTTCCATGCCCTGGGGAAGTTCGGTTCAGTGTATTTGTTTCGGAACCTCCCTCAAACCTCTGTTATCCCTTTTCAGATGTTTTTCAAACTCAACGTGAGGATTATACTCTCCTCTTTGGAGTTTTGGATAGACAGTGATAAAATCTCCACCACAGGAACGCCCGACAAGATCCTGGAAAATTTTGTGGCGTGGAAAAAGGAGCACCTCACCCTACGACCCCACGATGTGTCGTTTTTATTTGTGTAAGGAGTGCAGGCTTTCCCTCCTCCATTTAAAAAATGGAGTCTTCTACATTGCCCTAGTTCTGGGGAAATGTGTGTCATGGTCAGAGCGCTGGACAAGCCATCGAGACGATGCCTGGGGTGTTGGGAGGATTCTGAAGATGAGTGATCGCAGTTGAGGGCTGTGCACAAGGGAACACGGCTGATGGAGAAAGGGGCCATGCTGAGCAGACCGTGAGGAAGGCAAGCATCGAAATACCCTGGGGAGGGGAGGAAGGCGAAGAGTCGACGAAGGTTTGTTAGAAGAAGGAGACAGAGAAAGAAAGATAAAATAAAATAAGTGAGAGTGACCGAAAGTAGAATAAATAATAAGAATAATAATTTTATTTATTATTAACATTTATGTACCACCGTATCTGCTAAAAAGGCAGCAAGGTGGTATACAACAATTTAAATCCATAAATTCCTAAAACAATTTTAAAAAACCAAGTAATAACAGTTAAAATATTAAAACGGCCCTTTTAAAATGGTGAAGTAGAAAATCTGTGTCTTTACAGCCTTTCCAAGGGCTAAGAGAGCCGGGTCCCGGCGTAGTTCTTGTGGAGCGCATTCCATAGTTAGGGGCAGCACAGGAGATAGGATATTTGCCCCCGGGGGTTAATGGCCTAACCCTGTGCATCAGCAGAATGGGAGGGAGGCAAGCATCAAAATACACCCGGGGAGGGGAGGAAGGCTGAGGCATTCTGCGTCGCGTCGGCACACCGTGGGAGCAGAGAAGACTGCCTTGTATCGCAGTGACCCATGGAGCCCAATGCTGCCTCTGCCGATTGCCGTCATCTCTTCAGGGTCACAGAGAGGGAGGGAGGGAGAGAGAGACAGGCCCTTTCTACACTGTAGGGGTGTAGGGGGGGGCGATCCGGGATCATCGCCCTAATACACACTCAGAAGTGCAACGAGCCGGCTTTCCCCCGGATCGTCACACATCATGCCCGCCATTTTGTTTTATTTTCAGGCCCGAGGAGAGCTCACGAGCGCTCCTATGCCATTTTTATACTGACCAATAGCCGAAGTTCTCTGGGCGATTTACAAAAATTTAAACCATAAAAACCATTCAAATATAAAACAACAACAGTATAAAAACTTAGCATAAAAGCGCAATATAAGAGCACAGGATAAAACCAAGCAACAATGCAGGAACTAATACAGATTTAAAACACAATTTTAAAACAGCAAAGTTAAAAATTAGACTGATAAACTGTTCAAATACTGAGAAAACAAAAGAAAGTCTTCACCTGGCGTCTAAAACAGTATACGGTAGGTGCCAGGTGAACCTCTCTAGGGAGCTCATTCCACAGCCAGGGTGCCACAGCAGAGAAGGCTCTCCTCCTGGTAGCCCACCTGCCTGGTGGCATCACAAAGATATTCTGGGAGGGCAGCAAGGGAGGATGGGTGGAGTCCTTGAAGCAAATAGGAAAGGTTTGGGTTGTAGCGTTAGAAGAGGAAATGTCATGGGCCTCCCAGGGAAGAGTACATAGCAAGCCACACCAAATCAGAGAAAATTGAAGAAGTAATAGTTGGAACAATGACGCTCATGTTGAGGCACCGCCTGTCATTTGAAAGCATCTCCCTTCTCTTCCCCCAGCTACCGGAACAAGGCTGATTCGTTGGGGTCAACGTTTCCCAAAAAGATTTGTGCCAAACCTTCTTCTGCAGGGATTGCTGTGGTATAGTAGTGCTAAAGACACGATGCTCAATTGCGCACTGAACTGCACTTATTGTTATTATTTTTAAACCAATTCTATCTGATTGTGTTGTAATTCCTGAAAGCTTAGAGTCAGACTAGACGCCAGGTTAAATGTGTAATTAACCTGGACGTTTCTTGTCATGTAAATAGCGGCCCTGGGGAAGCGGGAACCGCTTTGACAGGGAATGTTTTAAATCTTTCCCTCCCCTCCGTGGTCGTGACAAAACTCCCCTGAAACTACTATTTGCATGTCAAGAAAAGCATCCTTTGGTGCCAGCCGGAGTTTCCCTTGAAATGCAAACGGCAGCGTAGGAGAAGAGAATCTCTTCTATCGCTCCCAGACCGTGGAACGGGCCTGCCGGGAGAGATTTGCCAACTTAACAGTCTTCCGGAATTTAAGAAAGCCGTAAAGACTGATCTCTCCCGGCAGGCCTACCCGGTCAAATTTTAAGATGCTTTTTAATAATGTGTTGGTTTTATATGTTTTTAATCATTCATTCATTTTATATGCTTTTAATCGGTTTTATGTATTTTATGCTGTTTTGTATTAATGTTGTTCCCCGCCTCGATCCAGAGGGAGAGGCGAGTAATAAATAAATAAATATTATTATTATTATTATTATTATTATCATCATCATCATCATCATCATCATCATCATCATCATCACATCTAGTTTGGCCCTTAGGAACTTATTTTGCAAGCTTGTGCCTGCTTTAGGGCACGTAGGTCCTCTGGGGTCAGTGGGCGTGAGCATGCATTGATTGGATGTGGCATCGAAGCAAAGTTTTTATGTCCTCTTATTTTCCAAGGCTTAATAGGCACAACCATTGGATACAAAGAAGCTACTGGTGGAGGAGAGGTATGTGTGTGTGTGTGGAATGGCATTGGGGAGGAGAGATTGCCAGATTTTTCCCATCTGACCAAATTTTAGGGATGTGCAAAACCTTATCTCTTTAGTTTTGTAGATTGATGTGCCTTCCTGTGTTGCGCGTTTGGGACATTTGTCTGAAAAAGTGTAGATGTAAATGCATTCCCCCCCCCCCCCCCCAAAGCAGATACTAATCATTGCTGCATCTTGCATGAGTACTGTTATCCTCAACTGTACATTACGTGGGCTTAATTGCACATCATGTTCCCCATATACGCAGGCAGGAGTCTACATCGACCTGAAGCACTATTGCATATTCATTCAATGAAAATAATTAATAATAATAATAATAATAATAATAATAATAATAATAATGAGTACCTGCAAAGGTGGAAGTTCTCTGGTTAGCTGTTATGGCTACTAGCCATTGATGGATCTGTGCTCTCATTTAGTATCCCAGCGGGATCACGCTGGAGATGTTTTCCGTGATACTTGCACAGTTGCTGGGAATCAGCCTGGGGCTGCGCTTTGACAACGCAAGACAATGCATCTGCCCAGGGTCCACCTGCGTGATGAATACCAAAGCAGTGTAAGTTAGTACGACGACTTTTGTTGCTATCATTAGCATAGTGTCAAAAATAAAGTTTATTATTATTATTATCTATCTATCTATCTATCTATCTATCTATCCATCCATGAGGACAAATAAAAGGAAGGACTTCTTCACACAGCGCATAGTTAAATGATGGAATTCACTACCGCAAGATGTAGCGATGGCCACCAATTTGGATGGCTTTCAAAGGGGGTTGGAAAAATTCCCGGAGGAGAAGGCTATCAATGGACACTAGCCCTGATGGTGATGTGCTACCTCCACTATCTGAGGCAGTAAGCCTGTGTGCACCAGTTGCTGGGGAACATGGGCGGGAGGGTGCTGTTGCACAATGTCCTGCTTTGTGGGTCCCTGGTCGACAGCTGGTGGGCCACTGTGTGAACAGAGTGCTGGACTAGATGGACCCTCAGTCTGATCCAGCAGGGCTCTTCTTAGGTTCTTATCTATCTATCTATCTATCTATCTATCTATCTATCTAATCGTATCCACTTCCCAACATCCTAGCACTTCCTAGGTGGGGTTGATAGCAGTAGAACCATTAAAAAACCACAGAACCCATTTATTATCTGCAACAGAAATTGATGGCCACCATTCATCCCTATGGGCAGGAAGTAAACTGCTGCTCTGGGAGACCCCATTACAGTGAGGGTAACTTGTCCTCCGCCACTGACCCGGGGCCATCAAGCCCTTGCAAACTCTGCAGCAGGCTGTGAGTGGTAGAGGATGCACTGCGGTGGGATTCTGCAGTAGACTTACTCTCCACCCATACCCCATCTGTGACAATGGCAGGTATTTTTGCTAGGGACCCCAAGGTGCGCTCAGGGTGCCAAACCATTTCCAACCTGGCGAGGTGTCCCATCATCACTGGATGTATCCCTTGCAAGGATGTGCAGTTAATTACTTGAGGATAACAGGTTGTGTCTGTGTTCTCGCATAAGCTAAACAATAGTTCAGGGTTGCGTGCATAAGCGTGCATTGATGTCAAGAACGACTTACTATGATAGACAAGTGTGCCCATCCCTACCAATTGCCTTGTGCGCTGCAAAGCCACGGCAGGCAAGCTGAATGTGTTCTGCAATGGAGTTTCCAGGCCTCATTCCTGCAGCAAAGCATCTCAGAGCGTCATCACACGGGGGGGAAATCACATTTCCTTACCATCGCCTCTCCACCCCCGCTTTCCCAATGGGAAAGAGGAAGTAAGCAAAGACCCCACGTTGCCCATTCAGGGGACATTTCCATCGCGCTGCTTTTCCTGCACACGGCAGCAGATTGCGGCGCATTCCGATTTTTTTTTAAAAAAAAAAACTGGATTTTTTGGGGGTCCATTTTGCAACGGAAAAATGTGTGGAAGGAGCAGGAGGCGGATGTCGTTGCCTAAAGGACACACGCACACCTTCCGTGAGCGGGCAGTATCACACGCTCGTTTGATGAACCTCTCGGGCTGCAGGTTGGGGGGGGGCAGGTTTCGCGTGACTGAATTCTCCTTCATCCATATTCCTGCACACAGAAAGCTAGGATGTCCAGGATGGGAGTATTTGCCTACCCTGCCAGGCTTCTTTCATTCTTTCTTTTCCCCCTCATGAGGTAGGGCTTCCTTACCGAAGCGCCACCTGCTACAGCTGAGACACAGGTTTGCCACCTCAGTGAGAACTAGGCCCCAGTCCACGCAGGCCATCTAGGAAGCTCAAGAGGACCGTTTTGTGTAAACCAGGGGTGGGTAACGTCTTTCAGCTGAGAGGCAAATGCCTTTTCGGAAATGCCCTGGGGGACCACTTTTCGGTGGTGGGTGGGTTCGAAGGCAAAAGGGCGGAGCCAAAAGACCCAAAATACGAGCCCAGTTTATTGTAAAGCTCTCACTGCCAGTAACTCACTGCCTTAATCTTTTAGAATGGAGCAGGGCAAAGCTACGCAAAAGGCGGGAAACCCTGGTCAGGTGGGAAGTGGGGAGTCTAGGAAAAGTGGGGCGCAAGCCATCTCCTGGAGGGTCAGGAAGGGCCTCCTCCATGGCTGCTCCAAGGCTCTAGAACTCCCTTCCTGAGGAAGCCAGACTGGCTCCCTCTGTGATGCACCTTCCAGAGGCAGGCAAAAACTGTTTTTATTCCAGCAGGCCTTTTGAAATACGCTGGACCTATGTTAATGTATGGTTTTGTTTTTGTTTTTAAAATTTGTGACAGTTTTTAAATTTTTTAAAAGGTTTTTCATTTGACTGTAGGTTTAATTCTGTATTAACTTTTGTAAACTTATATGTTTTAATTGTACATGCTTTGACTTTGTGAACCGCTTCGAGTCCTAGCCCTGGGAAAAAGGCGGGATATAAATAAATAAATAAATAAATAAAGGAGGGGGCTGGATATGGTTCTGCACCCCTGATATAAACTTACTGCAAAACCTAAGTCCGATGGCAGTCCCTCAGGGACTCTTGAGCAGGCAAGTTAATGTGGAATGGATTCCCTCCGTCAGTAGAAAAACATTGAAAAACTACTGGCCCTTTTCAACCTAGCAACTCCACACTGGCAGGCCATTGTTGCCTTGGCTTTCTGTGTTATTGGAAAATTTTCTTTCCTGCGTTTTGCCCCACAGACAGTCCAGCGGTGCCAAGTTCTTCAGCAGCTGCAGCTTAAATGACTTCCGGAAATTTCTAGGGTTTGGATCGCCACAATGCCTCATGAACCGGCCACGGATCGATATCAAGTACAGAGCCCCACGGTGCGGCAACGGCATAGTGGAAGAAGGGGAACAGTGTGACTGCGGCTCGGTAAAGATTCGTTAGAAGAAGGAAAAATAAAAAAAAATTAAAAAGAGAAATGAAATGAAATGAAGGGGAGTGACCGAAATTAGTGAAGCAAAGAAATAACGACATTTATACACTGCCTTACCTGCTAAAAAGCTATTGAGGTGGTATACAAGAATTTAAAACAATAAATACAAGAACATTGATAACAGTAAAAAACATTAAAACGACGCGTTTTGAAAGGTTAATTTGAAAAGATGTGTCTTTGCACCCTTTCCAAGGGCTAGGAGAGCCACAGGTTGCTGTCCCACAGGTATAACTTCTCATCCCATCCAGGCCAGGAGGGAGGCCACCCCATGGCCAGCAACCATGACCAGGATGCTCCCAATTGCTACTTCGGGGGATTGCTAACCTACTTGCTTCTAGGCAGGTCCTTGTACCCTTGCAAACTCCCCGATAGCCACTTATACAACAGGCGAAAGCGTTTCTACCATGGAGTTTGGGGCTATAAGGGAGACTACACTTGTCAGACGGCTGTCTGTTTAGGGCCCTGTCCAAGGCAGCCTTGCAAGGGTGGCTGTTTGGCAAACCCACAGATGTCTTTCTCCTTTCCAAGATCTCCTCCATTCTGGATGTTGATCACTGAAGGATTTGACCTTATCACTTCTGTTTTTTTCTTGGTGGCCTGGGAGT
Organism: Anniella stebbinsi; assembly: GCA_029215795.1. Taxonomy (NCBI): domain Eukaryota; kingdom Metazoa; phylum Chordata; class Lepidosauria; order Squamata; family Anniellidae; genus Anniella; species Anniella stebbinsi. The sequence goes on from JARDYH010000002.1 coordinate 133,431,853, forward strand.
GGTAGATACGGATCCCTTTCCCCACCCTAGTTCAGGGCCAGCCGTACTATTGAACAGAGCGAGGCGGCTGACTTTAGGTTGCATGAAAGGGCAGCAAATTGTTGGCTGTTTCACGTGTCGTTGCTATGTTTTTCACTGCCAAGAAAGGGGAGCGGTATCTGTCTTAAGAACCAAAATAACTGGGCAGGAGGCACCACTGGCCCCCAATTCCAGACAAAACATGCACCGCACATGCAACAAACCCAAGCAGACATACATGCACACGCAAACAAACAGATGGCCGCATTTCATAGCTTCAGGAGCACACGTCCTTTGCTGTGTGCGAGGCAGAACATCTTCCCAGGGGGGGTTCTGGCTTCCCAGTTCAGGGCATGGAGCAAACACCCCAGGGTTTTCCCCAAACGATTGTTAAGCCGCCTGAATAAATGTTCCTGACTCCCACCTTTCCATGTTTATGTTTTGCTTCCAGGAATGTGGAAACAATGTTTGCTGTCAATCAAATTGTACGCTGAAAAAGGGAAAGGCGTGCGCCCAAGGAGAATGTTGTTGGCAGAATACCTGCCAGGCAAGCGAGCCTCCCCTGAAAGGCAACAGGATCCAGGGATGGGTTTGGTTTCCTTTACAGGATTTGTCAGTGTAGATTTAATGGTATTTGGACCGGAGATCTGCTTAACTTAGAAAAACTAGAGGAAGGGGAGACAAAATAGGGGTGCATAAAATGATGCTTGGTCTGGAGGAAGTGCACAGAGAGAGGTTCTCCCCTCTTTCATAATAATAGAACCCAATGGGGTTATCCTATGAAAGCAAATAGTGGGAGATCCAAGACAGACAAAAGGAAGTGGCTCTTCTTAAAGTGCGTTGTTAAACTCTGGGGCCGTTTCTACACCAGGCTTGTGGCCTGGGATGGCCCCCGGCTGGTACCTGTGGGTCCAAATGACGCATGGGGACTCCCGGGAGTGGGAGGGTGCACTGGATTTGCCAGGGATAAGAGATCCCTGGGAAATCCTGAATCTGCGGGAGATGTGGACTGCGGGTGCTGCTACGCTTACTCGTGGTGATATTAGCCTTCGGGGCCCTCCTGGACTGTTTGAAGTGCGGCTCTCGGCAGAGGGTTTCGTTTTTGTTCTGCTGCCAGGAGCAGTGGTGTTTTCTCGGAGTCAATAGTACTTCGGCAAGGCAGAAGAACAGCTGGAGGACTGTTCCTGGTGCGTCTGGATCCCCCTCTGGATCCCTACTCAGTGCCCCCTTCAATTCAACGCTTATTGTTTGAGACATTAGAGTGTGCCTGGGCACACCCGGCACACCCCTTGCGCACACCTATGCCTGTACTGTGTAATTTAGGCGTCATGCATGCACTGAAATGTATGATCCGGGCTAATACCTTGGGCACGAGTTGGAACTCATTGGCCTTATTTCTCTTTCTGCTTTGCCAGCTCAAGGCAAAAGGCACTTTATGTAGAGACACTCCTGACGCCGACTGCGATCTGAAGGAGTACTGCAACGGGACCTCCGCAGAATGCACAGACGACTTTTTCATTCAGGATGGGCAGTGGTGCGAGAGTGAAACGGGGGTTTGTATAAAAGGAGTATGCCAGAGTTCGGATCGATGGTGCCGAAAAATATTTGGAAGAGGTAACTGGAACCCCTCCCCCCCCCCTCAGTTCTGCCCAGGCTGCCTCCCTCCTCTTTTCTTTCCCTCCCCCTCCACCCCCTTTGGCGCCCTGCTGCGCTTCTTTGGCCAGGAAAGACGGATTGGGGAGGCAAATCGTGGGCTTGCGTATACGCCCTCTGAACCCTTCTCTATGACGCAGCCGCGAACTCGCAGCCACATCGGGGTTTTACCTTCAAAACTGTGCTTTCTCGCAGTGTCCTTTTACCGCTACTTTTCCGTTTGCTCCGACGCCGCCACGTTTTTTCCCGGGCATTGGGCAGGGGGTGGAATTGACAAGCAGGATGGCTGCCGGATACCCCGCACTCCCCCTGACATCTAGATTTAGCATTCCTGCCCCATAGCAGCGATGCTGCGGGGTTTTGGGAAAAGCAGTTGCAAAGCGGCGGCATATAGACAACCCCCCGGCCTTTTCTCTCGTATGCCTTTTGCAACCTGGACCAGACCCGTCCGGTACACAGGACAAGAAGGTTTTCATTTGGAATCCAGCTGATGCCAACAGATGTAGGAATCCTCCAGAAAAGCGGCTGTATGCATTACTCATGCCTCCCTCTGTTTGGAACTCCCAGGCTTGAGTCAGGTGCAGGGAATAGGGTGGACAGGTGTCCTATGTTACAGGGGACAGTCCTCTATTTGGAGGCATCTGCTATTCGAAGGGCTATCCAATCCAAGTCTGACTTAAAATACGTAGTTGAGACTAACTTAAATCCTCGATTTCAGTGATTAAATCTGGATCCAACCCGTAGGTTCAGATCTGCACATTTTACACAGATCTGTGTTCCCTTCTGTTCTTTTTGGGTGATGGGTTTCCCCCTTTTTCGGAAACGTGTCAATGCCCCCTCCCCCCTCCGGCAGGGAACAGTGTGTAGGGCCGAGAGAGACAGCTTCTCACAGACGAATGTCCCTGACGAATTCGGGCCTGTGTTATGTTTGCAGATTCGAAAAGCGGGCCTCCGCAGTGCTACGAAGAAATTAACAGTCAAAAGGACAGGATGGGACACTGCGGCTCCTCTCCGCGCGGATACGAGAACTGTTTGTGGCAGTACGTTTTGAAAGAAAGGCAAATGTGTTGACAGTGTCTCTTTGCTGCAACGGAAGGCGTTGTTGTAACCTGGCCAGCGGGTTTTTTTTTTAAAAAAAATAATGTTTCGTTCTACTTCAGCCTTCCCAAGCCTGGAGCCCTCCAAATGCCTTAGACTCCCATCACTCCAATGATGGGAGTTGCAGTCCAACATACCTGGAGGGCACCAGATAGAGGAAAGGTGTTCTACCTCCTAGTCCATTCTAATATCTTTGAGGAAGCCCTATGCCTATGTCTGTATCTTGTCATGGAAATATTGGCGATGAACCAACCCCTTTGCCGGCTCCTGCTCTAATAGCTGGGTTTGGGGAATTCATTCTTTTTTGGACCTCTGACAAATGCTCCCTCTCCCTTGTCCCTTTGTTGTGTTCGCTTGCAGGAACCTCAAGTGCGGCAAGTTAGTGTGCGAATATCCAAGTAGAAAACCTTTTGTTATTGACAATGCAGCTATAATTTATGCAAAGGTGCAGAGTCGCTTGTGTGTCACTTTAGACTACATGAAAGGGCCAGGAGTGAAGGATATGTTCTTGGTTCGGGATGGTGCCGCCTGTGGGAAGAACAAGGTAAGAGTTTAAACTAGAGATGCTGCTGCGACCAAACAGGTGTGTTTTCAGATCCAGATAGTGCCGTTCTGCTGGTGTGGACAAATGATCTGGAGTAGCCCTATTTCACTGCGGCTCCCCAGCAACTGGTGTTCAGTGGCATACAGTCACTGGGTCATGACTCCCAACCTTCAACCTTACAGGGCGCAGTGGAGGATTCTGATGAGGATCCTGGCCTGTCTTCCTGCAATCCATCCAACAGGGTAGTGGTAGTGGTAGATGGCTCTTTGGGGGGTTGGGGAAAGTCCAGAGTCGGCCCTGATGTCATCCTTGCCTACCACCCTCTCTCCTGAAATGCTTTCCACCGGGCAGTTGATGGGAGATGGTGCTTGCGTTACTGAATTTTAGGTGCTTTGTAAGTGGTAAATACTATTACGGTAAATAATAACAATAATATGGTGTTATGAATATAACATGTAGTGATAGGCTGACCAAGGTGGTAGAATTTTGGATCATTTTAGGTAACAGGTGCGTGGGAAGGGTTTTTTTGTTTTTTTTTAGAAAAACACTTCCTCCACATAAAAAAAACCCTTCCTGCATGTAGGAAATTAGAAGCTCAGAGACAGGGAGTTTTTCTACATGAGTGATTTATTGTATGCTCATGATTGGCCACTCATGGAAGTTTGTGGGTCCATTACATGGCACTGTCAACCTCCAGGATGTCTCTCGTGCCTCCCCCTGACAATTTCACTACCCCCCCCCCCCCCGGAGATAATCCAGTATCTTAAATAATTGCAGATTAATTCCACTACTAGATGACGGTGTTTCTTTGAGCTTTATGAAAAATTTGCCAGAGGGGAAGGTTTCAATTACAAATCCCGTGGTCGCATCTGAAGGAGCTGTAGTGAACGTGGAAAGGCCTGACAAAAAAAGCCTGGTAACAGTGGCGGCATTAGAAAAAAAAAATTCAGGACACACAGGTGAACTGAGGCAGCAGGCAAATAAGAGTCAACGGCTGAGTTCGGACAACACTTTAGGCAATGGAGGGGGGAAGAGGCAGCTGTCCGTTGTGTTGATTATTGTGTCATGTGTGGGGACACACACAATGGATAGTATGTTATTTAATGGGGAAAAACAACAGGCTGCTCCATTGTTTATCGGAGACCCGTTGCTTATCATGAGGCTGGAACTTTCAGCCATGCAACGGGGGGGAGGGGCAACATGTTGTGTGTCGGGCACTGCAAAAATAACTAACCATCAGTTGCTTCTTCCCCCCTCTGTTGCCTAAAGTGTCATCCGAACTCAGCCAATGACTTCAAGTGAAAGAGTTTGGGTTACATAATCACATGTTTAAGGAGGGAAATCGTGCCCCATCAAACAGGAGGAAGTTAGCCAGGAATATGTATTAACTTGCACCATGAAAAGGAAAGAAAGGATTTTTTAAAACCACATGTTCACAATATAATTGAGATGCATTATACAGCAAAACAAAATGGATTCTAGGCCCAAACACCCACCCTAGAATTTCTCAATCTGCAAATCACACACACACCAAGCTCAAATATTTTTTTGCACAATATGGCAGCACAGACCTAAATGCATTCCCTATTCCGTCAAAACCCCATGAAAAGATTTTTACATTAATCTGTTGGGCTCTGATGGGAATGGGTTTTGATAAAGTATTTGTGCTGAGGGAAATGTCCCGCCACTGCAGGAAAATGATTCCCTACCTGCCCAGAAATGAACAAAGGAAATCAGCAACGACCAGCAGTAAGAAACATAAAAAAAAATAGTAATAAAATCATACCAGGATGAAGATGACAGTGATATTCTTGAAACTGCCTGCCCCCCCCCCCCCCCCCCCCGACTGAGCTGGCCAGATAGGCAAAGGTTAAACAGTAAACAATAAAACTTTAGCAGAACTATTATACAATGGGCAAAACAGGCTGATACCAAAAGGCAACGTGCAAAATAAATAAATACAATCTAAAGGAAGACAATGTGCTGGACATTAAACAATCCAAAAAGCTGTTTTGCGACCAGCACAGAAATATTCTACCAACCAGATTCAATTCACAAAAAAGCAAAAGTGGGTTGCTCCTCAGCGCAGCGGGTTGAGCATTAACAACATTGTGAAGTGTTTGTACAAGGGAGAGGAATAAATATAAGCTGAATGCTAGATTAAGTCAGCAGACTGTCTTAAGGAATGAAATAAGCTATCAGTGACATAAAGGAAAGAAGGGGAGAATCTTTTTAATCGTACTTAATTTAAACTGGGCGCAAATTTGGCAGCAGCAGGGAAAGCCCCGGTCCTTCCTTGTCCCTTCCTTCCTTCCTTCCTTCCTTCCTTCCTTCCTTCTGTCCCTCCTTCCTTGCTGCTTGCTTTTTCTCCTCAGTGGGATCTCGCTTTTGCAGGGATGGGAGCAAGCAAGCAAGGCATCGGCAGCGTCTGAGGCTGGACTTTGTTTGGGAGGCCTGGCCCGCATGTGCTCACTCCCTCCTCTTCTCTCTGAGTCCTGGCCACAGTGACTCCTTCCTAACCTTCCCACCCCGCCCCACCTCTTTCTAAAACAATGGGGGACATGCTTCTTCTTCCTTGTTTGGGGGGGGGCACATGCCCCCCTCCGCTAGGGTGACCATATGTCAGGAAAAATCAGGACATGTCAGGATTTTTGGCAACAAATCTGGGAAGGGGGGGGGGAAATGATGAAATTTGAAGAAAAATCCGGATTTTTCCCATCCTTCCCCCACCCAAAGGGCAGCTCTACTTTATAGTCATTGGGAATTAACGAAAATGCTCACAGCTCCATCATTTTTAAAGAAAAAGAGATGAAATGTGGCACTTTGATAGCTCTTAAGGAGGGCTTTAGCCATGCCAAGTTTGAAGCAGATCCATCCATCCATTGATTTTTAGGATTTTTTTTTAAAAATTGAGGTTTTAATTTTTTTTAAAAAAAAACATTATTTTTAAAGTTTAGGAGATGAAACTTGGCATCATGATAGCTCTTACGTAGGGCTTTAGCTATGCCAAGCTTCAAGCAGATCTGTTCATCTGTTGATTTTTAGCAATTTTTTAAAGTTTGAGGATTTAAAATTATTATTTTTTAAAAAAACCCAACTGTGCCATACCCTTCAAACTCAGGTTGTCAAACCTTCTCTTTGTGGTCTTGCACCTTGAGTAATTTTGGCCCTCGGCATCAAGGGGATCTTGAGTTTTTAGTTAAGAAGTGCTGGGCTAGCATGGCACCTTTCCTGTTGCAGATTTGGTGGGCAATCAGGCACCTGGAGCTCAGCAGAGGCGAGGCATCCACAGATCAAAATGTGGGAAAGGAGAGGTCAGTCAAAGCAGTCATGTGTTTGTGCAGGAAGTAGACAGGGGTTCAAAGTCAGGGTGTGAAAAGTGGTGCCAACGCACAAGCCTTGAGAAGCTAATGTATAGAAATGAGAAGTGTGAATGGGTGAAGTAGTATCCGCTGCCCACAACATGCACCCTAATGTTAGAGTAGAGAAACTTGTGACAATCATACACAAGTTTCAAAAAAAATATTGAACTTTAAAAATAAAAAGCCAGCCAGCCAGCCGGCAGCAAGCCCTGTTAAAAGCAGCAGCAGCAGTTTGTAGCAGAGTGAGGATAAAATCAGAAAAGATATTTGAGGGAAGGGGAGAATGTATCACACAGAGTATAGCAACAAAGTACAGCAAAAGCTACAAAAGTAGGAGCGAGTGAATTTCAGATACATTGGATGTCTCACTTGTTTCAGTGATTTGAACATTAAGGTGTTATGTAGAACAGATTTGTCGTAATTGTGTGCTGTAAAATCAGACATGTGACCAAGGCTATGTTCAGCTGGGCACACCCCCTTGGTGCTGCCCCCCCCCCCCCCAGGGCAGACATGTTGGTGGGGACACCTCCTTGGGGGCCGACCATGTTGTCCTCCTTTTTGTTTTTCCAAAATATGGTCACCCTACCCTCTGCTCCCCCCTCCCCCCGGTGGTGCCCCTAATGTAGAGATGCATGGTTATGCTAAACCTTTTCTTTAATATACTATCTTTCTACATGCAGGGAACTTTTTACATAAGTATGTGGGCATGAAATCATTTTAAAATCTGACAATTTAAAATGGCATAGTCCAGAATTCTGCCACTCATTCTAATAGCTCTTTCTTCATAATTTGTAGAACTGTGTTGATTTCTGGACATCACTATTTGTGACCAACGTGAATGAAATGGTCCATTAAAAAGAAAAAAAAAACAAATGAAAAAATGTTCTTTATCGTTATTTTTTTTTAGATTTGCATGAACCAGAAGTGCGTGGATAAGGTTGTGATACATACGACTTGCAGTCCAGAAACAAAATGCCACAACAATGGAGTGAGTAGATGCAGCTGTTCTTTAAATAGAATCATACATGGGACCTAAATGGGTTTAGCATTCTCCCTTGGAGAATCCTGAGAACTGTAGTTTTCTGAAGAGCTGCTAGGGGGAGCACTTTCACCAATATACTATTCCCAAGATTCTTTGCGGAAGTCCTAGCAATGAAAGTGTAATGTAATAAAACCAGTACAAAGTCCCCTCTACAAGAATTCGGTTTGACGCCTGGTTGTCTGATTATGCACATCTTCTCGCAATCGCTTTTACGCCTAATCCCTATACACGGGAGGCGGTGAAGCGCATTAACGGTTGCATGGAACGCGCTTTAAAGGTGTTTACATGCGGAGAATCACTTGTTTACATGGCCATAAGGCACTTTAACTCCCGCGGTAAATTAAAACTCGCTATTTAACACACATTCGATAATGCGCATAATCGGACAGAAAAAGCGTCTGAACCCCCGATTTGCGCTCCGTTCACGTGGAGGTAAAATCGGTAATGCGCTTTGAAAGAGCTTTAAATCGCTCTTGTAGAGGCACCCCAAGTCTGTACTAGTGCCGATGCAGATGTCAATATGTTCTGAACTACCAGGAATTTTTCATCGGGTTACAGTCTTTCCTGATCAACTTTTCTAATGAAAAAAGGGCTGAGCTGTCTTTCCCACTCACGGGTGCCAATTTTTAGTTTAAAAAATTCTGGTATCTGGTTAGGGTTAGGGGCACAGCCTTGGTCAGCTCAAAGGGTGGAGTGTAACAGATTCCAGCAGGAACAAAGCTGGCAGCAAAAGCTTCCGTTTGTAGCCCCATGGCTGGTCCTGATGGAAACGTCCTGCTGCAGAGGTGCAAGGACAGAGCACCAGGGAATTAGCCAGGATCAGGATCAATACCAAATACCAATACAAGGTCAGTTGACCATCCAAGCACACAGACAGTTCCAGAGAACAGCTAGATGATCACAGAAATACAAGGAAGAGCCTGGGAACTGGTGGGCAGGCCTTATTCCAGCCCTCCGTGCCTAGAAACTGAAGGCTTTTAAATCTGTGGTGCGGTGGCAGGTGTCGAAATGCAGAAGCTCATCATCACAGTCGCCATAGCCATGACCCAGCAGAAAGAGGCCCAAAATGCAGGCCGCTGTGTTGATCCATATCAGCAACCCACTTCTAGCAGTTTTCTTCTTTACCAGGAGCAGGTTTTTGACAAATCTCTTGGGTCTTAATTGCCCATTCAAGACCAAGCCACCGCAAAATGCAGGGAGAGCTCACGAGGATATGTTCTTGCTGAGAAAATTTATCTTCCCTGCCCCACCACTGAGTACTGTGAGGATTGCCGCTCAGCTCTGGGAGAAAAGGGAATTCTAAGGGGGTGGCAGATCAAAATCCCTGCTAGTCCAAAGAGCCAGAGCTGCATCCTTGTGATCCATCATCATCATCATTATTATTATTATTATTATTATTATTATTATTATTATTATTACATTTATATCCCACCTTTTTTCCTCCAAGAAACCCAAGGCGCCATACATACACAGTCCTCCTCTCCATTTTATCCTCACAACAACAACCCTGTGAGGTAGGTTGGGCTGAGAGTCTGTGACTGGCCCAAATCACCCAGTGAGCTTCCGTGGCCGAGTGGGTACTAGAACCCGGATCTCCCGCTAGTCCAACCCTCTAGCCACTACACCACACTGATCCTTGTCCCTATTATACCACTGCTTTTAAGCCTACGCCATCAGAGCCCTACCCAGAGCAGAGCTTCAGGCCTTCAGTGTCATCTGAGGAATGGTCTACACACGAGCAGAGCCTTCTTCGTGAGGGGTCCTTATTCCTCAGCAGGTGCTCCTGCATCGCTCCCTAGGGCTCGGTGACCGATGGCGTCTGCTTGAGTCCGAGGTGGGGTGGGTGGGTAGCTATGTCATGAGGAGAAGGCACGGTGGCCACCTCCGAGGGCCCAGGAATCCGCTGATCTGCCTCAGGATCCCTAGACTCGGGCCGCTCCACCATGATGTTGGCTGATCCTCCGAAGTGGAGTCTTCCAGAGGGGGTGGGGTGTAATGGACCGAGTCTTTGCTTGCCTTCCAGTCTGGGTGGATGGAGTGCGCAGGGAAGGAAGTGGCTATAAGAGATCAGTTCCTCTAGCTGCCGCCGCCAAGGTAGCTCATTGCTCTGCCATCACCCACCCACCTTGCCTGCTGGCCAGCCTCAGTTCAATAGAACCAGTATTTGGGGGGCAGCTGCAGGGGAAACTGGACACAAGCACCCTGCAGTCTTCCACATTGCAGTGGGTGATACAAGATAGGGCATTGAGCTCAACAGGTGGCCTCTCAACTCACATAGATGGTGGGCCGCCATCAGGAGCTGCCGGGGCTCCAATGGGGAGCCTTTGGGGTCTGTGTACAGCTGCCCTGTGCAGTGAGCCTCTGAACCATGTGTCGTAGGATCTGCCTAGGCAGCTTAATATTCTCAGGCTCTGGATAGACTCTGCCCACCGAGGCCAGCTCTTCGATCCTCCCAGACAGGAAGGACACTAAGAAGGCTTCCTGTTTCATTTGTTCATTTATTTGTAATACTTACGTACAGCTTAATAGAATACAATTCTTCAGTGGTGACAACTACAATCTTGCTGTATGTTTCTAGACTTTGAGGCTCCAGTTAGGAAAGTATGGTGGGAGGTGGGGGAGAGAACTGACCTAGGGGTAGGGTGACCATATGGAAAGGAGGACAGGGCTCCTGTATCTTTAACAGTTGTAGAGAAAAGGCAATTTCAGCAGGTGTCATTTGTATGCATGCAGCACGAGGTGAAATTCCCTCTTCATCTACTAGAGTGACCAGATACAAAAGCAGGCAGGGCTCCTGCAGCTTTAACTGTTGTGATGATGGAATTTCACCAGGTGCTGCGTACATACAAATGACACCTGCTGAAATAAACTTTTCTATGCAACTGTTAAAGAGACAGGAGCCCCTGTCCTCCTTTTCATATGGTCACCCTACCTAGGGGTGACCATATTACACCAGCTTTAAAATCACTGCACTGGCTGCCAATTCGTTTCTGGGCAAAGTACAAAGTGTTGGTCATCACCTTTAAAGCCCTGCATGGTTCGGGACCAGGTTCCCTGCGGGATCGCCTTCCCCCATACAATCTGCCCCGCACGCTCAAGTCCCCTGGGAAGAATTTACTTCAGTCAGCCAAAACTAGGCTGACAACCGTTACCCAGAAGACCTTCTCTTCTGCCACTCCCAGACTGTGGAACCGCCTGCCGGGAGAAGATTCGCCAACTTAGTCTCCCAGAATTTAAGAAAGCCGTAAAGACTGATCTCTTCTGGCAGGCCTACCCAGTCGAATTTTAAGATGTCTTTTAATCATGTGTTTGTTTTATATGCTTTTAATTAGTTATAAATGCATTTTACGGTGTTTTGTATTTGTCGCTGTACCCTGTCTCGATCCAGAGGGAGAGGTGGGTAAGAAATTATTATTATTATTATTATTATTATTATTATTATTATTATTACTACTACTACTATTATTATTACATACAGAGAAATAACGATGGCTTCTTTCCCTCCACTCCCCACACAATCTAGGTTTGCAACAACAGAGGCAATTGTCACTGCAACATGGGCTGGGCCCCACCTAACTGCATGACAGAAGAAAAGGGAGGCTTGGGAGGAAGCATCGATAGCACATTCCGAAGTGGTTTGTTGATGTTGATGTTTGTAATGACTTCTTTTGAATGTCGGTACATACCGGTCAGAAAGTGCAATGAATTTTAAACAACGTATCTCAAATGACTAGAAAGCGGTAGTAAGGCGGCACTTCCCTTTGGGGAAGCCAGGCTGATTCTTCCTCTGCAAAGCTTCTTCTTCTATATGCTTGATCATTTTATCTTTATTCATGCTTCCCATTAACATTCTGCCAATCCCTTTAAAAATAACCGGCGTTACATTGGCTGCATTCCAATAGATGGAGCCTAATTCTAGGGAAATGATGCCTATTTTTGTTAGAAGGTAGCAGTTCCGCATTTTTCACATTTTGAAGAACTCTTATGTGGATGCTGTCCAGACCTGGTGATTTGTTAATCTTTAGTTGCTAAGTCCCCAAACTTGGGCCCTTCCCACACCATAGGGGTGTGGAGGGCCGGGAGTGGGAGAGCACGGAAGTAAGTACTTCCGGGTTTGGCGTGATGAAGCTGTACCACATTGCGACAGCCTGGGCTTCTCCTGGTCCATTGCAACTTGTGCCCGCCATTTTTTTTCATAATGAAGAAGAGCGCAGGAGCGTTTTTTTAAAAAAAACCCGCATGCGATCTCGCCCCCTCCCCCCCGCCATCCTGGGGATGGCGAAATCGGGTCCCCCCCCTCCTGATGGCCTCGGAGCCACGCAGTGTGGCTCCGTGGCCATCGGTGCAGCTGCACTTACTCTTGAGTAAGTGTGGCTGCGCCCGGGATGGGCGGCCACCCCGGCTGCCCATCTCGCTGCCCTCCCGGGAACAGGGAACAAACCGGGATAATAGTGTTACTTGAACTCCTGGGAAAATGGAGGGCTGGCCCCTGCTTGCTTGCTTGATGCTCTGTGCGTCATGTGGACTTTCTGCGAGCAGGTAGGGGCAGCCCCAGGAAAAATGGCAGGTGCAGAAAGGGCCTTAGTATCTTGTCACTTCTATTTGTCTCAGTTCTTCAGACCCTGCTTCAGACGTTTCTGTCCTGCAACTTCTTCAGGAACTGTCTGGAAGAATTAAGAGCCGATCTACTGGATCGGACCCAAGGCTTATCTAGCCCAGCATCTTGGTTTCACAATGACGAACCAGGTGCCACAATGCACATGAGTGAAATGTCAACCTCCTGTCTGTGTTCCCCAGCAGCTGGTGTTCAGAAGCCATTGATGGCTTCTTCTTCCATGAATTTGTCTGATCCTGTTGAAAGCCATCTAGGTTGGTGGCCATCGCTACATCTTTTGGCAGTGAATGCCATAGTTTAGCTGTGCGCTTCTCTGAATGAAAATTCATTCCATGTCTCTGCAATCTCTCTTCCCCCTCCTGTAAAATGTGCGGGGGTGTGTGTGAGAAGTATGAAACACAATATTATTATTATTTCCCCTTGCTAGGTCCAATTGTGAACAAATATCACGGTATTGCTACCACGAGAAGGAACTGGCTCCTGATGGGCTTCTTTGTTTTCCTGCCTGTTGCTGTTGGGTCCATCCTCTTGATTATAAAGCTAAGAGATGTGTTCTCAAAGGTGAAAGTGGAGGAGGAAGAAGATGAGGAAGAAGGTTATGATACGGAAGGGTAATTTGATTTTGTTTGCCTAACTATCAGATTACCAACCTGCCCAATCACTGAGGTCATAGGAGGGCATGCTCCTGGTGGTTCCACATAGACCTATGGCGCCCGGTGGGAGCTCACATTTTTTTTTCTTTTTGTCCACGAGCTGCGATTTGTGCAAATTTGTAGCTGGGAACAGTAACAGAAATAATGATTTGAGCAAAATTGCGATCATAAATAGTGTAATTTGCATAAGAATGCAGGCGCAAAAGACCATTCAAGTCTGCATTTTTGCACAAATTGCCCGATTTACAGATGAAATTTTGTGCAAATTGTGATTTCTGTAAATATTTCCTGATGCGAATTTGCACAAATCAGGTTAGCAAACCTCCCCCCCCCAAATAAGTGGTAAACTGCGAGCTTGCCCAACTCTGTGGTGCCAAGTCAAGCTAGCTCAGGGATCTGCTAACTGTGTCCAAGGTGGGGCAAGCTGGCAAAAGCTCACTGAGCTCCACCCCCAAAGGGATTCCTCCGACATCCCTAATATTCCCCCATGGGGGAGCAAACATACAAGTCTGCCACCACCTAGAGCCTGCAGTGATCCAGGGAAACGTTTATCACTCCTTTCTTCTTTCTGAAGGTGATTCACTGTGATCAGGCTGGAGAAGTGGACATTACAGATTTTGAATTCTCTTTGGGGGTTCTTTTTACATGTTTCCTAAAATATTTTTTAAAACCATGTACATTTTCCTCCCCTTTAGATCTAAAACTCAAGGAGCAAACCAGACAAACACTGCCAGGTAAATGTCTTCTGTCTAACTCCATACTTGCAGAGGAAAAGGTTTAAGTCAGTGGTAGAAGACACGCTTTGTGTGTATCAGAGGCAGTAAGCCTGTATACACTAGTTGTTGGGGAACATGGGTGGAAAGGTGCTGCTGCACCATGTCCTGCTTGTGGGTCCCTGATCGCCAACTGGTTGGCCACTGTGTGAACAGAGCGCTGGACCAGATGGCCCCTTGGTCTTATCCACCACGGCCCTTCTTATATTCTTAAGATCTTTGATTCAATCCTTGGCATTTCCAGATACAGCTGAGAAAAAAAACCCCTGCAGGTCAGAATAAAGAGTACTCTACTAGATGAACCAATGGGCCTGTCCAGCTTCCGACGTTCCTATTAACCCTTCCTATTTAAATCCTGACAGCGGCAGTTTTGATTGTCAGGCCCGTTGGGGCATTTTCCTCCTTTGCTACCATGATCATGTCTTCTCCTTGGAGTAGGAGGCGAGCATCCCTTGATGCTCACTCCTCAGCCCACACAGAGCTGGCTTTATGCTGAGTCATTCCGAGTGGGAAAACGGCACGCTGTCAATACCAGTTTCATGGCTGCTTGCTGTGCGGGCTAAACTACATTTTTTAAGGAGAAGAGGAAAAATGTCACGGCTCCCACATAAGTGTAGTATGTGTGTGGATTTTCATCTCAGCACTATTATTAATTAATTAATTAATTAATTACCTTTACATACCACCAAATAGGTACATGTGGGAGGAGATGATCCTTCAGGTAACTTGGCCCCACGCTGTTTATGACTTTAATGTTAAAACCAGAAATCTGGATTGGGGCTGAACATGGATAGGCAGCTAGGGATGGATGGACTCACTTCCATCCATGCCCATCAGGTGGTTGCCGAACTGCTGCAGCTGCCTTCCCCTGCTTGCCGCTGGATGGCCCGGCGAGTGCTGTGGGTCGGTTCCTCCCTTTGGCAAGCTGCCGTTTTCCATATTGAATGCCTGTAATATTGCATAAATGGCCCCCTTTACGGTCGCCATTTATGCAATGTTACATTTCTGGGAAACCCCAAGCGATATTTGTATGCAAAATGGTGGCTTGCTGAGGGGTTGGGCAGCCACCGGCTGCTCGCAAACTGCCCGGCAAATAGGACTGGTAAGCACATGGCAGCTGGGTGAACAGGGTCTGGGAGGCTGAGCGGGGTGGGCGGAGTCTGCTGGGCTCCACCCCCTCTACTGGACTCCCGCAACATCCCTACTGGCAGCCAGTGCAGATGGAAAGGTACTGGCATAATGTGAACATGCTGGCCAGTCCCCGTTAACAGTTTTGCCTGTCCTATTTTGGACCAGCTAACACAGAAAGTTCCAGGCCCAATCCCCAAGCTCTCCCTTTTCAAAAACTCTCCTGTTGGTCATTCCCTTGCCCTGGGAAGAGTTGGAAAGGAATGTCCAAGCATAGAAGCTTCACCCACTCCCCAGGATACCCTGGAGTGCAAAATAGGCCTTACTACTTGTCCCCACAGAGAATGGAGGAGTCCTCATTAGCAGGGAGCCTGAGATTTAATCTTTACGGCAAGTGTGCAGATAGTGTGGCCCTATGGAAAGGAGGACAGGGCTCCTGTATCTTTAACAGCTGTATTGAAAAGGGAATTTCAGCAGGTGTCCTTTGTATGCATGCAGCACCTGGCGGAATCCCCTCTTCACGGCAACAGAAAGCTACAAGACCCCTGCCCTCTTTTGTATCTGGTTACTCTAGCTTGCAACTTTAACCGTTGTGATGAAGAGGGGATTTCACCAGGTGATGCAGGCATAACAATGACACCTGCTGAAATTCCCCTTTCTATACAACTGTTAAAGATCCAGGAGCCCTGTCCTCCTTTCCAAAGGGTCACCCTATGTGGAGAACCTATCCTCCAATGTGGCCCACCTGGGATGCCAGACCAGCCTAATGGGGTTCCCCAGGCAGCCACGCACCCTTCAAATGTTCCTATCCCCCAACCCCGGAGAGGGGAAGCAAGTCCGCCTTCCCCAGGATGGCAGAGGAGGTGGGGGGGGGCAATTTCAGGGGCTATTGTTTCTTAAAAAAAATACTTACATTTCCGTTAGAGCACAAGTGTGCTCTTCCCGGATCGAGGGGGGAAAAATGGCAGGTGCGACTTGCGACAGCCCGGGAGGAAGCTGGGTTGTCGCACTCTAATGTGCATTAGAGCGACGATCCCGGAAGCAGGTACTTCCAGGATCATCCCCCCTCCCTCCCTCCCTCCCTCCCTCCCTGTACACCCCTATGGTGTAGAAAGGCCCTGTCTCTAGGCAGGTCTTAGAACCAGGGCAGTGCAACATCAGCTTTACTGACTGGGAGGCACTGTGAAGATTCTGGGTCAGGCAGAACCTGGTATAAAGACCTGGTCTCTTCTACCTGTCACGTTGGCTTCTTCAGTTCAACCTCCTGGTCCAGCAGCTGCCCTCAGGGACCCTAGACACCCCCCCCCCCCGTCTAGCCTAGACACTTCATTTTGTAGCCAATATGGCGCTATTCCCTAGGATCACCTACACCACGCTAGCTCCTTTGAACTGTCCATAGCACAGGGAGTGGCTCTGCCTGCGTTCGAAGGGAGGAGTAGCAGGTGCGCGGCAGCTGAAGTGTCTGCACAGTTTCCTGTTTGATGTATATCCTCCTTGATTCCCTGCCCTGTTTCCTGCTCTGCGTCACAGCGTCTAGGGCAACGACAGGAGAAATTGTAGACATGGTTACCGGCTGGCCAAAAGGTGCAGGCGACGTTTCTTCTCTCCAAGGAGTGCAAAGCGACAGAATGCTAGTAATAATTTGAATCCCTCTATAAAGTGTAACTATCGAAGCAAACCCTGTTTGCTGCCTGCTTCAGTTTCTACAATAAAAATGCACGTGTTCTAAATGCAGGTTCGACTAAGAGGTGGTGTGGTTTCTTTGGGGTTGGTGAGCTTGGCCTACTGGGGAAGGAGGAAGGCAATGAGACCGGCTGGACCACAGGATTGAGGTTTGCCGGGGATGGGGCTTCTTCTCGTGGAGAGGGGTGGTGAGGAGTGTTTCCTAAGACTGGGGTGATGGTGGTCCATGGGGAAGGGGTGTCCTTGCCAGCTTGCGGACAAGCAGCAACATCCTTCGAAGTGGATGTTGTCTATCCAGCCCAGCCATCGCTAAGCAGGTCATGGCAGGAGGGGGAAGAGCTGATCATAGGGAAGGAACGTGAGTTGCTGGGGATCTCCAACTGAGTTCTTGCTCTCCACTTTTCCTTCCAACCTGCCTTGGGAACCTGACTGTGACCCTTTCCACACCAGGTGTTTTGCCTGGGATAGCCCCTGGGAGGGCGATCCCGGAAGTACCTAATACACACCATCGGAGCACAGGGGCCAGCCAGGGGCCATTCCAGGCAAACAGCCAGGTGTAGAAATGGCCTGTGCGCCATTTGCCTCTGGCCCCAACCTGACTGATGGCTTGCTCCCTCCTGAACGTGAAGCTCCAACCCTGGTACCAATGAGTATATCAACCTGCAACGAACCCTGACAAGGAGGAACCCCTCCTTGCCTCCCTATTTAGGCCACGTGACCTAGCAGTGTATATTTCTGATGTTGTCGTTGGAATGTGTGAACACAGGCCTGCTCTTTGCTCAATGCTGGGTCTACAATGCCGGATGGAACTACACGACCCCTGACGGATAGCAATTTAACTTCTGCTTGAATGCCTCCAGCCAAGGAGTCCACCACCTCCCGAGGCATTCTGTTCCACTATCAATCATCTTACACTGTTCCTCCCAATGTTTAGCCAAAATCTGCTTCACAGCAATCTCCACCCTTTTGTTCTAGTCCTGCTCTCTGGAGCAAAAGAGAACACATCTGCTCCATCTTCCGCCTGACAGCCTTCCAGATATTTGGAGACAGCTATCAAGTCTTCCTTTAATCTTCTCCAGGCTAAGCATACCCAGCTCTTTCAACTATTCTTCATAGAACTTGGTTTCCAAACCGTCCATTGTACTGATTAACCTCTTCTGACACTTTCCACTTTGTCAATGCCCTTAAAATGTAGCACCCAGAACTGGACTCAGTACTCCAGATGTGACTTGGCCAACATAGGAAAGAGTAGAATGATGACTTCCTATGTCCTGGACACTATGCTTCTTTTAATGCAGCCTAAGATTGCGTTATGCTCATGACATGTTCCACTTGTGATCCACTAAGACACCTAGAGCCTAATGCACCCCAAGCAGGATATAGCACTATGAAAGCAGTATATAAGAGGCAGGAGCCACACTACTGCTTTATAGCGGTATTGAAGTGCCCTGACAACTGTTGGGGCCCATTGACACATACCATATACTGCTTTCATACTGCTTTCATTGCTCTATATCCTGCTTGGTGTAGCTCCTGTCTCTTATATACCGCTTTCATAGTGCTATATCTTGCTTGGTGTAGATCTGGCCCTAGTTTCCTTATCATATGTACTGCTGCCAAGATAGATTTCCCCTATTCTATATTTGTGCCTTTGATTTTGTTTTGTACCTGAATCAAGGACTTTCTGCTGAATATCGTCTTGTTGGTTTCGGGCCAGTGTTCCAGCTTATCAAACTTTCCTCACACCAGCATTATGGGTTCATGCGACTGTGTTGTACGCATCCCTGATTATATATTCCTCCTTCCATTTCCTGTACACAAATTTTTAAAGTCGCTGCTCGTGAGAGAGCTCCCTGGGTAGCCACGCTTCTTTCGATGCCTTCCATTCTTTCCTTCTCAGTAGAATAGTTTGCAATTGTGCCTTTGGTATTTCACTTTTCAAAATCTCCCGTCCCTCTTGAACTATTTAGATTGAACGCGATCTACGAATGGCCTTATCAGCAGCCTTCACTGATGTTTACACAGTTCACCAGGCCGTTGGTTGGTGAGGATTCTACACCCAGGCCAAAGGTTTGGTACTGCATTGCACAATTGGCCAGTTGTAAATTGGAGACTGAC
This sequence comes from Anniella stebbinsi, assembly GCA_029215795.1. Lineage (NCBI taxonomy): Eukaryota > Metazoa > Chordata > Lepidosauria > Squamata > Anniellidae > Anniella > Anniella stebbinsi. The sequence goes on from JARDYH010000002.1 coordinate 133,450,540, forward strand.
CCTATAGCCTGACCGGCCGGCACCCACTATCAGGGTCTGAGCCTCTTCTAATGCGCTAGGCCCTACAATTCCACAACGAGCTCCCAGATCTGGCTGCACTCTGATAAGGACGGAGATGAATAACAAGCATGCAGAGGGACAGCTACAGTTCACACTGCGGAGATTTCATATTTCTGAAGATTATGGCTTCCTTCTTCCAAACCCACTGGTAGGAATGTGGCTACACAAGCTGTTAGTGGCAGAAGACTGGGAGATGGGGGTGGGGAGAAGGTTGAGGGGGACAGGAAGGAAAGACGATCAAGGACCTTCAAGAAGAGGCATTTGCATGTGTTTTATTGATGTCTAATTGCAGGTATGAACCCGTTGGGTTGTGGAAAGGAAGGCTGGGAGGAGGTTGGTTCTCCGGACTGAACACTCATGAAATTCAACAGGCTGTGAGAAAGAAAGGAAAAATGAGAGGAGGAACTTAAAAGCGGAAAAACTTAAATCCTCAGATCAATTAATAGTAAAAAGGAAGGCACCAGGAATTGCCAATATGTGTTCACTCTTTCTCTGTTGCGTCAAATGTGCAGGTAGAGTAGGTTTCTGAATGAACAGGATGCCAGGGAGTCCTCTAAGGTATTTTTTAGTGCAGCCTTCCCCAGCCTGGTGTCTTCTTGTGAGCAGTACCACAACAATCTACTTGGAAGACTTTAGCCCCCTGAAGCCTGTATCGTGTCAAAGCACATGACACAGACAAAGAGGCTGTGGGGCTTTCAGTGGGGTGATAGAATACTTGGAAGCCTGCTTGCATAGAGGTCTATGCATGTAGACGTTCCCCTGCAAACATCCATTAGGGTAGCCGCTCATGCATCTCAAAAAAAAAAAAAAAAGAAGAAATGCATCATCAAAAAAAGAGGACACAGATTTATATAAAATACGCATGGGCTAATTTATAGAGAGAGATGCGAATTCAGAAAGAACTGCTAGGATTTAAATAGAAATATATTACATTTCACTGTAGTAGGGAAGACTGTGGCCAGGTGAGGTGTATGCTTGCTGAATCAGTTGCCCATCTTCTGCTCTCCCTTGATGGGATTCTTTATCTTTAAACTGGACATGGACTGGACAACCCTTCAAATAGAGGACATCTTTGGAACAGAGAGAGCTCTTCAAATAAAGGACTGTGCTCTGTAAAATAGGACACGTGGCCATGCCTAACACGTGGATGTTGGGGGCTTGTGACGTTTGCAATGGGACCAGAGGTGATGCCCTGCAAGCTCTTTATCCGTGTGATGCCCTTTAATGTGATTATAACTGAGTGGGGCCATAGAGCACTTTAAAAAGCCTTTACACACACACACTTAATATTATTATAATTATTACTACAGAGTCCTGGCATGAAAAGCCAGTTCTGGGCAGGATCTACATTACTGCTTTAGAACAGTTTAGAACAGTAGTGACAACTGTTGGGGCCCAGGACGCACTCCATAGACAGTTTTCAAACCGTTTTCAAAGTGTCACATCCTGCTTGGTGTAGATGTGGCCCTGGAGGTGAAACTGAGGCCTGTCGCAGCTCAAGCCCCTGTCTCCTGGACTGGGCTATCCGAAATCAAGTCATAAATTTGACCTCAGAAATCTACTACAATTTAGGCGGATAATTCAATCTGGGCAATGATATATTGGGAATGGACACTTAAGAGCATCATCAGATGAGCGATTTATCGCTTGCTCGTTACCGGCCGCTCATGTTTTTCTCGTGGGACCTTTTGACGATGCCGTCCACCTCCTGTGCGTCTCCCGCTCCTTCTGCTCTAATTTCCGTGACAAAATAAAATCCCGGTAAATCCGATTTTGTGTGTGTGTGTGTGTGGGGGGGGAGTGAAATATATCACTATTTCCTGCTGTGTGCAAGAAAAGCAGAGCGTGGTAATTGTTTACTTCCCCTTTCTTCCCCATGTGAAGAAAGAGGAAGTATTGTGGGACAGAAGCAGGAGGAAAAGCGACAGTAGGGAAACGTGATCCCCCCCCCCCCCAATCTGATGATGCTCTTAAAAAGCTGCCTTATACCAGATCAGCGCATTTATCCATCTAGCCTGGTATTGTCTGCTTTAGCGGTGGCTCCCTGAAGGTTTCAGAAGCAGGTAGTTCTCGTAATCCTGTTCCTTTTTAACTGAAAATCGCAGGGGTTAAAACTGGGCCCTGCAGCGTACAAATCAAATGCTTTGCCATTAAGCCATGGCCCCTCTTTTCTTAAGAGGTGAGGGCTTCCCCATTCCCTTTGCACTTATTTATGTATTTTTTTAAAAAAATAACATTTACATTCAGCCTATCAAGATTTTCGGGTGGTGCATAATTATATTGCAAAATAATGACGCAGAGATAAAATCATTAACAATGCAAAAATTTAGAGAAAGGAAAAGCAGGCCAAATTTCAAGTTAGTGTTGTTGTTTTTTAAAAAAAGAAAAAAAAAAGGAAGGAAGGAAGGAAGGAAAAAAAAAGATAAAGATAATTAGCCTTCACAAAGGCTGTCTCTACAAGAGAGGTTTAAAGCTCTTTCAAGGCGCTTTAAAAAATTTACCTCTACAAGAACGGAGCGCAAATCGGGCGTAGAGGCGCGTTAGCTCTCCGATTATGCGCATTATCGAATGCGCGTTAAACAGTGAGTTTTATTTTGCTCCGGCCGTTAAAGCGCATTTTGACTATGTGAACAAGCGATTATGCGCATTAACTACTTGTAAAGCACATTTTGGTCATCCCTTAATGCGCTTCACCGCCTCTCACCGCCTCTCATGCAGAGGTATTAGGCGTAAATGCGCTTCTGCGATTATGCGCATAATCCGCTAACCAGGCGCAAAAGCGAATCCTTGTAGAGGGGACCAAAGTCCATTTTCAGTTAGGAGTGTCAGCAAGGAAGGCTACCCTCTTGATAGAAAGAGATAAACATGTGGTTGAACCGAAATGTTGGATATAAAGTAGCACAGTGTCAGGGGAAATTTAATAGAAAAAAACCCGCAGACAGCAATAGAAAAAGGAAAGGAAAGGAAGAGCTAACACTTTGAAACTTCATCCCAGCTTTGGGATTATCTCAGGCGAAGAGTTTACATAGCAAGCAATTTGATTCACATCAGTTGTCAGTACATAATTAAAATGGCGGGGATTCCCCCCCCCCCCACAAAGGCCCTCAGTGGATCAAACTTCATTAAGCCCTAAAACAGCTGAGAAGCTGCTCCATGATTGAAAAATTGCTCCTCTGTTTATGTCAGATTTTGTGTGTGTGTGTGTGTTTTAATCGAAAAGAAAAATAAAGTGGAAATGAAAGAGAAACACGTTCTACCTCATGCCAGACATTTTGATGCCTCAGGCGGAAAATAAAAATGGCACCCATGGGGCTTACTGAATAGGCACGAACCACCAGGTCGTTCCCCTGAAAACAAGGCTTGAGCAGGAGAATTTCCTGTCAGATTCCCCCCCCCCCCCAATACATCTTTTCCATTTCTGCTGCCATTAATGGCATCCAAAATTGGCTGGTGGAAGTGGCTGCCTCCTTTTACCTCGCACACCAAACCCCACCTCTGTTCTCTTCTTCATAGTGATTGATGGATCTATTGGGATCTTTCACCCTTTCGGTCTCTGTGACCAAAGTAAATGAATGTAATCATTTATATATATATTTAAAAAAAGCAGTGCAAACAATAACCATAAAACAACATACAAATATTACCTCAAGGCGTTGAGGGCCAAACTGCACAGTGTGGGGCAACTGCATGGATTTCCATGCACATGTCACAGGTGAAGTGGGGGTGCAGGGGTGGGTCTATTCTTTGCCTAAAAAGGAGCATTTATGGGGTGCGGAGCGAAAGCCACACCATCGTTTTTACCTTATCTCAGAGGTTTAAGCAATTTCCCTCCCAATTTGGAACATTTCCAGTATTCAAAAAGAAGCCAAAACCAGGTGGTTCACCCCTTTTCTCTCTCTGCTACCCCCTTTCTTTCTCCCCATCTTCTTGTTGCAGGCCACCAGGGGAAAAGGACAGATTGTTTTTGACAGAGGTCTAAACTGAACAAAAGCAGGTGTTTGTTTTTTAAATGAGTCTGAGGGCTGCATGATATGAGTCTGAGGGCCGCATGATATGAGTCTGAGGGCCGCATGATATGAGTCTGAGGGCCGCATGGAGTCTTAGGGCTGCAGGTTTCCCAAGCAGTTGTGCTATTGGAACCAGCCTGAAGGAAAACTGTTATGAGGAGTGGCCATGCCAATGTAAGGCAGGAGAGGGGACAGGGTTTTGCTCCCCTCTTCCTAGACACATTTTCATGTAAAGAATATACCCCCCCACACACATGGGGCATACATGTAGTCAGCTGCCCTCTTGCATGTACTTCTGCCTTCATGCCACAAGCCTGGTCTAACATGTTGAATTGGGACGTCAGATCCAGGTAGGGCTGTGCATGCCCCCTGATTCGCCTCAGGGACTGTTTCAGAACCCCCTGAAACAGCCCCGATTCGACTCGGGGTGCTACAGGGGTTGATCGCCTCAGTGCTGAGGTGAGATTTGGCCCCCCGAGGCGACTCGGCCTTGCAAGTCCCTGGGTGCCGGCTGTGCAGTAGCCAGGCCAGAGGTGTGTCCATTGGACTCACCTCCCTCTTCGGCTCTCCCCACTTACCTGCTGCCTCATCAACAGTGCCGTCAGCCACCGGTGCCACCGCTTACCGCATCACTCACTGCGCCCAGGAAACGAGGCCCGGTGAGTGATGCAGCAGGTGCCAGCGATGATGCAGCAGGTAAGTGGGGAGAGCTGGGAGGGGGAGGGGAGTCCAATGGACTCACTGGCGTCTGAATTGGCCCGAAGTGCCCCAAAGCTTTGGTGCTAATGTGCTTCAGCTTCGGGGCGCCTCGAGCTGACCAACTTGGAACCGAGGCGAGGCGGGTTTTGGGGATTCGACCTGAGTCGGTGCACAGCCCTAGACCTAGGTCCAAAATCCTCCTCAGCAACATAATCCAAAATGTGTGGGTTCCCTAGGGCTTACTAGTGTACTTCATGGGTTGCTTGTGGAGCTCAAATGGTGTTCTAAACATTTTTTTTTTGTGGGAAAGGTAGGCTACAGAAGAGATAAATAAAATGCATCTGGACCTTTGACATCAGATCTGACCAGCTTGGGGCTAGCAAATTGACTTCAGCCCATCAGACATTGATTATTTGAAAATCCCTTCCTCATCTGTGTTTGCAGTCCAGCCTTAGGAAGGCAGCAAAACTGGAGATTAACCAACCCTTTGGTGGCCTGCCTTTGGCTTGGAGGATCACAAGGTGTGCAGGCCTCTTTGCATTTCCACAGCCTACTCCTTAATCCATAGTAAACTAGTAGTCTATTGATAAATGAATTCCTCTTCCTCCTCAGAAAGAACTTCCTCCTTTCTATAGTCCATGGATGGAGATTGCCCACAAACTGCCTTCCCTGATCGAGAACCATCAACTTCGCTCCCATGTGAACAAGGTACTGAATTCCCATCATGTCTGAACTTAGAAAGTGTGAAGGGGAAAGAGAGACCTAATACCCAAAGAGATCTGGCAGCGAACCCCTTTGCCATGTGGTGAATCCGGCTTTGCAACTGAAATGATGGATCTGCATACCAGTAAATCGAACACTGGTTTAGCTGTTGGTCTCTCTTTTCCTCCCACACGTCAGCTGGGATGTCCACTTTTTATTTATTTGAAGCATTGAATAAACATTTGTGTGCTTCCCCTATAATTCAGGGGTGGAGAGCCTCTCTCCTGGGCACCAAATCTGACCCTCCTTGGACCCCACCGCGGCCCTTCGGAGTCCCCCAACTGGTCATGCATGCCCTTTCCCCGTTCGTTTGGTGGCTGCCTGGCGATTGTGTAGTCCCCCCTTCATTCTAAGATTTTGAATTGCTTCTTAGTTACTATTACCGTAGTAAGAATTTTAATCTAAAGTATGCTGGTATTTTTGGTATTTGGGTCCAAGCCTGATCCATTTGCTTTTGGCCCCACCAATCACTGGAATGCAGCGCCCCAGAAGTGCCCCAGAAGCGAATTCAGCCCCCAGGCTGAAAGTGGTTCCCCAGTTCTGCTTTAATTATTTTCGTGGATGATTAAGGGTGCACTCTTAGCATTCCCTACTGGCTGGGGAACGCTAGGAGCTGTAGGACTTTTTTTTCTATCTAAACACGCATGGGATTGTGCCCTAAAATGCAAAATGGCTCTGGAAATCAAAGGGGCAAGTTTCTCAGTGACATCAAGGAAAGGGTTTAACATATTACTCACTGGGTTCTGTTGCAGACTTGCAATTTTTATTTTTTTCTTCCCAGAAGTTTGACCCTGGAGAGGGAAAGTAATTCAGATTGAATGCAATGAGGTTGTTTCCAGGTGCAGTGAGGTTGCTTCTCCTGAAGATATGAGGGCCGATATTTCTTGCTCATGGGCGGGAAAGCAACATGGGGGCTGTCTTCACGGCGCTGGGTTGGCACTGCCTCCCTCCTCAACCCAGCGCTTTCTTTCTCCTGGGGCGGCATCAGGTCATCCCGATGCCGAGGAGGGAGCGTGGGGTTACTGGATGACCATCTGGATCCTGGAGCTGCCCCTGCCCTCTTCCCGGGGGAAGGCAATCAATTGCTGGCTGCCTTCCACCAGGCTCCTCCCCTGGGTTGGACCTGGATTGGTCGCGGAGCGACTTTACATGGCTGAAGCGCCGTGTTGATGTTGCTTTCTTTGAAAAAGTCAGGGTAAACCCTGACAGGGCACAGTGAGCGGGTTAACTTGGGAGTGCAGATTAAGTTGCAAGGCACACAGTTCTCTCCTTGAGTACCTCGCTGCTGCCTCCCAGCATCTGCTGCCTGAGGCAACTGCCTCACCCTGCCAAATGGTAGGGACAGCCCTGAGACTATATTCTAGAACACAGAAGGAAGAAGGGAGAAAGCATTATAGTTTGCAAGCAGTCATAGGCTGGCTTGAAGGTAAGGAAGGAACGTTTGGGGCTCCTTAAAATGCACGTCTGGGATAGGTACCTTTGCCAACTTCTGTCTTCCCTTCCGCAGGGTAGACAGGATTCCTCTAGAGGTCACTAGAGCTATAGCAGTGAAGCTACGAGCAGCTCTGCTCCTAGGAGTGAATGAGCGAGTTCCGGTTTATTTAAATCCCAATTTGCAGCTATTTAAGACTGCTACATCAGGATCGTTAAAATCAAAGTGGCTTGATCAAGTCTACTAGCTAAACCCCTGTGATTGCTTCATCCCAAGGGGTTCCCAAGGAGGCACACATAAAACACACTTAATAAAAATACAAAGAAATATGCCTTCCCCAGAGGGGATAGCCGTGTGAGTCTGCTGAAGCAAGAACCGCAAAGAGTTTTGTGACACTTTAAAGACTAACTGAATGATGAGCCCACAAATGCAGGGCTGGCCCAGGCTATTTGGGCGCCTATTGTGGAAAATCCAAAGGATGCCTCCCCACACCCTTCCCCCTCATTAAACCACGGCGTACAGTTCCACACTAGGAGAAGTCTGGCTATAAGTGGGGCTCATATGGATGTACTGCCTTGTGCAACAGCGGTGAACTGAGTCGTCCTCCATGGGTCAGATCCATCTGCCCTTCACTCTGCTGCTGTTTTCCAGCATCAGCATCTGACATCTGAGGTGTCTGCCTCATCTTATATAAAAATGCAGCAGTGTAAGTCTTATTACTAGAGATCTGCTAGACAGATTTTGATCATTTTTTAAACTGAAGCTTGAGCAGTGTAGATGTGCAGGAAATTTTGGAAGTTCGAAAATGTTCAAAGCTCGAGCTGTAATAGCAATTGATTTCCTCTGCGCCAAACAGGCAGGGCCACCCCTCTGCCAGTGGGATGACGGACAGCCCTGCTTGGCCAATCAGTGTGATGCGAAGGCACAGCCACACCTTACCACATAATCACCAGCAGAGAGGGGGAAGGGAATTGAGGCAGCGATTCGGAGCGCACAAGGGAGGGGTTGGGGCAGATCTCAGAGGTTTTTCTTTACTATGCATGAGCCACGTTTGTATTTTTCATCAAGTCCTCTGTGATGAGGGGACCGAGGGGCAAAAAAGCCGGAGAATAACAGGACTGCTAGCACCCATGGCGTTACACTCATCTTTGTAAGACAGCACTACGAATCATATAAGCCCGATTCTCCAGAAGATTCTTGGGATCAAACAGATGTTTTGGCAATGGGAGGTCAGGCATAATAAGCCTGCCAGGGGCAAGTGGTTTCATAGCAAGGGGAGCCACCACTAAGAAAGCTCTGCTTCTTGGATGGCCTTAGAGCTCTGGAAGGGTCAAATGGAAGCACTGCAAAGTTATTGATTTCAGCTCTTCCACGTGTCTGCCACTGACACATCACCCAAAAAGTTGACAAAGGAGGACACAAATCTGCATAAAAGTTACACGTGCTAATTGATGGTGCTCGCCAGCGGTGGAACCCCCACTCCGATCTGTATTGGATTACAGTGAGGTGCCAATTTGGAAAGAATTGCTATAATTTAAATAAACATGCAGTACATCTCAAGAGTAGGGAAAACGATGGCCAGGTGACCTGTGTGCTCAGTCTGCTGTCCGGGTTCTAAAGGTTAATGGGCAACTTCAAGGCTACGGCTTCCCTCTCTTCTTATGCTCCTTTGTCATTAAGCCAGACATTGATTGGACACAGTCCTCCAAATAGAGGGCATGTTCAAGATAGAGGACTATTTGTGTAAGACCTTCAAAACAAAAGTCTGTCTTCTGTAAAATTCAGACACATGGCCACCCTACTTTGAGGTACATACGAAACGGTTGGGGGAACCAGTGCCCCTTAGATTGTAAGACCATAAGAAGAGCCCTGTAGGATCAGATGAAAGGCTTACCTAGTCCATTATCCGGTTTCCTACAATAGCTTCTGGAAAGCCCACAAACAGAACGTGCAATCACCCTCTCCAGCTGCTCTTCCTCAACATCTTCAGAGGCATGGGTCTGTATCTTGGAGGTAGCATATTGCCATCGTGACTAGGATGACCATATGAAAAGGAGGACAGGGATCCTGCATCTTTAACAGTTGTATAGAAAAAGGAATTTCAGCAGGTGTCATTTGTACGCATGCAGCACCTGGCGGATTTCCCACTTCCTTACAACAGTTAAAGCTGCAGGAGCCCTGCCCTCTTTTGTATCTGGTTAAGAGGGCTAGACTCCTGCAGCTTTAACTGTCTTGATGAAGAGGGGATTTCTCCAAGTGCTGTATGCTTACAAATGACACCTGCTGAAATTTCCTCTTCATCATATCGGTTAAAGCTGCAGGAGCCCCGCCCTCGTGACCAGATACAACTGATGGCAGCCAAATCTATAGTTTAATTATGTGAAGAAAATAAATAAGAAGTATTTCCTTTTGTCTGTCTCAAATTTCCCATTCATTAGCTTGATTTATTTTACTTATTTATATCCCACCTTTCTTCCAAGGAGCCCCAGGTAGTGTACATAAGCCTCCTCCTCTCCATTTTATCCTCACAACAACCCTGTGAGGTAGGTTAGTCTGAGAGCCAGTGACTGGCTCAAAGTCACCCAGTGAGCTTCCATGGCTGAGTGGGGACTAGAACCCAGATCTCAAGGTTCCCAGTCCAACACTCTAACCACTACACCACACTGGCTCTTCATGGGACGAACCCGGTTTCTATTATGAAGAAGGAGGAAGACTTCTCTATACCATGCATAACTTCTTCATTCCTTCGATGTCTCCATCAGCTTAACACCGCAGTTCCTAAACGGTAGTCCACAATGTAGCATCACAATGTTGCTTACCTGTAATCCTAGGTGCTCCAGAGGCCATGTCAAAAATACTCCAAATAAATAAAAAAATACAAATGTAAATACAAACTGTTTAAAAACAACAAGCCCGGCCCGAGATATCTTGATTCCTCAGGCAGAAAATCCAGATGGTAAACCAAGGTTGCATTAATTAACACCAGGCATAATCTGCTAGGATGAATAGCCTCTTAGTTGCCTTTTAATTGCACCAATCAGTTTCTGTTACCATGGGTGGGGGCATTAATTACTAGCTTCCTCTCATTATCCCCCCTCATGTTCTTAATACTAAAAAAAAGTACTATTTTCCTATTTCAGATAGGGGGAGAGAGAGAGAGAGAGGAAAGAAGTAATTAATGCCCTCCCCAGCGGTGAGAACATAAAAGGGCTTTTGGGAAATTTGGGAGGCTATTGAAGGGGCAATGAAGAGGCTATTCATCCCGAATCTCCCTGGTCAACAGCAGGCAAGAAAGTGGGTGGCATCTGCAAACAGGAAACTTTTAATTAAAAGCCCAGGGCCCATAAAAACACCTCAATAGCATTTTTCCTACATTGGATAGACTGGGGGTGCAGTTGTATTTTATTGCAAAGGGGGGGAAAGGTCCCAGTACATAGCACAACTCCATCAGAGTGTCAAGAAATTTTTAATTTGGAGGGATTTCAAGCATCCTCTTATGTGGTTGCTGTTGGTCCACAAAGAATAAACAAATCAGGCAGTGGCCCTCAATGCAGCGGCCCTTAAGGCCTGGTTCAAATGTGACTATATGTGGCTCGATTTCTTTCCACCTGATCGCTCAGTGTACTTGATTATTCTTAGGTGAATGTGAGATCTGATTCTATTGAGAAGTATTGAGCATCAGATATTGAGGGGTGATGAATAGCCAGTTGCTGGCAGAATTGTTGTTGCTGTGGTCATCATCATCATCATCATCATCATCATCATCTCTGAATTAGGCCTCCTCCACACGAGACGTTTAATGAGCCTTGAAGGCTCATTATAAATTTTACCTCCACACCAGCGGAGCGCAAAACGGGCGTACAGGCGCGTTATCTCCCGGATTATGCGCATTATCGAATGCGCGTTAAATAGCGAGTTTTATTTTGCTCCGGCCGTTAAAGCGCATTTTCGCCGTGTGAACAAGCGATTATGCGCATTAACGTCTTCTAAAGCGCTTTTTGGACATCAATTAATGCACTTCGCCGCCTCTTGCCGCCTCCCGTGCAGAGGGATTAGGCGTAAATGTGCCTCCGCGATAATGCGCATAATCCCCGAACCGGGCGCAAAAGCGAATCCTTGTGGAGGGGGCCTTAGCAACTTCTGTCATGCTGGAGAGAAAGGGCAGGTTTGCCACCTTGTGTTGGTTATTGAAGAGTGAAAGCAAAGAGGCAAAAACTTAGCAGTGTCATGTGGAATATGTTCGCTGTTTACCGGTGTCTTAGGGTGCATTCCTTAGGAGATTTAGGACGCAATCCTATATGTTGCGCCATCGTTGGACAAAACATCCGAGTATCCACTGCGTTGCCATCCTTTGCTGTTGTGTTTCTTCTGGGGTGTGTGTCTTTGAGCCCTTCTAGCAGAAGTGAGGCTAGGGCTACCTCCACAAGAGAGGTTTAATGCTCTTTGAAGGCTCATTATAAATTTTACCTCCACACCAGCGGAGCGCAAAACGGGCGTAGAGGCGCGTTATCTCCCGGATTATGCGCATTATCGAATGCGCGTTAAATAGCGAGTTTTATTTTGCTCCGGCCGTTAAAGCGCATTTTCCCCGTGTGAACAAGCGATTATGCGCATTAACTTCTTGTAAAGCGCTTTTTGGACATCAATTAATGCGCTTCGCCGCCTCTCGCCGCCTCCCGTGCAGAGGGATTAGGAGTAAATGCGCGTCAGCGATAATGCGCATAATTGCCGAACCGGGCGCAAAAGCGCATCCTTGTGGAGGGGGCCTAGGGCTATAGAAGCTATAGGATAATTTGTAATCTGGCTTCTTGTCTCCTCCCTGCCCACTATAATGTCCCCTTTCAGACCTCTCCAAGGCCGCTTTTTCGACGTTATAATGCAGCCGCCGTGGTTCTTTATGTGATGGCTTCAAGGGGGTAGGGGTGGTGGCGAGGGGGAGGGATTGGATTTTAGGGTCCCCCTCTTGAGGTCATAGCCTGCTCAGAGTGAGGAGAGTCTTCAGCCTTGGAGCAGAGAGTCCGAAGAATCCTATGGTCCCTGGTATGCTCTCTAAACATCTCTAAAGATATTAGAGTGCAATCCTAAGAGATTGACAGAGGGCTTGGACCTGGAAACCTCCATCTATCCTGTGATCTGCCAGGCAAAATAGAAGGGGTAACAGAGGCTTTTATAGTCTCCCATCCCTCTGTTTTTCTGTTTAGAGCTAGACAGTCCCCTGAGCCTATTCTGCTTACTCACCTGGAGACAAGGGCAGGAGATGGAGAGGCTTGTGGAACTTGTAGATCCAAGTCCCTCTATTCCCCTCCCTGCCCAGTGGAACGTCCCATTTACAGCATCCCCTTCATCTTTCCCCTTATGTTCCCTGGGATGCTCTCTCAGGGATTTTAGGATAGCTCTGTTATTTGGTATGTTGTAAGAAGATGTCAAAAAGCAAAATTGCAACTTTTTATTTCTTGTCAAGCTGAGTTCTATTATTGTGTACTAGTGAAAATCCCGTGTTGCCACAGGGGCTACTAGTCTGAGAATAACTGGATAAAATATATATTTACCCATTTCCCTTGCAACTGGAACAACTTTACACTTTTAAAATAAACGTACTACAAATAAACTGGTAAAGGTGAAAAAAAAGAAAATATTCTTTTAAAAAAAGATTGTTTACCATTTCCTGAAGTTGGAGGCTGAAAACACATGATTTAAGATTTTTCTCTCCTCCCTCTTGTGTGCTTTTAGATTTTCCTCCTCAGCTTCTCTTCCTCCTCTAATTATCACCCACTGTCTCTTGTTCAGCCCCTTCCCCCAACATTCTGTGCCTGTCCTTTCATTGGCCCAGCACTCTAAGTACTCGCAGGAGTAAACGTTATTTCACATGCATACACAGCCCGTATCATATGTTACATTATATGCACAGCATGGGGCATATGCCTTAACCTCTCCTATGCCTCCTCCCTCCCTCTTCTCCATTTCCGAGCAGCACAAAGCTCGAGCTTTGAACTTTTTCAAAATTTCAATGTTTTCTGCACATCTACACAGCTCAGGCTTCAGTTCAAAACAAAAAATGAGCAAAATCGGTCTGGAGCTCTCGAGTAATAAGCATTACACAACCACATTCTTCCATAGGATTTTTTTAAATGCAAAGTTGAATACATTAAGTGGAAGGAAAGCAAGAAATGGCCATAACAATATTGTCTCTGTTTAATGCCTCCCTGACTTAACAGATGCCTCTGCTAAGCAGCCAATATCTCCAAGGCCACCGGGAGCTGTCTTTGGCCCGCTTAGTCCTCACCTGTATCACAATGGGCTACGTCTGGCAAGAAGGGGAGAAAAGGATCGCTAAGGTATAGCCCACACACGGTTCGGGGTGGTTGAGGAATTCGGTCTTTGTGAATTCCGATACGAACCGATCTGCACATCTCAAACTAATGTACAGGCTGGGACTTCGCCATCTTATGGCTTTTGCACTTCTCAGGTGTTCCAAACGCATCAAGAAACATCTCAACCTGCAATAAAAATGTGCACTTTGTGAGATCCTACATCTAGAAATGACTATTTTGAGATAAAATACATTTTTTCAGATATGTATTTGAATGCAACATTTTGTGCAGGTTTCCTTTTTTAAAGAGCTGCTTCGTGAGGACACGAGATGGAATGGATACGAGCGGACACATGGAAACAGATTGATGCGTCCATCTTTGACATTCAAATACAATCTGGGTGACGAAATTACTCTTGGAAGGCAAAGTGAATTTGCTTGCCAATGAGGACACAGTGGGAATGTGCCTGCTAACCACCCCCTCCCCTTGCAGATGCGCCCACTGGCCCTGTGCCTCAGAAACTACTTGTTAGCTGTTAGTGAATGGCCAGGCTTCGTGATAGGTTGGAGGAGCTGTACATGTATACAGTCGTATGGGCAAAGGCCCCCTTTCTTACAGATGCCAAACTCACAACTGCCGTGTGGGGGCATGGCTAGCATGTGGGAGGCAGTGAATTCCTGAAAAACCCTCATTCCTATGGACACTCATTGGCCTTTTCCACACCAGGCGTTTCGCCTGGGATGGCCCCCGGCTGGTCTTTGTGAATCTAAATGATGCACAGGGACTCCCGGGGGCGGGGGTTGGCCATGGGATTTTCCAGGGATAAGGGAACTCAGGAAAATCCTGAATCTTCTGCGGTCCTGGGAAGTTCCCGGGACTGCAGAAGATGTGGCCGCCTGTCCCAGGTGCTGCCATGCTTACGCATGAGTAAGCACAGCGGCACCAATGGGCACAGAGCCGCACCATGCAACTCCGTGCCCATCAGGGGAGGGGCGTGCCCCCCCCCACACGCATGAGGTTTTGTTTTTTTTTAACCTTACAATTGTCTCCTGAGCTCTTCCTGGGTTAAAGAGAAAAAAAATGGCACCCATGACATGCGACGACCTGGGAGGAGCCTGGGTCGTCACACAATCCGTGTGTATTAATGTGACGATCCCGGAAGCAGGTACTTCTGGGACCGCTACCCCTCCAGCCCTCTATACCCGTCTGGTGTAGAAAGGGCCATTGTGTCAATGTTGCTGAGCCCTAATTGGATACAGGTTTCCTAGTTGGTTGAGCGTCAACTGAACTGGGTTGGATTGTTTTCAAAGTGGGATGCAGGCAGGATGACTGCAGACAAGGTTCACTGGCTAGAGTAAAAACCGGAATCCTTTCATTAGAGGGTGGGGGCAGGGACAAAGGGAGGCTGGGGACATAAGCAGGAAATGTGCAGAGAGCTAGGTGAGCCAGATAATAGCTTTCACCCAGGTAAGGACTGAGGCCTGACCTAGAAGCTTTTATAGCCAGCCCAACACAGTCCAGTTGGAACCAACGGGTAGCTATGGGCTGGAGCCATGTTGGAACTTGAAGAAGATACTGCCACTCCATATTCAAAGAGTTCAAGGCTGGAGCTGACCCTAACAGACTGCATTATTCACGCAGCAATTTCGATTTGCAGAATGCTTTGCCTGTGGTGAGAGGTTACTGTGTGGCCCATTTTATAGATGGCAGAACTGAGGCAGAGAGGGCACAACTTGTCTAAGGCCACCACATGAGTTTGGGATAGCAATGCTAGCTTAGCTTGCCCAAGCAACTTAGACAGTGCCACATAGGGCAATAATTAGGAGGTGATGATGAAGCAGAACATAATTCAACAGGTGTGTCCCAGAGCTCCTGTCCATGTTACTAAGCATGTCAGGGTGCAATGCACAGATCATGCACATGTGGTTTCCTGTGACAGAATTGCTCCCTCAAAACCTTCTGCCATGTTCAGTTAGAAAAGAAAAGAAAAAGAAACTATAAAAAACCTTGAAAGTCTCTTCACGACACAATGCTGCAGCTTCCCTGTGACAACAGCTGGATGACTACATTTTTAGGATAACTTGACTTGGCTGCTGGCCTTGTGTCTTCCAGGTCTTGCCGCGAAATGTCGCCATCCCCTTGGGAGAGATCTCTCAGGCGTTAGGGCTGCCTCCTATTCTGGTTCATGCAGATTTGGTTTTGGTAAACTGGAAGAAAAAGAATCCTTATGGGTAAATATAAGAAGAATTAAACATGTGCTCAGTGGACAGAGATCAGATAAAAGATGGAGCCACTTAACTTTTAAAATATTAACATGTCTAAACAGGACACTTCTATTGGAACTAGTTTGACTAACTGAGTCGATAACAGTTTTTTTTTAAAAAAACTTTGTCATAGAACTTCTCTACATGAGCGATTTATTGCATGCTTATGATTGTCCAGTCACAGAACTTTGCGGGTCCTTTACATGATGCCATCAACCTCCGGGACATCCCCTGCACTCTCCCCCAGTAATCCCGCTTAAAAAAACACATTATCAATGGAGATAATGCAGTATTTAAAGTAATTGCGGGATTACTTCTGCTATTAGATAGTGCTGTTTCATTTAACTTTATGGAGCATTGCCCGGGGGGAAGTTTTCAATTACTAATCATGTGGTCACTGTTGGTCACCATCTAAAGGAGCTCGTAATGAACGTGGAAAGACTTGAGAGAGAGAAAAGCCTGGTAAAAGTGTGGGATTTTCCCTTAATGTAGTGATGCCCATAGAGAGGTTTTGAAGATCTCTCCAGTAGATGACATTAAAAACAGAACTAAGATGGTACTTGTTCATGGATCAGCTGCTTTTGGTAAATGGATATGTAAGCTTTTGAACTAGAGATGTGTATCGTATCGTTAAAATGTCCAATAACGATACGATAAGGTCGTTATTGGACATCCAATTAATGATAACGATACGATAGAAAAACCTCCGATAAATATCCGATCCGAATATTTTCAGCCCGATTATATCAGATTTTTTTGGGGATTACTGGACCGCCATATAAGTAAGCCTGTAACTTCTGTATTTTCAAAGTTAGAGGCTTGAAACTTGGTCACAGTGTTTATGGGGTATGCCTAAGTATGAAATTTGAGATCGATCCCTCCAACCCTTGATTTTATATGAATTTATTAAAGATCGTTTAAGTTCTGGCAGGTCAGAATGACAGCCCGCCATGTGTGTTCATTCAGATCTGTCAAAAAGTTGCAGGATCTTTTAAAAATTCATATAAAATACAGGGGTGGAGGGATTGATTTCAAATTTGGGACATATGTGTAGCAACATGTGCTAGACATGTGTATGAAATTTGAGATTGATCCCTCCAACCCTCGATTTTATATGAATTTATTAAAGATCGTGCAACTTTATTGACAGCGGGTTGACCGGGCCTCCGCTGTGTCATCTTGTTGTCTGCTTTTTTCCACATAGGCTTGCATTGGGGGAAACGCACGTATAACTTTTTTATTTGAAATGATAATGACATGAAACTTGGGGAGCCAGGACTAGCAAGATCCAATCTGCAATGTCCAAAAAGTTTCATGTCTCTATCTTTTCAAATTAAAAAGTTATAGGGGGTTCCCCATAAGCCCCACTCACGCTGTAACGTCTTCATTTTTAAAGATTAAAAACTTGAACAAGTGGGACATTGAAGATGGGATCTGGCTGGTCATTTGTGAAAAAA
This sequence comes from Anniella stebbinsi, assembly GCA_029215795.1. Taxonomy (NCBI): domain Eukaryota; kingdom Metazoa; phylum Chordata; class Lepidosauria; order Squamata; family Anniellidae; genus Anniella; species Anniella stebbinsi. The sequence goes on from JARDYH010000002.1 coordinate 133,467,532, forward strand.
AATCAGAGCAATTGCTCAAACCCTTGATTTTTAATGAATTTTTTAAAGATCGTGCTTGTTTTGAAAGCTGAGGCCCGGTCAATAATTCAATCTTTAATCTTGTAGCTTGAGGTAGGCTTTGCCAGATCAAAATTCCATACATTAACAGATGCTCTAGAGCAGAAAGAATGGCCATCCAGTGTTCTGTGCAGCTCTAAAAAATGTTTAAAAAGAACTGCTATCCTACCCTGTGCACAATTACTCAGGAGGGAATCCTGTCGAACACTGTGGGACTTACCTCTGAGTGAACATCATCACCCAAGGATCTCTAGAAATTTAGCTCTGTAGGGAAGGGCATATCTCCAACAAAGAATGATCAGCACTTTCGCCGAACTATATTTTTCAGAATTCTTTGGGAAGAAAATAATGATTGGTCAACTGGGTGGAAATGTGTTTTTATTAGCTTTATTAAATGTCCCAGGTCCCCTCACAAGACTAAGGCAAAGGTATATCTACCTCAGCATTCTGTTTCAGTGGCTAACCAGATGCCTACATAGGGTGGCTAGGCTACTTAAACTTCAGCAAAAAGGGGAAAATGCATCACCAAAACAGAGGGCGAAAAAGGATACAGATTTGCATGAAATGTGTATCCTTTTGCTACTGTGTGTGTAGCTAGATAGAAGCAAATGCAGAAAGAATTGCTATAATTTAAATAGAAATACAATACATCTCACCATCATGGGGACAACAGTAATTTGCATGCCTGCTGCTAAGTTTGCTGTCCAGGTGCGAACGATGGATGGGCAATTTCCAGGCCCATGCTGCTCTCCTTTCTTAAGATCCTTTGGGCCTGTTCAGACAACTTGCTAAACCATGGTTAGACCGCTAACCCTTTTGCTGCAAATGGTTAGTGAGAGTGTTTAAACCATGGTTATGTAGCCACCATGGTTAGGAATGGTTCATATGATATTTATTTATTTATTTATTGCATTTTCATCCCGCCCAATAGCCGAAGCTCTCTGGGTGGTTCACAAAAATTTAAACCATAATAATTATTCAAAATATAAAACAACAACAGTATAAAAAACATAGTATATAAGAACACAAGTAGGAAAAAACCAAGCAGCAATATAGATTTAAAATACAAATTTAAAACGGCAAAGTTAAAAATTAGACTAATAAGCTGTTAAAATACTGAGAAAATAAAAAGGTCTTCACCTGGCATCTAAAAAAGTATAATGTAGGTGCCAGGCGAACCTCTTGAGGGAGCTCATTCCGCAGCTGGGGTGCCACAGCAGAGAAGGCCCTCCTCCTGGTAGCTGCCTGCCTCACTTCCTTTGGCAGGGGCTCACGGAGAAGGACCCCTGAAGATGATCTTAAGTTAACATTAAGTCATAGTTCACATGACACACTAAGCCATAATGTTCAGCTCAAAATGCTTAACCTTCATGGCTTAGCGTGCCCTCTGAACAGGGTCTTTAAACTGGACATGGACTGGGAGACCCTTCAAAAAGAGAATGCCTTCAAATAGAGGACAGTTCTCTGTAAAGTAGGATGCCTGGGCTTCCCATGAGGCTCTAGGGGAAACCCATAAGCAGGATTTGAGGACAATAGCTCTTTCTCACTGTTGTTCCCAAGCAACTGCCTGAACCTGGGGGCAATATATAACCATTGATGGCCTTATCCTGGATAAAACTGGCTAATCCCCTGTTAAAGCCATCTAAGTCAGTGGCTGTCACCACATCTTGTGCATAACCTGGACAAAGTGGATAGGAAGATATTTTTCTCCTTCTCTCGTAATTCTAGAACCCAGTGGGGTCCTCCCATGAAGCTGATTCTTGGTGGGAGATTCAGGACAGATAAAAGGAAGGACTTCTTCACACAGAGCAGAGTTAAACAATGGAATTCACTACCACAAGATGTGGTGATGTCCACCAATTTGGATGGCTTTAAAAGGGGGTTGGTTCTGATAGCTCCAGTATCCAAGGCAGTAAGCCTATATGCACCATTTGTTGGGAACATGGACAGGCGGGTGCTGTTGTACTCATGTCCTGCTTGTAGGTTTTCCTGTGCGGGGGGGGGGGGTCAGTGGGACCAGTTGGCCCGGGGCTCACAATTTTGAGGGGGCACTCCGACGAGGAGGTCCCCCCCAGCTTACGCTACTGCTTCCGTAGCGTAAGCGGTCCATCGAGAAGCGAGGAGCCTGCCTTGAGGAAACAGCGCAGAAACTGTCTGTTGTGAATACCACGGTCAGACTACAAGCTCCAGAGGGCCACATGCTGCATGTGGGGCATGGATCTATGTGCCTTGAGGTGTTGCAGAACAGGTTTAATATGAAGGTGTTATGTAGAACAGACATGTTGGTGGGCACGCCCCCTTGGGGCTGCCATGTTGGCCTCCTTTTTTGAAATGGGGGGGGCACACACTTCCCATCTGGCCTGGGCATATTACCAGCTCTGCATGGCCCTGTTCCTGTGGGCAGCTGTTTGGCTACTGTGTGAACAGAATGCTGGACTAGATGGACCCTGGGTCTGATCGAGCATGGTGACCCTTCTGATGTTCTCATGTGGTTGCACATTCCACAGTTTGACTATGTGCTGCATGAAGAACGACTCCTTTTTGTTTGCCCAGAATCTCCCATCATATATCTTCATTGGATGACCCCAGGTTCTAATATTCTAAGAGATGGAGGAAAACTTTCTGCACTTTCTCTACACCTTCATAATTTTATAAACCTCTATCGTGTCCCCTCTTACTCCTCTTTTTCTAAACGAAAAAGCTAAACAAACCACTGTAATAATAATAATAATAATAATAGCAATAATAGTAATAATAATAAATTTATTTATTTATTTCTAACCCGCCTCTCCCTCCGGATTGAGGCAGGGAACAACAATAAATATAAATACAAGGACCATAAAATAGATAAAACATTTAAAACAAGTAAAACAAATAAAAACTAATACATTATTAAAAACATCTTAAAATTCAACTGGGTAGGCCTGCTGGAAGAGATAAGTCTTAATGGCTCTCTTAAATTCAAGGAGATTGCTAATTTGTCGAATCTCCTCCGGCAGGCCATTCCACAGTCTGGGAGCGGCAGAAGAGAAGGTCCTCTGGGTAACACTCGTCAGCCTAGTTCTGGCTGATTGGAGTAGGCTGACCATATGAAAAGGAGGACAGGGCTCATGTAACTTTAACAGTTGTAGAGAAAAGGGGATTTCAGCCAGTGTCATTTGTATGCAATTAGTTCCTGGTGAAATGCCCTCTTCATCACCACAGTTAAAGTTGCAGGTACTATACTAGAGGGACCATATTCAAAAGAAGGCAGGGCCCCTGCAACTTTAACTGTTGTGATGAAGAGGGAATTTCACCAGGGACTAATTGCATACAAATGACACAGGCTGAAATCCCCTTTTCTCTACAACAGTTAAAGTTACATGAGCCCTGTCCTCCTTTTCATATGGTCAGCCTAGATTGGAGTAAATTCTTCCCAGAGGACCTGAGCGTGCGGGGCGGATTGTATGGGAGAAGGCGATCCTCATTGGGGAGTCAAAGCATTTTAAGTCTGTATTGTAGACATAACATGACCTAAAATAAGAAACCTCTTCTTGGAGAGAGGGAGGACAGCTTGGGAAGGGGAATTCATACAACTACTGCAAGCCAGGCAGGGTACATGGGGAGACTGCGGTTTTAAGGAAAAACACAGCAATATCACGAGGACTCGACTTTGCTCTCAACTGACTTGATCTCTCTACTTTGCTTCCTTGTCTGTTTGCTGCTGACACTCCGATCTCCCAAAGGCCTCTGGAAATTGAGTAAGTATGTGAAAGACCCTGTTTGTCTTTGTTGGTTCAAAGTTTATTTAGATATCCGAGGTGACTTTTCAGGATGCTTGAGGTTAAGACGCTACAGTTTTTACAATGGCAGCTTGCAGCTGCATTGTTCTCTGTTGTTTTTCTTACTGACTGGGTTCATGCAGAATGGTAATTCAGGATTAGGCACACAGCCTATTTGTTCCTTATGGGCTCCTCCCGCTCGCACAAATGGCTAAGTGAATGAGCAATGGTTTGTTTAGCATGTCATCCACACCCGGATCCTGGCTTGGTGTTCCTTTTAAAAGCCAGTATCCTGGGTTGTAAAACAAGGGTTTGTTCCTGGTTTATTTTGACTAATCATATTTTTAATCTGTCCAATAACACATGTTCTCTGAATGGATTACATAAGATAAAAGAATAAAATACAGTTTATGAATCCGGGCTTGCCTGAGAGCAACAAGCCAGGATCCTGGGTTTGGGTGACATACTAAACGACAAACAAATCAATTTTGGTTTGTTCAGCTGCTCACGGTAGCAGGAGGAGCTAAGCACCACCACATAGCTTGTTCATGGTAAGCCGGGATTTCCCAAAAACCTGGTGTATCTTTCTTTGCAAATGTGACCACAGTTTTATTCTTTCTTTTTAAAATTACATCCCATTCTTTCTCCAACGGTACCTGTCAGTTTTTTTAAAATTTTATTTAATATTTCAACATATAATAACATAAAATAAACACAATACATAAACAAAAACTTAACATACCCCCGTGCTCCCCTACCCTTGAGACCTTCATGCTCTAATATATTATACATTTTTCCAAAATTGCAACGATTCTTTTGAAGGTGTACAACCTCTCCCCTTTACTAAAACATATTCTATAAATGATCCCCAAATACTTTCAAAATCATTCTTTTTGGATAATCCCATCCTAACTTTAAGTTTACATGTTAGTCTATCATTAACTGCAATATCCCACACCCCTTTATACCATTCTTCTATACTATGATTCCCTTGTATTTTCCAATTCTTAGCTATCATTAATCTAGCTGGTGTCAGGAGGTTGTTTATCAATTCTCTTGTATTTTTATTCCCATAATCTTTATCAAACATTGACAGTAAAGCTAAATTTGGACTTGCTTCCACTTTATTACCCAGTATTTCACTTATTTCTTTAAAAACCCTTTTCCGAAACTTTTGTACATACTCACAAGTCCACCACATATGGAAATATGTCCCCGCTTCCTGGGTACCTGTCAGTTCTTAAGAAGCTTCAGTTGGTGCAAAATGCAAACTGGCACAAATTATTGTAATCTCATCACCCCAAAACTGAAAGTGTTGTACTATTTGCCAATTGTTGTCTCCAGTGATGCTCCCAAACTCTGGAATGCAGTCCCTGTGGAGTTACGCCTGGCCCCTCACTCTCCTTGCAGTCAGGAAGGGGGTCAAGACACATCTTTTTAACTTTGCTTTTAAAACAGTAGTTATAGCTTCTTGAGGTTATTATCTTTTTGGCGGCAGGCAAAGAAAGACCTTTCTTTTCTTCTAGGTATTTTAGAGACCTAGTTCTAGATTTTTGTTTTATTTATTTATTTTATTTATTTATTACATTTGTATACCGCCCCATAGCCGAAGCTCTCTGGGCGGTTTACATACATCTTATATATCTCTATCTATTCCTGTGCCCTTTGGTGTTTCGTATTGTATTTTATTATTTTAACTGTTTGTAATATGCCCAGCATTTTTTTTTATTGGGAGGATTGGAAATATAATAAATAAACAATACAATACCTGTGCTGCATTTTCTGGGCTTGGGATGTTGTTCTCTTCCTAGGAATCTGGAGCCCATCATTTCCTTTCCTGGAGGAGCCAGCACCAGGGGCTTTATTCTCATCAGTTTCCTGGTTGAGAGAGTTGCTGCACCTGGGATCAAGGTATGATCTGCTCCCAGATTATTTGGCATCCTTTACTTTAGATACCTCATGAGCAAGCAAGGAATGGATCCTTCCTCATGCCTTCTTACCAGCACTTTCTCTACTCTGTGATAAAATACATTTTCAAACAATCTGCAGTCCAGGACGCACCAGGCAGAGCCTAATGCTTTGATCTGCAGAAATTATACATGATATGCAAATTTGCACCAGATTAGCATAATTTATTTCATTCTTGCCTCTCAGGGGAAGGATCCAGGATCCAGGTAAGGCACGGAAACTCCACTTCCTGACCACTGGAAATTCTGCTTGGCTTTCGTCATCCCAGCTCCTGAGATTTGTCTGCACAGTATATGAACAACCATAAGCGCTAGACACTTTTTTGTTTTTGTTTTTAAGAGACAGAAATCGAGCTGAAAGCCAAACAGATGTGGGCCTGCCCCAATCATCTGTCAAGGTTGTGGGGGTGCCATTTTAAGTGCTAAAAAAGGTAACCCTAGATCATTCGAATTCCCCACCCTTAAGTTTCAAAACAAGTTAAGAGCCAAGTTAAGATTTGATCAATAACACATTAACATCTTTCATCCCTACTCATTTCAGCACCACAGAGATGTAGGGAGATTTTGTTTAACCTTCCTACCAGCTCCTTCTAATCTAATACAGCATTCTTCTTTTAATCCTATTGAGGGATAGGGGAACACTTTGATCCTGTTGTCGACAGCAAGAAACTAGGCTGGAAAGTAAAGAGGTGGTAGGGGTGTTAAGGGGGGCTCATCAGACGAGCGTTTTATAGCTTGGAATGGTTTTCCACGGGTCCTTTTCATGACACCATCCGCCTCTTTCACGTCTCCCGTTCCTTCTGCTCATTTTTCCATCACACAAAAAGACCCGGAAAATCTGATATTTTTTTGCTGTAATGGAACTTGCTGCCATTTCCTGCTGTGTGCAGGAGAAGCAGCGTGATAAAAACGACCAACTGAATGGGCCACGTGACCGTTGCTTGCTTTCGCTTTCTTCCCTGTGTGAAGCAAGAGGAAGCCGTTCGTCCCTATTGTGGGATAGCAGCAGGAGGCAAAGTGACGGTAGGGAAATGCGACCCCCCCCCCCCCATCTGATGATGCTCGGGGTGAATCAAGCAAGGGCGAAAACATGTGTATTTTTCTTTAATATTCATGACAAAGGTGATAGCCCTCTCCTGTTCTTGCTCCCTAGGTACCCAGAGGGGCATATTGCCTCTGGACCCAACAATTTCATACAGTTATCATAGCAAATAGCCACCTATCCTCCATAATTCAGCATCCAGAAAGGATTAGTATTAGGCAGTGTAATACTAATTCCAATCTCAAGAGCTCCAATGTCAGAGCCTCTGAGATTCCCAAAGCCCTCCTTAGCTCTGCTCAATGTAGGTGGGTTTTTTTTTAAACTTCCTTTTGGTTTCCCTCCATCTTTTGAACTATTTCCATCCATTGCAAACAACAATAAGGAAATTACTGTACCTAGGCTGACCATATGAAAAGGAGGACAGGGCTCCTGTATCTTTAACAGTTGTAGAGAAAAGGGAATTCAGCCAGTGTCATTTGTATGCAATTAGTTCTTGGTGAAATTCCCTCTTCATTACAACAGTTAAAGTTGGAGGCACTATACTAGAGTGACCATATACAAAAGAAGGCAGGGCCCCTGCAACTTTAACTGTTGTGATGAAGAGGGAATTTCACCAGGAACTAATTGCATACAAATGACACTGTCTGAAATTCCCTTTTCTCTACAATGGTTAAAGTTACATGAGCCCTGTCCTCCTTTTCATATGGTCAGCCTAACTGTACCTCCAATTTATTAATGGAAATAAAAAAAGATATGGACTATCATGTGATGAATACGATTACAAATTGTTATAAGATAGAAGGGATGAATTCCGTATAGCTTTTTTTAAAAAAGGCTCCAACTATTCATTATTTGATAAGGCATACACCAGGTGAATTAGCAATTTGGGATATATTGAATATGTTCTAAAGTGTATGTATAGAAATATTATGTTTGTTTATGGAAACTTATAAAAAGAAATCAGCAGCAGCAGCAGACTCCCAGCATGCAACTCTCTCTTTTGTCTTCCCCAGGCAATGGCAAAAGCTGTTAATGGAATCCTTCAGCTAGATAACAGGATTCTGGAAGAAGCATTACAGGAAATGGCAAACACACTCAGAGACATGACCAGGGTTTTGAAGAAAATCCATGGTAAAGCTGGTATTTCCCACTTGGATTCAGAAAGTGTTGCATGAAAAGTCATAGAGCAACAAGGACAGAGAAGGCAGAAGGCTGGATAGGATAAAACTGATATGCACTCTAAGAGCAAGGCTATGTGTAGATTATTATCATGCAGAAATACAGAAAAGTCTAATGATCTGTTATTAGCCACAGATTTCATCTTCCTGATAATCTTCATTTTAAAAAAGTAGGATATTTGTCATTATGGCTGTGGTAGGCTGACCATATGAAAAGGAGGACAGGGCTCATGTAACTTTAACAGCTGTAGAGAAAAGGGAATTTCAGCCAGTGTCATTTGTATGCAGTTAGTTCCTGGTGCAATTCCCTCTTCATCACAACAGCTAAAGTTGCAGACACTATACTAGAGTGACCATATACAAACAAAGGCAGGGCTCCTGCAACTTTAACTGTTGTGATGAAGAGGGAATTTCACCAGGAACTAATTGCATACAAATGACATTGGCTGAAATTCCCTTTTCTCTACAACTGTTAAAGTTACATGAGCCCTGTCCTCCTTTTCATATGGTCAGCCATATGGAAAGGAGAACAAGGCTCCTGTAACTTTAACAGTTGTATAGAAAAGAAAATTTCAGCAGGTGTCATTTGTATGTATGCAGCACCTGGTGAAATTCCCTCTTCATCACCACTGTTAAAACTGCAGGAGCCCTGCCCTCTTTTGTATCTGGTCAAGAGGGCAAGGCTCCTGCAGCAGCTTTCATTGTTATGATGAAGAGGGAATTTCACCAGGTGCTGCATGCATACAAAGTACCCCTGCTGAAATTCCCTTTTCTGTGCAACTGTTAAAGACACAGGAGCCTAGGTTTGGAAAATACCTAGTGCCATTTCAGAAGCATTTGAAACTCACCATTCCTCCATGGAACTTTGAGAAACATAATAATCGGGATATCTTTTTTGAATCGTCGCAACAATCTGATGAGGTAGAACAGGCCAACACATCTTTGCAACCAACTGATGGGGTCTGTGCTGCCCAGTGGATGTGGTTTTGGTGCTGGGGAGTTTCTCCTGACTTGGGGCAACGTAGATGCAACATATCTGTCACCATGTCATTCTTGATTAGCCTATAATATGATCTGAATTGTGGTTACTGCGGTACCTGAAGCTCAACTTCAGCAGTATGTAAGGGAAATATTTCAAATTAGCCTACAAACCTTGACTTCTTTAGTGATGTACTATGGGATTTGGTGGCTACTGGTAGTGTTGAAGCCCCTACCAGTGATTGGCTGAACTGTTGTGATGTCACATAGGGGCAGGACAGGCAGAAAGGTCTTTGGTTGCCATTAGCTGTATAGTATAGAACCTAGAGAGGGGCAGGGAGGGCAGGCAGAAGGGCTGAGGGGGAAGAATGGGCGGAAGAAGTAAGATCCTAGAAAAGGAAAAGCTGGGTGGGGACTGACAAGCCAGTAGGTCAATGAATGTTGGGGCTAAGAAGGCGGAAGACAGAAATCTTATTCCGGAGTTCGACGTGAATGCCTGAGGGTGTAAAATGTGTAAGGGGGCATGACCGTTGGCCATGCTGACTGGGCTTTATGGGAGTTCTAGTCCAAACTATCTGGATATCGCCTATTCCCCAAATGATTTAATATTTTAAAGTGATAATTAATAGAATGGGGCATAAATAAATGCCTTGGGATCCTTATCCTTCCCCTTTGTGGGCTTCTTCATATGCATGACCTTTGCAAAGCAGAAATGTGAATTTTGCTTATATCAACAGGCCTGGTTGGCTGTTTGTTTGTGTTCTTGTCTTCCTAGATTATGTGGATCCTTCAATATTTTATAATGTGACACGAATGTTTTTTTCTGGGTAAGTACAGTATATATCCCTTTTGTTCTAGACACATTTTTTTACAAGCAGGAGCTAAGGCAGAGGTCTTTGACCCCTTTGAACTAGAGCCCTGAATTCCATTTCGGAGAAGCTCCCAGGGCCCGCGTTCCACCAGTGGGCGGGGCTGGAGGTAAAAGGGGCAGGGCCAAAATACCAGCCTATTGCAGCTTAAAGCTCTTACTGCCAGGAACTAAAGCTTTAGGAGAGGGCATTTCAACCTTTCGCAAGGGGGAGAAAACGCAAAAGCCAAGAGACCCCCCCCCCAATGATTGGTGGCTGATGGAAAGTGGGCGGAGAAGGAGGAAATGGGCGTGGCCAAATGGAGAAATCCAAAGGGGCAGATTAGGACCGTAGGGGGGCTGGATTTGGCCTGGGGTTCAAGCGAAAGGAAGGCTTGAAATGCTTGGAGGAGGGAGTAGTGAGCACCCTGGGAACAGTCACACTCTGGACTGGTGCATGGGTTGTTTCCACTCTCCAGAAGCGGGTGCAATCTCAGCAACAAACTTGATGCCACCTTAATTGTATCTAAACAATTAACTTGATGTTTAACAATAAATAAAGAAATAAAGAAATAGGGGAAATCAGGAATGTGGTGCATTAGGATGAAGGTTTAACCCTTCCTCCCAGTTAAACCAGTTCTGACAAAAAATACACAAATTATGGCTGAATTTACACTATTTGCATAAATTCAGACATCATTTGCACAAATTCAAACATAATTCCTGCAAATTCAGCCATAATTTGCACAAATTGCTCAGAGATTTGTGCAAACTGCAGAACCTCTCCCCCTCCCCCTCCCCCCAAATCACAAAAAAGTTCCCAGGGTTCAGGGAACGGCTTGTGCTTCAGCTTGCGGAAGCAAAGCGAGTCATTCACACCGCAGAACTCCACTGAGTGAAAAAAGATCAGCGGTTCCTTTTTTTTTTAATAATATTTTATTTTTCAACATAATACAACATAAAACAACATAAAACACAATAAATCCACATACCCCCCGTGCACCCCTCCCCCCAGGAGACCTTCAATTTTTCATTATTCCTCTTTCCAAAATTGCAAAGACTCTTCCGAAGGTATTTGCCCCTTCCCCGTTCTTAATACATATTCCAAAAAGGGGCTCCATATTTCTCCAAAATCATTCTTACTGGACATTTCCCTCTTTATTTTCATTTTACACGTCAGCTTATCATCAAGTGCCATATCCCATATTTCTTTATACCATTCTTCTATAGTATATATCCCTTGCCCTTTCCAATTTTTAGCAATCATTATGCTGACAGGAGCCAGGAGGTTGTTTATCAGTTCTCTCTTACTTATATTCTCATTTCCTTTATCCCATATTGCTAGTAGAGCCAGCTTTGGGCTTAATTCCAATTTACTTCCAATTATTTCACTTATTTCTTTGAACACCCTTTCCCAATTTTTTTGTACATATTCACAGCTCCACCACATATGAAAATAAGTTCCAACCTCCTGACATCCCCTCCAACAATTCTTAGACACTTTTTTATCTATCTGATGAAATCTTACCAGTGTTAAATACCATCTCCATACTGTCTTGTAATAATTCTCCTTAATTCTAATCGACAACAGCTTTAACATTCTTGCATCCCATATCCTCCCCCAGTTATGTTCATTAATTTGTTCCTTTACATCGTCTTCCCAAATCTTTTTAATAATTTTAAGAGAGTCCTGAGAATCATCTTCCTCTATCAATATTTTGTATATCTTGCTGGTCAAACCTTTTTTAATTTTAGTTTCTTCCTTCCTTCCTCTTAATTCAATTAAATCTTCAAATCTTGTATTATTTCTACATTTCTTATTTTTCATTTTCCATTCCTGTGTCCATTTTTCCAATTGTAAACGTTTGAACCAAGCTATCTTTTGTCCTTTTAATAACTCTTTAATTTGCTCCTTATCAATCATTCTTTCCATCCAGTTCCTTAATTTAATAATTCCCTGATCCTTCAGACTCCCTTCCAACTCTACTTTTAAAGTCCTTGGGAAGTTTCCCACTACTACCACTGGGGCGAGTGGAGAGTCTCCTGGTATTAACTTTCCTTTAACTTTCGCCCAAATCTCTAAAATATTTTTCAGCAACGGGTTGTCCAGTCCCCTCAAATCTTTTTTTTGAATTTTAACAAAAAAAATATTTTGCAATTTAAAATCTAGTTCCCCTTTTTGCGTTTCTAACCATTCTAAATCTTCCTCCCCTAATATACTATTTATGACATATCTTAACTGATTAGCAATATAATAATTCTTTATATTTGGAAGTCCCAAACCTCCTTTCTTTTGTGTCTTGTACCATAACCCTTTATTAATCCTAGCTCTCTTATCTCCATTGCAATAAGCGTTAATCATATTTTGCCAGCTCTTTAACTCTACTTCCGATATTTTAATTGGCAGCATTCTAAACAAAAAATTAATCTTAGGTAATATCTTCATTTTAATAACCGCTATTCTACCAAACCAAGAATGTTTTAATTTTCTATATACCGGTACCTCTAACTTTTCCCCTACCTGTTTTTTCAAACTTGCAAAATTAATTTCCTCTAACCTATCTAAATCTTTTGCAGTATTTAGGAGTTATTTAGATCTGCGGTTCCTAGTGGCAGACATCCCTAGTCTCAGTGGGTATCTGATGCTGGCCTTTCGCGCAGCAATGTCCAAATTCACCTTCAGTTTTCTTTAACCAGAGAGATGTAGCAATAGTGTGTAGTGGGTGCAGCTAGGCAATTCTAGACCCTGGATGTAATGACCTTCTGGGAAGGGGGGAGCCCTTTAGATGGCCACGTGGATTGATTCAGGTATGAAACAGACGGCTCACATTTCTCTTTCCCGCTCCAATTGCCGTTCTGTGCTTTACAACTGCTGCTACATCCCTGGCATCCGAGAGCCACCATCACAAAACTCTTCGCCAAACCTAATAATAATAATAATAATAATAATGTGCTGAGCATGTAGAGTTTTGCAATTTTAAATTCCCTTAAATCATAGCAAGATCATGACTGCAGCAACAACATGGCATTTGCTTCTGCTGCCACGGGAGGTTTAATGCACATTTGCTGTGACTTTGATCCACTTTTTCAGCGCTGGACTGGCATGACGTCATCCCCATCGTGCTGTTCTCTCGCCCTGAGCGAGTCCAGCCCTGAAAAAGTGGATGAAAGTCACGGCAAATGTGCATTAAACCTCCCGTGTGATGGCACCCTGAGTTGACATTTGGCTCCTGCCAGGGGACTTTGGGAGTTTGGCCCCAAGGTCCAACCCGAACTGCAGTGCTGGTGGCTGTTCAGAAGGGAAATAATTGGCTTCAGATGCTCGGGGAGTCGGACTCTTTCCTCCCATCGTCCTTTCAGTGTGGAAGCTGGGGGCTCCGATTCCGGTGGGGCTGTGAATCCATTCTGGGTTTTAATCAGAACGAGCCAGAACTCTAAAGGAGCTTTCCAAAGCACTGAACTTTAGAACTCTCGTTGGTTCTAAATAAAGCCCAGAATGGAATTTCAGCCCTGCCAGCTTCCACTCCTTCCTTCCTATTTCTGCCATGCCAGCTTTTTCTAAGGAATCTCATTCATCAGACCTAATCGCAAGCTTCTTCACTCGACAGGCCCAGACATCCTGGTATGTCTTCCCTGTCGTGCCCTGTGGAACTAGACCATGACTTATAGGTGGCCGTGGGTGGGTGGGGACAGGAAGAGATGACAACACAACCCCAGCATGCTTTCTGCCAACAATTTTATGGCCTCTTGTGTTCCGAAGAACATGACAGGTCAGCTTTGCATCTCCTCCTCAATGCTCAGCGCCCTGGGGCCACATTGGCTAATTCTATTGCTTTCACTTAATCAGACTCCCTCATGAAACCCTCATTAAAACTTGGATGTATTAAAGCAGGAGGCGGTGGGATGGGAAATGATGCCCGTAAGGATTTGATGGCTGGCTCTAATGCAGCAGCTCTCACTTCCGGGACTGCAGGCTCCCTGAATGACTACATCGGGAGCTTTGTTTGTAGGGCTCGAGTTTTGATTGTAAGCGAAAGTAGGGGATGTGATATCCTTTAGGACTACGTAGTGATGGGGGCAAGTCCCAGAAAAGGAGGGGAGGGGTCCTGACACCCAATTTTAATAGGAGAGAAAGAGAGGGAGAGAGAGAGTGGGGGAGCACCATAGATCCATTTCAGATTGGACTCTAGCGGTCACCTCACACCCTTGGGCAGTTGCTGCAGCCTGACAGATCCCTGCACTGGGTGGATATGAGCTGCTATTTAAAATTTCCCATCATGCCATAGAATAGGCTGACCAAATAAAATCCAGGTCAGGGCTCATGTAACTTTAACAGTTGTAGAGAAAAGGGAATTTCAGCCAGTGTCATTTGTATGCAATTAGTTCCTGGTGAAATTCCCTCTTCATCACAACAGTTAAAGGTGCATGTACTATACTAGAGTGACCATATACAAAAGAAGGCAGGGCCCCTGCAACTTTAACAGGTGTGATGAAGAGGGAACTTCACCAGGAAGTAATTGCATACAAATGACACTGGCTGAAATTCCCTTTTCTCTACAACTGTTAAAGTTACATGAGCCCTGACCTGGATTTTATCTGGTCACCCTACCATAGAACACTTGATTATTCTGGGAAATTAAAATGGCGTCCCCAGTAGTGTGTGTAACTATTTCCAATGGAAATGTGCATAGGGATGTGTACAGACGGAAAAATCAGATCTGAATCGGATCGGATTTTTTTAAAAAAAAAATCGGATCGGAAAAAATTGGAGGTCTACTGGATCGGATTGGATCCAATTCCGATCTGAAAATCGGATGTCCAATTTTCAAATCGGACGCCATTTTGAATGCATTTCCCCATAGCCTAGGATTGTGTTACAAAAACGCCTATAACCTTTTTATTTTTAAAGATAGAAGGATGAAACTTGGGCACTTTGTAGATGGGTTAGGGTAGTTATCTGTGAGAAATTTCAGAAAGATTGGTGCAGGCATTTTGTGGCAATTAATTTTTTAATAACGAACCAGGAATGCCTATAACTTTTTCATTTTTAATGTTCCACACATGAAACTTTGCCACATTGCAGGTGATATGTTGGGACTCATGTGTGTGAAATTTCAGAAACATAGGTGCTTGCCTTGTGTGGCAATTAATTTTAGAAAAATGGGTAGTAGTGGGGTAAATTCAGTTATGCCTTCAACCTTTTTATTTTTAAAGATACAAACAGGAAACTTGGGCACATTACAGGTACCACTTTGCTTGATATGTGTGTGAAATTTCAGAAAGATAGGTCCGGGCATGTAGTGGCAAGGTATTTTTGAGACAATGAGGAAAGAAACTCCTATAACTTTTTTATTTTAAAAGTTAGAAGCCTGAATGTTGCTCACTTTGTAGATGGATTAGGAGTAGTTATTTGTCAGAAATTACAGAATGATAGGTCCAGGCATTTGATGGCTATGGATTTTTTAAATTAAAAGTTACAAAAGTTTTTCCACAGAGGCTTGGGCTGTCAATTGCACCCTCTCCCCCTCCCCCTCCCTCTTTTATCTGTCAAAACTCCGTGTTGTTGTAACTTTTAATCTAAAAAATTCATAGCCACCAAATGCCTGGACCTATCTTTCTGAAATTTCTCACATATAACTATCCCCTACCCATTGACAAAGTGCCCAAGTGTCATCCTTCTATCTTTAAAAATGAAAAAGTTATAGGTGTTTTTGTAACACAATACTAGGCTATGGGGAAAAGCATTCAAAATGGTGTCCGATTTTCCAATTTTTTCCAATCCAGATCGGGTCCCTTTGGATCGGATCAGATCAGATCGGATGGTTGGCAGATCAGATCGGATCGGATCATTTTTATCTGATTTTTGGGTGGATTGGATTCGGATCGTGGATCGGATCCGATCCGCTGCACATCCCTAATTTCCATTGCCCACAGTGCTTCAGAGTGAAACTACTTTGGGCACTCTGGGGCAATGTGGAACATTTTGAACAGCAGGTCATAGCTGTCCGCTGCTGCCCTCAGGTCATCCCATGATGTGTCGGGAACCAGGACCAGACCTATTGTTAGACACAAAAAACACAAGCTTCCATTTTCTTCCCCTTTCTTTCTTCTTTCTTGGATACACAAACACAAATGAGTTTCACATAGTTCTCAGGTGTGTCATTCTATCAGAATGAGGAAGTACAAACCTACTGCATGTTTGACCGAACTGGCTCCCTCCTCTCGCTACTTGACTTAAATTCCTTCTCCATGGCCCTTATTTGTTAGATATGTGAGGCACAATGTGGGCAAACTGTACAACTGTCAGGAAGTAGAATGCTCTCAGTCCAGTGACTTTCCCAATTCCTTCCCTTGGAGAACCTGCTGTAGAATGCTTGCCTATTGCAAAGGACTCTGGGACTCTAACTTTCTGACTGTTAGAGCAGCACGACAATGGAGCCCATGACCTAGGGAGGTGGTGGGCTCTCCCATGCTAGAGGCCTTCAAGAGGCAGCTGGACAGCCACCTGTCAGGTATGCTTTGAGGTGGATTCCTGCATTGAGCAGGGAGTTGGACTTGATGGCCTTATTGGCCCCTTCCAACTCTACCATTCTATGATTCTAGGATTCTACGTGTTGATATAAAGGTCTGCACCGAACCTTTGCATGTGGTTGCGCTACCCCTGACCTCCATGTGTCGATTCAAAGTTCTGCACAGCTCTTTGAATCAATGTGGGGATGTTGTGATGTGGGCCCAATCCTGCTCCCCCCCACACCCATGCATTGCTTTTAGCCGAATGGTTGTTGGAAAAGAAGTCTACTAAACACAAAACAGAGTCTAGACCTCCCCAGAGTGCTCTACGTTGCTTGGTGCAAACGCTCAGCTGTGTCGAGGCGACCTGAGCGGGTTTTTTGGCTTGTGTTTTGCTGTGTGTCACCATTTTAACAAAATAACAGCCTAAAAATAGACCCTGCTGATCTCCAGAGTCCCACCAACATCTGGCAGGGGCAGGTGGCAAATGGAGGCTAATGAGCAAGCTCGCAGCTTGAGCCCCGGCTGAGCACAGCCCTCGTTTCTATCTAAAGCACATCTCCTGCAATGCGTCACCCGGCAGCGAAACATGGAGGCTTTGCAGCCACTTGCTGCCAGCATGACACCACCGGGGATGCTCAACATTTTGAAGGTGAAGCATTGTAGATTGGAAAGATCAGGTTTGCTAACCGTTTCAGACAAAATGAATTGACACCTCCTCTCCTGTAGTCCCGGTTCACCATCTACAATTTTAAATGGGTTTAAGACGTTTAATAACCGCGCTCTTCAAGGCCAGTTCTCAGAGAGGTTTCTGGAACAAAAATATAGTCAAAGAAGCACTAAGTTGAAATTAATTACAGTTATAGCAAAACAGAAGCCAGAACCTCATCACATGAAATCCAAGTTAAAACCAAAACGAAAATCTCCCACCGTTCAGCTTCATGGGATGTCCCTTTTGGGTTCTAGTATTTTGAGAGTGGGGGGAAGTGTCTCTTTATCCAAATTCTCCACACCATGCGCCATTTTGTACATCTCTATCACGTCTCTCCTCAGCCTCTTTATTTCCAAGTTCAACAATCCCAGCTGTTGTCACCTTCCCTCATAGGGGAGACGCTTCAGCCCCTTGATCCATTTAGGGGTAAGGTTCTGCCACTACAGGCCCATTCCCCCACCCTCCCCTGGTTCCGGCCTGTGTACTAGGATTTGCCTCAGAAGACTTTTTCATGCCCCACTACCATTGGAGGGGACATAGGTGATGGCTAAAGTAAGGGACTCAAACTCTGTAGAACCCCAACTTTAGAAATCTCTTCCCACGTGACATTGAGGCCCTTTCAGCACCAGCCATTTTTCCCGGGGCTGCCCCGACCTGCTTGCGGAGAGTCCGCATGACGCACAGAGCATCCCGTAAGCAGGCAGGGGCCAGCCCTCCATTTTCCCGGGAGTTCAGAGAACGCCATTATCCGGGTTTGTTCCATGCTCCCGGGAGGGCAGCGAGATGGGCGGCTGGTGTGGTCGCCCATCCCAGGCAAAGCCGCGCTTACCCGTGAGTAAGCGCGGCTGCACCGATGGCCACAGAGCTGCAAGACGCACCTCCAAGGCCATCAGGAGGGGGGCAGCTGAGAAGGTTGGGGACCCATGACCTAGACTTTGTGCAGAACAGCCAGTGAAATTAGGGGGTGGGGCGGCTGCCATGACAGTCCTGCACCCCACACTTTGCGTGTTCACCGCACCCAGTTGGTCCTGTGTACTCAAAACGTGTTGGTCATGATGTCTCAAACCGTTGCCTACATGTTGCAGGTCTCCATCAGACAGCGGTAAAGCCAAAGGGCAGCGGATAAGTGGGGAATGTGTGTGCTCAGCCCATTTACCTCAGCTGACCCCTTCCTGCAGCTGCATTGTGACAAACATGCATCTGCAACCCTGGCTGGATGGGGGCGGGAGAGAGGGGAGATGGTCAAATACAAAGGTGAAGCAGAAGCAAATTCTGCTTATTCCTGTTGTCACGATGGTGCTGTGATTTAAGTGAATTTTAAATGCAAAACTGCACATGTTCAGGGCTGGCAGACAATTTTGGTGTTGTTAGTCCTGTCGCTGTTCTAACATATCAGGAATGTAGAAGCAGTTTTAAAGCATGGGCTGCAGGTTGGAGGGGTAGGAAGAGACATTTGAACTATGTGCTTCACCACTGAAGTAATGCCCATGGCCATCTAAAGCCCCCCCCCCCTCCAACAAGGCCCTTAAGCTCCAGGTTCTCAAATGACCTAGCTGCACCGCTGTTCCCACGGCTATGAGTTGCCTGTATAGAAGGTTTTCCTTTGGGTCCAACACCTGCACCATGTGAGTTTGTAGCCTTCTCTGACATGTACTGGACCTGCCATGTGGCCTTTGGCGGTGCTTATCTCTCCTTGCCCTGCCTTTCTTTCAGCTGGAAGGATAACCCAGCTCTACCCGAAGGGCTGGTCTATGAGGGGTTCTGTGAAAAGCCTCTGGCCTACTCCGGGGGGAGTGCAGCCCAGAGCTCCACCCTGCACGCCTTTGATGAGCTCCTGGGAATCCAACATCGCAAGGAAAGCAGTAAGTTGTTGTTACGGTTGCTATTCTTGGTGTCATTACTCTTGTTATTATTTTTACATGTATATCCCACCTTTTTTCCTCTGGCAAGGAACTGAAGGTGGGTTACATGGTCCTCCCTCACTCCGTTTTATCCTCACAACAACCTGTGAGGTAGATTCAGCTGAGAGTCACCCAGTGAGCTTCATCTAGGCAGCTTCATGGCCAAGTTGGTACTAGAACCTGAATCTCCAAAATCCTAGACCAACACTCTGACCATTACACCACAGTGGCTCTCTTCAAAGTTTGTTGCTTTGATCAATTTGAGGCATGTTAAAGCATACACACACACACACACACAGAGGGAATGGAGGGTGCCAGCTTGAGTGTATTGGGAGAGTACCAAAGGAGCATGGAAACTGCGAAGACAAATGTTCAGTTCTCCACCTATAGTCTGTGTAAAGGAGTGCAGAACCTTGGCACTGTCTCCTGGCAGAGATGTGCAGAATCCAGAGAATCAAAACCAAGACTCAATTTACTTGAGATATAAGACTTTATTAGATTAAGAGTAGGTTAAGTAGTCTGAAATTCTAAAATCTACAACAAGACCCAGTATGCATATATAAGAGACAATAAAATATGTTATCCAGCCGAACCTGGCTCCTTTTGCCAATTCTGGTTAGCAAAAGACACCCAGAGATTTTCCCAGCCTCTGGGTTTATTCCTCATCTTGGAATTTCCCCTCCCTTCTCGGCGCCAGTTTTCATTCGCTTTTCACACCTCCCCCTCTCAGCCTTGGAATTTATGGCTGAGATAAACCCAGTTCTTCCTGGCCTGGTTTTTGCCCATGGGCTATCAATCTCTCACCAGGTGGCCGAGCCAAGGTCTTTTGTCATTTTAACTCCCCTGTTCCCATGCTAAAAACCCTTACTAAAACTCATGCTTGTTCTGTGCACTATGTTACTACAAAACCCTCTAGTCTCTCAGCGCAGTCTATCTGATCTCCCTTACAGTCTGAAATTGCATGTTCCAGCAGGTATAGTTTTCATAGAATCATAGAATAAGAGAGTCAGAAGGGGCCTCTAAGGCCATCGAGTCCAACCCCCTGCTCAGTGCAGGAATCCACCTTAAAGCAAACCTGACAGATGCATCTTGAAGGCCTTTAGTGTGGGAGAGCCCATGACCTCCCTAGGTCATAGGTTCCATTGTCATTCTGCTCTAACAGTTTTATCCCAGGGAGTGCTGTTCGTTAGCAGAGACGCCCTTCAGCCACGTTTACTCCCGCTCACCCATCTTCTCTGTGTCCTTTGCCAGCTGCGTTTTTGCACAGCATGAGGGAATACATGCCCCCTCCGCATCGGGCTTTCATTGAGGAAATCCAGTCCATGCCTCCGCTGAGGCGTCGCGTGTTATCCTCCGGAAACGAGGGGCTCCATTCGGCATACAACCAGTGCGTTGCTGCCCTTTCCGACTTGAGGACCTACCACATCACCATGGTGACCAAGTACATCATCATCGCAGCCCACAACGCCAAAGCCAAGCCAAGCAAGCCCACGTCTCTATCCATAAGCCCCCTCTCTTATCTGGAAAGGAGAGGGACGGGCGGTTCAGGGGTGATGAGCTTCTTGAAAAGTGTTCGAGACGCAACCAGGGAAGCCACGTTAACTTTCGAAAACCTTTCTCTTTTCCCCACAGGCAGGGGTTAAGCGCATAATTACAGGGCCAAAACAAGCTGTCGTCTTTAGTACATGTACATGGAGTAGGCTGACCATATGAAAAGGAGGACAGGGCTCCTGTAACTTTAACAGTTGTAGAGAAAAGGGAATTTCAGCCAGTATCATTTGTATGCAATTAGTTCCTGGTGATATTCCCTCTTCATCACAACAGTTAAAGTTGCAGGCACTATACTAGAGTGACCATATACAAAAGAAGCCAGGGCCTCTGCAACTTTAACTGCTATGATGAAGAGGGAATTTCACCAGGAACTAATTGCATACAAATGACACTGGCTGAAATACCCTTTTCTCTACAACTGTTAAAGTTACAGGAGCCCTGTCCTCCTTTTCATATGGTCAGCCTAACATGGAGTACTAGTCTACCTTTGTCGTACCTTTCTTTACTTGTCTATAAAGCGACTCGCTTGAATTCTAGAAATGAACCATTGTAAAGGGTGTCTTATGGCCGAGCAACTGAGGGGGTGTAATTTAGGAAGGCCTAGCTTTATACCAGGGACATCGCTTGGCACTTGAACCATCCAGGGCCTAGGCCCCCATGACAGAAATCTGCATAAAATCTACCCATTCTAATTTATATCTATGTATGCAAATTTAGAAATAATCACTAGAATTTATTTAAATTTCACACAAGGCAAAGCCAGCCAGTTCATTTCTCATCAAAATCATCTCAAGCACATTAAATTCGTTAGTAATTTTTTTTAACCTTGCCTCATGTCACCCCTAAACTAGTAGGTTCTCTTCTATTACAATTAATTTGCAAACTCTCACAGTCCTGTCTCCAGTTCTCTCTCCCTTCTCATGTTCCTCTTTACCTCTTGTGGGCAAACTGCCCTCACTCCAGGCTATTAACCCTAAAAGAAAATCTTCCATTGTCATTAGGGCTCCAGGAAATAGATCTGAGGGCCAGGAAATAGATTTGGGGCTAGGCCAGGCCAAGCAATGCTCCTGCCTTGAACACTTTGGTGACCATATGGAAAGGAAGACAGGGCTCCTGTGTCTTTAACAATTGCGTAGAAATGGGAATTTCGGCAGGTGTCATTTATATGGATGCCGCACCTGGTGAAATTCCCTCTTCAGCACAACAGTGAAATCTGCAGGAGCCCTGCCCTCTGTGACCAGATACAAAAGATGGCAGGGCTCCTGCAGCTTTAACTGTTGTGATGAAGAGGGGATTTCACCAGGTGCTGCATGCCTACAATTGACACCAGCTGAAATTCCCTTTTCTATACAACTCTTAAAGATACAGGAGCCCTGTCCTCCTTTCCGTATGGCCACCCTATGAACACTCCATATTGAGACGCATGGGGCTGGTTGGCCTAACGTTATACTCAGCACGATCCCACATGCTTACTTGGAAGTAAGAACGAAAGTGAGGCTCAGCTGCATGCTATGTATTTAACGTATTTAACGTAGTGTGTAGCTTAGCCTGATGTTCTGGGCTTGCCTTCTTCCTTTGAGAGCTGGTAATTCTTTCTGTACTTGGAAAAGCTTTTGGGAGAGGAGCCATAGCTACGTAATAGGAGAGCACGTGCGTTGCCTGCAGTAACTTTCAGGTTCAATCTCCAGCATCTCCAGGTAGGGTTGAGAAAAGCTTCCTGTCTGAAACCTTGGAGAGCCTCTGCCAGCCTTAATGTAGATGATATGGGATAGACCAATAGTCTAATCGTATGAACTTAACACAAAACAAAACGGGACGTCACCAAATTTGGGGGGGGGGGGGGGAAGGATAGCAGCAAAACGATACTGAAAAAATATACTTCTAAACTTTAATAAAACTCTAAAATGCTGAGTGCATTTCAAGGGAAACCAACAAAGGCGCAAGAATGCAATTTATTGAGTATTTCTAGTATTTCGCTTCATGATATGTTGCCTTACAAGAAACACTCAATAAATTGAATTTTATTTTTGTTTATTAGAGTTCTGCCTGTATTTCTTTCATTCCTTTTTGAGGCTTGCCTCTGGTTGTTTTTTTCTTTTTTTTGCCCGCCGTGGTATAGGAGAGTGTCCTGCATCCCTAAGTTTGCGCTCACGTATCTGAACCCTTGGCGCCACCAGTGTGATATTAGAAAATCATTTTCTTTCCTTCCAAATGTTGTGTACGAGGCACTCTTAAAGCAGCCTCGAGGCTGCTCAATTTGTTCCTGGGTGTGGGGAATGAACCTGCCTGTGACATGACAGTGTGCAGTTTGGAGGAAGGAAAGAAAAAATAAAATTCTGAGCAGCTGTAATCCAAATTCTGTGCCAAGAAAAGCTGTATTCCGCAACCGACGCACATAATGTAAATCAAGTGAAAATCTGTTTGTTTTTTAACAGAGGAATCCAGATATTGTTTATTTGTTTAAACTGCAGCTAAATCAAAGCTGGAACAAAACATGTTTAGACTAAAAGGAAATGGGGAGGAAAACGTCCAGTGATCACAAAAACAGCCAGCCGCTGGAACTGCCAAGAATTGGTTTTGCACATTTGCAGCTGCTACTTCTTTTTACATAATTCCTCCTGCAGTGCATAGCTCTGTTACATTATTTATTCTAGTTTTAAGGAGGGGAAGACCTGACCCAAGACACTTTGCTGCCTGAGGTGGAGAAGCAAATAATAATGGAGATAAGCTCACAATTTGCTTCCTGTTTGTGACACCCCAAATCTGTCTGCCCTACCATGATCGGGCCGGCCAGTCCAAGATGTCAGAAGGCTTGAGGGCTGTCTATGCGGTAGCAGGTTACCGCCGCAACGAGCCCAAACCCCATGTTTTCGCTGCTGCGAGGTGGTTGCGACTAATCCTGCTGCCGCCTCCCCCTTTCCTCTGCTTGGGTGGACAGCAACCAATCAGGGGTTGTTGTCCACCCAGCCACACCTCCGCCACGACTCTGGAGCGAGGCTAGGTGGCGGATACGCTGGCGTTTCAAGGGAAAGCCCTGCAGTGGCTGCAAATCTGCGGCTGTGTCATAGAAGTGACGTGGCGCAGACTTGCAGCCACCATGCAGCTTCTGGCATGTATAGACAGCCCCCTGGTGGCTGCTTCAGTGCAAAGCAAAGTGATCAGCCGAGGAAACACAGAGCCTATCTACACTACTGCTTTAAAACTATTTATAACAGTGTTAAACTGGTTAATAACGGCTATTAACCGGTTTAAAACTGTTATAAGCCGTTTTAAAGCAGTAGTGTAGATAGGCTCACAGTGGGTTGGCAGGGGTTGCTCAAACCTTCCTCCGTTTGCAGTCAGCGCCAAGTCAAATGGGAAAAGCTGACCAGGAGGCGCCTGTGTGTGGCCTGCAGAGGACCAGCGGTCAGCAAGGGAACGGCTGAGTATCCCCCTGCGGCTTGCCGCTTCTTCGCGGCAAGTCGAACCTCTCCCCCCCTCCCTCCCCCACCCTTGCCACTTTGTCAGTGGCCAGATCCACACCAAGCAGGATATGACACTTTGAAAACGTTTTGAAAACTGTGTATGGAGTGCATCCCGGGCCCCAACAGTTGTCACTACTGTTATAAACTGTTTTAAAGCAGCAGTGTAGATCCTGCCCAGCTGAAATTCCACTCAAAAAGGCCTCACAGAAGCAGAGTTTCTACTCCTTCTCCACCGTTCATCTTAAACGGGAGAAAGGACTAGGGGCTGCCATTATAGGGTGACCCTATGGAAAGGAGGACGGGGCTCCTGTATCTTTAACAGTTGCATAGAAAAGGGAATTTCAGCAGGTGTCGTTTGTAAGCATGCAGCACCTGGTGAATTTCCCTCTTCATCACAACAGTTGAAGCTGCAGGAGCCCTGCCCGCTTTTGTATCTAGCATATCTCCTGCATTAACTGTTACGATGAAGAGGGAATGTCATCAGGTGCTGCGTGCACAGAAATGGCACCTGCTGAAATCCCCTTTTCTATGCAACTGTTAAAGATGCAGGAGCCCTGCCCTCCTTTCCATAGGGTCACCTTATGCCATTATCCTCTCATGGCAACCAGCTGAGATGAAGCAGACCTGCTGCTTTCTTGTGGGCCAAGGGGCCTTCCACGGCAGTCCACATCACGCACTTAGCACTATGCTCCAGCTACCTGCGAGTCAAGAGCAGCAGAACAAATATCAAGTCCTCTTGTAGCTGAAGGGAGAGAAAGAGTAAGTGTCCTGCTGGGTGAAGATCTAATTTGAAACTGGGACGTGCGTACTTCAATTCTAGAAAAGGCAAAAGTATAACCAGGGCAAGACGTAAAATGAACTACAGTGAAATGTTTCCATATGATTTTAAAAACGACACAGTTCCAAAATGTCAGGGTTCAGAGAGGACACACTTGTTGGTGTGTGTAAGATCCGTGTTTGCGTTTTTTGTTTATCTTTCTGTGTGTGTGTGTGTTGAGTGCTGTCATGTTTAGGTAGCACAGTGGGAGCATTCAGCCCGTTTTAAAATGAAATGTAATAAAATAAAATGTACCATTTAAAATAGCCAGGAAATGACACACATATGGAGAGACGGGAATTTCAGTCACTCATCACGCATGAGGTCGGCCGCTGTACAAGAGATGCCTGTGACATTTTCGCAACAACACTCCATTCTGCATTCGCAAGCACAACTGTAAAGTTACAGGAAAAGGGTAGGGAGGGGAATTACATATTCCCAGCATTGAACTCTTGTGCTTTGAATGTTTGGAAAATTGTCTAGCGCTTGCATAACAAATACTTTAAAACTGCACTATTCTTGCACTATAAATGCATTCTCTGGAAAGGTTCCTAGATGGAACTGGAGGTGTTGCGTCTGCCTTCTTGGTGATTAACTTGGCTTAAGTGAATTTAATAAACGATGATTTCCCCCATTTTGTTTTGACTCTTCATTAACCTCCACCCTTCCTTAAAGGATTAACTAAGAGCCTATCTACACAGTCCCTTGGAACGTTTTAAACAGTATTTTAAAACGTTCGAAATAGGTGCGTTCTAAAACGTCTTACGGCATATTAAGGAGTACTCACATTACAGGAGAAAACTTCTTCAGTCTTAAAGCGGTGTGTACAGTCACACATTCTTCTGCCCCATCTCTTTCTGTTTCGTTTTTACAATGAGTTTAGGGCAAGGGATTGTGTGCGTTGTAGTTCAGTCGCCCACTTCCTCCTTAGTTCCTCTTTCAATCCTTAGCTTTCAATGAGTATAGGGCTAAGGATTGTGGGTGTTGTAGTTCACTCGCCCACTTCCTCCTTAGCCCCTCTTTCTTCCCCACTAATCAACTGCTAAGCATTTGGGCACTGGTAAACGAAGTACTGCCCCCACGAATCACAAACGGTAAGGAAGGACACATTATTTTACTTAAAACGGTTTATTAAAAGTGAAACCGTTGTATATAGCTGAAGTGAGTTTTAAAAAACCTCAGGTATACATCGTTCAAGGGAGTGCGTCATGTGGCCTAAAGAGTTTTCGTAACCCTTATAAAACGTTAAAAACCTAGCGTGTAGATCGGCTCTAAGAAACAAGAATGGGGTCATAAAATGGCTCCCACTGTGAAGGAGGTAATTAATGTATATTGATATGTGATAATTTACCTGATACATCCCTGTCCATGTAGAAACCCTGCCCCTTTTCACGGATGGAAGACTAGCACAAAGGACGTATACACCTCTGTAAATTGTGCTACTCTTCCTTCTGTCTGAAAAAAAAAAGATGGAAGGGCCACAAAGAAAATATAGGATGACAATGGCCCCGTTTAGAAGACACCTTAAACCATGATTTTAACCAGCGTGGTTAAAACAGTGTGTCTTCTGAATGGGGCCACTGATTGGATCATGGTTTTGTATGGATGCTCCACAAAAAGAGAGTGAACGAAACGTGGCAATTCCACACTAAACCCCTAGTGTGGAAGCAGTTTATATGGTTTTGTTCTAGG
The DNA here is from genome assembly GCA_029215795.1 of Anniella stebbinsi. Taxonomy (NCBI): domain Eukaryota; kingdom Metazoa; phylum Chordata; class Lepidosauria; order Squamata; family Anniellidae; genus Anniella; species Anniella stebbinsi. The sequence goes on from JARDYH010000002.1 coordinate 133,494,009, forward strand.
GTCTCCAATGTGGTGCCTGTGGGCAACTAATGTGCTCATGGACATCTCTGCATCAACCAGACCCCCTGGCCCTCCTGGTTTTTATTTTATTACTTAAGATTTTTAAAATTAAAACCAAAGAAAAATGGGAGGCTGATGCGCTGTAAAGTGAAGTGCTGCCCTCCAGCGCCATCTTTATTTCGGTTCAAAAGAGGGTTTCTGTGTTTTGCAGCTCAGACCCTGGATCTTAGATCCTGGTCAGTAGTCATGGATGGAGCTATTGTTTAAAGCCTGGCCAGTAATCATAAGTATATTGTAAGATTGGACAGAAAAGGAAGGGCTTATTTAAAATCTTTGATGTTTCAGGAAGCACTAGCCCAGTAACAGCCAAGACACAGAAGGCAGATAAGAACTGCCATTCTAATTCTCTCCTGCCTCTGCTTAGTGGCTCCAAAGTGTATTCTGAGTGAAAGCAACTCCACAATCGCTATGCACACCCAGAGACACACACTGGCTGAATTCGGACGACACAATAAGCAACGGGGGGGGGGGGGAACAATCGTCACTTGTATTGACTATCGTGTCGTCCGAATGCTGCCATAGTCAACTCGTAGCTGATCCTAATCCACACCACAGTTGATTATTTATTACCATGTTGTGTGGGGAGTACCCCCTAGATGAACAACTGTAAAGTTGATTATTACCCCACCATTGACTATCGTGTTGTCCGTGACTGTGACTGCGTGTAGCTTTACCTACTACGATTGGGGATGCTGTTTTGAGAACATAAAGAGCCTAACTACACATGCAGGATAAAACACTTCGAAAACATTTTGAAAACTGTATATGGAAAGCCTATCCACACTATAGATATAAAATGTTTTAAACCAGTATAAAACGTTTTAAACTAATATAAAACGTTTTATATTGGTTTAAAATGTTTTATATCTATAGTCTGGAAAGGCTCAGAGTGTGTCCTGGGCCCCATCAGTTCTCAAAACTGCTATAAACCGTTATAAACCGTTTTAAAGCAGTAGTATAGATAGGCTCAAAGTATATTCTGATAACTGCAATATAAATTTGACCTTAGAAAAGAACATTCTTACAAGTGCAGGGAGAGGAATTTGACAAAGAAACACAGAAATACAAGCCTGGATGGTAAAGTCAGTGCTCACAGATTATAGGGACATTTCCCGTGATGTAGAAGAAGGAGATGTAGATGTAGATAAATAAAAGGGAATAGGAGAAGAAGGGAATTTCACAGAAAATGACAAGGAGCTCACAGCCTGGTTTTTGCCAATTTTTACAATAGGTGTTCTTGAAGTTCAGACTGTACTCTTGGTGAAGACATGCACTCTTGTGGTATAGTAGTTAACAGTGTTGGACTGCGAGTCGGGAGATCCGGGTTCTAGTCCCCTTTTGGGTGACTTTGGGCCAGTCACAGACTCTTGGCTCAACCTACCTCACAGGGTTGTTGTTGTTGTGAGGATAAAATGAAGAGGAGGAAGATTATGTACTCTTCCTTGGAGAAAAAAAGTGGCATAGAAATGCAATAAATAAATAAATACTCCCCAGATCTCCTAGTAAACTCAGAGCTGAACTCAGAGTGGAACCCAGCACCTCTTAGCTCATACATGTTACATGAAAATACATATGATGAACCTATGGGAAATGTGTTTTCTAAGGAACAGCAGCCTCAAGGGCAGTTGATTTGGAGTGAGGAAGCAACAGCAGCAAGAGGCGCTTTAGCCTACCTCTGGCTGTGGCTTCTCCGCCACCCACAAGCTGCTCCCTCCCCCCCAAAGTTCCAAACATGTGTTGTTTTCTTATTGGGTTGAATAATTGCACGGTGTGTCCTATTTTATAACACAATCCAGTTTTCCACTGGGGTGAACTGCACAACAAATGCTTTGGGGTATTCTTTAACACCTGTTCTTTGGTGGGAGATATTTCATCTCCGGAAAATTCTGCACAGTTGCGTTCTAAGGGATATATCCTGAAGCCGCTGGGTGGCTGGGTGGGTGGGGGGCACACACCCTACATCTCGTGATGCTGCCGCAGTTCGGACACAGCAACGAGCAGGAAGCAGGGCTGCCAGGCGGCTCCTTCTCAATGCAGCGCATCTCTGACACTTCAATGCAGACGTTACGGGTGCGAATCCATACAAAATGACATGCTGCTACCTCCCGGATCCGTTGCTGCGATTCCAGCTTGGAGGTGCAACGCAGCATCGTGTGCTTCAGACAGTTGGGATGGCAATTAGCAGCCACTCTAGGAAGCAGTGGGTGCAGGAAGCACCCTTGTGTGAACAGTTTGATTAATGCTGGTGGCGGAAAGCTTGAGTTTCACCATTGCAATTGAGCCGAGGAGCGTAGGGGCTGGTGGCAGCAAGCGTGAAACGTGGTCCCTCTGGCTTTGTGAAATCAGCAAGAGCATCATCTCAGCTGCCTGGGCAAGGGATTCACTACCTCCTGCATCCACATTTCTTAAAGCTTGAGTTCTTCCTTTCATGGATATAAAGAACTTAGTGCGAATCTTGGTCAAATCTGATTTTTTTAAAAAATTGAAATATCCATTTGTACCAGTCAAATCCAATGGAGATAACTATTCCTAAGAAGGAAGCTGTCAGAAAAAAGAGGTGGCTGCCCCAGTGAAGGACAGGGATGGATATCAGAGAATAGAGATTGTGTCCCAGCTAAATGGGGATAGATGGAGTGGATGGGTGTTTTAGGGACCTACTCTCATGTCCAGCTCTAAGCCCTGGCAGAAATTGCAAAACGGCGTTGGAGGTTTATGGGTATGTTTGTGAGCTTGGGTGCTTCCGGATTACTGCAATTACTGTGCAATTGGACAGAATTTTGTGGAGGGTCCAGATATCATCACCTTCAGTTTGTAGCTCTCCATCACTTCTTATGTCTTTTTTCTTACTAGAAACAAAAAATTCTGTTCAGGATCTAATGTCTGTACAATGCCTTGGGAATGGTAGTGCTAGGAACCTTCTGTCTGAAAGCACCCTGTGTATGTATGTCTGTGTATGTGGTGGGGCAGCCCACCCCTCTCTCACCTCTAGCAAACACACACCCTTTTTCTGGATGTCCGCCTCTGTTTTTGGTGCACTACACATCCAGTCTTACCCAGATGGTCCTGAAACCATCTTTCCATGGTCTTGTTCTCTGTCTTTCCTCTGTCACTCCTGTATTCCTCCCAGCCAGGGTAAATATCCTATCCTCTACCACCACCCTTGAGCTCAGGTGCCGATGATGATGATGATGATGATGATGATGATGATGATGATGATCTTTTCTCGCTCATGGCATTTTTTCTAGATGGACATGACAGGCTTTGCCAAATCATGCTGTCCTTTACAGTTTCAGGAATTTCCTGACGATTGAGCATGTTTTAAGTATGACTGCTTTCTGGATGTTGGTGTGGATGTATTTTGGTAGGCTCAGTTTCTGAAGGTTTTCTGTATAATTTTTTGATGTGATGCCGGTGACTGAGGTGACTAATGGAATAATTGTGATCTTTTCCTGTTGCCATAGTTCTTTGACTTCCATGGCCAGTGGTGTATATTTGTCTCTTTTCTTCTTCCTTTTCAATAACTTTTTTGTCATTCGGTATTGCTATGTCGATGAGGTACGTGTGTTTTTCTTTTTTTCTATGACTGTTATGTCTGGTTGGTTGCAGGGTATTGTCTTGTTGGTATGTATAGTTCTGTCCCAGTATATTTTGTGATCTGCATTTTCCAGGATTGTTTCGGATGAGTATGTTTAGTATGGTGTAGGTTGCTTGATAAGGTTGAATTTGATGGCCAGCATTTGGTGAGTTATTTTTGCAGCTGTCTGTACAGTCCATTCCTGCCAGAATTTTACATCCTCCTGTTATATGGTCTATTGTTTATTGGAATTGATGGCATTATTATTATTATTATTATTATTAATAATAATAATAATAATTTCTATTCCCCTCAATAGCCGAAGCCCTCTGGGTGATGTACAACAATTCATAAGACAATAAAATACAGCATAAAATATCGCACACAAATATTAATATACAAAATTTAAAACAATGTAGACAGCTAAAAACAGTTTGAATGAATACTAGACCTGTTTAGATAGCTGGTATAAATGCCGTTAAGTGCCTGAGAGTAGAGGACAGTCTTAACTTGGTGCCGAAAGGATGACAGTGTTGGCACCAGGTGGGCCTGAGTGGGGAGCTCATTCTATAGTTAGAGGGCCACCACCGAAAAGGCCCTCTCCCTTGTCGCCACCCTCTGAACTTCCCTCAGAGGCTGGGAGGGCCCCCCAGATGTAGATTGTAGTGTCCCCAGATGTTGATTGTATATGTGCATGGGGGGGGGTGGCATGGACACATGCAATTGTGATGGCAGAGAGTAGCAACTTTGGAACTGCCTCCTGTGGCTGTACCTTCAAGAGCTGTTTGAGCAGCAGCAATGAGCAATTAGTCATTGTGTTTATCTCCAAGCCAAGAAAAGCTAATTCATCAGCTTATTCCTGCATGCATGCATCACTCTGCTGTTAAACTTTTAAGGCACAAGAGCAGGTGAGACTCCTTTTTCTCTTGGTCCGTTGGTTACACTATGGTGGCCATAAGTTTAAGACTATACAGTTTTACATGTTTCTGCAAATGAGGCTTGCATCCCCTTTGAGCCTCTCTGGGCTATTTAGATTTGTGCCTGTTCATTGTTCAGGTGGGAGAGAAGATAGGAAAGGGCATTTGGAAGACAAATGAGCATTTTGATCAATTGTAGATAATATCAGAGCAGCTCCAGGCCTCAAATGAGAAGGCACCCATTTTCACAGCACCGGGCCATAGCTGTAACTGAAGATGCTCGAAACTCCCAGACTCGGGTTTCTGAATCACAACACCAGAGTGGGTTCAAAACTCCGTTGGGTTTGTCCTTTGTACGTGGATGGATAACCTTGCAACCATCTTCCAGATTTCTGTGGTCTCTGGATTATTCCACCAGATGGCAGCTGCGGGCTATCGGTCTCAACGTTGGACGTTGCTTCACTTGAGCTGCGCTAGGAGGCCAAACAGACTCCATCAAGAACTTAAGAAACCAAGAAGACAGCTGGGCCAGGGCAGGGGCGAGGGGTGGACAACAAATGGCCAAATTACTTTGGACAGCAGAAAGTTTTCTCATGAAGAACACAAGTGTTTTCTAGACTGACTCACTTCACCCTAAAGGAGAGCAAGTCTTTCAGAGGAGCCGCGGTCTCAGAATTAGGAAAGGTGATATAGGAGTTAGAATGTATTCACTCCCCCAGGTCACCGGTCCAGGACTGGCCCCAGACAATACAGAGGGACAGCCCCTATTTATTTATTTTTTGGTTACCTAGGGCGCAATCCTATGGATGTTTAGAAAGAAAAATGTCCTAAAATCCCAGACTTCTGAAAATTGTGAGACTTTTTTTCTGTCTAAACATGCATAGGATCACACTGCTAATCATGGAAAATCAGTTGTCCATTTTTACCTGTTGGAGTTCTGTTAGTGTGACTTTCGAGAGTCTGAATGGGTGGTTGGTTGTATATGGGTCTATAATAATAATAAGAAGAAGAAGGAGGAGGAGGAAAAGAACCACCAAATAGAACCTAGCACCAGACCTTGGAATGGTCTAGTCTAGAGGTAGGTTACTTGGTGCCCTCCAGATGTTTTGGTCAATACAACGAATATAAGTTGAAACTAGGGGTGTGCACACCAAAAAATATCGTCGTTTATCGTTATCGTCATTTCAGACCAAAAAAATTATCGTCTTCATTCATATTGTAGGTGAACCGTCTTCACGATAATTGTCGTGAAAAAACGATATTTTTTTGCAGCCCTAATTTTAAAGAAAAAATGCCTGTAACGTATTTTAAAAGTTAGAGGCTTGAAACTTGGTCACAGTGCTTATGGAGTATGCCTAAGTATGTGTATGAAATTTGAGATCGATCCCTCCAACCCTCAATTTTATATGAATTTTTAAAAGATTGTTTCCATTCTGACAGGTCTGACTGAATGCACATAGCGAGCTGTCATTCTGATCTTTCAGAACTGAAATGATCTTTAATAAATTCATATAAAATCGAGGGTTGGAGGGCTCGATCTCAAATTTCATACACATACTTAGGCATACCCCTTAAGCACTGTGACCAAGTTTCAAGCCTCTAACTTTTAAAATACAGAAGTTATAGGTATATTTATATGGCAGTCCGATAAAACGATAAAATCACCCAAAAATTATTGTCTCTGATGATTATCGTAGGTTTTTCTATCGTATCATCATCGTTAAACACATGCACAATAATGACCTTATCGTATCATTATCGTACATTTTAACGATACGATACACATCCCTAGTTGAAACCAGCATGACTAGTAGTCAGAGATAATGGGAATCATGATCCAAACCCTCTGAAGGACATGGGGTCGCCTACCCATGATCTAGCCCAGCACCCTGCTCCTTAGATAGCGCCTTTAGAGTTCTTCCTGGTTCTGCCTGAAACCTGGAGTGGATTCACCACCCACTGACATTGGAGTCACCAGCCTCCGCTGGGGAAGCGGGATGGCTTGGACAATGATCCTAGGTATAGGACTTCTAAGCAATGTCCCTATAATTCCAGTGTTTGAGTTGTGAGCGTAGTTCCTTATCTATCCAAAATGGTACCATCCCTACTCAAGAGGCTTCTGAGAACCCCAAGGTTTATTTTATTCATTTTTTTTTAAAAAAAAATGAAATTTATTACCCACTTTTCATTATAGAATAATCCCAAGGCAGGGTACAATCAATAAAACCTCATAAAATCAGACAACAGAGACCAAAAAACAAACAGGGGAGAACAGTGACACAGATAAATAACAGTTGACACGACGCAGCAAAACAAATTCAATCCAATGTCTTGGTGAGCAGATTTTGGCTTGCAGAAATACAAGAAGTCTTTAGGGAAGAAAAAGAAAAGAAAAAAAAAGAAAAGAGAAACATACACCCTGTAACAGGCAGAAAACACACCAAAACAAAGAATGAGGACTGAGTGTTCTCAGCCACTAACAACCACGTTAGAGCAATGTTAAAAAATATCAGACTTGTGCTCACAGGGCATCATAAAACGGCTTTCATAAATCTTTGCCCAATCCTCCCCACTAATTTGTCTGGATCATAATCACAAGCATTAGAGCAGGATACAGACTGGAATTCATTTCCCTTAAATCATAAGGCCTTAAAAACCTAAGAAGAGACATACAGGATCAGGCCAAGGGTTCATCTAGTCCAGCACTCTGTTCCCACAGTGGCCAACTAACTATCGACCAGGAACCCACAAGCAGGTGCAACAGAACTCTCCCACCCATGTTCCCCAGCAACTGGTGTACATAGGTTTACTGCCTTCGATACTGGAGGTAGCACAGGGCCGTCAGGACTAGTAGCCATTGATAGTCTCCTCCAGGAATAAAGCTAACCCCATTTTTAAAGCCACCCAAATTGGTGGCCATCACTACATCTTGGGGTAGTCAGTTCCACAGTTTAACTATGAGCTGCGTGACGAAGTCCTTCCCTTTCTCTGTTGTGAAATCCAGCATTTCCCCAGAACACACAAACTGTAGCATGTTTAGTCAGGGCTCTGGGTTTCAGTCAGAACTTTAAAGGAACCATCCAAGGCGCTGAACCTAGCACCTTGGAGAGCTCCTTTAGAGTTCTGACTGCTTCCGACTGAAACCCAGAGCGGATTCACCGCCCCACTGACATTGGAGCCGTCAGCCTCCGCTGAGCATAATCTTTCATACAGGAGAATGTCCCAGTAGAGAGGGGCCCATGGGTCCTATCTGTCTGCGTCCCACTCTGCTGCTCTTACTGGTGCCCCGTATGGCTGTTCTGCGTCCTACTTTATAGAGGTCAATCCTGTATTTGAAGGGCTGTCAAGAAGGCAGTCCTCTATCGGAAGACACCCTCTCGTCGAAAAGATGCCCTATCCAGGCCCAGCTGAAAGATAAAGAACCATCCAAAGGAAGATCAGGGACTTTGAAGCCGCTAATCCACCGTTAGCACCTGGACCGCAGCTTGAGCAGGCAATCTCGGTCCCCTGGCCACAGCCTTCCCCACTAAGGCGAGATGTATTGTAGTTCTACCTAAATTATAGCAAGTCTTTCGAAATACGCATCACTCTCTGTGCAAATTGTATGCACATTGGGGGTCCTCTTCATTGTTGACGCAACTCCTATTTTGGGGGGCAAAGGTGTTCAGTGGTCACCCCAGCCCAGAAGTCCTAGCAGGACGATTTCTTTCTTGATCTTCTGATTCGCCTGTTATCAGTTGGTAGTTCCAGCCCGTCTCTAAAACAGACGGTGTCTCTGTGAGTGGACTGTAATTATGTACAACCCCCCCCCCCCACCGGCTGGCAAAGGCTAGAATTATCCCATCACCAGAAGGAGTCTGATTTAATTCCGGGGAGAGCAAAGGTTGACAGGAAGGTGGAAAGAGAAGGAATGTGTGGGAAGAGGGCCCGTGTAACCCATGATCTGCTTGGGGAACCTGGCATTACAGCCGTTGTGCAAGGTACATTTAAGGTTGGAGCTGTTTACAGCCCCAACTTTAGCCCTGCATGGGCTCTCGCATTATGCAAACATTTCCAGCTGAAGTGGGGAGGTTAAAGGAAGGATTAAACAGCAGGTTAATCATCCCACGAGGGCGACAGCGGCGGCACGACTTCCTTCCCCCGCCGAGCAATGCGACAGCTCCCGCGTGACTCCAGCTAAGGCAGCGGTGGGGAATCAGGGAGGGAGGGAATCAGATCCAGCCCTCCTATACCTCCAATCTGGCTTTTTAAGGTTCCTCAGAGGGCCATTCCACTCTTTCCTTCCACCCTTTTCTCCCAACCATTGATCCTCGGCTTTTGCGCAGTCTCCATCCTCAAAGGTTGAAAACGCCTCTCCTAAGACTTCGTGACTGGCAGTAAGAGCTTTATGCGATAACTAGGCCTCATCTACACCAAGCAGGATGTTGCACTATGAAAGCGGTATGAAAGCGGTATATAAAAGGCAGAGCCGCACCAAGCAGGATATAGAGGTATGAAAGTGGTACATGGTATGTGTCAATGGGCCCCAACAGTTGTCAGTGCACTTCAATACCGCTATAAAACACTAGTGTGGCTCCTGCCTCTTATATACTGCTTTCATAGTGCAATATCCTGCTTGGTGTGGATTAGGCCTTGGACCCTGGGGAGAGCTTTAGCCTTCAAGCCCTCCTTTTTGGCTTCCTTCCTGTGCCTCATCTACACCAAGCAGGATGTTGCACTCTGAAAGCGGTATGAAAGTGGTACCTAAAAGGCAGGAGCCACACCAAGCAGGATATAGAGGAATGAAAGCAGTATATAGTATATGTCAATGGGCCCCAACAGTTGTCAGTGCACTTCAATACCGTTATAAAGCAGTAATGTGGCTCCTGCCTCTCATATACCGCTTTCATAGTGCTATATCCTGTTGGTGCAGATGAGACCTAGGTTGACCCATGCAGACCATCTGCGCCGTAGCACATTATTACTCAGTATCATATTTTCCCGGCTTTTCCACAGGTGCCCAGAAAAGCTGGGTGTGCCACTGACAGGGAGCCTACTGGACTCCCCCACTCCCAGGCATACCATCCCGCTTCCTCCCAGCCGCTTTCCTCATTCCTTCCCAGCTATTCTCCTCTGCTCACCTGCCTGCCGACCTGCAGGACATATTTGAGGCCTGTGCGCATGCCAGCAAGTTCCCCGGCCTCCTCTCTGGGCAACCCCCCTCCCAACCACTCCCCTGCGCTCCCTCTCAGCCACTCTGCCCATTCCCAGCTGTGTTTATCTATCCTGTTGCTTAGCAACACAAAGTTCTTCTCATAGCTCAGAGCCTCCAGCATAGAAAGTTCTTCTCATAGCTCAGAACCTATGGCGTGTCATAGCTTAGAAGCTCCATGCCACACATTGCCATGCGTCGCCTCAGCATTTTATACACATGGAAGATATGCTGGTATTTTCTTTGTATGTTTAGGCCCTATCCCTTTGGCCTTTGACTTTGTCCCTTTAGCCTTTGGCCCTGCCCACCACTGGAATGCAGCCTCGGAGAGCTTCTCTGAAATTGAATTTGGCTCTGGCACTGAAAGCGCTTCCCCACCCCAGGCAATGTTTTATTGGCTTGGCCAGCGTAGCAAGGCTGGTGCCAGGACCGAGCATCCCCAGGCATCTGCTGTTCTCCAGAGCCTTGGTAGGCTCCTCTTTTGATGCCTGCCCTGGTGTCACTTTAATTCCCCCCCTGGCCTGATAGTCTAAGTAGCACCTGTCTGCTGGGTCAAGCAGTGGAGGCTGGTGGCTCCGTTATTAGTGGAGCGGTGAATCCTCTCCGGGTTTCAGTCAGAACCAGGCAGAACTCTAGGGGCGGATCTACACTGCTGCTTTAAAGTGCTTTAAAGTGCTTTATAACAGCAGTGACAACTGTTTTGGAGTGTGTCCTGGGCCCCAACAGTTGTCACGACTGTTATAAAGTGCTTTAAAACAGCTCTGCTAAAAACAGCAAAGGAGACAAGCCCGGCCCTCACCTCTCTGAAGGAACAGACGCCCCTTCCACAATGCCAAGGGAGGGCCCTGGAAGAAGGAGCCTGGCTGCATCCTTGGGGTGACAAGGCCATGAGGGCGGCCACAGCCCCTAGGCTCAGCCCTTCAACAGCAAAGGAAGCGGGTGCTCTCAGGGTGTGTGTGTGTGTGTGCGCTCTCACTCTCCACCTCCAACTGGGAGCAGCAGCGGAGCAGGAGTACATCCCACATTGCCTGAGGGAGGACTGGGTCTCAAAGGTGGTCCGCCAGCCAGCCTGACTTCACCCCATCATCTCTGGTCAGCCCCTCGCTCACCTCCACAGCCTTGGTCATACTCCCTCTGTACGCACGTGGGAATTGAAATTATGACATCACCATTATTTTATCTGTATTTGTTTTTGTTTTTTTAAAAAAATATCCCCCCCCCTTAAATTTGGTGTCCTTCTTAACTCATCGCTCTAGGCCCTAGTTCGCCTATTTGGATCGGTCGCCCCTGTATGCAACACCACCAATCCAAGCGTATTACTTAAAACTTCAGTTTGTGTCCCAGCTTGGAACCAATAGCCCTTAAAAAAGCCGATCAAGATAAGACACCCCCTGTAAATGACCCTTGGCACATCATCACCATCACCCTCACCTTCCCCAGTGGCTTGCGTTTGCCAAGTGCCAATAGCCAATTGCCTTCCGTTCTCTCGCATGTCGATGCTTCCTATGTCATGAAGGAAGTATTTCAGCAGATTGGATTGTCGGGGTCTGTTTCAGGCCAGCTCGTTTTGGGAAACAGCAATGAAAAAAAATAACACACACACACACACGCACGCACACAAATAGATTGCGGCCAACCATATTTGGAAATGGTCACCAATGAAGGTTTCTGATGGTTTGGCCATGGGCCAGGATCTGATCCCTTACTAATTGGCAAAACACCAGCAGGAAATGTAGCCCAAAGCAAAACAAACAAAACGCTGGGTCAATTGAAAGCGAATGTTTTATGCTTGCCACTTCCTCGAGCTGTAGGAGGTTTCAGGAGCAGCCTTTCACAGGGTCAGTTCCCCTGGGAAAAGAGAGTACATTGATTCACAAATATGCTAACGGGAAAGCAGGTGAGAACACCAGTGGAATGCTAGTCGGGAAAGTAGCATAATCAGGGCCTCTTGCCCCCCCCCCCCCAGGAATGGATGAACCTGTCCATTTCAGTGGGTGTCTTTACATTAGGGGAAAAACACACCCTTACCAAGCCCCCCCCCCCCACCGCAGGCCTTTCCACGTTCACTATGGGCTCGTTTAGACAGTGAGCAGCAGCGACCATGAGATTTGTTACTGAAAACTTCCCCTCTGAGCAATGTTCCATCAAATTCAATGAAAACGTGCCATCTAATGGCAGAATTAATCCTGTGATTACTTTAAATGCTCCATTATTTCCATTTATTTTTTAAAAAAAGCCAGATTAGCGAGGGAAGGTGCAGGAGACGTCCTAGAAGTCATGTAAATGACTTTCAAACTTCCATGAGTGGATAATCATGAGCGGGCAATTAATCACTCATGTAGAAAAGCTAGGTTACTCATTTTTACAATATCAAATTGGGTTTGTTGCGCACATTTCTCCGAACACATATATTATGTACATAATTTTGACTAATATACATATTTTGTGCAAGGGATTTCCCCAAAAATCAAGCGTTTTTTAACATTAATTTTACTAACATGCACATTTTTTGTGTACATTTGATTGGAGAAATCCATTGCAAAATTTGGAGCAGTGCAAATTCCAAAGGATAGCTGAGTTTTGATTCATGCCTTGGTTTGAAAGTACAACATTTGGGAAATTCACATTCAAATGTAAATTGAATGAATTTCTCTTCCATCCCTGCCCTCCCTACCCCAAAGCAAACAGCTAAAAGCCCAGGCTACTGTTTCCTTTGCTGGAAGCATTCCAACTGCCCAGCGCTTTGTCTCCAAAGCCAGGCCCATGCCCAAGTAGTTGGAGACGTGCCTGGAAGCTAGTTGCCACCAGCCATCAAAAAACATTAAGGGTGCAACCCTATCAGGCTGTCACCTATTGGAAGGAAGCCTCCGATCTCAGGGGCTTCTGAGCATCCAATGTCCCGCTGGATTACTGCCAGCAAAGTGGGAGGAGCGACAGATGCATTTTTGCCTCTCTGTCCCTCCCTCACCCCCAGAGAAGTGGGACTGGAGAGGCCATAGGATTGGTTTTTTTATCCTTGTCTCTCCTCTCCCCTTCCTGCCCACCAGAATGCCCACCATTTTTCATCCACAAACATTTTGACCCCGCCTCTTTTGTGACCCTGGCCACGGTTCTTTCCACAGCAGATGCAAAGGAGCTGGGAGAGGGGTCAGAAAAGGTGGCCCTTTCTACACCAGGCTGTTTGCCTGGAATAGCCCCCAGCTGGTCCCTGTGCACCGATGGTGTGTATTAGGTACTTCTGGGATCACCCTCCCTCCCTCCCTCCCTCCCTCCCTCTACACCCCTATGGTGTAGAAAGGACCAGTGTCTCTGTCCTGAGTCATAGCAGTGTCTACTTCTTCAGAGGAGGACTCAAAAATATATCAAGGGTCCCTGGAATGCTTTCCAGGGACCATAAAATTGCAGCCTTCAGAAACATCTTTAGCTCTTCATCACACCAAGGCCTGGGGATGGGTCTCCCTTTGCTAGACGCCTTCACATGCAAAAGCATTCCCATTACAATGATAGGTGTTTGGAGAGAATGACCGCAGATAGGCAGAACAACCGTGGGAGGTAGGCGCACCCGAAATCAGATGATGTGGCCATCTCAGTTGGTGCAATGGTAGGGCCGGCCCGGAATAGGGAACAGCTGCCAGAAACGAGCCACTGTCCCTGATGCATAGGTGTGGATGCTTTCGGGAGAGTGGTGGCATCGAATGTTCTTGGCCTCTCTGCTGTGATTTCCATCGTTGCCAGGCACCTGGGGTCTTCCACCTGGCATGCAGGTGCAGGAAGGAAGCCCTTGGCCAGGCCAGGCCCAGCTTGTCCTTTGATCCTCCCTTCCCAACGCAGTCGTGAAAAGTGGGTTTTTGTCATCCCCCCGCCTTCCCTGTCCGTCCTTCCTTCTGCATGTTTTACTCTGTTTGGCAGAACAACGGCGTGAAGTAGGCATGGAGAATGAAACAGCCTCATATATTTTTAGTCTTGAACTCTCTCACCCATCATACAAATTTGCCCTTTCTGATTAATCGGCTAAAGGCATAATCCATTGGGACATTTCCCTAGAGAGCAGCATGCAATGGCTTTCGTTCTTTAAACTACTGAGTTGAACGATTTCAGTGTACAGCTCAACTCGCTGCCCACCAGTGAGTCAACTTTTTCAGTCAATTCCTTTGGCCTAGTCCAGGTCTATACGTCCCAGGCCTGTGAATACTTTGGCGTGTTTATTCCAGCTGTTGGCCAACCTATGTTTGACATTCTGTTTTTCCTGATGCAGGATTTATTGCCCTTTTGACGCACTCTGGGAATAGCGTTGAATCAGAATAAGACTGAACGCCAGACAGCGACGAAGAGAAACAGGCATAACAATTGCTTTTACACACTGCCTGGTCGATGGTGACAAATGAGGACGCCTGAAGCGTTAAGTTCCTGTCACTTCCTAAAACTTTTGAGTTGGCGAGTTCAGTTTGCAATGGGCCCCTAAGCTGCAGGAGCAGTCTAAGACATTTTGCCTCCTGAAGCAGAATAGAAAATGGCACCCTCACTCTCAAAGTCAAAATGCTGACGATCCAAGGGCTGGTTAAGTTATATTGGCATCTGAGGCTGAACTTCCTGCACACATCTCTTCCTCAGCTCTAGCAATATAAATACAACTACAACAACTTAAATAGCTACTACTTTGCTGCCTTTTCAAGACAGCCAAAATCACTGGCTGTTTCTACACCAGGCATTTTGCCTGGGATTGTCCCACGGTGGTCCCTGTGTGTTCACATGACACACAGGGACTCCCGGGAGGGAGGATGGCCACGGGATTTGCCAGGGATAAGGGATCCCTGGAAAATCCCAATTCTTCCACAGTCCCGGGAATTTCCCGGGACTGTGGGAGATGTGGCCGCCCGTCCCGGCTGCTGCCGCGCTTACTCATGAGTAAATGTGGCAGCAGAAATGGACATGAAGCTGCTCTGTGCCCATCAAGGGAAGAGAGGACAGCAATTTCACCATCCCCAAGATGGCGGGGGGAGGGTGGCCCCCTCGATTTTGCACACATTTTTCCCCACACACCTGGGCAATGGAGTGAATGTGCACTCTTCCTGGATATATATGGTGGGCAGTGTGGATTCAAGCGACGATCCCAGAAGCAGGTACTTTTGGGATCATCACCCCTCCCTTCCTCCACACCCCTATGGTGTAGAAAGGGCCACTCTGTCTGACTAGGGTGACCATATGAAAAGGAGGACAGGGCTCCTGTATCTGGTCACTCCAGTATAGCTCCCACGGCTTTAACTTTTGTGATGAAGAGGGTATTTCACCAGGTGCTGCATGCATACAACTGACACCTGCTGAAATTCCATTTTCTATACAACTGTTAAAGATACAGGAGCCCTGTCCTCCTTTCTATAGGGTCACCCTACTAATGGTAAGGCTGGCCCTTTTAGCTGCCCGCAAACTCAAGGCCCTTTCTCTGGTGAGGAGTGCCTGCTTGCCTCCATTAATGACTCGAGCTTGGTCCATCCAAGCCTAGCTCAGAAGTGGACTTCTAGGGTTCTTAAAAATTGGCCTCAAAAGTGAGCTTTTATGTTGAGCTGGCACAACACATTCTTTCCCATCGTTCGATATGCAATTCCTGTCTGATTCTGCACCCTGGGCTGGCTGCCTCTCTTTCGGCTTGCTCAGTCAGGGCCTTTCCCAGCACCGCTGTGATGTGTTGGGAGAAGGTGATTAAACAAAACAGACACACAGCCCTTTAACTATTTCCTTGCTGTTTCCTCCACTACTGCATTTTTCTGACATAGTACCACAGCATCACAGCCGATGGTGGAATGCTTAGTCGGTGAAATCATACATCAAAACGTATCCCCTCTTGCTTTTATTACGGAATGAGTTTCACATTTTTTCTTGAACTTTGAGTATCGATAACAAATATATTCTTCACCGCCGTTTTTTTGCATCTCCAAAGTTCTTTCTCCCATTTCGAAATCTATCTCCTTGCATAGCAGGATCTACCCTCTGACCAGATTTTCCATTCCTGGTACTCCCCTGGACAAACTGTTATCCTAGCATCACCCTTGGCCCGAATCCTGTTGGGGGCTGTTTGCGCTTTCTATGATCTCTGTGTGTGTGCAAGTGGGTTGTGGGTCTTTTTTTTTTTGGCCCTGTGCACTATCATACCTTCGCTAGGGCAAAGGCACTGAAATGCATTTGCAGCTGTTATCATTTGCAAGATCTCTCTCTCTTTTGTTTTGTGGTTTTTTAACTATGTGTGTGTGTGTGTTTAAACAGATACAACCACAATATTTACCAACCCTCCAGCATTTCACACAGGAAGATAAGAGACACTCTTGTGCACACCCTCATTCCATGCTGCATGGCTGAAGATACAGATGGGTGAATCTGTCAAGCCCCATTCCCATTTTTCCATGGCTAAGTTCGGTCCAGCCTATTTCCATATCAGATTGAAATTCTTTTTAGCCCTCACAGTATGTGTGTTTTCATGTGCGCATTTTAAATGTACACATTCTTTTTACAAGCTATTTCCCCATTGAATAAACCGTATTTGTGGGCACCTTTGAAAATGCAACCCATTTTGTTACTTTTTGCAAACTGCAAGTCATCTCACACTTACAGTTTATTAAAAAGCATCCTTGAAATCTCAAAAGGCAAGAAACACATCAGTGATGCTCAACAGGGCCGGCTGAAAGCTGCCCCAACTCAAGTGCATACTACCCAAGGCTGACCCAAGTTGTTTTGGGAACTCCAGCAGAAAATTGAACTCTCCCTGGGAGTAAAAATAAAAGAACAATAGTTTAATGATTAGCAATTTGCTGCCCTTTCACATCAGCCTAAATGAGCTGTCTGAGGTGGCTGCCTCGCTTGGAGTAATGGTAAAGCCAGCCCTGAACCAGGGCCAGCTGCCAGAAATGAGTGACTGTTCCTGGTGAACATGTCATATGCCATGTCTACACCAGGGATTTATCCCAGGGTCGTCCCTAGGTCGACCCTGTGCATCCAGATGATGCACAGGGGATCCCGGAGGCAACCGGGGATGACCCCAGGATAATGTTGGGATAGCGGAAACTGGGGATATCCTGATTTTTCCAGTGTCCCGGGTCCTAAAATGGTCACGGAGCTGCACAGGGTGGCTCTGTGCCCATGGGGGTGGGGGTTGAGCAATTTCACCATCCCCAGGGTGGTGGGTGGGGCATGTTTTTTTTTAAATTTTGGTACCTGTTTCTGCAGGATAGGGGCGGTGCATTTTTTTAAAATGGCAGGTGTTATGTCCCTTTCCTCCTGGGATGTCACACTTCCATTTAGACACTGGGGGAGGATCGCGGAGGCAGGTAAGTCCACATTCCTCCCCCTCCCTCCCTCTACACCCTTAGGTTCTATGGCCATGTCTACACCCTTAGGTGTAGACATGGCCATAGAATCATAGAATAGTAGAGTTGGGCCTATAAAGCCATCGAGTCCATCCCCCTGCTCAATGCAGGAATCCACTTTATAGCCTACTGAACAGATGGCTGTCAAGCTGCCTCTTGAAGGCCTCTAGTGTGGGAGAGCCCACCACTTTCCTAGGTCATTGGTTCCATTGTTGTACTGCTCTAACCATCAGGAAGTTTTTCCTGCTGTCCAGCTGGAATCTGGCTTCCTGTAACTTGAGCCCATTATTCTGCATCCTGCATTCTGGGTTGATCGAGAAGGGATCCTGGCCCTTCTCTGTGTGACAACTTTTCAAGTACTTGAAGAGTGCTATCAGAAGAATGTGTATGTGTTTGTTAGAGTGGCGGCATCAAATGTTCTTGGCTGCTCTGCTATGATGTTCATTGTTGCCAGACACCTGGGGCCTTCCACCTGGCTTGCAGGTGTGGGAAGGAAGCCCTTGGCCTGTCCAGAATCAGCTGCAATTTGATCTTCCTTTCTGAACACCATCAGTGGCCATCCCACATGATTCTCATGAACAGCGAGTTGCTTTCATTTCTCCCTTCTCTGTCTTCGTGTCTCTTTTTCCTTTTGCGTTGTTTTACTTTGTTTGTAAGCCATTCTAGCAGGAAAGCCTTCTATTCCCCCCCATACAGCATTTTGCACAGTTCTAAGTGCATAACAATGTAATTATTATTTATTTATTTACAATATTTATATACCGTTCCATATCTAAAATAGATTCTGGAAGCAGTGAGCATAAGAAAGAAAACAGCAAAAAGATAAAAAGATTCAAACTGCAAATTAAAATTGTTCATTTTAAAACAGTCTGGTTGGATCTTGGATAGTTGCTGCCTCCCCCCCCGCCCCCCCTCGGTAGTGTAGTCACTTCCACACCATCAAAAAACTAGAGTTGCATCACCAAAAAAGAGGGTGCAACACGTCTCACCAATTGTGGGGAAGATGGTGGTCAGGTGAGCTGTGTGTTTGCTGCTCAGTCTACCATTCAGACGCTAACTGAGGATGGCCCCCTTGCTCTCCCTTCTTGGGGTACTTTGGCCATTCCTACATGAGGCATTTATCGTGCTCTCATGACTGGACACTCAGGGAAGTTTGCGGGTCCTATACATGGTGTCATCATCATCCAGGATACCTCCTGCACTTTGCAAGCTTTATTGCATTATTTTTCATGACGACAAAATTCCAGCATTTTTCGTCCTCTTGCAATGAACCGCTTTATCTCAATGGTGTATTAATGTCATGGCGGATTATCGCAAATAATACAACATTGCCATCTAGTGGCTTTATAATGGAACATATAGACCTTGTCGAGGAAAAGAAGAAGAAAAAACTCAAGTGGAAAGGATCCGATTTAATCCCATGAGGAATCTGGAAGCAGAAGCCCCGGTAAAGTTGCGGGAGTTTTGCCTGGTGTAGAAATGCTCTAAATCTTTAAACCAGACTTGGACTGTAAAGTAGGACTATAAAGTAGGACACCTGGCCTACTTTATAGTAGGCCAGGTGTCCTACTTTATAGTCCCCCATAGTCCCCATATATGACTCCAAAGTTTGAGATCATTGGCTCTGTTATGGCTCCTAAGTGCTGGGTGGGTGGCTGTCATATCTTTGCCCTTTACTGTGGTTGTCCTCCACCATCCTTCCTAGGGAATTCCCTTTCGAGGGAAGTATTTCTGGCCAGCTTATTTCACTGCTTTCTATTTTTAGGAGAGGGGTGAAGGTCTTTCTTTTCACCAAGGTTTTTGCAGTCTAGAGATCAATCACTGTGATGATATATATAGCTCTGAATTATAGCTCAGCTGGCAGGAATAGTTTATCTCAATTTGTTTTGCTGTTGCTTTGATTTCGGATTTTAATTGTATATTATTTCTAGCTTTGCTGTATTTTCATTGGGATATTTATTATGAAAGCTGTTTTGGGAGGCAGTTTGGCTGGAAAGGGGGATAGAAATGGAAGGCATAATAATAATAATAATAATAATAATAATAATAATAATAATAATACAAAGGAGGGGAATATGGAGGGTAATGCTTCTTAGCTGTCCTCCATAGAGACTGGATATCTTTAGGGCTGCAAGTTTTAATCCAGGAGTTGGCAACTGGATGACCTCTAGAAGGTTTGGACTACAACTCCCTTATCATTGGCTATGCTGGCTGGGGCTTATGGGAGTTGTAGTCTAAAACATCTGGAGGGCACCAGGGCAGGATCTACGCTACTGCTTTATAATGGTTTATAGCAGTATTGACAACTGTTGGGGCCCATGACACACTCCATTTCAAACAGCTTTCAAAGTATTATATCCTGCTTGGTGTAGCTCTGACCCAGGTTGCGTATCCTTGCTTTAATTGGTAGATTAACCAGCCAAAGTTTTAGCTTGATTCATTAATGGCATCAATGGTCCACTGTGTTGGATCAGTTGCAGCCATTGACAACAGATGGCTGTTGAAGTTCATTCAGGACAATGTTTTGCATTGGAAGGGTGAATCCTAGGTCAACCCCCACATCTGTGTTCAAGGGAGCCAAGGGAGCTGTGAAACCCAACACAATGTGATGTTTGCCTTGGTGACTGAGAAATCACAATAAGAACATAAGAAGAGCCACATTGGATCAGACCAAGGGTCCATCTAGTCCACCACTCCATTCAGCCAGTGGCCAACCAGTTGTTGAGGACATGATAAGAAGGCTATAGACAAAGTGAAACAGGCTCAGAGAAGAACAACAAAGAGGACATGGAAGAATACTGTGAGGAAAAGTTGAAGCAGATGAGTTGGTTTAGCCTGGAGAAGACTGAGGGAGAACATCATAGCATTCTTCAAATTATTATTATTATTATTATTAATAATAATAATAATAATAATTTTATTTCTAACCTGCCTCTCCATCCAGATCGAGGCGGGGAACAACAATAAATATAAATACAAGAATCATAAAATAGATAAAACATTAAAACAAATAAAAACAAATACATTATTAAAAACATCTTAAAATTCAACTGGATAGGCCTGCCGGAAGAGATCAGTCTTCACAGCTCTCTTAAATTCAAGAAGGGCTCCCACATAGAATAAGGGAAAGATTTGTTCCCTGTTATCTTATAGAAAAAAAAGGTGAGAATGGGGAGATATGATAGAAGTGTACAAAATTTTGCAGGGGTGTGAAGAAAGCAGATTGGGAGAACTTTTTCTTCCTCCATCATAAGAAGGGCCAGAACTCAGGGTCATCCCATTAAACTGAATGGTGGGAGATTCAGGACAGGTAAAAGGAAATACTTTGCACACTGCATTGTTAAAGTATGAAATTCACTACCGCAAGATGAAGTGATGGCCACCAAATTGTTGCATTTATATCCCGTCTTAGTTTTTCCTTTTGCATGGAACCCAGGGTGGCTTAAACAGTCCTCCTTCTCTCAAATTTATCTGCACAATAACCCCATGAGGTAGGTTAGGTTGAGAGTTAGGCTGCCTCTACACGAGAGGTTTAAAGCTCTTTCAAGTCTCATTAAAAATTTTACCTCTACATGAGCGGAGCGCAAATCGGGAGTTGAGGCGCGTTATCTATCTGATTATGCGCATTATTGAATGCGCGTTAAATAGCGAGTTTTATTTTGCTCCGGCCGTTAAAGCGCATTTTGACTATGTCAACAAGCGATTCTCCACATTAACTACTGCTAAAGCGCATTTCAAACAACCAGTAAGGCCACCAGTTGTGCGCTCAATTACCTCCTGCGTACAGTCATTTACCAGAAAGCGCTTCCGATTACCATAATCGGAGAACCAGGTGTCAAACCAAATTCTTGTAGAGGGGGGGTCAGAGTCACTGGCCCAAAGTGGTTCAAGAGCTTCATGGCCAAATGGGGACTAGAGCCCAGAACTCCTGCATAATATTAAAAAGCTGGATCCACAGTTGCGCTCAAAAATTGTCCACTCTTTGTGTGTGTGGCAATATATGTGTGTGTGTTCTCAGAATTTTCTTTTTTGGGCTCACTCTGAACTATGGGAGAATTTCTGCCCACCCTGCAAGAAAATATTCAGCAACCTCCTCCCGCAATCACACCTTTGCTGCCCACAAAAAGGGTGGCGAAGTTTTATTTTTTTAATTTTTTTTATTTTATTTATTATATTTATATACCGCCCCATAGCCGAAGCTGTCTTGGCGGTTTACAAAAATTAAAAACATTGAACATTTAAAAACCAATATACAAAAATTAAAACCATAAAAGCCTAAAAACAAACTATATATCATTTAAAACCGTTCAGGGGTCAGTTAAAAAGCTCAACATATGCCGTTACATGCCTGGGAGAAAAGTCTTCACCTGGCGTCAAAAAGATAACAGAGTTGGTGCCAGGTGAGCCTCGTCGGGGAGATCATTCCATAGTTGGGGGGGCCACCACTGAAAAGGCCCTCTCCCTTGTTGCCATTCTCCGAGCTTCCCTTGGAGTAGGCACTCGGAGGAGAACCTTGGTTGTTGATCATAGTGTATGGGTAGGTTCGTGTCGGGAGAGGCATTCTGTCAGGTATTGTGGTCCCAAGCTGTGTAAGGCTTTATAGGTTGAAACCAGCACCTTGAATCGGGCTCAGAAATGTACAGGCAGCCAATGCAAGCAGGCCAGAGTCGGTCTTATATGTTTGAACCTTCTAGTTCCTGATATCAATCTGGCTGCTGTATTTTGCACAAGCTGCAGCTTCTGAACTGCCTTTAAAGGCAGCCCCACATAGAGTGCGTTGCAGTAATCTAACTTGGAGTTTACCAGTGCATAGATAACTGAAGCCAGGTTATCCCTGTCCAGATAGGGCCATAGCTGGGCCACCAACCGAAGTTGGTAGAAGGCACTCCATGCCACTGAGACCACCTGAGCCTCAAGTGACAGAGATGGTTCTAGGAGAACCTCCAAGCTACGAACCTGCTCCTTCAGGGGGAATGTAACCCCATCCAGAACAGGTTGAACACCCTCCATCCAGGCAGAAGAACCACCTGCTTATTATTCTATTAATATTGTTGAAGGAAGTCATGAGCTTGGCTCCTTCACCTTCTAGGCCTCCTCTCTTAGCCCATCTCTTCTTTTCATCCACCACCCCCACCCCCACTATGAAGTAACAATGCAGTTTCATTCGCCATGAACTGAACCGAAATTCCTCAGGAGAGAATTTTCTGAGGAATTTTATGTTTAAGGCCCCATCTCCCTCCAAAAGGATAGAGAAATTTGGGAGGCCATTGTTCTCCCTCCCCTCCCCCCCAATTAAGGACAATTTTGCCATACATTTTCCAGATATTTCCCCCTGCCCGCCCGCCTGCCTCGAAACGTGTCCTGCTGTCTGCAGCCGTTCCCTCACGAGGCTCGAATGCCAGGCCTGCTCCAGAGGGTGCATTGCAGCATCCCTCACGGGCCATTTTCCCCCAACCCATCTTTTCCACAAGCCCCGTTGTCTCGTTGTGCCGTTTTCTCTTCTCATGAAGAGTTGAAGTTGAAGAGCAGTGTAAACATTTGGCTTCTGGATTCTCCTCAGCCTCCACCTTCTCATGCCTGGCTGGTTTCCTGGAAGAGATGGGGGTGGGAGGCAAAGCAGAGAACAGCCTCCAAACTGTTCTCTTGGTTAGTTATTTAACATGCTGTGGAGGGATCGATTTTGTTCTCCCCTCTAGCAACAGGCTTCCTTTTGTGTGTCCCCCCCCCCCTTGCTCTGTTATTACGTCCATCAATATCCAAGTAATTAAAAAAAACAATTATTCTGCTTCTCTGGCGGCCTTACAAGCCTTACGGAGCGATAAAAACATTTCCTGATGATCAATTTTGTCCAGGGCCAGGGACGTCTCCCAGTCTCTCGATTCCCTTTCTTGTATTACACCGCCGATTTGAGCAGTCCTCAGCTTCCTCAGAACCACTTTTGACTGACCCACTTTGAACTCACAGCTACAATAAAGGACCCGTTCTTAATGCTCGCCTGCCTTTCCACTTTTCAGGATAGCGAGATGGAAATTGAGGGGATATAACTCCCTTTTCTAGGCAGTAATTAAAAGTAAAAGAGTGTCCTTCTCTTAATTGGCATTGGGTTAATTACCCTCCCTCCCTCCCTCCCTCCCTTCCTCCCTCCCCCCCCTCATGTTTTCTTTTTCTACCTTCACTTTTTCTGTTCTTCCTGTTGTTCTCCTATTTATTTATTTATGTATTTATTTAATAGGTTTATATACCACATCTTTAAAATATCTCTGATATTTCTTCTTCTGTAAACAAACAAACAGAAAAAGAAAACACTGGTGGGACTGCTCCTGCAACCCACTTCTAGGGTGTCCAGGTGTCCTACTTTACAGAGGATAGTCCTCTGTTCAAAGGGATGAAAGAGGACAGTCCTCTATGTGAAGGCCTGTCCAGTCCAAGTCTGAGTTTGGAATGTGTTGGGGAGAGGTGCTAAGAAGAACCAGGACCTAGTATTCTAGAGCGCTTGAGTCATGGTATGCAGCGCCTTGTGGCCTTGCTGTTCGTCTGTTCACCTTGTCCATTGCAAATTAGTAGTTATTGACTTAAGCCAGGATGTGTGCATGTGTGTGTATGAAAAGAGCCATCTCTTTCAAACAAACAAATCCCTGCATATAGAAAAGTAGAAGTTAGGGAGGCCTTGGTCTGAGCGTATACGCTATAACTGTTGGAAAGTCTGGTGTGACTTACAGCAGAGTTGCTTTAAACAGAGAAAGCGTGGCAACACAATGTTAATTAGTAGGGACAATAAGCACAGGCTAGAGCCAGTTTAAAAGAAGCTCAAATCAGCATACCTTATTAATGTTTTTATACATATTGCCATAGAATGCTATCTAACACTATTTAACTACAAGCGCCCCCTAAAGCTGGGTGCATGAGTGTACGGAATGAAGGTATGAGATTAGGTTACTTGCTTCGTTCCTGGGGAGACTGTATGGCGCTTGCTGTTGGAGAAGGAGCAAGAAGGAAGAGGAAGGGGAGGGATCAGGAAAACAAGGACATTCTCTATCGCCCCTTAGTGTCTGGAAGCATGCGGAGTCCTTCCTATAATCCAGCACTAACCACCTTAAAGCTAAGCAGGTGTTGGTTTGGTCAGTATTTGAATGGGAGATCATCTGGGTATCTGATGAATGTTGCTTTGACTTTCATACAGAAGAAAACTGGATATAAATGTGCTAAATAAATCAGTACGAGTTCCCTCCTAACTCTAATCCTTGATGTGCTAGTTTTCTATGTGTAGGAATATGGTTCCCCCCCCCCCCCCCCCTGAGCAGGGGAGCATTCAGTCATCTTTCCTAATCACAATCCACAGTGGTGCAGGCTATGATCAGCTTTCACATCTGAAGGACCATTTATCTGGCAAGCTAGACACACAATAACATGATAATAATGATGGCAATTAAGCACTAGTAGTCTGAAGGTACTTAACCAGCCGTAGTAGCAGGAAAAGGCAGCCAAGGGAGTCTTAGGAATTCAAACAAGTGTTCATGCAGAAGCTGGGATAAGTACTAAGGAGGCAACCAGCAGCAGGTGTGGACAGCAATGGCAGCTACATAAAGGTGTGCTCTTTTTTTTTTTTTTGATAGAGACATAGGCTGACCAGATAAAATCCAGGTCAGGGCTCATGTAACTTTAACAGTTGTGGAGAAAAGGGAATTTCAGCCAGTGTCATTTGTATGCAATTAGTTCCTGGTGATATTCCCTCTTCATCACAACAGTTAAAGGTGCAGGCACTATACTAGAGTGACCAGATACAAAAGAAGGCAGGGCCCCTGCAACTTTAACTGTTGTGATGAAGAGGGAATTTCACCAGGAACTAATTGCATACAAATGACACTGGCTGAAATTCCCTTTGCTCTACAACTGTTAATGTTATATGACTCCTGACCTGGATTTTATCTGGTCACCCTAATAGAGAGAAAATCCATAAAGATCTGAAGTTCTTCAAAATTCTCTTGGCCTCTTTCAGTTTATTGGTCTCCTTTCTGTGTACCACATTTATGTGAAGTTCTAGAAGGATGCAGGTACAATCAGTGGTGTAGCTAGGTAGTTTTAGATCCTGAACTTAATGGTCTTATGTGTGTGTGTATGTGGGGGAGGGGGCATTTAGACAGCCATATGCATAACTTCAGTTGCAAAACACACAACTAACATTTCTTTTCTATATACCTAACTAGCAAGATAGATAAAAAAAGCAGAAGTGAAAAAAAGTTTGAGAACCCTGATTAACAACAACAATAATAATGCACAGTTTTGCATTTAAAAGTGACTTAAATCATAGTACTGTCATGATTTCAGGAATAAAGTGGAGTTTGTTTCTGTTGTCCTGATGCTAAACACATTTACTTCAAAATATGCACCATTTTGTTGTAGAAAAGGATAATATATTTAAAAAGATTAATAATAATAATAATAGTAGCATCTGTATCTATGTACATGCAGGTATACAATAGTCACCCTAAGACTATTATTATTATTATTATTATTATTATTATTATTATTATTTATTGCATTTCTACACCATCCTATAGCTGAAGCTATCTGGGAAGTTTACAAAGATTAAAACCGATTAAAAATAATTTATACAAAGTGTAAAACCATTTTCATAAAAAGATATAAACAGACAGCACATACACACATAAACACACACACAACATATATCTAAAAACTATTTTAATCAGTCAATCATAAGACAAATTCAGGACTTGGTTAAAAGCTCATCATGTGCTGCCAAATGCCTGAGAGAAGAGAAAGGTCTTGACCTGGCGCCAAAAAGATAACAATGTTGACTCTAGGCAGGCCTTGTCATGGAGATCATTCCACAATTGGGGGGACACCACGGAGAAGGCCCACTTCCTTGTTGCCATCTTCTGAGCCTCCCTCAGAAGACTCTATTTTGTTTTTTTAAAAGAAGACGAGAGCAACGATGCATCCATTCCCAGTGGTAGCCCAGCTGGGTCCCTGGGTACCCCTGCCAGGCCAGATGCTGACTCTGGGTCTGTTTGCCACGCCCCCTCACCCGCCATTCTTGGGTGGTCATTTTGGGATAGGTGAGTGGAATTTGGCCCCGGAGGCCCAGCCCCAACTGCATCACAGACTGCGATGCTGCTACAGTGTGCAGTTGTCAACAGAGGATGCTTTGGGAACAGGGTCTTTGGCGACAGCAGCAGCGGCCGATGGATCCCAGCAGCACTTCTCTACATTCCCAGATGCCGTGTGACGTAAAGCTGCGCAGGTCATCCTGAGGAAATTGGGAGCGGGGGAAGGGGACTGGGTGGATCAGGGACGCCACCCTCTTATTCCTTCCTGCCCCTTGCTGACCCAAGTTATTCTGGGTAGCTTGCAGATTTGAGAGGATGACAAAAAGCTCCAAAATTATGAAATGGTTTGGAGCTGTATACTTCTCCGTTGGCACGCCGCCTTCCCAGCCGCCCCCAATCATTTGTGTGTGGGTATCCTGTCTCCGCTGAACAATGTGCGATCTATGCCGTGCAGAATGTTATGAGGGGAGAGTGGGCGGCTGACTGGAAATGATGGCTCTTAAATGCTGGGAACAGGCCGTCACGCCATGAGCCGGAGTTTTAATCGCCTTCTCCGAATTGGCTGCCTTTTAACACCATTTCCCCAGGCAGTACTCTTAACTTCTGTTTGATAAAGTTAGTCATTCCTAGCTTGCACTAGTTTAGCCCAGAAGCAAACGGCTGCGATTTCACTTCAGAGGTGTGTGGAATTGCCAAGTGAATGTAGGCCCATGGCCTCCTGGGTTTTCTGCCATCAAACCTGGTTTTGTTTAAAAGCAGAGAAATGAGCCTCCACAGGGCTTCTGTCTTCTGCTTTCAAATATATTTGAGAGCGGCTGTACACAGGCACAAAGCCTTTACAAAGCGCACGTGACAGGTCTTCTGAGTTTTTCTGCTCCTTTGTTATCTCTACTTGTATTCTGACCCAAAATATGTTTCATTACTCTTGCATTTTTTTTAAACTACTATTACTGCTTACAGACGGCTTACCTGTGGTGAATAGAGATTCCCTATAGGCGAACAGGTGGGAAGTGTGTTTGTGTGTGTAAATTGGGTGGGTGGAGAAAGTGATTTAGTCTCATCTACAGGCCTTCCAGGAGTGAGGAGGGATGATTGTGAAGTTTTGTCCCGGAAGTAGAGGAGGGCTGTCCCGGGGTGAAGTTTTTAATTTTTTTACAGGATGAGAGGATTGCGCAACAGCGGGGCATGATCCTGCGCGAAGGTAGGATTTTTAAAAAAACAACACCCCCCAAAACTTGGTGTTGGAAGGGGCCGAGAACTGTCCCAAAGTTTGTGGAAATTCTTTCCCCCTCACCCCCAATACCCACTGACTCCCCTCACTCACTTCCTTGTTTCCTAAGCCCCGCTACTCATGGGGAAGAGGGACGACCCCGGGAGGAAGAGCCACACCACCCGAGGAGCTCGGGATGGTCCTGAGACTGGTGAAGAAAACAGGAAAAACCCAATCCCTGCTATCCTGGGAAAACAGAGTGCTTGTCCCCCCCGTTCACCCCGGGATCACCTGTATGTCATTTGGATGTGCAGGGACGACTTCGAGACGACTCCGGGATAAATGTCTGGTGGAGATTAGGCCTAGGAAAAATATGGTTTGATGTGGGGAAAATTGTAACGGAAGCATTTGAAATGCTTTTCTTCACAGAAATGATAGCTCATTAGCATCTCCAAACTCTGACAAAATCGAAGGATGGGAACACTCTCAAATTTACATTTCAAAATGGCAACTGTGTGCTCATTTGCAGTTCAGTGTTAAACTTCTATTTTTCAGTTTTCTAATATCCTAGTGGCTGGTATTTAATTGTAAAGGCTAGGAAATAACCCCATCAGGCCCAGGATCATAGTACAGCATTTATTATATGTAATAAGCATATTATAACTAATAATAAAATAATACAACTAATAAGGGGCCTTTTCCAGGCAAAACAGTTCCAATGAATTTTATTCATCACAATCATTGTCTTGCTATTCCATTGTCAAATCATTGTTGCATTCACTGATTTGGCCATTCCCGTAAGCGGTTGAACAAAGCAAGCCTTCATGTTTCCATCCACAGCCAAACACTGAACACCCTGTTATGTAGTTACATCTCATCTTTCTTAGAAATTATTCAGGAGCTGGTGCAATGTTCGACATTTTTGGCCAGTGCATCTGATCTTTCAGAAACCAACCGCAATCTTCAGCATTGACTGAGAGTTGTGTTGAGTTCCGCTCTGCTATTTGGAAGGCTGCGATATTTCGTGACGGCTGTTGAGGCAAATGTTCAAGCGTGATGAAGGATTTTGAACAAACAAACAAACAAACAACCGCAATCATGTGATAGCCTCAGTCAGTGCCATGGAGGTCTTCTTCTCCATTGAGGATGCATGTATTATAGTCTACATTGTCTGCAGCTAGAAGAACAGACCTATTCTTTGATGCTGCCTCTGATGGTGGCAGCATTGTGTTGTATGATGAGCAAAGGCCCATTTCATTGCATTTTCATTGATTCCACTTCTATACTGTGCACTATCAAAGTTCTCTGGGAGGTTCACAAAATGGAGAGTATCAGTCAGGTATCTTGATCTAAAATTATGATGCACTGAGATCATTTAGACTGGGGTACACTTCTTTAAAACTTGACCGCTGAGATTTGGTGTTGCTTCTGCAGGTTCATCAGTTAAATGTGTCTTCTGTGGTTTGATATCACATTC
The DNA here is from genome assembly GCA_029215795.1 of Anniella stebbinsi. Lineage (NCBI taxonomy): Eukaryota > Metazoa > Chordata > Lepidosauria > Squamata > Anniellidae > Anniella > Anniella stebbinsi. The sequence continues at coordinate 133,522,861 of JARDYH010000002.1, forward strand.
TTTGGACTTTGCATAGTACTCGCATAGGAAATGATTGGATGTTTCTTTCAGAGTCACCACATCAGCCTTTGTACTTTCATCAGCTATGACTATACTGTCCCCACAGTGTCTGATAAATTCACACTTGATGTGTCATATATGTTTGTGAATTACCATCTTCAAGGAATGGATCCATCAGTAATACGGGTTCTACAACTCTCAGCCATCCTTCATTATTTGCTTGAAAGTAACAAAATGCCCGCAGAAATGCTTCATTTTGCTGTATTACTTGAGCATCCCATATTCAATGTTTTGGCCAGATATGAGATGTTTTTCCTAGTGCAGAAATTTGTTTTACAGCTTTCATGTTATACACAGTCTGCCTCATGAATATTGGACAGGTAATACTTCATTTTTCCTTTTACTGCAAATACCATTTATCACAATGTCTCTCACAGACAGTTTTAATGGTTTCAAAAAGCTGAGTTGTCCTTACTTTTACATGTTGGCTTATGCTTTGACGAGAAATCAACATGAGTAGTATCTCAAAACAAACAACCTTAGGGATTATTAAATGACCCTTGACTTCCTTTGAAAGTACTGTTCACATTACAGCCACCCTTTCTCAGACGTTAGGCCTTTTATGTTGGTAAACAACTCCCAGCATGCAACGTGGACTTTTGAGCAAGCAGTTGCAAATATATGAGTGCCACATTCATTGCTTGATCTCCCTTTCTCCTTTTTCTGTTAGTGTTGAGACCTCTTCTTGTAGTTCTAATATTTCTTTATAGATGATGCAGACTTCTGACAACCCAGCCTTCGTCTTCTTCTTCATCATCATCATCATTATCGTTCATCTCAGGCTGACAATGAGGCCCCCAGGATCTGTCAGACTGGTCCTGCATTGGATGTAAGTTCCATTAGTCACTTGCTGCTAGGGATAGGTGAACGAGTGATGTTTGAGGTCACTCGGATTCTCTGAACGCTAGCTTGCCACTCGGCTCATGCTCAATTCCTGTTCACATCTGTGATTGCTGCTCACTTTGTGTGAATGGGAGATTTGCGTAAATCAAGCAGTGATGAAATGGGAGGTTTGTACAAATCTCCAGAAATAAGCACAAATTTCCTTCCTAGATTAAAGTGGGGTTGATTTAGGGCTCATTTACACCTAAAGGTGTAGAGGGAGGGAGGGGGGGAAGATCGCAGACTTACCTGCTTCCGTGCTCCTCCCCCAGCATCTAGACAGCTGCATGACGTCCTGGAAGAGAAGGGGGATGTCACGGCCACCATTTTTTTTAAAGAAGAGGAGCTGCATGCAGCAGAAAAGGTAACACCCCCCGCCAAACCCTGTGTCCACCCCTGCCATCCTGGGGATGGTGCAATTGCTGCCTCCCCACCCCCATGGGCATGGAGTCATGCCACACAGCTCCGTGCCCATTTTAGGACCAAGGATGCCATGCCATACTAGCTGCGGTTCTCAGGATTGTCCCGGGGCTGCGGGAAAACCAGGATATCCCCAGCTACCGATATCCTGGGGTTGTCCCTAGGTCATATGGATGCCCAGGGATGACCAAGGGACGATCCCGGGATAAATGGCTGGTGTAGACATGGCTTTAGTCTACTGGGGGAATTTGTGCAAACTGAACTGGAATTGGGAACAACACAAACACGAGTGCATGTCTGTCAATTTGCTTGCATTGGGCGCCTTGATTGGAGGCAGACTTGCAAAGTTTTAGGAGCAGAAATGAAAATCTCACACATCGCTACTCACTGCCTGCCTCTAGAGTCGCTGCCTCAGGTTGTGAGGTGCAGCAAGGGGGTGCGGCTGTCTCCTTTGCTCTCCCTTCTTCTCACTAGATCCCACATCCCTAGGGTGAAGCAGGGTCTTGGCGGAGGTGGTGGCTGCATTGCTCCAGCTGCTGCCTTGGTTGGAGTGGCTTCACCTGAACTGCATCTTCCTCCATTGGAGAGGATGTGGAGAAAGCTGGGTCCCAGCTAAGGCAGCTTCACCCACACCATGATTTCTCGGGATGTGCACAGCTAGAAATATTGGAACTGGAATCGGATTGGAATTTCCAATGTTAAAATATCAGATCCGATCATATCGGGGGGTACCCAGATTTGATCGGATCCAATATCCGATAAATATCGGAAGTTCCAATCTGATTATGGACCTTCATTTCAGGTGTTTTCCCCATAAGCTTGCATTGGGGAAAAGAAAGCTTTCCCCCAATGCAAGCCTATGGGAAAAAACACTGGGCCGGCACTCCCTCCCTCCCTCCCCCTACTCAAGCTCCCTCCCCCACTTTTGCTCCTTCGCCACCGCCGCCACCACCACCACCACCACCACCTCCTCCTCCTCCTCCTCCTCTGCATCCGCCGCCACCCCATACTACTGCTAAACAGGTTTTCCGGCCTGTTTAGAGGAACAGGCCGGAAAGCCTGTTTAGCAGTAGTATGGGGTGGAGACGGAGGCAGAGGAGGAGGCGGTGGAGCCGGCGGAGGCGGAGGCAGCTGCAGGTAAGGAGCGTGAGTGGGGGAAGAGAGCATGAGTGAGGAGAGGGAGGGAGGGAGTGCCGGCCCAGTGTTTTTCCCCATAGACTTGCATTGGGGGAAAGCTTCCTTACCCCCAATGCAAGCCTATGGGGAAACACCAGAAATGGCGGTCTGAATATCTGATATGTCCGATAGTTATCGGATATATAGATATCAGATCGGATTAGATAGGGCCACCTAAGGATATTATCGTTATCAGTCATCGGCACTGCCTCCAGGGTTGGATATTCATTCATTCCCAAAGTCGACCTGGAGTGGGGAGATAAACTGAGGGAATCTGTTTCTTTGCTGGGGAGGGGTGAAAGATGTTCATGTGAAAGCCCACTGACATTGAGATTGGAAACAGCTTTATTGAAATATGTTTGCATGCCAGCCTCGACTATACAAACCATTATGAGGATTTGTTGTTGCTGAAAAGATCTATATAAATAGTCTAAATGAATAAAAAGGATTAGACCAGGGGTAGGGAATGTATTGCCCTACAGATGTTGTTGGAGTGCAACTTCCATCATCCTACACTGTATGTTATGCTGGCTAGGGCTGATTTGTGTTGCAATTCCCCAACATCTGGACATCTACACATTCCCGACCCTTGGATTACACAAGTTCATGGAAGATAGCTCTATGAATGCCTATTAATCATGATGTTTCAATTGGAGATGGGAGAACTAGGGATGTTTGACTTGCCAAAATTCCCTGAACTTCACTTCAAAGCTCACTTTTGTTTTCATTTGTGATATATTTTTCAGTTTGTTTGAATGGGGAAAGTGTGCATTTTTTGAAAAAACAATTTCTCCCCATTGAGTAAAACATGAAAATTTCAAAGTACGCATCAAAAACAAACAAACAAACAAACAAACACATTTTTCAAACACAATCACAAGTTTGGGAATGTGGAACTTCTTCTTTTTTTAAAAAATGAACTCCCATTTGCATTCAGGATTGTGAACGGGCATGTTTGGATAGGGTGACCAGATTTTGGAAACCAAAATCCCGCCCCCCCCCAAAGCAACCCCCCCAACAAGCCACTCACCCCCCCAAAAACCCACCCCGGACCTACCGGGTCCTCTGCTGCCGCCGGGCTCACGCCGCCGCTGGTCTTACGCTGCTGCCGCCGGGCTCGCGCTGCTGCTGCTGCCGGGGTCGCGCCGCCACCGGCAGCGCTGCAGGGCTCGTGCCAGAGGTTGCGAGGAAGAGGGCCAATTCTGGAAGTGATGTATTCGGCCTCTCCCGCTTCTTCCGCGCGGGCATCCGGGCTCCTCGCCATCGCGACAAACCCTGAGGAGGCCAGAGACCACACAGAAGAGGCGGGAGAGGGCCGATTTCATCATTTCCGGAATTGGCCCTCTTCCTCGCAGCCTCTGGCATGAGCCCTGCAGCGCTGCCGGTGGCGGCGCAAGCCTGGTGGCGGTGGCGGCAGCGATGGCTCCACAAGCTTGGCGGTGGCGGCGGCTCCACGAGCCCCACGGCAGCGGCTCCATGAGCCCGGCGGCGGTGGCTCCATGAGCCCGGCGGCAGTGGCACGGCAGTGGCACGAGCCCGGCAGTGGAGGCGGCGGCACGAGCCCACCTGCAGGGGCAGCCGCTTCCCTCTGGTGCTCGAATTTACTGAGAAACAGGCTTCGCAGCCTGTCCCTCAGTAGAACGCCGGGTGATGACATCATCACCCAGCGCGTTACTGAGGGACAGGCCGCGAAGCCTGTTTCTCAGTACATTTGCACACCGGAGGGAAGCGGATGCCCCGGCAGGTGGTGGCGGGGGGGGTCCCCCCACCCAAAACCCCACCACCAAGCCACCCATCCCCCCCAAAACCCAGTCCGGACCTACCGGGTCTACCGCCGCTCGCCGCCGCTTGCTGCCGCCGCCACGTGACCCCCTCAGCTCCGGTTTGCCCCCGCCGCCCCCTGGTTGGCCCGGATCGCCCCTGGTTTCCTGGTTAGGACCGGGAAACCCGGGCAATCTGGTCACCCTATGTTTGGATGATTTGAGAATTATAGCAGAATTCTCATCCCTGGGTTCAATGGGATTTCCATATTCACTGGCAGTGAATTGCTGAGAAGCAACAGCAAGTAGGGATGTTGCCTTCATGCTCTGTTTGAAGACTTTCCAGAGGGATCTGGCTGGCCAATGTTTGAGCAGGATGCTGGACTACATGGACTTTTGGTGTGATCCAATAAAGCTTTCATGTTTGTGTGTAATGGGTTCTTCCACCTCCCCCCTGCAAACAGTTGATGTGCCACAATTGAATTACAATGGTGTGCAAAACAGACCGGCTAATAATTGGTATAGTCTTATTTGCAAAGCTGGCTTATTGAAACTCTCTCCAACCCCACCTCCCCCCCACCCCCACCCCCCAGCTCCAAGTTCCTTTATTATTTCAACCAGCTAGGAGTGTCCAAATTCATGACATATTGCTTTGGGTGAATCTCAGTGATTTGAATTCCCCAACTCCATTCTCAAAGCTAAGGTAGGCAGTGAGATGCTATGCAAAGTGGAAGGAAATGTGGGTAGATGCCTTGTAACAAACACCAAACATGTGCTTGGGAGCAGCGTTTTTAAAATTTAAAGCTAAAAGCTGACCAGAAGCTTCCCGCTGAGTGTCGTTGTAATCTAGCACATTCTTTGATCTCCACAGAACTCCAGAAGTGTTTAACGTTGGTTGGCATGTGCCCCTTGCTCGCTGGTTCTGAGAGCAACATTTTTGAGATTGTACAGTTGGGTGCTTCAAAGTCTTCTGCAGTTTCTCTCTGTCTAGAGAAATTATTCCTGGCAGCTCAGTTGGTGCCAGGAGCCCAGACAGTGTTTGTGCCAGGAGATGATGGATTCTGTGCTATGCTGTTTGGCTTAGAGTTGCATGAATGAATGGGGCAGGCATCGCAGAGAGAGATGATTGGTACGGTGTACTGGACTGGATGAAAGCCAATGAACTGAGGCTCAATCCAGACAAGCCTGAGACTCTGCTGGTGGGTGGTTCTTCTGGCCAGATGGGACAAGTGCAATCAGCTCTGGATGGTCTCATCCACCCCTTGTAGGAGCAGGTGCAGAGCTTGGGAGTAGCCTGGATCCATCATTGTCACTGGAGGCTCAGGTGGCCTCCGTGGCATGGAGTACCTTCTACCAGCTTCCGTTGGTAGCCCAGTTGCAACCCTGGCCAGATCTACACCAAGCAGGATATAACACTTAGAAGAGGTTTGAAAATGGTATATGGAATGTGTCTTGAACCCCAACAGTTGTCAATACTGTTATAAACTTTTATAAAGCAGTAGTGTAGATCCTGCCCCTATCTGGATGGGGATAGCCTAGCATCAGTGATCTATGCTTTGGTAACCTCTAGGTTAGATTTCTACAATGCATTGTACACTGAGCTGCCTTTAAAGACGATCCGGAACTGCAGCTAGTGCAGAATTCGGCACCCCGGTTGGTAATTGGGACTAGGTACAGAGTAATTGACTTGATGTTGTGGATGTATAAGCCCAGTTCTGGCTCACTTGGGCCATTTCTACAACAGATGTTTCAGTTTGGATGGCCCCCAGCTGGTCCCTGTGAGTCCAAATGATGCACAGGGACTGCTGGGGCGGTGGCGGGTGGGTGGGTGACCATGGGGTTTTTCCAGGGATAAGGGAACCCTGGAAAATCCTGAATCTTCCGTGGTCCCGGGAAGTTCCCAGGACTGCAGAAGATGTGGCTACCTGTCCCGGGTGCTGTCGCACTTACTTGCGATCGCACACTTTTAAAAAAAATATTTACTTTTTCCAGAGAAGCGCTCGTGCGCTCTTCCCTGATTAAAAACCCCCCAACAAAATGGCGGGCGCGATGACTCGGGAGGAACCCAGAATGTTGCACCCAGTGATGTGTATTGACAGCGACAATCCCGGAAGCAGGTACTTCCGGGATCGGCCACCCTCCTTCCCTCTACACCCCATGGTGTAGAAAGGGCCTTGCACTGGTTGCCAAATTGTTCCTGGGGTGAATTCAAAGTGCTGGCTTTCACCAATAAAGCCCTACATAGTTTGCAACTCCAATGCCTCCAGGACCGCCTTTCCGTATATGAACCTACTCAGTCCATGAGGTCAGATTCAGAGGCCCTCTGCTCTGTGACCTCTGAGAGAAGCTCAAGAGTTTCAGTTTGAGAATGGGCCTTTTCAGGAAGCTCATGTAGCGCCCACATGATCATCTTTTCAGCATCCAGCAGAGACGTACTTATTTTGCAAGACAGTTGGACATTTGGGCTGTTTTTGTGGTGTCCATTCTAGGCTGTAAGCGGGGGAAGATTTTGTGCATTTATGAACACTTTTCATATTGTTTTATTTTTAGATTATGTTTTATGGTATTTATTTGTATTTGTATTATTATGCTGATTATGGTTTATATTGATTCCCCCCTTATATACTAATCATGGATTTTTATTGTGTGTGTAACTTGCTTCAAGACTGCTTTTTGCAATGGGAAATGGTGCATAAAATATAATAATAATAATAATAATAATAATAATAATAATAATAAGCAACAAGGGAGAACCAGTGTGTTGTAGTGGTTAGAATGTCAGACTGGGGGTTGGGAAATCTGAGTTCTAGTCCCCACTTGGATATGGAAGCCCACTGGGTGAACCCTACCTACCTCACGGGGTTGTTGTTGTGCGGATAAAATAAAGAGGATGATGATGTAGGCCACCTTGGGTTCCTTAAGGAGGAAAAAAGGCAGTATATAAATGTAATAAAACAACACCCACAACCACAAACTGGTGCCTTCCAAAACTTTTGGACTATGGGTCTCATCAACCCCAGCCAGCATGGCCTATTATGGAAGTTATAGTCCAAATCATCCAGAGGGTACCAGGTTGCCTACCCAAGTTTAAAGCTTTTTGATTGACTAAAAGAGTTCCACCAGTTAGTTGGCCAGTGGACATTAACATTAAAGAAAAAATATTAAACGCAATGACTTATAAGAGGGTGGAATGACTCTTCTAAGATGATTCTTGTACTGACACAAATATGCGTCCTATAAAAACAAACAATGGTTTGTTGTCCGAATGCCAAATGCTGATGGGCGACATCAAGGCTTCTGCTCTCCCTTCTTGGGATTCTTTATCTTTGAGCTGGACTTGGATTGGCCAACACTTCAAATAGATAGCCTTTCAAATAGAGGACTGTCCTTTGTGAAACAGGACACACTCCACCCTAAGTAGCATTCTGTTCTGATCCAGATGTTTCAGATTGTTAACTCAGGCTGTTTCAACACCAAGCTTTTTGCCTGGAATCCTCTGGCTGGTCCCTGTGCGTTCACCTGATGCACAGGGACTCCCAGGGGCAGTGTGGGGGGGAGACGGGCACGGGTATTCCCTGGGATAACAGATCCCTGGGGAAACTTGATTTTTCCGAGATCCCAGGAAGTTCCCAGGACCGCAGGAGATTTGGCCGCCCATCCTGCCTGCTGCCATGCTTACTCGTGAGTAAGCACAGCAGTAGAAATGGGCATGGAGCCGCACCGTGTGGATCCTTGCCCATCAGGGGAGGGGGTGGCAGCAATTTTGCCACCCCTAGGATGGCAGGGATGGGACTGGGGGAAAATTATGCCCATTTTTTTTTTAACTTGCCTTTCACGCACGAGCGCTTCCTCCGTCCAGGAAAAAAAAACCAAAATGGTGGGTGTGATGTGCGATGGACCGGGAGGAAGCCGGGTTGTTGCACTTTTGTTTGTATTAGAGCGACGATCCCTTCCGGGATCGCCGCCCCTCCCTCCCTCTACACCTGTCTGGTGTAGAAACGGCCTCAGATAGAATTTTCAAGGGTGACCTCTCCTTGCTGTTGGGGCAGGTTTATAGATGAAGCCCCCCAAAATTTGATAGGAGGAGGAGAAATGTTGATTGTCCCCAGTTGCTTTCTCTTTCTCTCCCCTTCTCCCTTTAAGCACTTGGGCGTAATTACAAATGCTTTGATAACAATTTACTACATTAAATGTAATTATCCGGACAGCAATTGGCTGTATTGCGATTGCAAAGGACTTCCTAGCTAGTTTTTCCTGCCTTGGACCATTGCCCATTTTGATGTTGGAATGAGCCCCAACGATGGCTTGGCCACCATCATTTTGCACTGTCTGGCAAGGTGGGAAAGGTGTTCCTATTGAATTAGTTTGAGTTTGGTTTTGATAAGAATTTCCCAATATTTGCAACATTGTGCGTATTTGGGAGGGAAAGAACTTTAAATTTTTGTAAAATTCAAAGACCGGAGAAAGTAAAAGTGATGGAATTACTGATCCCTAATTCTGTCTGTTTATATTACGGCTGGGAACAGATCCGGATCTAGATCCCAAATCCGAAGCGGATCAGGGTGATCTGGACCTCCTGGATACAGATCCGAACTGGATTGGAGGAGGTCTGGATCGTTCCAGACTGGATTGGATTGTTCCAGATCGATCTGGCGATCGAGGGCCCATTGGCCTACCAGGTCCCTGGGTGCCAAGCCGGTGGTGAGTCCATTGGACTTACCGCCCTCCCCCCACTATCCCTGCTTACCTGCTGCCTCCTCGGCGGCGCCGCTGCTGCCCACCGCTGCCACCCACTAACTGCTGCTGCTTCCACTCTACTGAGAACCAGGCCTCACGGCCTGGTTCTCAGTAGGGCTGAAGCAGTGGAGCGGTGGATGGCAGCGGCAGATTGCAGCAGTGGTGACGAGGAGGCAGCAGGTAAGCAGTGAGAATGGGGGGAGGGTGGTGAGTCAGTTCCCCCATAGACTTACAAGTCTATGGGGAAAAGGAGGGTCTCCAGATCTTGATCTGGAGACCTGGATCCGGTTCCGAATCCGGTTCTGAACCGGACCGATTCCATCCAGATCGTCCGGATTGTCCAGATCCAGACCGGATCGGGGGGGCTGTTCACAGCCCTAGTTTACATCCCTACAGCTGTAAAAGAGGAGAGAGACACAACTTCTCCTGCTTCTCCTTAGCCTGTCCCCGTCCTGTTCCCCACCTTCCCTTCCATCATGCTGATAGAAGGGGCAGGGAAACTGAGAGTTTCATCAGATCCTCGGCAGTGGTTGCTATGGTCAGAGGCAAATTTTTGCTGCTGTGCCAGGTTGTTATTTTGACTTTGCAACATTATTCGATCTCCGTTCCATTGATGTTTGTTACATTTCAGCTTTTGCTGGCTTTATTGGTATAATGTTGTGTTGCCTTTTATTTAATGTCAATGGATTTTATCTTGAATTTTATTTGTTTTTCCTCTGCTGTAGAGTGATAAATAAAAAAAAGGGCAGCTCTCTGTGCTGAGGAACATACAATCTGAATTTTGACATGGGGACTAGGGATGTCGTGAAAGTCCGAGAAGAGGATGGAGTTTGGCGGACCACCCCCTGCTCAGCCTCCCGGATCTTGTTGGCAAGCTGCCACACTTACCGGAACCCCCCTGGCTGGGCAGCTGCCCACTCCTTCACCAAGCCACCATTTTGCATAGAAATCATAGAAATCATAGAATCATAAAATAGTAGAGTTGGAAGGGCCTTTAAGGCCATCGAGTCCAACCCCCTGATCAATGCAGGAATCCACTTTAAAGCATCCCTGATAGAAGACTGTCCAGCTGCCTCTTGAATGCCTCTAGTGTGGGAGAGCCCACCACCTCCCTGGGTCATTGGTTCCATTGGGGCTGGGTGCACTTATGCATGCCCACCTTGTGCCCCACTCGCCAATCCCCTGCCAACCAGCTGCTCCTCAGCAAGCCACCATTTCTCCACAAAATGGCAGCTCGTGTTTTTCTGTGAATTTAATGCAGTGTAAATGGTGACCGTAAAGGGGCCGTCTACACAACATTCCAGGTGTAAATGGTCTATTAAATGTAAGGAGAAACATGAGCTGCCATTTTGTGGAGAAATGGTGGCTTGCTGAGGGCCAGCTGGTTGGCAGGGGATTGGCGAGTGGGTCATGAGGTGGGCATGGGTAAGTGCACCCATCCCTAAGTCAGGGATGGACAACCAAGGCAGGGGAGGGGAAGAAAGATGGAGGCGAGGGAAGCCGGGGAAGAGAATATGCAAACGCAGTAGTGTGTATTTCAGTTTTGGTAGAGGGTTCCTGTAAACCCTAGACGTTGGTGGCTGGAAGGGGCTAGGATAGCATGTTGGTGCCTCTCCATTGTCATGCCCCTGCTGGAGGAATCCTCCTTTGAGGAGGACTCCCAGAGATGACCAACACCAAGGAGCCACCCATGGAAGCAGACTGGGGGGAGCCTGGGCCCTCAGGGGAGATGGGTATGTGTCTGTCTCCACAGGAGGAGGGGAGTGCCGCCTCTGCATGATCACCTGGCCCCTGCGAGCATCATCACCTCAAGAGGCAGGCCAGCAGGGCTCATTTAAGGAAAAGAGCTCGAATAGAAAAAAGGACTCCTCAAGATGAAGGGATTTCTTGGGAGAAAGGCCTGTAATGAATTGCAGCTGAGCCCTGGGTGGGGCTCAGAAAGCTCTGAGAATATAAACCTGCAGCATCAGTCTAGCCATTGCTGGAAAAAAAATATTCTACCATCTCCAGTGTTTTGTCCCTCTGACCTTTTTCTGGGACAGAACCGATCTCTACTGACCTTGGCCTCCTTCTTGACTTTGTTTCTTGGACTGCATTTGGTATCTGAGTGCTTCTCTGTGTTTGGATGTTGGCTACTCTTCAGGCTGCTCTCTTGGAACGCTCCCTCTTGCTTGGTAAAGTTGTGCCTTTGAACATTACCTGTTTATTGACTTGCCTTTAGATTTGCCACTCGTTTAACCTAATGCAGCCACTGTATGACATCTGTCAGCCTCCAATGGCAGAGAGGAGCCCTGTTGGTGGGGAGGATCTGCCACAGTAGAGGCCCGTGTTGTGGATGGAAAGCTGTTGCTGGAGGAGCAGCTTAAAATGGGGCACCAGGGGGGTGGGGAGGGGCCAGCTTTGGCTTTGGTGGATTCAGAGCTGCTCTGTTGCCCTAGATGAGCCTGATTGGGGACTATCAGCTATACCAGCTCTGAGCTGGGGTAGCTTATTTCCCCCTCCATCATCGTTATCAATTGGGGGTGGGAATAGAAAACTCAAGGATCTACTGCATTGAAAAGCCTGGTAATGTGATCCATCAGGGCAGGGGGGATCCTGTCTCACCATTCCATTCTGGTCCCACTCAGAAGTGCTCTATAAATGATTAAGCCAAAGCTTTGTTGGGAAGGTGCAGCGGGGACATGAGATGTCCAACTGATGGAGATAGAAGGATGGGGGCTGTCGATCCCCCATGCCACCACCACTTCTGCTCCCACCTATCCCCACCGTTGTTGCCACCATGTGCCGCTTGCCCTAATCTCTCCCTCTGAGGACTCTCTGCCTGCACAGGCCCTCTCCCGGGCCACCTTGACCACAAGGCCTTGCTCTGAGGCCAGACCTCTCCTCAGAGTAAGGCATTTAGACCTGACTGTCTCTCTGGAGAACCACATCAGCCAGTTTGTGCTTCTGGCATTGTTCTTCAGAGAACCTGGTCCCCTGTCCAAATTCTCATTCTGAGGGGAGGCAGGTGGTGGTGGTGATTTGCCACACCTCCCAATCTGCCACCTGATGTGGGGGATTCAACCTGCCTCATGGGAAGGTAGGTCTTGCAGAATGATTCAAAGGAGGGGAGATGGTACGGTACAGGTGTTCTTCTGGGAGGGAATTCCAGGCATAGCAAGGGCAAAAAGGTGGAATACTTGGGAGCAGAAGACACTTGGGCAGCTAATGGTGGAGGAGCTGGAGGAACCAATGGACTGATCAGGGATGTGTCAGAATATGAAGGCAGAGAGATAAGTGGGGGTTAAAAGCATGGAGGGCCTGGTAGGGGCCTTTGACAAGACCAGTGGGACTTTCACGGCCAATGTGGTTGTAGTGTATACACACACACACACACACACACACACACTGTATGGATGAACCCCATGGGGGAACAATTCCAACTCAGCTTCATGTGTGGGCATTAACTGAGCAGGACAATAATTTGTGAAACTCCCTCCCGTTCTCTAGACAGTCTGTTGACTTTGCTATGCAATCAATAGTAGGAATGGAAAATAAAAATACCCACCCATTCCATGTCACTGCAGCTCAGCTCTGTTGGTGAGTAGAAAGATGTAGGCGTGCCCCATTAACTGGTGTACCATTGCTAAGACGAAATCTAGAGAGAGAGATTGTGGGGATATTTGAACTATGCAGCTTTCTGCTTGAACAGCAGGGTGTAATGCATATCCAGGCCTGCATCATTTTTCTTGGCCAGGTGCACGGCTGATAACGTTTTTGGAGTGCTACTACTATTCAGTGATGGGCCATCTTTGTCAATTTTTACCGTTGTTTTGTTTCTGAAATCTGGATGGATCCAAATAAAAGTATCCAAAGTACTGTACGTTATACAGAACCATAGCTATATATTATGATGGGCAAGATTCCCAAGGGTTGAGACTGGTTACATTGCCTCCCCCCCATAAGGAAATAGTTTGATTTAATCTTTGCTAATTGGGGTCTATTTCAATCGGGATAGTAGAATGGTAGAAGACAGATCTGGATGGATTTCAGTCTCCCGTTTGCTAATCAGGAAGAACAAGGTGACCCCACCCCCAGTACTGATGAAATGAAAAAAACTTGAGGAAACAAGCAGTGGATTTTTACATGGAAGGACTGTAAGGTCTATTCTGTTCTGGTAACTCCCCCCCCCCCCCCCAATGTCTGGTTTCAGAATTCTTTAATTTGAACTGGATGTCTTTTGCTGTTGGCTCAGGTAGGTGAATCTGGTGGTTCTAGTGAAAAAAAAAAGAAACCGAAAGTAGAGCCCACAAGCCTGAAGTTTGCCCATCTCTGATTTAGATCCCCTCAAGGCCCCAATCCGGGATGTGGTGGGTTTTGATCCAGTTGAGGTTGGTGGCTCCAGCTTTGCTGGTGCTGTGAATCCATGCTGGGTTTCAGTCAGTTCCAGACAGAATTCTAAAGGGTCTATCCAAGGTGCTGAACACTATCCGCAAAGTAGGTTTGGCACCTTGGATAGTTCCTGTAGAGTTCTGGCTGGTTCTGATTGAAACCCAGAATGGATTCACAGCCCCAGCAAAATTGGAACTGTTAGCCTCTACTGTTTTGATCCTTATTTCATCTCCCATCTCTATCAGACCCCAAGGCTTCTCCCTCACCAACCCAGGGGCTGTCTTCACAGTGCTGAGCTGGCGCTGCTTTGCTGGCAAACCCCATGGTATCACTGGTGCAGGCTGGCAGTGAATAATCCCCACTGAGAGAGGTCATGTGGGCTTTCCAGTGGCCACTAGGCTTGCCGGGCCCACCCCCTCCCCCTCACATAGCTTCTAGCAACCAATGGGAGGTCACCTTCTGCCCGGGAACGCCCCCAGCACAGTTCCGGAGTGAGGACAGTTGGCGGAAGAGCCACGTTGATCTCGCTTAGGTACAAAAAGTCAGGGTAAGTCCCCGACTTTTCTGCTGCAGATCTTCAGCTCTTTGCCCCAGGGTGGTTCCAAATTGGTGGCTGTGTCATATAATTGACACAGCTTCGATTCAGCACCACCGTAGGGCTTCCAGAGTATATAGAGAACCCCACAGTTTTCCTTTCCCCGAAGGTACAATGTGGGACCCCTCAGGAAGAGGTTTGATGGAATTACACGCACATACACACACATCAAGCTGGGCTAAGAACATCAGAAGAGACCTGCCTGATCAGGCCAAGGGTCCATCTAGCCCAGCACCCTGTTCACACAGTGGCCAGCCTGCTATCAACCAGGCATTTGATGAAAGGGTAAATCCAGGCTTTTCTTCATTTTATTATGCAATTGTTTTTGTTTGTAGCATTTTCTTCCTCCTCTTCCACAAAATTGCTAGTTGTTAAGTGTGTCATTTTCTTTTTAATTTACTGTTATCAGGGTGAATAAATAAACCAATGTTGTCTGCGACCAAAATATCTGTCTTGAGTTCAGCGCTGCTGGCTGATGACTCAAAACTGAATGGTTAGGTGGGAAAGGATGGTGCTTAGAGCAGAAGTCGATGATGCAACCGCGAAGCAGCTGCAGCTGTCACTGGTGAGGTTTAGCGTGGCAGGCCTTCTGTGGAAATGCGTGAATTTGTTTCTTTGCCATCTCAAAGTCATTGCTCCGAAATTCAAGGGATCCAATCACTCGGAAAGTCAGGCAGTTTGTGAGTTCATTGAACGAGGCCTTCTAGGAGGCCTCGTTCTTTCCAGCAAACACTTGAATTGCGCAGTCCTGTACTGAGGAATGCAATATGATCACATCATGCGCGTTGCACAACATCATCCTGTTTACTGTGCGTATCTGCTTGGCATATGTTATATACCCATGTGAATTTCTCTTCTCACAAGATAAAAGGATGGGCTATGATAACCAGAAACAAAAGAGCTTGAAATCTAGGCTGCTCACTTGAGTAAAGGGATCTTAATCAGTTGATCCGGGGTTTTGCTCAGTTAATTGATCTAGTCAATATGCATACATTTGAATATGAGCACACAAAAATGCCTCTGAAGGGAGGGGGAAGCATATGTACTTTGTTTCAGGCCCCCTACTGTATCCTTTTTAGGCTTTTAGAACCATAGACTCATAGAATAGCAGAGTTGGAAGGGGCTTATAAGGCCATCGAGTCCACCGCTCTGCTCAGTGCAGGAATCCACCTTAAAGCATCCCGGAGAGATGGCTGTCCAGCTGCCTCTAGTTTGGGAGAGCCCACCACCTCCCTAGGTCATCGGTCCCATTGTCGTACAGAAAGTTTTTCCTGATGTCCAGCCAGAATCTGGCTTCCTGTAATTTGAGCCCATTATTCTGTGCACCGCCTCGGGCTGAATCCCCCAAACGTTGTCGCCCCCTCCCCCAAAACCACAGCCGCTGCCACCGAGCTGCAGGAATTCTGCCCTCTTGATCAGATACAAAAGAGGGCAGGGCTCCTGCAGCTTTAACTCTTGCAATGAAGAGGGGATTTCACCAGGTGCTGCATGCCTACAAATGACACCTGCTGAAATTCCCTTTTCCATGCAACTGTTAAAGATACAGGAGTCCTGTCCTCCTTTCCATATGGTCACCCTACCAAAAAGAAAATCTTCCAAACAGATAAGCCTCCACTGGGGACTTCTCAGTTTCTCTTTATATCCATGGAATGTTTCCCTCCCCTGGCGACTCTCCTTCCAGACAAGTGATCCAAGCATGCCAGTGCAATGCCTCCAGGCAGGACATAACTTCACATTCTCTTTCCTCCCGCTTAGGGACTGTTCTTGTGTGCACATAGCAAGACCCCTTCCTGCAGTCAGCTGCACAGTCCCCGATTCTCATGGCAAGAGCTTCGTCTCTCTTATGCATCTGGGAAGGAAAGACTCAGTGGAGCTGGGAGCCTGCCCGGATAGATCTAATGGGGTGGAAATGATACATCCGCTTCCCACAGCACATAAGGCCAAAGTGCTCCAGCCCGCCAGTCCATGAGGACCAGGGAGAGCTGAGAAGTACACACAGTCAGCTCACTATGAGGGCCACTCCAGTGATTCAGGGAAAAACATGGCCACCTGTTTCCTAGGATGGTTCCTAAGAAAAGCCTGCTAGAACAGAACGAAGGCCCATTGACTCCAACGTTCTGTTCTCACTGTGGCCAACCAGATAATAATAATAATAATAATAATAATAATAATAATAATAATAATAGGCCTGGGAACCCCAAATGCAGGACACGAGTGTAATAGCATACTCATGAGTTTTCAGAGTAGCTTTTCTAGGGCTGTGACCAAATCTGGAACTGGATCCCGAATCCGGAGTGGATCGGCCCAATCCAGGCCCGTCTTGAACTGGATCAGGCCTGGATCAGATCTGCAATCTAGATCCAATCCGGGTCTGTGCAGAGCCCTCCCTCTCGCTCTCCCTGCTCTCCCTGCTCTCTGCCTCCCTCCATTCAATCGCCCTGCTTACCTGCAGCCTCCTCTGCATTGTCTTGCCTCCTCAATGTCTGTCGGCCGGCCGCTTTCCCACTCGTGGTGGGTGATGACATCACCCGCTGCGACCGGCAAATGTGGCACTCTAATTGGTTAGAGCGTCGTATTTGCACGTTGCGGCAGGTGACGTCATCACCCAGCGTGAGCAGGAAAGCAGCCGGCTGACATTGAGGAGGCAAGACAATGAGGAGGACGATGGGGGACGATGCAGAGGAGGCTTCAGGTAAGCAGGATGATTGGGGGAAGGGCTCTGCATGGACCCAGAGCAAATCTGGATCCAGATCCGAGGCGGATCACATTGGATCCGACATGGGTTGGATCAGGCCCAATCTGGACCTCCCAGATCAGGATCCAGATCTGATCGGGGGGTCCGTGCACAGCCCTAGCTTTTTCCCCCCTGAAGAAATGTGGGGAGGAAAGCTAGGGATAAAGGGAGTGATATTTCTGCTGTTGTTCAGAGGTGGAAGAAAAGTGATGGAAATTTTGTGGGACAGTGGGCTTATGCTTTTAAAAATGATTTTTATAAAAGCTGCTGCTGCTGGTGGCACCATTTCCTGGGAAATTTAGGCTGGATTTGCATTTGAAATCAAAGCGTATCATATAGGAAGGCTGCTGATTGTAAGGCTTTCATGGTTCTTTCTGGGCTTGTTAGATGATGTTGTGACTTTCCAGGTTTGCTCCTGTGTTTAACCAGCACTTTCAGTGAGTTTTTTTTAGAGCAGGGAAAATGCAGCATCTAATTGTGAAAGTGAAAGAAAATGTGATTTCCTGTTGTGTGTTTCCACTATTCCACTATACCACAGTGCCACCTAGAGGTTACAAGGAGGAATAGTAGGAAAGGAACGCTGTTGGTGTAGTGTTCAGATTTCAGTTACGCAACAAAACTGAAACTAAGATACAGGGGATTAACAGCCAATTAACAGCCTTGTGTAGAAAAGCTCTTAGGGTTGTATCCAAATGTTAGTCCTACATAGAGTAAAACCATTGAAATGAATGTGACTCAAGTTAGTTGTGGATAACCTCAGTCTCATCCATTTCAATGGGTCTACTCTATGTAGGATGAACACTCGATGGCTAAAGAGAACTTTTAATATTTTATGATGAAGTTTTATCTTTTTTATTCATCTATCTGGCTGGCTTGTATGCCAGTGTTTTAAATGTTGCTAGTTATTGTTACCGGTGCTTTTAAATGGTACATTGTGTTTTTGTGTCCACCAGGAGCAGGTCTTTTGCAAAGTGAATTGGTTTCCATTGCTCATTCAAGAGCAAGCCACTGCAAAATAGTTTGTATTCTTGCTGGGAAGTATAATTTCTTCTCAGCTACTCTGAGAATTGCAGCTAGGCTCAGCAGGAGTAGGGAAGTCTGAGTGGGGTGGCAGATGAAGTCCGCATCCCTGTTAATAAAAAAGTGCTGGTATTTCATCCCTGTAGGCCTGAATCCACTACACCACCACTGCTCTGTTTGGTGAGCCCCTTTGGAAACATTAGGCATGTTCACGTGATCAGCGAGGGAAACTATGCAATAGGGGTTGTTTCTCTCCCCCATGTGTAGCACTCATGCTCCCAACATTTCCTTTATTACCTGTGCCACATTGCAGGTTGCTGTGTCATTCAAGTCTGGTGCGTAAGCATGGCAGGGTGGTTTCTAAACTATCCCTCAAACCCTACTAAAACCATGGGTTGTGGGGTGAATAAGAAGCCACTCTTGCTGCACTGCGCACCAGGGTTGGCCAGCACATCAACCCATGATGCAGTGTGAGTAATTAAGCAAAGGGCGGGCAGGGGGAACAACCCATCCTGTGCTGTTTTCCCCAGTGATCATGCAAACCCTGCCATCTTCTTTCCCCCCATTCACTCAGGGAACTGTTACTGCATAGATTTATCTGTAAAGGAGCCCCTTACATTGTAGAGGTTTAAGGGGATGTATTTTGAGGGCATTGGCTTTCAGTTGTTTGACCAGGAATCCAAAGTGGGTCACACCACCGCCAGCCTCACCCCCTTTTCATTTTTCTTGGCTTTTTTAGTCTTTTATTTTTAGATGAGAAAGGTGGAGGGAGGAAGAGCGAAAAGGGAAGGGAGAGAGAGAGAAAAGAAGATGCAGGGGGAAAGTGAAACGGAGTCTCGGGTTATGAAATGGCGTTTTATTCTTATTCTTACTCCAAGTATTTTCTAGGTGCTGTAAAAACATTTTAAAATAGCACACTCCTTGCCTGCAGGCTGACAGTCTTAATAAAAATGATTTTAAAAGAGGGGAAAGGAACTGGAAAACAGGCATACACAGGCAGTAATCATTACATAAATCTTCCATGCGTGGACTGTCCAGGCACTGAAGGTGAACATTCCTCGTCAATGGAGAGGGCCATAACGTCTCACGCCCATGTGGAATGGCTGCATATAGATGGCAGTCTTGGGAGGGGGAGGGGGAGGGGCCAAATAGTTATTTTGGCCTGGCCAATGGAGTGGGCCTTCCTTTCTCATTTAACCCTGTACTGCTTGAGCTAGATGAGCGCAGCTCTGAAAATGGCAGACTCATAAGAACATCAGAAGAGGCCTGCTGGATCAAACCAAGGCTCCGTCTAGTCCAGTATTCTGTTCACACAATGGCCAACCAGCTCTTCATGGGAAGCCCACAAACAGGACATGACTGCAACAGCACCCTCCTACCCATGTTCCCCTGCAACTGGTGTATATAGACTTACTGTCTCTGATACTGGAGGTAGCATCAGCCATCAGGACTAGTAGCCACTGATAGCCTTCTCCTCCAGGAATTTATCCAGTTCTTACAATTCTCTGGCCAAGTTTGTTGGCTCTTGCTGTTGCCCTGTGCACAAGGAGATGATGCTCCAAAATGCACATAGGGTCACTCTCCCACAGCTCCGTATTGCTGGAGACGATTGGTAATAATAGATGAACTGCCAATTTCAGGGGAAGATCTTGTCTGCCATTATTGATCTTTTTTAAAAAAAATATTAAAGATTCCTTAATAAGCCGCTATGAAGCCCCAGGGTCACCTGGCACATAGTTTGAAAGCCACTGGCATAGCTGAACATCATGTTTGTGAATCTGCCATAAAAGATGTAAGCGAACTCAGAATTTCCCTAAATCTCAGGGGAGCTTGCATGAAAAGCCTTCCCAGTCTTTAATTGCTACCAGTGGGAAACGCGAAGTGCTGTGTGTTGCAGCGAGTTGCTGAAAGAGCTACAGAGGAGCGCATAGGGGTCCCTGCTGTCGGGAATTAATGAGACAAGCAGGTGAGCCCTGAGCATGGCACACCTTCAGTTGGTGGAGTGTTCAACTGATCGGATTCTGCAACAAAGCCGTTGTATGCTCTGGCCAACAGCAGCACATGCAATGAAAGGCATTAGTTGACCTACTTCTGGCTTCTTCCTCTCTGGGAACAACAACCCATCTCACAATTTGGAGCATTAACAAGTATTGCCGGCGCCTCTTCCTTTATCTCTCTTTTTCAAGCATGCAATGACAATGTGCCCTGTAAAATTAATGTGGCGCGACGCTGGGTGCCTTAATATTCCCCAAGCTGATTCCTGGGAAGAATTAATTGCACAGGTAAGGCAGAGAGGACAAACTGTACCAAGCAAAACCAGGACTCCCTGTGTAGGGGTTGACCCTCAGGCCCGGTACCCACACAGCGGAACTTTTTGTGTTGAGTTTAATGTACCTAGTTGATGTGCCCTGAAAACTAAAAGGGATCTTTCCTGAGTCAGTTTGGCTCCTGCAAACCAGTTCAGCAAGCGATGTCACTGAAGCGCAATTCACACCCTAGCAGCTGGGTTGGGGGCAGAACGGCAGCCGTAAAAGTAATAGCTCTCTCATGACCAAAGAATACGTTGCTAATTTGGTAGGAACGGCTGCGTTCAAACTGTGACCGTGCTGGAACCATGACACATTCTGTATATCAGATTCTGTTTTTTTGGCACAAGTATATTTGTGATTTCTGTGTTCACACTGGATCCAGTGGGAAGTGTCTACTTTATTAGTCTCACGCATGTAGAGTTAAGGCTTATCAGTTGAAACTTGACCTGGTAGAACTTGGGATAAGAGAGAAATAGGTTTCAGTGATCCTGCTACAATTTGGCCTTGGCAGCCACATAGAAGGTCGAGTTGGGTCTAGCATTTCCAAGAAGTGATTTCCCCCTCCCCCCCCCCCCCCCCCCGGCCAGGATTCCTAAGAATTACAATTTTTCAAGGAAGAGTCTGAGCTATTTCCATGCTGGCTTTCTTGAATATTTCACAGCTGGGGAGAGCGCAAGATTTGCTGTTGAATCTTACTTCAGTACTTGCAACGCAACAGCATCCTCCACTGCATCCAAGGGAAACAGGCTAGTTTAGGGGGCAGAAGGGAGGCCATGGTACACAGCTCTCTCCGTCATCCTTTGGCACCACTCCCCATACTACAGGATCCACGGCCTGAGGCGTCCGCCTCACTCTACCTACTGGTAGGGCCGGCCCTGAGTTTCAGGTTCTCCTTGAACAAAGGCCTCAGTGCAGCGGAGAGCATGACTGATTGTTGGTGTGAGGAGACAGAATGCCTTTCTCTCATTCAGTCCCAGAGAATATTCTATGAAACTGTGAATGAAAAACAACACGCACACCGGTATTTTGCACTGACCATAAATACATGGACATTCCTGAATGTGGTTTCTTGACTGCAAACAAGTTTTTTGGGTTTGTGGTGACAAGCATTTCCTGCCCCCGCCCCTGCCCCCCGTCATCTTCATTTCCCCTCTTTTAAAAAATAAAATAACAGAAAACAAAGCCCCGAGGCACATTCCCCCCCCCCCCCCGGACATTTAAAACATGACTCATTAATTAAAAATTGAAGACAGAATAGTTTATCTTTAGTTCGGCATGTTTTCTTAAAAACAACAGCACATGGAATCTTTTAAATGCAGCCGGCTTGTGCGGCAACAACAGCAGCCGAAGCAACAAGATTTGAATGCAAAGCTTTGCTTTCAAAGGAGTTCTTTCTTGAAAGATGTATTCTGTATTTATACATTTAGAAAGCAAGAGTGTCCCAGGAATCACAGGATTGTTCAGAAAACTCTACCGAGGACAGAGACAATACTCCGGCCTTAGAAAGGGGAGTCAGAGATCTCACCCCCTTGATCCCTCACAACCGGCAAGGAAAGGACTGCATGGGCTGCCTCTCTGAGGTCAGAATCATAGAATCACAGAACAGTTGAGTTGGAAGGGGCCTATAAGGCCATCGAGTCCAACCTCCTGCTCAGTGTAGGAATCCATCTTAAAGCATCCCTGACAGATGGTTGTCCAGCTGCCTCTTGAAGGCCTCTAGTGTGGGAGAGCCCACGGCCTCTCTAGGTCATTGGTTCCATCGTCATACTGCTGTAACAGTCAGGAAGTTTTTCTTGATGTCCAGCTGGAATCTGGCTTCCTGTAACTTGAGCTCATTATTCCGTGTCCTGCACTCTGGATTGATCGAGAAGAAATTGACTTCAGAGGAGGAGAGAAGGTGGGTGGAAGAGACCAGAGAGGCCAGAATCTGAGCCTCCTCCATCCTTCTTCCCTCCTCCTCCAAAGTGGCCTTACTAGATGGGTTGAAAAGCCCATCAAGCAAAAATTGGTAAAGATTAAGGGATTTCTCATCTAGCAGCAACCACCAAATTGCTTCAGCCCAGCACGGCATATAGGAATCTAGGAAACCTCTGTGTTCGGAGGCTGCCAAGAAGTAAGGGCGCAAAGTGCTTTCAATCAAAGTTGATAACACTGGGTTAGATGGGCCACAATCCATCTCAAGAGAAGACAGTTTTCTATGTGCTCCATGGAAGTGGGAAAGAAAAGAGTGGGTGCTGGGCAAAGATTTAGAGGGGTGGCCTTTCCCCTGCATATTCTTGCTTCTTCCAAGCCCCCAAAGGCTCAGGATGTCTCTAGGACAGCCTTCCACAACATTTTAAATTATTTTTTAAATTGTAAATTAAAAAACAAGCGCCCCCAATAAAAAAAAGGATAAAAAGAAAAGAAAATATATAGTATAACTACATGCTTTAAAAATTTCGGTGTCTATTTTTGCAACGTTCTAGAAAAAGTGTGTTATTTATAAACTTCAATAAAAGCAGACCAACTATCCATTCATGAACAGCACCTATATACCACCCTTTCGAATATTGCTAGTAGATAGGTCTCCAATCCATTGCATTATTGGAAGAGAGCTTGTTGTAGTATCAGTCTTGTGGCAGTAAAAGTGTGTGGGGAATCCAAATGAGAACTTCCAGGAAGCAGGTAAATAATTTAAAAGAATATGTACATCAGTAAATATTAAAGGGAGTTCCAATACAAAATTTATCCATATGATAACTTGCTCCCTGCAAAGAGGCAATTATTGGGCATTTCCAAAACATGTGGTTAAAATAAGCATTAGCTGTATTACACCTCCAACAATTAGCTGAGTTAGACAAACCTTTATTAAAGAGACATTGTGGCATCCAGTATACCCAAAACAAGTGTTTTTGCTTATTAAGATGTAGCCTAAAATCCATGGATACTTCAGATACACCTGCTAAAATGGCCATCCATTGACTGTGCGAAATAGTACAGTCCATTTACCTATTCCATTCTTGCTTAAGACCCCGTGTATCGTATTCAATGATGAATAAACATGGAAGGTTGATAGAAGTGATCAGCTTCAATGCGTGTTTCCAATAGCAAAGGGGACTCTGAGGCTGTGAAAGCAGCAGCAGCAAATCTAGACTCTAGCAAATGTTGCAGTTGCAAATATTGCCATTCAGCAGAAAAATCAAATTTATCTCACAAAGATGAGAATGACAAAAACTCATCGTCAACATCCAATAATTCATCCAAGGTAAAAATCTTCTCATCCATCCAGATCTGCCACAAAAACATTTTCGTTTCAATTTTAAAATCTGGATTTCTCCAGAAAGTCAATTTAGCATGGGAGAATGGCTCAAGCTGTAATTGATGTGACATTATACACCACATGAATTCTGATCCCTGATTTCATGGGGAAAAGCCTGCCCATTCTAATGTGCTAAGAAGAACCTAGTGCCATCCATTTGGAGAGAGGCTCCAGACAGTAAGATTCCCAGCCTCCCCCAACATGGCGCCCTCCAGATATGTTGAACTACATTCCCCATCATTCCCAGCCAATATAGCCCTTGACTTGTTGTAGTCCCAATGCATCTGGAGAGCACCAGGTAGTGAACCCCACTGTGTATTCTGGTTTGCATTTGGCAAACCCAGATGGAATCACATCATTTTTCAGAAACAGAAATTAAAGATTGTGAGGACAAAGTGTCTCCCTCGGCGATGCAGTGGTTTGAAGCCCTTGCAAGAGTTTTATCTCTACAAGCATCCTGACATTTGGTCAGCCTGCTTCAATCTATATGAATTAAAATTATTATTATTATTATTATTATCATCATCATCATCATCATCATCAATGTTATTTTGTAATTATTTTATTGTAAACGTGTTGATGTTTTGTTTTTGCTTTGGATGTTTTATAAGAGTATGAGTAGTTTTCTTTGGGAAAAAAATGGTAAAATGTGTTTGTATGTATGTAGCATATGGCTCACTTTCTTTCTTCTTTTTCTTTACCTCCAAGTAAGTGTGTGGGCCCCTGATCTGCATTGGGACCAACCTAAATCCTAAATCCCCCCCACCCCCTTTTGCAGGAGTTTACAAGATTCCTGCTTGCTAAAACAGGTTAAAGATGATGAGCTCCAGGATTGCTGGGGTGGTGGGTTTCCATTGCTGCCATCCTACTCATTGTCTCCAACCCCTTAATATTGCAGTCACATCTCCAGGTTATGGCTTGGTGACCCTAATCCCATTTCAATCATTGAGAGTCTGTAGGATGTCTCTGACTCTGAGCTGTTAAAGAAATATTCATGTAGGGTACCCACTTCTCCTCCAAAAGACTCAGGCTTCGTGTTCATGGTTTCCACTGTCAAACTTTTCCCTCAAGTAAACCTCTGTCCGTCCGTCCGTCCGTCCGTCCGTCTGTCTGTCTCTCTCTCTCTCTGAGCCTATCCACATTGCCCTTAAACCGACTTATATTCTGTTTAAAAATGTGGTTTTTGAAGTCATTTCATTACGTGGTAGAACACACTAAGCAGTATTTACATTTCATAGTGACTGCTTCCTCTGTCCTGAAAGCGTTCAGTGGTATGACACATGGTTAATTCTTGGTCTGTTCTTATTTAGTTTCTGTTTTGCAGCCTGCTTGATCTGCCCACTTCTGTCTCTGTAACTCAAGCAGCCTGCAAAACAGAAACTAAACAAGAAGAGTCAGGGAATTAACCCTGTAATAAACCAGTGAACACGGAGGAAGCAGTCACTATGAAACGTAAGTACTGCTCAGTGTGTCCTACCACGTAATGAAACAACTTAAAAAACCACATTTTTAAACAGAATATAAGTCATTTTAAGGGCAATGTGGATAGGCTCTCTCTCTCTCTCTCTCTCTCTCTCTCTCTCTCTCTCTCTCTCTCTCCACCTAAAGTGAAGTTCAATGTGAATATGAAGTTCCCCCTTTAGGCTATGGTATATCTGAGTAATTTCCAGAGAAGCCCAAAGCATTTCAATAGGAGTTGTTGTTGTTGTTGTTGTTGTTGTTGTTGTTAAATTCACCATCAGGCAATATTTTTATTAGCACCAACCAACTATGCACAAATGTGTGGACAAGGCTTTGAGATCTTCAGATCTCTTCACCAGGCAGTATCTTATAAAAAGGTTGGGGGAGGAGAGCGGGGGGGGGGGAGTCTGACATGATGTTGAAGTCATCAAGTCAGCCTATTTTTTTCCACCCCCACCCTGTATGTTACTTAATAAAGGTTTTGCTGGACTGTGGTTTTTGGAATTATGGAGCATCATGGTTTACTCTGTCATCTGCCAAAATTGTCAGTTTCTCTCTGTGTGGCTTTGCACAGCCTTAGTTCTCCATCATTTCTCCATCTAGTCAGCTCTCAAGGCCAGACTCACTTTAGAGCCTGGCTACTTGTTACACTCACCACAGGATGACAGCGGACTCACCGCATGAGAGTCTTTTGCCTATTGTCATGGACCAGGGCTCTGAACCTTCATCCTTAGAGGATCTCAGCCCCTTGACCTTGGAAGAAGAGGCTCCCATATTAATAGTCCAGGGAGAGGATTTAGTCACAAAAAGGCATCACGAGGCTTCCACCTCCCAGTTCCTCAAAGCTCTGTGGGCCAGCACCCCTACATCCAGAGGAGGTTGCCTTGCTGTCTTTCGACTCAGAGGACTCCAGCATGAGGACATAGCATGGCACCACCACCCCACAACACTGCAGAGGGACAAACCCTCAGTCAGTGGGAGGTGGGGTCAACCAACCTAAAGGGAGAAAACAATCTTATTTAAGGGTCAGTGTTGATTTGCGCCTTGTTGGAGCCACATACAGACAACCCTGTCTCGCCTCCAGCCCCAGTCAGAGCATTCCATGGTGTTGAACTCTTCCCATCTTACTTCCCTGAGAAATTGGACCTAACCAAGCCCCTGCTAAAGATTTGACCATAGCAGAACCTTGCAACCCAGACTATGGTGTAGAGCATCAACAGAAACCAAATGCTGAAATGGTACATCTGTTGAGAATTCTGAAGGCTCTCCCCAGTGACTGGAAGAAAGTTGAATGGGTGAGCAATCTCTGACCTCTCTTTGACCAGGTAATGACACTCCAACCATCTTTCCCCTATGGGGATGACGGAGTTGTATTACAAGCCCCAACATCTTTGGTAAGAAACCATTCTCATAGCATCACTACCCACTAGAGAGGTTTATTGGACCTATCATTGGCTAGTACTGATGCTCTGAATATCTTTTCCCAGTGGTGATGATGGGGCTTCCTCATGATCTCCGTTCCCCTGGGAAAAATACTCAGAGTGTCAGTTCTTGGTGGATGAGAAGCCCTTTGAACTTCTCCTGTTGATCCCTCCACTGCCTATTACCCCATCCCCCTTCCCCAAGGTGAGGCTTTTTTCCCTTGGAAGAGAGAGAAGGGGTAGCAGGAGCCAAAGGGTAGGGTAGAGTGCAAGTCATAGTGGTGTCGGGGTCTTCCTACTAAGTTCTGCTCACCGTAGTGCTTGCCAGGGATGTGCACAGGCCCCAAAAATCGAATCGGTATTGGAATCGGAACTTCAGATTTTGAAAAATATCAGATCGGAAAAATTGGAGGTCCGTGTTATTGGATCGGATCCGATACCAATACAAAATTGGAAGTTCCAATTTCGATATCGGACCACCATTTTAGGTGTTTTCCCCATAGGCTTGCATTGGGGGAAATAAAGCTTTTCCCCAATGCAAGTCTATGGGGAAAACACCTAAAATGGCGGCCCTCCCCCTCGCACTCCTTACCTGCTGGCCCGCGCTGCTGCCCGCTGCTTCTATCTACTGATAAACAGGCTTTGCAGCCTGCTTCTCAGTACAGCGCGATGTGACAGGTGACATCATCACCTGTCGTGTCGCACTCTACTGAGAAGCAGGCCGCAAAGCCTGTTTATCAGTAGTACGGAAGCAGCGGGCAGCAGTGAGGAGGCAGCAGGTAAGGAGTGTGAGTGGGGGGAGGGAGAGGGAGGTCCCCAGTCACCTGCTGCCATGTTTCCCCCATAGACTTGCAATGGGTGAAAGCTTTCTTTCCCCCAATGCAAGCCTATGGTGAAAACAGGTAAAATGGAGGCCTGATTTTCCGATTTTTTCCCGATATTAATCAGATTGAAAAAAATCAGATCAGGAGAAATTGGACCTCCTGCGGCCAGCATCGGAATTGGACATTGGATGCCTGATTTCCTCCGATTTGTATTGGTATCAGGTATTGGGTCCAATGCGATGCACATCCCTAGTGCTTGCATGTTCAACCCCCTCATGTCAAATGCTCATGGCATGCTCAGGTCCAGGTTATCTGAAAGACCGTATTCTCCCTTATGAGCCTGCCCGTGCTTTGAGATCTTCAGGGGAGGCTCTTCTCTTGGTCCCACCACCATCACAGGCACACCTGGTGAGAACGTGGGAGAGGGCCTTCTCGATGGCTGCTCCAGTGCTCTGGAACTCCCTTCCCAGGGAAGCTAGACTGGCTCCCTCCTTGATGTGTTTCCGGAGGCATACAAAACCTTTCTTATTCTGGCAGGCCTTTGGAGAACAACGTGGACCCCATCTGTGTTTCAAGACTTTTAATTTTTATTTTTGGTAAGTATTTTAAATGTTGAAATGTTTTAACGTTGAAACCTATTTAATTATATTTTTTAACTTTTGTATATCTCTTATTTATAGCTTTGAACTGTATGTTTTCATTTTGTAATGCCGCCTTGAGGCCCAGCATTGGGCAAAAGGTGGGATATAAATAAAGATAATAAAAATAACAACAACAACACGGAGAAAAAGAGACCACTGGTCACCATCCTCAACCAGTTATTTCTTTTCCCCTTTCATTCCTTTGGGCAGCTAACATTCCCTGTTTCTCTTCCTCCCCCCCCCCCCCCACTCCTAGGGAATATTAGCTGCTGAAGAAGGAGATAAGGGAAGGTAAAGGATGGGTGGAGGAAGGCAGCCCATGGCCCCTTCTCCCCTATGCGCCTACTTTGGGGGAAAAGTAGAGATGATGATGATGATGATGATGATGATGATGATGATGATATTTATTTATTTATATCCCACCTTTTCCCCAGGACTGGGACTCAAGGCAGTTTACCAAGTAAAATATGTACAATTAAAACATATAAATAAAGTTTACAAAAGTTAAAATAGTATTAAACCTACAGTAAAATTAAAAACATTTTTTAAAAAAATGGTAGCAAATTTTAATAAAAACAAAACCATACATTAACATAGGTCCAGAGTATTTCAAAAAACCTGCTGGAATAAAACAGTTTTTGCCTGCCTCCGGAAGTGCAGCACAGAGGGAGCCAGTCTGGCTTACTTCGGAAGGGAGTTCCAGAGCCTTGGAGCAGCCACGGAGAAGGCTCTGTACCCACCAGGTGAACCTGGGATGTTGGTGGGACTGAGAGAAGATCTCAGAGCATGGGCAGGCTCATACGGGAGAATATGATCTTCCAGATAATATGGACCGGAGCCGTATATAGCTTTATAGGTGATAACCAGCATTTTGAATTGTGCCTGGAAACAAACCGGAAGCCAGTGGAGCTGTTTTAACAGCGGACTTGTTCACTACTGCCCAGAAAGGGAAATGGTCCCTGTTCCTTTCCCTCCCAGCTTTTACTCACCTGATTCTGGGGGAGCCTTCAGTATTCCCAACAAGCTTGCATTGTGTGGCAGCAGCATCTTCATGCTCTGAATAAAAAAGAGGGCAAACGTCTCGGGGAGGGGAGGGGGTCCTCTGTTTGCCTTGTGTTGATCTTTTCCATGGTTACAGCTTCTGCTTGTTTGCTTTGTTCCTGCTGAGCGCGATGGGAACCGTGAAGTGGGGTGGGTGGTTGTGATTAGTCAAAATCAGTAGCCATAAGCAGTCACTTCCTCATCCTGCTGCTTCATTGGAATGTTCCAAATACAATAAATACCATCTAAAGATTCTACGACAAGCAGCCCAACTAAAAGGTCCAAAAGGAAGCAAGAAAGCGGTGGGAGTTCCCTGGAACTCTTCTTCAGGCTGGATGTTGGGTAAAAGTTACAAACCAGCCAACGAAACAAAATGAAGAGGGGATGGTGGAAGAAGAGACAAAGGTTTTCTTGACTGGACACTCCCAAAGTCTGCTGTTTGTAAGAGTCTGAAGATGGAGGGTTGGAGGTGTTAAGTAGGGATATGTGAGGAAGTCATTTCAGTCTGGTTTTGGTCTGGGTTTACCCAGTTCATACCTCCTGGACCAAACATGGACTCGGATCTGGAATCACCCCTGGCTGGTCCCTGTGTGTTCACATGTCACACAGGGACTCCCGGGAACTTCCTGGGACCGCGGAAGATGTGGGCACCAGTCCTGGCTACTGCCACGCTGACTTGTAGCAGAAATGGGCATGGAGCTGCAGCGCATAGCTCCGTGCTGATCAGGGGAGGGGTGGCACCAGTTTTGCCACCCCCAGGAAGGCAGGGAGGGGGGTGGGCCCTCGATCACACACTTAAAAAAAAAACTTACTGTAGCGCACGAGGGCTAGTGCATGAAGCTCCAGGGCCCAGGGGGAAAAAATGACAGATGCGATGAGCGTGTCGCGACAGGGAGGAAGCAGAACTTCCATTTCCTCCATGAAGAAAGAAGAGGACGATCCCAGGAGGAGATAGGTCTGGAATCATTCTCTTGCCCTCCCTCGACACCCTGTGGTGTAGAAAGGGTCCAGGACAGTAGCAGCTGGTGCCCAGTGGGGCTGGTGGGGCAGGGGAGATACTCAGTATTCTACTAAGATTGTCGGAGGAGAGCAGGAGAAGACAACGCTTGGCAACTGGTAGCCGCATGCCCTGCATTGGAGCAAATGAACATGGTTGTGGTGGGATGTCTCTGCCGCAAGTGGGTGAGGAAGAGCTACAGGAGCGGCACCCCATTTGCCCCAAATATAGAGCCAGCTCTGCCAGAGGGCAAAGTAATCCAGCATCCTTTTTCCCAGTGCGGCCAACCAGTTGCCTCTGAGAAACCCACAAGCAGGGCAGGAAGGCAAGATAGGGTGACCACTTATGCATCCCCCCAAAAGGAGGTCAAAAGAGGACGGGAGATTGCATAAAACCATCAGGCTGATTGATGTGTATAAAGGCAAATTTCAAAACCATGGCTACCATTTAAATAGAGGTACAATCCATCTCACTGTAGTAGGGAAGATGTTGACCAGGTGAGCTGTGTGCCTAATGCTCACTGTGGACGGGCAACTTCGAGGCCCCTGTTGCTCTCCCATCTTGGGGTGCTTTTAGCTGACCGGGAACTGGACAGCCCTTCAAACGGAGGACTGTCTGCAGTAAAGTAGGACACATGGCCAGCCTGAATACCTTCTCACTTGTGTCCTCAGCAGCTGCTATTCAGTGAAATGCAGCCTCCAAAATGTCCACTATCATTTTTAAACACACACAACACACACACACATTTTTATAGTTCTAATCTGCCGTTGAAGAAAATATTGTGGCAAATATAGAGGCTCCTACTTGGATGAATCATCCAGGAGATTTCAAGGAAAGCCAAATGAGGTATGAGAAGATTGGTGGGATTGCCTAGAAGGGATTCCCCACATCCCTCATGCAAATCCCAGGAAACATTGGACGCTGGCAGTCTTCTCCTCCAGCCAACAACCATCCGGATGCTGAGAGGAAGGGGATCTTGTCATCGTTCCATAGAATCAACTGGCCAACCCTCCGCATTGGGAAATGCATATTGTCAGAGTTGGTCCAAGCTCTACCACCAAACTACGACCCTTCTCCAGCAAGTAGGTACATAGAACGTGCCTTATACTGACTGAGACCATGGATCCATCTTGCCTGGCATTGTCCACGCTGACTCTCCTCAGCTGTTCAGGATTTCAGACAGGGGACTTTCCCAGTTTTACCTGGAGATGCCAGAAGTTGAAGAAAGTCGAATAATGGAGGGTTTGGACAATGGCTAGAAAAAGGGCAAATGTGACCCTCTTCGTGAGCTAAAAATTTGAGCGAAAAGGACAAATGTGGGTCTTGGAGGAAGTCACAATGACTGGAGACAGGCAGGGAGTACGACGGCCTCAGTTTCATTGTTAACAGCTCCGCGCTAGCGTCACAATGTGAATGCCAGGAAACCGACACATGTCTTAGCCGCAGCGGTCGTCCGTCAGTCTGTGCTATCCGCCCCTCTGCCAGCCTGGTCCCCCCAGTGTCCTTGCAAAGGAGCCAGCCACAGCGGCGTCTGGGCTCCTTAAATCATTTCGTGATGCTCCATGGGGGATGTATGGAAAGGATAGCTGATTTGAGAGTGCTGAGTCAATGGAAATGCCTATGTTGCTGCAAGGGTCACACACTGGATGGAATAAATTGTTTCTGATCTCTGAGTCAGGAGATTCTGTAGCCTCCTGAGATTTTGACTGATAGGTAACCAACTTCTAGCCCTCTAGCCCAGTTTCCCTAAGCTCGTGACTCCAACTCCCAGCATTCTCCAGCCAATCCTGCCGAGAGTTTCATTTCATTTCATTTCATCTCGTTTCGTTTCATTTATTATATTTCTATGCCGTTCAATAGCCAAAGCTCTCTGGGCAGTTTACAATGATTAAAACCCTAAAAATACAACATCACAATGTAATATGAAACAATTTACATATAAAAATGTACAACCATTTTTTTAACATGCAACAATTAAAAAGCAAAAACACTTGTTAAAATCCTTCAATACGCTATCAAATGCCCAGGACTAGAGGAAAGTCTTAACTTGGTGCTGAAAAGATAGCAATGTTGATGATAGGTGGACCTCACTGGGGAGACTCTAACATAATTGGGGGCCATACCAGGGGAGGCACTGCATCAGGTATTGTGGTCCGAAGACATATAAGGATTTCTAGATCAAAACTAGTCCCCTGAATTGATCTAGGAAGCATTCAGCCAGCCAGTGCAAACAGGACAGAATTGGTGTTACATATTCAGACCTTCTGGTTCTTGCTATAAATCTGGCCTCTGCATTTTTCACGAGCTGCAGCTTCTGAGCAGTCTTCAAGGGCAGCCCCACATA
This sequence comes from Anniella stebbinsi, assembly GCA_029215795.1. NCBI lineage: Eukaryota > Metazoa > Chordata > Lepidosauria > Squamata > Anniellidae > Anniella > Anniella stebbinsi. The sequence continues at coordinate 133,554,952 of JARDYH010000002.1, forward strand.
GAGTGCATTGCTGTAATCTAATTTAGAGGTTACCAGAGCATAGACTACTGGAGCTGGGTTATGCCTTCCAGACTACGGTATAGCTGGTAGAAGGCACTTCATGCTCCAGGAGAACCCCCAAACTATGAACCTTCTCCTTCAGGGAGGAATGCAATCCCATCCAGAACTGGTTGAACACCCTCCGTCTGGCCAGAAAAACCACCCACTAACAGCATCTCCACCTTGTCTGGATTGAGCTTCAGTGTATTAGCCCTCACCTAGTCCATTGTTGGGGACCATCCAGTGGTGTCCTCCAGATGTAGTTGTAGTCTAACACAACTGAAGGGTACCAGGTTTTGAAGGGGAGGAAGGCTGCTCTAGCTAGTGAGAAAAAAACAGACATGAAAAGTGTTGGCCATCGTTGATGCATGTTTCGAAGCCATACATGCATGCACATGTGTGTCTTCCAGAGATCAGGAGGTGGGATGTTTTCATCCACATAACTTCCACTCCCTGCAGCCCAGCCTTTATGTTTCTATTACACAAATACATTTTCCTGTGTGCACCGCCAACTCCAGCGGGACAAGGAAGAACAACAACAGGGAACGATGCACAATGGAACTGAACTCCATTCCCTGATCACTGGAAGCCTCGTCTCGGTCCTCTTTGACCCTTCACTAGACATGGTGGTGCACATTTCGCCAAGTCGTTCTTATGTCAACGAGGACTAGAGTGCTGTTGTTTTAAAGCCATGATTCACATGATGCTAGCTTTTGTACCTCATACCAGATGCTGCTGTTGCTTGGTGAAGCCTGGATGCTCCTCAGCCATTTCCATGTAGCTGTGTGCTATTGGTGTCTAAGGACTGAACGATAGGTTCACAAGAAGTTTACGGTGCAGTTCTTTGAGATCCATATTTTCAGAAAAAGCAGGTGGTAGAATTGTCCTACAAACTAGGCCAGGGGTTGAAAACTCTTTTTAGCCTGAGGACCAAATGCCATTTTGGAGAAACTCAGAAACTGAATACCACTGGTCGGTGTGGCAGAAGGCAAAGGGGGCAGGATGCCTCCCCCATACACCTTTCCCAGCATGAATGGACCCATACACTACTTATAACATCCAAAGGTCCTCCTCGAGGTGCCTCCTCCAAGTGAGGCTTGGAGGGTGGCAACAAGAGAGAGAGGCCTTCTTGATAGTGGCCCCTCAGTTATGGAATGAACTTTCCTATAAGGCCCACCTGGCACCAGCACTGTCATCTATTTGGCGTCAGGTAGAAATTGTCCTCTTCTCTCAAGCATTTGACCATGAGTTTTAATCATGTCTTGGACTGTCTTTGGGTTAAATAAATCAGTTTTAGAAATATGTTTGTCTCTCTGTGTGTTATCCGTTTATATGTTTTTACGCAAACACTTTTTATCTACCTTGTGTTATGTATTTTAATAGTTTTTAATTTTTGTGAGCTGCGCAAAGAGACACGACTTTAAATGTGTCTCTAGGAGTATACACCTTTTCAGTTTTACTCCAGAGTAGGTGCAGGCCTCCCAATCTGGATCAGGATCTTAGCATGGGGGGGGGGGGAGGGCTTTTAAGATCCAGATTGGGCCCCGCTGTGCCTACTGTAGAGTAAAAATGAAAAGAAAGTGTAGCCGCTAGTCATACATGAAAAGTAATGTCTCCTTTGGCCCTGAGGCAGTCACACACCTCTGGCACAAACGTCCTTGGGAAAAGCAGAAAAACGATAAGGCGACTCAGCAGATTGTACTGGCAAGGGCCGAGATTAATTTGGAAAGTGACAAAGGTCATTTTCACACCTGAAACTTAAAGCAGTTCCCATTTCAGCCATGTGAATGAGAATTGACATGGTCCCAAATGTTCATGCGCTTTTCAGCTTCTTCTCCATTGCTTTCTCTCTTGGAGCAACAATGAAGGGAGTCAACGTTAATAGTGACACAGTGGTCCAAAGGAGATTGAAGCCTCACCCGTGAAAAGGTCCTGCTGGAAAGCCTGATGTTTAGTGGTCAGAGGACAGGGCTGGCCCAAGCTTTCCTGTCACCTGAGACAGAAGGCTAGGCCAGATCTACACCAAGCAGGATATAGTGGTATGAATAGGCTGGCCCTATGAAAAGGAGGACAGGGCTCATGTAACTTTAACAGTTGTAGAGAAAAGGGAATTTCAGCCAGTGTCATTTGTATGCAATTAGTTCCTGGTGATATTCCCTCTTCATCACAACAGTTAAAGGTGCATGCACTATACTAGAGTGACCATATACAAAAGAAGGCAGGGCCCCTGCAACTTTAACTGTTGTGATGAATTTCACCAGGAACTAATTGCATACAAATGACACTGGCTGAAATTCCCTTTTCTCTACAACTGTTAAAGTTACATGAGCCCTGACCTGGATTTTATCTGGTCGCCCTAGTATAAAATCACTCCACTGGCTGCCTATTAGTTTCCGGCCGCAGTACAAAGTGTTGGTCATTACCTTTAAAGCCCCACATGGTTTGGGTCCAGGTTACCTGCGGGATCACCTTCTCACATACAATCCGCCCCGCACACTCAGGTCCTCTGGGAAGAATTTACTACAGTCAGCCAAGACTAGGCTGACAACTGTTACCCAGAGGACCTTCTCTTCTTCCACTCCCAGACTGTGGAATGGCCTGCTGGAAGAGAGTCGGCAATTTAACAGAATCTCTGACTTTAAGACAGTCATAAAGACTGATCTCTTCCGGCAGGCCTACCCAGTTGAATTTTAAGGGTTTCATTGTTATTTTAATAATGTATTAGCTTTATATGTTTTTAATCAGTTTTATGTATTTGTATTTGATGTTGTGTTCCGCCTTGATCCATAGGGAGAGGCGGATAAGAAATAAATAAATATATTATTATGTATCTCTTTCTCACTTGTGGCGTTTTTTCTAGATGGACATGACAGGCTTTGCCAAGTCATGCTGTCTTTTACTGAGGCCCCCTCTATAAGAATTCGGTTTGACGCCTGGTTGTCCAATTATGAGTATCTTCTCACAAGCGCTTTTATGCCTAAATCCTGTAAACGACATGCGGTGAAGCGCATAACTGGCAGTATTAAACACGCTTTAAAGTGGTTGAAATGCGGAGAATCGCTTGTTTACGTGGTCATAATGTGCTTTAACTCTTGCGGAGAATTAAAACTCGCTATTTAACACGCATTCGATAATGCGCATAATCGGACAGATAAAGCGCCTCAACCCCCGATTTGCACTCCGCTCTTGTAGAGGTAATTTTTTTACTGCGACTTGAACGAGCTTTAAATCGCTCTTGTGGAGGCACCCTGATTCAGGAATTTCCTGACAATTGAGCATGTTTTAAGTATGAGTGCTTTCTGGATGTTGGTGTGGAAGTATTTTGGTAGGCCCAATTTCTGAAGGTTTTCTGTGTAGTTTTTTGATGTGATGACAGTGACTGAGGTGACTAACGGAATAACTGTGACCTTTTCCTGTTGCCATAATTCTTTGACTTCCATGGCCAGTGGTGTATATTTGTCTCTCTTTTCTTCTTCCTTTTCAACAACATTTTTGACATTTGGCAATGCTATGTCGATGAAGTATGTGTGTTTTTCTTTTTTGCTTATGACTGTTATGTCTGGTCGGTTGCAGGGTATTGTCTTGTCGGTATGAATTGTTCTGTCCCAGTATATTTTATGATCTGCATTTTAAAAGATTGTTTCGGGTGAGTATGTATAGTATGCCGTAGGATGATGATGATGATTATATAAAAGGCAGGAGCCACACCAAGCAAGATATAGTGGTATATGATATGTGTCAATGAGCCCCAACAGTTGTCAGAGCACTTCAATACCACTCTAAAGCAGTAGTGTGGTTCCTGCCTTGTATATACCGCTTTCATACTGCTTTCATACTGCAATATCCTGCTTCTGGTGTGGATCTGGCCCGGATGCGCCATCTCCACCATGTGGCAAAGAGCAGCCGCCCATCCTCCGTCTCACTCAGAGCTGCCCAGAACGAAACTGAGGGTGGGTGGCTGCTCCAAAGAGCCCCTCCGGTCCCTGTCTCCCTCCACGGCAAATGCTGTGGCAGGTGAACAGCTAATAGGGCTCTCTGGAGCAGCAGATGGAGGACATGATAGGCCCTCTTGTCAGAGATAGGGAGGGGAGTGGTGCAGTTTCCCGGTCCTCCCGCTCTGCCACCTGAAGCAGGGCTTCACCCTGCTACATGCTGGCTGGGGGATGAGGGAAGTTGTAGTCCAACATCTGGAGGGCACCAGGTTGGGGAAGGATGTGCAATCTCACTGCACTGGGATCACAACATCGCAAGGCAGTGCCCGCTTAGCAGTCATTGCTCCCATGATCATGGAGGCTTTTTGGTTCACCACCAGAGTAACTCACCTGGTGGAAGTCAGATTTCACATGGTGGAAGTCAGATTTCCAATCCTTTGCTCTTTGCTTTCGCAAAGGCCAGATGCACACCTTACATCAAATTGTTAATAAGATCCCATCATGGCAATGCAATCTCTCTCTTGCACATTTATACCTCATAGAACACACAGTGGCCAGATCTACACATAGCAGGAGATAACACCTTGAAAACAGTTTGGAAACGGTATATTCATCGTATCCTGGTCCCAAACAATTGCCAAAACTGCTATAAACCACTATAAGGCAGTAGTATTGATCCTGCCAGTGACATTGGTTGGAGGATTTTGGATAATGTGGAATAAAAAGCAGGAAAGAACACTATGAAAATGGTATATGGAATTTGTAATGTGCCCCAACAGCTGTCTGTGTACTTCGATACTGCTAAAAAGCAGTAGCGGAGGTCTAGCCAAGATCTCTGAATATGTTCGCCTTTCACAGTAAGTAAAATAATCCTTTGTCATCAGAGTGTAAGGATTTTCATTCAAGTTGTTCGCTCCTATGAGCTTTAAACAGAAATTGTAAAAGTAAAAAAAATGTGTTGCTGATCGTACTAAAAATGGGGATTATTATTATTATTATTGTTAATAATAATATTTATATACCACCCCATAGCCAAAGCTCTCTGGGAAGTTTACAAAAATTGAAACTTTGGACATGAAAAATTGATATACAAAATTTAAAACCATAAAATCATAAAAACAGACAACATATAAAAACAATGTACATTTAAAACAGCTGCAAACTCTCAGCCAGGCCTATAGTTCTGGGGTAAATTAAAAACTCTGTATATGCTGTTGAATGCCTGGGAGAAGAGGAAAGTCTTGACCTGGTGCTGAAAAGATAACAACGTTGGCGCCGGGCGAGCCTCGATGGGGAGATCATTCCATAATTGGGGGCCACCACAGAGAAGGCCCTCTCCCTTGTTGCCATCCTCCGAGTTTTCCTCAGAGTAGGCACCCGGAGGATTTGATTGGCAGTTGTGGAACTAGAAACTAGATGCATCACAAAGCCTTAGAACAGATTAAAAAGCACCCGGGGCATTTGTATATAGAGATTTATGCTGCATGTTTATATAACATTGGTTGCAGTGTAGTTCTGATGTGATTAGTTGGGGGGATATTTGCAATGGGATTTTATGTGTATGGAATCAAAGTTTGCCTCTGGATTTTAATTAAGGGAACTTGAGGAATTCACTCTTTACACGTTCTTAGATGAATTGACCTGATCTTAAATTCTTGGACAAATGTGCAGATTGAGTTTTAGTTATTTCCTGGCATTTGTACTTCCTGGATGTTCTGATGCAGTACTTGGCTCTTTTTTTTAAAAAAAGCATTAACATGTATTTAGAAATGTATTTTGGTAGGAAATGGGTTAGAAATGCAAATTTTGAGACAAGAGACATTCAAAATTTGTACTTAAATACGTATTTAAATGCAGATCATGTGAATTTTAAACAAACAAACTGCAGATAAAAACAGAAATGAGACAGAACAGACCCATGTATAACTGACAAGGGATGGAAATAAATACACTCATCCTCAATTTTAATGGCATTCCGTGAATACATTTTGCATGTGTGGCGAAAAAGTTCGATTTGAAACTTGGGTTCCTCCAAGACTTTTGTTTTTGTGTCACTTTTGTAAGATGATGTGTTAGATGTGGGTTCTGGTTCTGCCAGGTCCAAGTCATCGATCATGTTCTTTCGGTTACCAGATGAAACAAGCCGCTTGTACAAAAATATGACCATTTATTGTTAGAAAATTGATGCAGAATATATTAAACTTCTTTGCATGTGTATATATTCTGCATCCACTTTCTATCAGTAAATGGTCATCTTTGTGTACAAGTGGCTTGCTTCATTGTGGGAGCCAAAAGAAACTGATGGGCGAGACCTGGCAGGATCAGAACCCACATCTAATGCAGTCCCCCCAAATTAGTTTGCCTTGGTGCCTCCAGATGGAATAGTCTTATAAAAAAACCACACACCTCCAAAACACATCCTTATATTTGTTAACACAACAACATTCCTCCTCCATCTCACTGCCAAAGTCGTCATTGCAAGAAAGAGGATCCTGGAAATGCAACTGTTAAATCAGCCTGTGGTTACTGGGCGTTGAGCTCAGTCTGATGTCATCGCTGTAACTTGAGCCTCCGGCTTTTGCTCTCGATTGCCTTTAAATAGCCATGCCTTAACTGGGAGTTCTCTACGGGATCCCTGGGTGAAACACTCGGAGGTGAATACTGCTGCATTTGACATCGCTGAAAGCGGCGAGACAACACTCAAGCCTGCCATCATGTCAACTTCCTTGCGGGTGAGCCCGTCCGTCCACGGCTACCGCTTTGACACGGCCTTGCGCAAGAAAGCAGTGGCCAACATCTTTGAAAGCCTGGACCAGGAGGCTCTCGAGAAGCTCTTCAAAAACTCGGGCGATCGGAAAGCAGAGGAGAGGGCCAAGATCATTCTGGCCACCGACCAGGATCTGGAAGAGAAAGCCCTGTCACTCATGGCTTTGAAGCAGAGGACGAGAGAGAAGCTCTTCCAGTTCCTCAAGATTGGGAAACACTCCATCAAAGTCCACTGAAGAGCAATCAAAGGGCAGAATGGGATGGAAAGTATGCAACTCTCCGGCTGGACTCATCCTATTTGCACAAGAGTCTCTCCGTCGCTGGGAAATGCCGGCTGTGGGTGTTCGGTCCCATTTTTGCACCCTTCAAAGTCGATCGCGATACACTTCCACCATGGACTCGGACTTGCGGCACTGTCAAGTGCAAGAGAGCCAAGGAAGTTGGCCACCGATCCCGAAAAGCTGCAGTCCCTGAGTCGCAAGGATGGAAGAGGGAAAAAGCCACATGATCGGACATAACTTTTCCCAGCCAGCTTGGGCCAAGAAGAGACTAAACCATTTTCTTCTTCTGAACTGAACTGTCTGACAATGTTTCCTGACGTTTGTTTATTGAACGTGTAAAGCCTTCCGTAAGCCTCCGTCTTGTCAGCTGGGATGAAAAGGATTAGGAGGTGATCAGCGACTGCCCATTTGCATGTGTTAAAAATGCACCAGGAGAAATGCACGCTGCCCGGCTGTTTCAGGGAGCGGACTTTCGGTTGGGACGTTGTGAAACAACCCGTGTCTTTTCCGATGCTCAAATTAATTGCACAAAAGTTCTGCGGTTATTATTATTATTATTTTTTTTAAAAGAACTTTCTTCCTGAATTGAATGAACTGTGAAAATCTCTTTGGGACATTGAATTCTCTTTACATCAAAGTGCCATTTTTTTTTAAAAAAAAAATTGGCCATAGTTACAATTCTTGTAGTGAATTTAACAGGCAAAAAGCTATGTCGATGTTTTACGATGCTGCTGTAATAATGCTGGCATTAATTTATTGCATATGCTAATCTGTGGAGCAAATAAATTATAATGTTGATACAAGCAGTCTTGATTTGGAATGCTTTACTTTAAGCAAAAAAGGCAGAGTTTTGAATATCCTTAATGGCTTCCTCTTTTTGTTTTTGATGTGGCTGATATAGCTTGAAATGCCAGAGCTGCAATAACTTAAATAAGAAGTAATCAACATGAATAAAGCTTCATAGAAGCAGGTTTGCTAGGGGTTAACCCCAGAACTCATTTCTAATGCCAGAGCACAGCCATGAATTGAGATGCACATGACTCTAAGCATGTGCGAAGTACATTCTGTTTATTACGAAGAACAAACAAGCAGTCCCAACACTTCTGAGATTCTGTATCAAAGTGTTCAGCTTGCTGAATCTTCCAGGCAGCCTTGAGCTCACCTTCTTTCTTTTCACAGACTAAGCCCTATTTATGCATCCAGCAGTTGTCCCCATAGAGTCAGGATTTTATCATTGACCTTTTCAGCTTTTGCTATGCATAGTTCTTTATTCGGAGTTTATATGTAGGGAGATCATAATTCCCATTTTACAGATGAGGAACACTGAGGCGGGCTGAGACTTACTGGCTGATTCAAGGCCACTCAGTGACTTCCCGGGTTGAGATCATAGATTCCATACCAGGATTCCAAAGATGCAATCACCAGACAGAGATAAATGTAAATTGTACCACTTTTAAATATTTTTAAAAGAAAGAAAGAAAGAACGAAACTCACGAAGGGTGAAAGCAATAGCTAATTTCCTCACCTTTGTTTTGCGTAACACAGAGCACTACCAGTATTTAATTTAAAATTATTTTTAGGCTGCTCTCAAGGTGGCATATAAGATAACCCCCCCCCCCCCGCCCCCACAAAGTGGATAGAGTAAAATGTAGATACACTTTAGTGCTGTGGTTGCACTGAATAGGAACTAGGCAAGAACACAGAAGCCAGCTTGGTTCATTAGAGCAACATTCATTAATTATTTTTTTAATAAAACCCAAACCATTCCCCCAAAGCCCACCCCTTAGGGCCAACCTGTCCACACAAGCTTTTGAGTTCCACAGAGCTCTTACCTGGGTGACAAACACTTCCTTGAGTCTTAATGTGAACATTTGTTTTTCATTCGCTTTGGGCCGTTTTATACATAATCTGGGTTTGCCGTCAAACATACTCGACCACGAGGGCCATTTCACACATCGCACGGTGGCATCAAACCCATATTTGCTAATTGAATGGATGCTTAGCAGTGAGACCGTTTCCTCCAATGGTCCCAAGGTTATAATAGGGACATGCTTGTACCATCCCTACTTTCATTTATCTTTTTCAAAGATAAATAGGCATTTGTTCTTCAGGTTAAAGTTACACTTGGAAAACTTGATTTCCTACAAGCAGTTATCAACAGAGATAGCTGAGATTCCCAAAGCTACGCTTGGATGAATTCGGAAACTGCCTGAGCTCTTCCAGTAAAAATCGGAAGAAATTAGGGAGTTTTAAAGAGCCCATCTGAAAAATTGTGCCAATCTAAGGAATCTTTTTCCTGCCCCCCTCACCACTGCTGGAAGAAGGGACCCTATTAATTCCTATGGGGGTTGGTGAGGATGACCATATGAAAAGAAGGACAGATCTCCTATACCTTTAACAGTTGTATAGAAAAGGGAATTTCAGCGGGTGTCATTTGTATGCATGCAGCACCTGGTGAAATCCCCTCTTCATTGCAACAGTTAAAGCTGCAGGAGCCCTGCCCTCTTTTGTATCTGGTCACTCTAGTATAGCTAGAGTGACAACAGTCAAAGCTGCAGGAGCTTTGCCTTCTTTTGTATCTAGTCAAGAGGGCAGGGCCCCTACAGCTTTAACTGTTGTGATGAAGAGGGGATTTCACCAGGTGCTGCGTGCTTACAAATGACACCTGCTGAAATTCCCTTTTCTATCCAACTTTTAATGATACAGGAGCCCTGTCCTCCTTTCCATATGGTCACCCTAACACCCTGCCCACATATATGGAACAGCTGAGAACTCGAAATGTCAGCCAAGGTTGCTCGGAGCAATCTTCAGGAACTCATGAAAACCGACCTCAAAACCAAGGTGAGCTTTAACAAGCCCCCAAAGTCTCTCCCTGCTCGGATCTTGGCCCAAGCCAGCAGAAAATGCCCTTCCCCACTAGGATTGTGGAAAGGGGCTGCAGGGGCACATTTGGAGGGCAGGAGTGGGGAGCTTTCCCCTGTGGCCCATTTCGAACCTCCCCCATAGGAAGCAACAGAGTCAGAGTATGGGGAGCCGATTAAAGATCTTTGGGGGGAAGGGGGAAATGATTTCTGCTGCTCCCCAGTTCCACCTTGCCTTCATAGGGCCATATCGTTCATAGGCATGAGTTTAGATCGGGGGTGGGCAACTTGTGGCCCCCCAGATGTTTTGGCCTACCACTCCCATGAGCCCTAGCCAACACAGCCAGTAGTGAATGGCATTTGTAGGCCAAAACATCTGGAGGGCCACAAGTTACCCACCCGTGCTGCATTGACACTAGAGACAAGATCCATCCGGCCACCCGCACGCAGAAATGTATCCACTAGAAATAGGGGGAACAAGCGAATGACAATTCTAGCAACTCAGATTAACAATTCTAGTAGAATCATAGAATCATAGAATTGTGGAGCTGGAAAGGACCACAAGGATCATTTAGTCTAACCCTCTGCAATGTGTAGGAAAACCAGTTACGCCATCCCTGAGAGGTGGCTGTCCAACCCACACCTCCGTAGGTAGACTGTTCCACTGTTGTACAGATCTTTCCATCAGGAAGTTTTTCCTGATATTTAATCAAAATCTAGGTAGCTATAACTTATACCCATTATTTTGGGTCTTAATTTCTGCGGCGATGGAAAATAACCCTTTTGTGTACCTGAACGCTGCTAATATGGAGCCCCAAGTGGTGAGATAAGGACAGAGACTTACGAGGGAGCAGAAAACAGGGCAGCCTTTCCCAAACTGCTCTCCAGGTGTTTTGCACTACAAGCTTCGTCAGCCCCGGCCAGCATGGCAAATAATCAGGGATGACGGGAGTTGCATTTCGAAATGCATCTGGAGGCCCACCAAGCGGTGGAAGGCTCAAATAGGGTCTTTCCCTTGTTAAACTGGAACAACTGGAGAGGGTAAGAGAGGGTAAAGTGAGTGTACATAGATATGCATGTTCATAGTATTCAAACGCTTTGCAGTGGTAGGTACAGGCATAAAACATCTTGGGCGTAGGTTTGAAGAGCCCATCAGGTGTGAATTGGCCTTACAGCAGAGCCTATGCCAACTCCTTGACAATGTGTGCCATCATACATACGTTTGCTGCATTCACATGTTCATTTTTAAGTGCGCTCCCATGGAGGCTGGCAGCTCCGATGCCAGTGGGGTGATAAGCCCATTCCGGTTTTCACTCTGAACCAGCCACCAGAACTCTAAAGGAGCTATCCAAGGTGACCTTGGATAGGTCCTTTAGATTCCTGACTGGTTCTCACTGAAACCCGGAGCGGATTCACCGCCCCATTGGCATCAGGCCCTCCCTGATCTGCCCATCACTCGTCACCCGTTAGCTCCCAGATTTACCTTCCGCACCTCACACATGGCAGCCCTCGCTTTACGGAGCGTGCCAGCAGGCCGGATCACAGCCAGCGGCTAGGCAATGCATACAGCCATCAAGGCTTCATTCCCCAAAGGAGAGGTCTGTCGCTTCAAGGCTGATCAAAACGTGATGGAATTCAATTGGAATGCAATGAAATTCAATTAAAACCCAGGGCTCTCTGCCATGGAACATGTTAGCCCAGAAATGGGCTGCATCTCCAGCTGTGAGGGAAATACACTCTTCAGAAGCCCACTCAGATCTTTGGCACCTATTATGTAATTGTTGCTTTGGGAGGGGAAATCCATGAAATCCTATGGACTCTTGGACGCTCCCCAGGGACTATAGGATTGCTCTGCCTGAGGGCTTTAGTGTCAGGGCCTGCACTGCTTTGCCAGTGGATCAGATGCTTCTGTATATAATTCATTAACATTTCACCATATTAATTGTTTTTCTTTTCTGTTAGTAATTTGGGGGTAATATACCCTTTTCATGGGCAGCTAAGATCAACATATCCTGAATCCCATTGTGTATATTTGGGGTTTTATTTGCTTTCCAGTGTTGTAATGGAATACGAAAACATGCAGCATGCGCCTCTGTCAAGTCCAATTTGCCCAGAATGTATCCCATTAAGACATGGGCATTTTTTACAGTAAGCAAAGGATTCCAGGTCCATGTTCATCCTGTTTAGAATATGTTCCAAAATATATATCTCACTACATATCTGAATTAGAGCTGTGCAATGACCCCCGGAGCCGATCTGTATCCTGATCTGTTAGGTCCAGATCGGGCCGATCCAGATCCATGCACAGAACTCCTTCCCACTCTCCCTGCTCTCCTCCTCCCTCCTCCCACTCTTCCTGCTTACCTGCTGCCTCCTCCATGTCATCCTGCTGTCATCCTCTCTCCTCGTTGTGTGCTGGCGCATTTCCTGCTCATGGTGGATGATGATGTCACCCGCTGCGAGTGGGAAATGTGGCGCTCTGCCGCTCATGTGCGACAGCAAACAGTGAGGAGAGGGGACGATGGGGGATGATGCGGAGGAGGCAGCAGGTAAGCAGGGAGAGCGGGGAGAGTGGGAGGGAGTGCTGTGCCCGGATCCGAATTGGATCCAGGGCCCGATCTGGCCCTGATCCGATCTGGTTCAGATTTGGATCCGGGAGGTCCAGATCAGCCCAATACGCTCTGGATTTGGGCTCCAGATCCGGATCTATGCACTTCCCTAATCTGAATGGCAATTTTCATATGGATTTTCATTTTGAAATGGCAGATGCTGAAATGGGCCAGAAGCAGACACCTAGAATAGCAGCCTGGATTGGAAAACAGATTAATCCATCCGCACCTAGCTCTGTCCCTCCCTGAAAGGACAGAGTTTTAAAAGATCCCATTTTACTTCAAGCCACCTGGCATCTGGAATGGTGTGGACTTTAAGGGCAGGTCGACTGCATTGTATGGATCCTTTCCTGAGCGTCTGTGAGTGCAGACTCCCTGTCTGTCAGGATGATCATGTACGGGTCATCGAGCCGGGTAGAAAGACTTCAGGAACGATGCAGCCTCCTTTGTGAGGGCCTGCCGCCTAACAAAAAGAGGAAAAGACCTGTGGGAGACACTTCCTGCTTGCAGGAGTGGCGGGCTTCCATAAATTCTTTTGCCTGAGCCACTGAGGCTGCCGCCAGCCTGCCTTGTGCCTCGGTGCACTCTCTGCACCCGGGCAGCTAATTTTATCCAGGCCTTCTGAAGCTCCCCCACCAGGCGACGGCGTGCCAACAACTACATCATAAACGACTTCACACCATGTACTACAACTGGGAGAGACAATGAGACCCGTTACCTTCATCGAGAAGAGCAGGATCTTTCGTAATTTCTTTTTTAAAAAAGGAACTGGATTCAGTCCAAGAAAAACTCTGTAAAGGAAGTATGTGGACTCACGTACTTCCTAAGAGCAAAAGTGTGTGTTATGTCGATCATGCAGCATGTAGCAGAGGCAAGGCTGGTGGCAAGGTATGGTGTGGCTGGGCACCTGCTGAGTGCCCACAGCCCAAGAGTAGGGTGACCATACGGAAAGGAGGACCGGGCTCCTGCACCTTTAACAGTTGCATGAAAAAGGGGATTTCAGCAGGTGTCGTTTGTATGCTGGCAGCACCTGGTGAAATTCTCTCTCCGTCACTTCAGTTAAAGCTGCAGGAGCTCTGCCCTCTTTATATCTGGTTGCACTAGGGGTGTGCAGCACCTCGAACCAAATCCCCAGATCCGAGGCGAGGCGGGCTGAATCCAGAGTGGTACCAGGTCAGCCTGAGGCACTCCGAGGCTGAAGCAGATTGACACCAACACATCGGGGCACCTCATGCCAGTTTTGGGTGGTGCAGGGCCCGCTCCCCCATACCCGCCCGCCCGGGAAAGCTGGCCAGCTGTGAGTCTAGGTGAATCCATTGAACTCACTGGACTCACTTCCCTCTCCCTCTCCCTCTCCCTCCCCCATTCCCCAGCCTCCCACGGCTGGGACTTACCTGCAAACGTGTCCTCCTGAGAGCATGGCCACAATTTAAATTTATTGCAGGGACTCTCTACTTTTAATATATCTATGGCCACATACAGTGGCCATAAAAGGGAAAAGTGGCGAGTGGCTGCTGCTGCTGCTGCGCACAGCCCTAATTAGTGCTATTGCGCACTTGTTCTACTGTGCATTAGCGCAAGGGCAAAGCTATGCAAATCCCCCTCAGAAGTTTTTTTTTTTAAAAAAAAACATGGTCCACAAGCCCTCTGGATCTGCACAATGTGGTCCAGTGCAACATCCGCAGGTGGATTCATAGAAATTCGAACTCATTTGAACCCATTGCAGATTTCTCCAACATCCCCAGCTGGGAAAGACTCCTGTCTGAAACTCTGGAGAGCTGATAACGGTCAGCACAGGTCATACTAGGCTAGATGGATAAATGGTCTGATTCAGTATAAGGCACATTCTATATTCCTAACGGCTGGGGGAAAAGTGATTGCTGAGTGGTAGAGCTTCTATTTGGCATGCAAAGGGTCCCAGGTTCAGTCCTGTCATCTTCAAGAAAGATGCAGAAAAGCTGGAGCGTGTTCAGAGGAGGGCAATGCGGATGATCAGGGGTCTAAACAAAGCCCTATGAGGAGAAACTAAAAGAAATGGGCATGTTTAAGTCTGGAGAAGAGAAGATTGAGGGGAGACATGATAGCACTCTTCAAATACTTGAAAGGTTGTCACACAGAGGAGGGCCAGGATCTCTTCTCGATCATTTTAGAGTGCAGGACACGGAATAAGGGGCTCATGTTACAGGAAGCCAGATTCGGCTGGACATCAGGAAAAACTTCCTGACTGTTAGAGCGGGCTCTCCCACACTAGAGGCCTTCAAGGCCACATCTACACCAAGCAGGATGTAACATTTTGAAAATGATTTGAAAACTGTACACGGAGTCCTGGGCCCCAACAGTTCTCAAAACTGTTACAAGCCATTTTAAAGCAGTAGTGTAGATCCTGCGCAAGAGGCAGCTGGACAACCATCTGTCAGGGATGCTGTACAGTGGATTCCTGCACTGAGCAGGGGGTTGGACTTGATGGCCTTATAGGCCCCTTCCAACTCTACTATTCTATGATTCTATGATCTCCAGGTATGGATGAGAAAGACAGTGGCTGAATTCAGACGACACAATGAGCAACTGGGGTGGGGGAAACAATTGTCAGTAGTATTGACTATCGTGTCGTCCAAATGCTGCCATAGTCAACTCAGTGCTGATCCTAATCCACACCACTGTTGATTATTTATTACCATGTTGTGTGGGGAGTACCCCCTACATGAACAACTGTAAAGTTGATTATTACCCCACCATTGACTATCGTGTTGTCCGAATTCAGCCAGTGTAGACAATAATGTGCTACCAGGAACATGGCAACAGGCAGCTTTCTGTATTTGTGTTCATCCTACTTGATAGCGTTGGGCTGATGGTTCTCAATGGAGTATTTTCGGCATGAATTTGGAAGGGGGGTATTGAAGCCCAAAAGGGAGGCAAACCCGCTCCCTTTTTTCCCCATTCCGGGGTTGAGAATTTGGGAGCAAAATGCACCGGCATCCTTCTGTGCTCCTCTTGGGCTGCCGGACACCACATTTATTTCCCCAGAATACATTGATTGCTTTTTTGCAGAGTTTTGACCATATAGGCGAGTGCATCGGCAACACAGGTAGGGAAGTAAAATGCCAATGATCAGAAGGAACTGAAAGTTGTGGCAAGCTGCATGCGCTCCAATTCCGGAATTACTTTTAGACATTCCCCAATTTAAACTGGAGTAAGGGCAGGAGTGGTGCACAGGGAAGGGTGCAAACTGGCGGAAGATCACATCAAAACCAAATGTAGCCATCGAAACCGGGTCTGACAAGGAAACAGAAGGCTAGTTTCCAGCAAATTGAAACCTCTGAGGGAGATCTGTTTCAACTATAACTTTTTCATTTTTAAAGATAGAAGGATGAAACTAGGGTCCAGGCATGTAGTGGCAAGGTATTTTTGAAACAATGAGGAAAGAAACATCTATAACTTTTTTATTTTAAAAGTTAGAAGTCTGAAAGTTGCTCACTTTGTAGATGGGTTAGGGGTAGTTGTCTGTCAGAAATTTCAGAAAGTTAGGTCCAGGCATTTGGTGGCTATGAATTTTTTAGATTAAAAGTTACAAAAGTTTTTCCACAGAGGCTTGGGCTATCAATTGCACTGCCTCCCCCTCCCCCTCCCTCTTTTATCTGTCAAAACTCTGTGTTGTTGTAACTTTTAATCTAAAAAAATCGTAGCCACCACATGCCTGGACCTAGCTTTCTGAAATTTCACACACATATCAAGCAAAGTGTTACCTGTAATATGCCCAAGTTTGCTGTTTGTATCTTTAAAAATAAAAATGTTGGAGGCATAACTGTATTTACCCCACTACTACCCATTTTTCTAAATTTAATTGCCACACAAGGCAAGCACCTATGTTTCTGAAGTTTCACACACATCGGTCCCAATGTACCACCTACAATGTGGCAAAGTTTCATATGTGGAACTTTAAAAATGAAAAAGTTATAGGCATTCCTGGTTATTTTCTAAAAAATTAATTGCCACAAAATGCCTGTACCAAACTTTCTGACATTTCTCACAGATAACTACCCCTAACCCATCTACAAAGTGCCCAAGTTTCATCCTTCTATCTTTAAAAATGAAAACGTTATAGGCATTTTTGTAACACAATACTAGGCTATGGAGAAATGCATTCAAAATGGCGTCTGATCCACAGATCGGACATCCGATCCGCGGATCGGGATTGGATCGGATCTGATCCGCCCAACCTTTGATCTGCTCCGATCCGGCCCCCCAGGTCCAATTCCGATCCGCTATCCGATCCGATCCGGGGGGTCAGTGCACATCCCTACTTCAAAGCAATTTACTTTATTTGTGCTTTTATACCATCTTCAGAGAAAGGTATCTAACATTGATTAACTACAAGCAGCCCCTAATGCTGGGTGATACCCTTCCATTACCCTTTCTATTGTAAGGTGATAACTTTTTTCCCTCTTTATTTTTTATGGTATGGGGCCTCTGAATCTTGCTATGGCTTAAGGCCTCAGAATGTCTTAATCCAGCCCTGTTTTCAACCTTCACCCATGTGACACCCATGAACTTCAGGCCGGATAACCCAAGTGCATTACAAGAACGGAACGAGGACAGGACATTAGGTCAGAGGCTTGCAGTATCTCAGGTGCTCCGGGATGCCAGGCCAGAAGTTAAAATTCCCCTCCCCAGTGCCAAGCCGAGCAGAGTTATTAACGCAAACGGTCCAAAGAGCAAGCACTTTTCGGTAAACAAAAGTCGTGCCGAGATCTGTAGCGTGAAGATGTCAGTGTTTATTACCACCCTTGAGGAGACCTGGCACTCGGCGCAAACAGCTGAAACGCCAGGGCCTGCTCTGAGCTCAAAACCGATGGCATGTTAATGGCACTCTGTTAGGTACTGTGCTCTGCTGTCGGAGCGCCATCGATACATCAGTCTCTCTGGTCCCAGCAGGATCGAAGCTGTGTAAACAAGCCACAAATATTTGCTTCCAGATGAAGAGCAGAGGGGCCTTGGGCAACAGCCGCCCTCGGCTCACGGCACCCTGCCTGCATTCGGCACGTTTCACAGAAAGGAAGCAAAAAGCGGAGACCATAGGGGTGTAGAGGGCGGAGAGCGGACGATCCCAGCAGTAGCTGGTTCCGGGATCAGTGCTCTCAATTCACATCAGAAGTCCGACAGCCCGGGTTCCTCCCTGGCCATTGCACATCACGCCCACCATTTTTTTTTGTTTTGGATGCGAGGAGTGTGCATGAGCGCTCCTCCACAAAATGTAAGTGTTACAAAAAGAAACAAAGAAAAAAAAATCCGCACACGATCGGGCCTCCACCGCCCTCCCTGCCCTCCTGGGGGTGGCGAAACCGGCGCCACCCCCTCCCCTGATGGGCATGGAGCTGCGTGGCTCGGCTCTGTGCCCATTGGTGCTGCCTGCACTTATTTGCACCCGGAACGGGTGGTGACATCTTCCCAGGACCACAGGAGGTTCAGAATTTTCCAGGGTTCCCTTATCCCTAGACAATCCCATGGCCAATCCCACCCCTGCCCCCAGGAGTCCCTGTGCATCATTTGGACTGATAGGGACCAGCCGGGGGCCCATCCCAGGTGAAACGCCTGGAATGGAAAGAGCCATAGTTACAGTCAGAACCAGTCAGGACAACCAAACATGTTTTACTCTAACATATGTATTTTTGCATGGATCATGTCTTCGATTCGAAATCCTAAATTTAGGAAGGATGACTATAATTGATATAGTCATACAATACCCATCCCACCATAGTTAAACTATGAGCCATGTGAAGAAGTCCTTCCTTTTATTTGTCCTGAATCTCCCACCAGTCAGCTTCATGGGAGGACCCTGGGTCATCCCCTATAAACTAGATGGGATCGGAGTGGAATGCAAAAAAGGGAAAGAAAAGGGGATGCCGTGAAATACAGAACTTATGCTTCAAAATAAATGGGGTGGGAGTAGGTTTAGTGCTAGTGTCTTTTCTTGGCCTATTAATTGCATCTCACTGCCAGCTTGGTTTGTCACATTGTTTTTTTATTTGTTACATTTATACTCCACCTTTTTTCCTCCAAGGAATCCAAGGCGGCATACGTGATCCTCCTTCTCTCCATGTATCCTCACAACAGTAACCCTGTGAGGTAGGTTGGGCTGAGAGTCCGTGACTGGCCCAGAGTCACCCAGTGAGCTTCCAGGGCTGAGTGGGGACTAGAACCCGGATCTCCTGACTCCCAGTACAACACTCTAGCCACTGCGCCATACTGGCTGTACCCAGAATGAGAAGGAAGGTAGGGTCTGGACATGGCCTGTTCTGCTCTGGACAGCCCCCCCCCCCCGTTTCTTCATGCAACCCCTGATAGGATTCCCAACACCCTGTTCCAGAAAAGGTTGTGCACCCCATGTGTTTGATTAACGGACACCAGCTACCCAAAACTGGACTTCTGTGTGTGTGTGTGTGTCTTTCCAGTTCACAAATTCGCCTGAGGGTCTTGAGAAAGTGAAAGTAGGAAGTGGCACCTAGGACTAATAATAATAATAATAATAATAATAATAATAATAATAATAATAATACAACATCCATAGGCATTGTTAAATAACAGCATGGTTAACAACATTTCTAGGTCAACAATGTTAAGGAGGCTGTTAAGGGTTATAGCTGGGTTGGTGTGGATCATGACACACTCCACTTGCGTTAAGGCATCAAGGTGACGTAGAGGCAGAGCCCTGTTTATCGTCTATAATCCCTCGGTGTCAACGCTTCTGGTCCACACCTGCTGTAGCCATGATATGCACTTCCTGGAGGTGGGAATGGTTGGCACAAATCCCAAATTCCAGAGCCTGGCAAACTGAGCTGCCACCTGAATTGTTGCTGCTAATGGAGGTGATTTCATTTTTCCACCCTCAAGTTTTACATATAATCTTTGCTGGCTGGTGGCTCAGCGGGGGAATCCCCGGCTCCAAGCTCGCCTCACCTATGAGCTTACCAGTCGCTCAGGGTGTTTATTCTTGATGGCCATTAGTTTAGATGGCCTTGAAAGGGGATTAGAGACATTTGTGGAGGAGAAGTCTATCAGTGGCTACTAGCTATATGCACCCTCCAGGTTCAGAGGGGACTTTTGGAGAACAACCACCGGTAGGGCTATGCAAAGATAGGCTGACCATATGAAAAGGAGGACAGGGCTCATGTAACTTTAACAGTTGTAGAGAAAAGGGAATTTCAGCCAGTGTCATTTGTATGCAATTAGTTCCTGGTGAAATCCCCTCTTCATCACAACAGTTAAAGGTGCAGGCACTATACTAGAGTGACCATATACAAAAGAAGGCAGGGCCCCTGCAACTTTAACTGTTGTGATGAAGAGGGAATTTCACCAGGAACTAATTGCATACAAATGACACTGGCTGAAATTCCCTTTTCTCTACAACTGTTAAAATTACATGAGCCCTGTCCTCCTTTTCATATGGTCAGCCTATGTAAAGAAGGAAGCACTTCTTCACATGATGTACAGCTGAGTTATGGAATTTGCTACTACAAGATATCATGATGGCCACCAACTTGGATGGCTTTAAAAGGAGACTACACAAATTCTTGGAGGAGAAGGCTATCGATGGCTAGCAGCCCTGGTGGCTATGTGCAGAGGCAGTATGGGAAACACAACAAGGAGGGTGCTGTTGCACTGATGTCCTGCTTGTGGGTTTCCCACAGGCAGCTGGTTGGCCACTGTGTGAACAGAATGCTGGACTAGATGAACCCTTGTTCTGATCCAGCAGGGCTCTTCTTAGGTCCTTATGGTCAGGGTGGCCAAAGGTATTTTGAGGGAGGTGCCTCTTCCCATTCCATGTAGAGAAACCAACCTGACTGGCAATTGAATTTTACTTCAATACTGGAGATAGGACAGCATCCTCCATCACACCTGAGTGCAGCAGGTCAATGTAGGAGATGGAGAACAGACTGCTTGGCACACACAGCTCTGTCCTCTAACACCAAGCCACTACTCCACATCCCTCAGCATCTGCTGCTTGAGGCGGCTGCCTCACTATGTTTCATGATAGGCTGGACCTGATGGCAAAATAGGGCTATTGCCCACATGGCCTGCTTGTGGACTTCCTTGGGATGGCCTCCGGCTGGTCCCTGTGAATCCAAATGATGCACAGGGACTCCTGGGGTTGGAGGACGATGTGATTTGCCAGGGATAAGGGATCCCTGGAAAATACCGATTCTTCTGCGGTCCCAGGAACTTCCAGAGATCACGGAAGATGTGGCCACCCATCCCGGGTGCTGCCGTGCTTACTTGCAAAATGGGCATGAAGCCACAACTCGGGGCCTCAGCGAATCCAAAATGGCGGGCACAACGAGTGCGTTGCCCCATGGAGGAAGCTCCATGAAGATTGAAGAGGACAATCCCGGAAGCAGGTACTTCCGGGATTGCTCGCCCTCTCGCCCTCTACACCCCATGGTGTAGGGAGGGCCCTTCTCTGCTACAAGCAGATGGGGAAGAGGCAGAGAGTTGGCAACCCATCTGCCCCAACTATAGAGCCACCTCTGCTGGTTGGCTCGTGTGGGAAACAGGATGCTAGACTAGTTTCCCCTTTGGTCTGATCCAGCCGGGATCTTCTTAGGTTCTTTTGTTTGAAACCGAGATCCCAAAAAAATGCCATAAATTACAAAAGAAAACTCGCAAACATACTGATTCTGAAACAGTTCCATTTGTGGATGTGTGTGTGTTGAACAATTGGCAAAAGCTAGCCTAGACGGTTGCGAACCTAGATTTCCTGAGATATGTTATCTTGCAACGCAAAGTTCCAATGATAAGAAGGCAAAAACCAAACGAATGGCACACCTTTCACCCCACAGATCTCAAGGTAATGGGTGGGGGGAAAAAACCTAAATTGAGTTTCTAAGGTTATGCAATAACAGCACAGAAGAAGAGCACAATAAGTCCCCCCCCCCATTTTCTATTACATTTGCAGCATTTCTATGCAACTTATCACTTCAAGATAATAGCAGTAAACAAGGAGATGGAGGAGACAGCTCAGATCACAGAGATGATGATGATGAGTAAACAGTAAGCCAACCCTGGAGAGGACAATGTACTCTATTCAACATGGAATGAGCCCTTATATGGAGGCATGTGAACACAACAGCCCAGCTGCTTATATACTCCTACAACCTCTGCGTAAAAAGCAAGAAAGCAAACAACTCATTCTCTCTCGCCTTGGATTGTGTTGTTCACAAGAAGGGTCTTGCAAACTCTGGTGGTGCGTCCGGTGGTCTCCAGGGACGCAGCTTATTTTCTGAACTCTGTTTCTGATGAATTGCAGTGCCTACGTTTCCTTTGGGAGGATGCTCTGAATGCCGAAGCTCTCCAGATAACAGCTTGGTTCTACTAGCCTTCCCTAGCCTGGTGCTTAGCAGATATTTTGGACTTCAATCCCCAGCTGGCATGGCCGTTGGCTGTGCAGTTTGGGGATGATGGGAGTAGAAATCCAAACCATCTGGAGGGCACCATATTGGGGAAGGCTGCTCCAGGCTCTTGAGAAGACCCATTGTTGTTGTTGTTATTATTATTATTATTATTATTATTATTATTATTATTAGCAAAATAGGTTGGTAGCGCAAAAGTATGGTCCTTGCCAGGCCTAGGGCTGACTGCAATATAAACATCCTTTAGAGCTGAAGAAAGGGAACCTGATTCAAATATATATTTGTAAAGATGATAAAGCTTTGGACCCAAAAGACAAAAAAAAAATGTTTTATACCACTCAATTGGAAACCCATCCAGACCAAGGGATTTCACAGTGTTCATACCAATAATTGTTTTCATAATCTCTTCCAGTCTTAGTGGAGCCATATGATCGAATCTAAGCATGGGAGCTTAGCCTGAGCAAAAATCTTGAAAATTGTACATTTATATCTATGGGAGAAGTATGTATTGTGTTATTCTCATTTTTAATGCCAGAGATGACATTTCGGCGCTTTTGATGTTTTAAGACGATGTACCAAAATTTTACCGGGACGTTCCTCATTTCCCCACTATGCCTGTCACAAGCAAGTTAAGGCAAATTACGCTTGCTGAGAAAAAAAATATTATTCAGCTCATATTTACCACTCTGCAACTCCAGATACAGTTGTGCTGTTGGGGAAATGGCAAACTGAGACCTAATGGAATAATTGAACTGTTGCACGATGAGAGGGCCGAATTGAGGTATCCTTCACGGGGACACCTAGCTCTGCTCATATAAAACCTGTATTAAAAGAACAGCAATGGCTGCCTGTTAGCTACGGAGCCACATTCAAGCTTATGTTGTCATCCTACAAAGCTCTAAACAACTTGTGACCAGCATACCTAGCAGACTGCCTTCCCTTATATACACCCAGATGACAGCTATGATCTTCAGAGGGGGCTCTACTGGCCATTCCGAAATGGACAGAATGTCGCCATGAAGAACCTAGGTGGTGGGCCTTCTCTGTAGTGGCACCCACCCTTTGGAAAACCCTCCCTCGTGTACTTCGGGAGGTGGAAAACATTACATCTTTTAAATGCCCCTTGAATCATACCTTTTCACTCAGGCTTTCCCTGGATTTTAACTGGTGTCTTCTTTCTTGAATGATCCCTGACAATCAGGAAGCATATACTGGACACATTGATGTCACAATGCTGTGTAGCCAATCAGATTTAGTGATGTGCTGACATCATGAAGGGCAAATGAAATCCATTAGAAATGGGGGGCAATGCTTGCAGTATTGGCAATCCTAGCCAATCAGGGACCACTCTCATCAGTCTGGGATCAACAGCTTTTCAGCTCTTTTTTTTTTTATGAACCCCAAAAGGCAGCCCAAGAGGGTTCCTTTTGATTCTAATGAAACTTTTCTCTCAGCTACTTCCCTCATTTTGGCTCAGCCCTGAATAAACTTAACCCTGAATAAACATCCTGGAGCCATAGTCACAATCACTAATAGATATACACTGATGTTACTTTGTGGTGTGTGGGTGGATTTTTCTTCTTCTTCAATGTCTACTCTTTTGTCTACCACGTTGTGAGTACAAGATGGTTAACAGTAAGCCTAGCTGAGCCTAAGGATAATTATTATTATTATTATTATTATTATTATTAATAATAACAACAACAACAACAACAATAATAATAATAATAATAATAATAATAATAAAATAATAATAATAATAATAAATTTATTTCTTACCCGCCTCTCCCTTTGTATCGAGAAGGGGAACATTAGTGCAATAACAATATAGATCAAATACATACATTAATTAAAAGAGCATATAAAAGAATCAACACATTTTAAAATTCTTGGTTTAAAGTAGGGGTGTGCACGGACCCCCCGGATCGGATCGGGACCCGGATCGGGACCTCCAATTTTGTCCCGGACCGGTTCGGACAAAATCGGAGGCCCCCCGGACCGGATCGAGTCCGATCCCGACCCAAAAATCGTACATTTTTGGATCGGCCGCCATTTTTTTCCCAATAGACTTGCATTGCAATGCAAGTCTATGAGGAAAAAATGGCGGCGGGTGGGTAAGGGGGGGCCTAACTCCCTCCCCCCCCCGGGGCCGTCCGCTGTGGACGGCCCCGGCAGGTAAACCCCCTCCCCCGCGCTCCCTACCCCCCCTGGGGCCGCCCGCTTCCATCCGCTGGCGCCCGCGGGCGCCAGCGGATAGAAGCGGACGGCTCCGGGGGGGGGTAAGCCCCCTTCCCCGCCACTGCTTACCTTCTCGGCCCGTCCGGCGCCGGCGGCTACTACCAGCGGGCTCCGCGGCCTACTCTCGAGTAGCGCGCCGGGTGATGACATCACCCGGCGCGCCACCCTGGAGCAGGCCGCGGAGCCTGCTGGTAGTAGTAGGCGCCGGCGCCGGACGGGAGCCGCCGGGCCGGGCAGGTAAGGGCCCCCCTCCCCCCTCCCCCCTCCGCGCGCCCCCTCCTCCCCTCCACGCACCCCCTCCTTACCTTCCCGGCCCGGCGGCTCCCGTCCGGCGCCGGCGCCTACTACTTCCAGCAGGCTCCGCGGCCTGCTCTAGAGTAGCGCGCCGGGTGATGACATCACCCGGCGCGCCACCCTAGAGCAGGCCGCGGAGCCTGCTGGGAGTAGTAGGCGCCGGCGCCGGACGGGAGCCGCCGGGCCGGGCAGGTAAGGGCCCCCCTCCCCCCTCCCCCCTCCGCGCGCCCCCTCCTCCCCTCCACGCACCCCCTCCTTACCTTCCCGGCCCGGTGGCTCCCGGCCGGCGCCGGCGCCTACTACTACCAGCAGGCTCCGCGGCCTGCTCTAGAGTAGCGCGCCGGGTGATGACATCACCCGGCGCGCCACCCTAGAGCAGGCCGCGGAGCCTGCTAGTAGTAGTAGGCGCCGGCGCCGGACGGGAGCCACCAGGCCGAGAAGGTAAGTGCCCCCCTCCTCCCCCCCCCGCTGTCCACTTTCATCGGCGGGCGCCCGCTGGCGCCCGCCAATGGAAGCGGCGGTGGGCGCCAGTGGGCGCCCGCCGATCCGCCGATCCGCCGAACCGGTTCGGAGCTTTTTCGGACCGGTTCGGATTGGATCGGCCGATCCAGCTGCGGGATCGGAAATCGGATAATTTATCCGATTTCCCACTGGACCGGACTCGGATCGTGGATCGGGTCCGATCCAGTGCACATCCCTAGTTTAATGTTCATCTGGGTAGGCCTGCCGGAAGAGGCTAGTTTTTATAGCTGCCTTAAACTCAGAGAGAGTGTTGAATTGACGAATCTCCTCCGGCAGGCCATTCCAGAGTCTGAGGGTGACAGAAGAAAAGTTCCTCTGGGTAACAGTTGTCAGCCTAATTTTGGACGACTGTAGTAAGTTCTCCCCAGAGGACCTGAGCGTGCGGGGCGGATTGTATGGGAGAAGGCGATCCCACAGGTAACCTGGACCCAAACCATGTAGGGCTTTAAAGGTAATGACCAACACTTTGTACTTCGCCCGGAAACTACTTGGCAGCCAGTGAAGTGATTTTAAAGTTGGTGTAACATGGTCACCTCTAGGTGTTCCGGTGACCAACCTGGCTGCCATATTTTGAACTAGTTGAAGTTTCTGAACTAGGTACAATGGTGTCAAGCAAAAACAATATAGGGTCTGATGCTCATCTTCAAATCATCTTGGTCCCTCTGGAGGCCCTGGCACGTGGCCTGTTTGCTGCCTTCTGGAACGGGCCATGTTTCTTCCCCTTTGGCCTCCCTGGCCCACGGACCTAAATCCAGTGGCAACTATTCAGATGAGTCAGCTCTCTTTCACTTAGCATCATGGAAAGAAGCTTAGCTCAGCCCCAGGGCGTAGAATTCTTGTTGCTGGCCTCTTACCTAATAGTGTTTAGAGAACAAACAAGCATGCTTACACTGCTAATCTCTGCCTATTTCCTGTCTGGCTTTCTCTGGAGCCGAAGAAAGCCCAAGCCAGTTTTAAACTTGACTCACCCTTTCCCCATGTGTTGACAGATCTGAACGAGAGGACCTCTTTCCACTACTCTCCATTGCTAGGCTGACCATATGAAAAGGAGGACAGGGCTCATGTAACTTTAACAGTTGTAGAGAAAAGGGAATTTCAGCCAGTGTCATTTGTATGCAATTAGTTCCTGGTGAAATTCCCTCTTCATCACAACAGTTAAAGTTGCAGGCACTATACTAGAGTGACCATATAGAAAAGAAGGCAGGGCCCCTGCACCTTCAACTGTTGTGATGAAGAGGGAATTTCACCAGGAACTAATTGCATACAAATGACACTGGCTGAAATTCCCTTTTCTCTACCACTGTTAAAGTTACATGAGCCTTGTCCTCCTTTTCATATGGTCAGCCTATCCATTGCCTCTTCCTGAAGGCTAGAAGGTCCCTTCTTTGTCCAATGTCTCCTTTACAGACAGGTTACGGAAACCTTTTATGAGGAAAAGCATATTGTAACAGAACAAACCATAGAGATAACTGTGAGCAACGCCCCCACTCCCCAAACAGCAACTATAATATATGTTGCAAGCAATTAGACTGTGAATGGGAGGGATTTGAAATGTTACCCCCTCCCCCCCCTCCATCCAGGGTGACCTTATAAAACGGAGGACAGGGCTCCTGTATCTTTAACAGGTGTATAAAAAAGGGAATTTCAGCAGGTGTCATTAGTATGCATGCAGCACCTGGTGGAATTCCCTCTTCATCACAACAGTTAAAGCTGCAGGAGCCCTGCCCTCTTTTGTATCTGGTCACGCTAGGCAGGGCTCCTGCAGCTTTAACTGTTGTGATGAAGAGGGAATTTCACCAGGTTCTGCATGCATACAAATGGCACCTGCTGGAATTCCCTTTTCTATGCAACTGTTAAAGATACAGGAGCCCTGTCCTCCTTTCCACAGGGTCATCCTACCCCCGTCAAACAAGCCTATCTCAGACCTTCCCCATGTGGACGTAAAACATGTGGAGAAGAATGAATCAGAACCGTGTTGCTGTCCCACATATTGGGGGAAGTGTCAGTCCCACTGCCGCTGTTATTGATGTGTGTTTAGCACATCGGCACAGAGGGGCACCTAGGCATGTACAGCTGTATGCGCGGCAGTGCCGCATGTTGTGAGCAGGACCCATTTCGATTCATCTGTAGCCTACCCCTTGAGCTGGGCTGGACTTGGAACAGGGTTCACCCGCATTAACCAGTGTTCCCTGTCGGTATTGGCACTTTCTTTCCAGCCCTAGAGTGGCCTCATTGAAAAGGAGGACAGGGCTCCTGTATCTTTAATAGTTGTATAGAAAAGGGAATTTCGGCAGGTGTCATTTGTAGGCATGCAGCCCCTGGTGAAATTCCCTCTTCATGACAACAGTTAAAGCTGCAGGAGCCCTACCTAGTGTGACCAGATACAAAAGAGGGCTGGGCTCCTGCAGCTTTAACTGTTGTGATGGAATTTCACTAGGTGCTGCATGCATACAAAGGACAACTGCTGAAATACCCTTTTCTGTACAACTGTTAGAAATACAGGAGCCCTGTCCTCCTTTCCATATGGTCACAAATTAAAAAACACAGAAAATCCCCGGAGTGGCCTGACTCACTACAGATGACCAATGGACCAATGGTTGGTGGGCTGAACCAAGGAAAGCTTGCTGAGCTCTACCTACTGATGGATTCCTCCAACATCCCAAATGCCTACTTTGTCTCTCTGCTATCCAGGCGATAACTGCAGGCGGGCAAGGCCGCTGTTCTCCCATCTTAGGGTTCTTTTTCTTGGATTGGCCAGTCCTCCAAATAGAAAATGCCTTCAAACAGAGGACTGTCCTGTGTAACGGAGGACATGTGGCCATCCAAACCCCGATGCGTGCATCAGCCATGCCTTCAGGACTGATGCACGATCATCATCGGTTTGAAAGGTGACTGTGTGCGTAAGGGCATCTCGTGGGAGGGGCCAGCCCTTTCCTGTGGTTGGTTCTCATGGGCACTGAAGAATTGGAGAGAGCTAAGATCAGCCCTGGTGTGGTTTCAAATACCCGGAAGCGCAACGCTGAGACAATACATGTGACCCTGTTCCTGTTGAATACAAGAATGCTCAACGCTGGTATTATCCAATATTGCCACACAGCCCAGGAATTCTTGAACAGCCCACTTTGGAAGAAGAGGCTGGGGAAACTGGATCCCCACCTGAGTTAACCCAGAGAACACTGGGGGAGGGGGAAAAGAGAAATAATACAGAGAGGCACTCAGGATACCATACACGCAAAGGAGAGGTAGTGTGGTGTAGCGGTTAGGGGATTGGACTGGAACTGGAGGAGGGTAGGCACTTTGAATAATCTAGAAGTACAATGTCAAGATCATCATTTTCATTGTCATCATCCAGCAAGGCAGTTCTTGTACTCTTATTAGTCCTTTCCAGAAAACACACATCATTTCTCTGGGCCTCAACAATACTTCATTTGTTTGGAAAAATTAAAGGACTGTCAGCTTCCGTTAGTTCTCTGATGATTCTGGCTGCCTGGTTTGTGTTTATGGCCAGATGTAGAGGGGGGAGTATGGCATAGTGGTTAGGGTGTCAAAACTAGGACCACGGTGACCTAGGTTCAAATTTCTGTTCAGCTGAATCTTGGACTCGTAACTCTTTCTCAGTCCAAGCTACCTCTCAGGGTCATTGGGAAGGAAAAAAAGTAGGCATGGATAGACCTCTCAATTTTGGTCTCGCCAAGACTGACGTTATTTTAGCTCCACCGTGTTTCCACATAAACTTGCCATTTTTTTAAAGAAAAGAAATCCGTATGTAAATTTGTCTGCTCTCTCTGCATGTGTGTGCATTTCCCCTAATGTACACATTCTTTGTTTGCACTTTTTATAGTATGCATTTCCCCTGCAAGCACTTTGCACTGCTTGCAAAGCAGTTTTGCACGCCCTTTTCTCAAATATACACATTTTCTGTATATTTCCCCTCTGAGTGGAGCTAACTTACTAATAAGTAACTTCAAGCACATGCTACAATATTGTCTCGTTTCCCCCCTGGTGATCACGGCCTTGCTGTCCATGTTGCCCCCTCCCCAAACCAATTAAAGTGTCTTCTACCCCCCCCCCCCACGCCCTCTGTTGGGCTTTGCTCTTTCCAGAGTCTTTACCCTGGAGAAGCCTTTTTGAACCGAACAGGGATTTGATTCCCCTTGTCTCTTGACCACATCATAAATCTTTCTATGCTCAATTGAGGGCCTTATAGACTTCTCCACCGTAGGTCAATACATTAGCTTGTAATTTAATATTTAATTGCAAGATTTACAATATGGGCATTTTATAGCTTCTCAGGTGAGTGATTTCTAATTGACCCGAAGTGAATGGCACCATTAGTCCAGCTATTCCAAAGAGGGAGAGTCAATAATGGCTCAGCACAAGGGATAAGTCAAAGGGAGTAGCTTGGTGGGAGCTTGGTGGGAATGCATGCTTTGAATGCATGAAGTCATGCTTTGAATGCTTTGAATGCATAAAGTCAAAGGATCAATCTCTGTCATCTCCAGCTAGGGCGGCAATAGAGCCCTATCTGAAGCCCTGGAGAGCCATTCAGTGTAGGCCAGTGGGTGATCAACTTCCATTTTTGCTTCCTGGGCCCCTTGGCTGGTCCTCAGTTCACAGGTTGCAATGCATTCCATGGGGTGCCCCCCTCAAAGGGTTGAAATCGCCAATTTGCCAACAAAATTCCGTGGCAAACCACTCCGTAGGGCTACATTCAGCTTGATTCCAAGCTACATTTAACTTTGGTGCTCCATAGCAGCTACGAGTGCCATTTTGTTCGTACAAAAACTGTAAGATATATGGCCTCTGGGCTGCATGTTGCCAATTGCTAGGCTACCCCACCCCCAACCTTTTTGGACCTGTGGGCACATTTGGAATTTGAGAAACCGCTGTAGGCACCACCACAAAATGCCTAATGGGTGGATCACCACTTCGGTGTCTACCTGTCATTTTTATGGATCTTAGGCTTTGTCTCATTCAGCAAAGCCTTTTGATACACGTCTGTTGAACACTGCAACATCTCTTTAGTAAGGGATTGTCTAATTTGGCTAATTGCTGGCAGTGTAGTGCAGCTAATGCTTCTTTTAAACATAGGTTTTGGCAATGTCCAGTGGTTGCCTCTGTTTGGGAGGAGGTTATTACACAGAAAAAAATTATACTGGAACAGTCTTTAATATTCACTCATGTACACACTCTTTTAAATTCTTGACCTCTTCATGGGAATGACCAAATGGTCACCGTAAATGGATGCTCCCTGCCCTTTGGACAGCTAAAAGACTAATATTACATCACTGGAAGGATAAACACTCACCACTGGAGGTACCCGTGGGTGCTATGATGCCTACGGGTACCACACTGGGGACCTCTGGTGTAAAGAATACTGAAGTGACTTGGTAGAAGTCTGCTTCCTGTATTCCTCTAAGGATCCTTGGCCCCTCATTTCCTAATGAGAAAAGGGTAACATGTTCAAGGGCTGGAGCACCTCCCCTATGAGGGAAGGTTACAACAGCTGGGATTGTTGAGCTTGGAAAAAAGGAGGCCAAGGGGAGATCTGATATAGGTGTACAAAATCACGTATGGTGTGGAGAATGTGGAGAGGGAGACATTTTTCTCCCTCTCCCATAATACTAGAACCCAATGGGGTCATCCCATGAAGCTGATGGGTGGGAGTTTCAGGGCAGATAAAAGGAAGGACTTCTTCACACAGCGCATAGTTAAACTATGGAATTCACAACCACAAGGGGATTGGATGCATTCCTGGAGAAGGCTATCAATGGCTTCTAGTCTTGATGACTATGTGCTATCTCCGGTATCAGGGGCCAGATGCTGGGGAACATAGTGGGAGGGTGTTGTTGCACCCGTGACCGGCTTGCATGTCCCTGGTTGACCACTGTGCGAATGGAGTGCTGCAGTAGATGGACCCTTGGTCTGATCCAGCATGGCTCTTCTGATGTTCTTATATCCTTATGAGAAAGTTTAGCGAACCTGCTGATTCTATGGGACGGTGATGGAGGGCCCCTCCCCTTGGCTACTGGAGGAGACCTATCAGAGAAGATTCCTGGAGAGGCAGAGTAGGAAGATGTTAGCATTCCACAACTCCATCAACAATTTCCCCATAGAAATGTAATTGGTTTGCTTCCTACAAGGTTCCTCCCATGATTCTCCTACACATGAAATATCTGCATGTTTAGGTGCATTGAAAAAATGTATGCACTTGCCCCCACAGGCTAAAGTGATGTGTACTTCCCCAAATAGGTGGATTTCATACACACGTTTTCTCCATGTAAACACATTTTTTGTGCAATCCCCCCCCTTTGTTTGGGGAGTGTTAATGAGGTATGTTTGTATCAAAATGTGAACTAAACAAAAATCTCACATGCCCCAACAGGAAATGCTTGAAGGGAACAACTCCTGAGCGACTCGTATTCAGCGGCAGCAGGGCCAGCCCTATCATTAGGCAGAGTGAAGCGGCTGCCTCAGGCAGCAGATTTGGGGTGTCATGAAAGGGTAACACATTGTTACTTATTTGATGTGTCATTGTGGTATTTTATAGGGATGGGGAGAGGTGCTTCTGGGATTTTCTGCCTGATGTGCCAAAACAACATGGCTGACTTTGGGACTATACATCTTGACGTGGGTGGGTGAGACACCATTTGCTCTTCTGCTTTAGGCAGAAGAATATCTTGGGCCTGTCCTAAGTGACCTACTGGCTCTGAAGAGGAAGTTTCTATCTAACCATGATGGCTAGATAGACCTCCGTCTTTGATAGACCTCCTTGGAATTGTCTAAGCCCCCTTCAAAGCCATCCAGGTTTGTGACAATCACCCCATCTTGTGGCAATGGTGTGCTGGGTGGAGAAGGCCTCCCTTTTTAGCTGTTCTAGACACACGCCCCTATTCAACTTCACTGAATGACCCTGCATTCTTGCATTAATTTAGCCTCATGAGAAACGGAGAAAAACATCTCTCTAATCTGCTTTATCGGAAGCATGCATAATTTTAGAAACCACAACCATGTTTCTCCTGAGGTGTCCTTTTTCCTAAATTAAACCCCACTGAATGGTTTCGCCTTTCCTCTGAGAGGCGCTCCCAGCCCCCAATCATTCGGGCTGGCTGCTCCTGTGCCTGTCCTCCCTGAGATACCTGGGCCGATCAGAACGCTACATGCTATTCTCAGACATCACCTTGAATTTTTATTGCTTTAGGCTATGATCCCTAGCAATTCTAATAAACAAAGCTGAATTTGACTGCCAAGCAGGAAGTAGCGCCAGCGCAGGGAGGTTGGCTGGCACAGCAGAAGGGTGACATGATGTGTCACCCACGACTGCATGGCACAAGCATGCAATTCGGGATGATGTGAAGGATTCAGCAGCTCCAAACCACCAACTTCCTTCCACTGTATTTTGGATCACAACGTTCTAGCACTGGAAGCAGGAGTGCAGAACCTCTCTGAGCCAGAGGGCCGAATTCCATTTCAGAGACGCTTTCGGGGCCCCACATTCCACTAATGGGAGGGGCCAAAGGTAAAAGGGGCGGAGCCAAAATGCCAAAGATACCATCATGGTTTAGCTTAAAGCTCTTTCTGCCAGGACCGAAGCTTTGGGAGAGGCATTTCAACCTTAAACAATAAACAATTTGTGGCTGGGTAAAGAGGGTGGGGCATGGTCTTCTGGGGAATCCCAGAGGGCTGGTTTGGGGCAGCAGGGCCAGAGGTATTGCACTCCTGACATAAACACATATGCTTCAACACATACGCACAATAATATGTGCTGAAATCTCAAAAGTCAAAAGTGAAACTGCGCAGGGATTGAGGTGTGTCTTCAGTGCTCTGCGTAGCTCTTTGATCTTCCACAGGACTAATAAAAGAAGAAGAAATGATGAAGCCTAAGCAAAACATATGCAAATCTGATCAATTGCTGAGTTCCCAGTCAAATCCCCAAATTCGCAGGGATGTAAATTCATTCTATGCTGGCGTAAAACCACTTTTCTTCTCCGTTCAGACTTCGAGAGCTCCAGAAACAAGCCATGCATGTAGAAACAAGCCGGGCATGGATCAAACCCTGGTGAGCCCTGGCTGAAATAAAGCCCTGGATATGTAGAATTTAAGAAAGCCCTGGAAAAAAAAGCTCCATTCCCCCCTCCCACCATCCCTGAGATGTCTTTTAAAACCATCTGGACCCTGATGGGTCCACAAGATACTTGTTTTACTCTCTCTCTCTCTGGTCCCCTCTACAAGAATTCGGTTTGGTGCCTGGTTGTCCGATTATGCGCATCTTCTTGCAATTGCGTTTACGCCTAAATCCTGTAAGCAACATGCGGTGAAGCGCATAACCGGCAGTATGAAACACGCTTTAAAGTGGCTGAAATGCAGAGAATCGCTTGTTTACATGGTCCAAATGCGCTTTAACGGCTGCGGAGAGTTAAAACTCGCCATTTAACGCACATTTGATAATGCGCATAATCGGACAGATAAAGCGCCTCAACCCCTGATTTGTGCTCCGCTCTTGTAGAGGTAATTTTTTTTACTGCAACTTCAAAGAGCTTTAAATCGCTCTTGTAGAGGCTCTCTCTCTCTCTCGTGTCAATGCCACCGGGCCAATAATTATCTCTAATTTTAGGCTGAATTTTCTGAAAGCAACATAAAGCCCTAACTATGCAGGCAGATTCTCAAGGTCAGAGGAACTGCAAACCACCCACAGTGCAGAGCCTTAGTGTCGTGATAAAACGTTAGTGTTGTCAGACCGAGACGTTGGCTATGTGAAGCTGCAGTAGACTGAAATAGGCCATTGATTGGTTTAGGCTGGTGTTTCCTCTAGGAATTAGGAATTAGGGAGGGGGTGTTTTGGGGGGGAGGGGAAGGGGCGAGGCCCTGTCCGTTTGACAAAGGCTGATTCAGACTGTATGGCACAATAGGAAAAAAGAGAGACAAATGGTACCAGTGTCATGGTAATTTAATGAGATTCAACCGAAACTGTAATTAAAGTTATCTCTATTTATATCCATCTTGCATACTTCTGTTAAGAAGCTTCTCCAATGCATCCAATATTGTTTTGTTCCTAAGACTGGTATTAGTTCATCCAGATGATTAGGCAGAAGGGGCCTACTTTTCAAAACACGCAGAACGCTTTGGCCATTAAAAACAAATTAAAATGTACAGACTGAACTGCAGTTAATTGTTGTATTTGGAAGTAGACGGAGTTAAATTCCTGCTTCGTTCATTCCAGGAAACATAGCACCAAGGTCAGGTTGGCATGACTCCCCCCCCCCCCCCCCGCCGCCCCAACTAGGAAATGATTGTGCTGCATTTGATGAGTCGATCTCAGCAGTGGAGGGTTGGGGGCGTTCAGTGCATTCAGGGGAGGGAGGGATTCCCTGACTGAGGTTGTTAATCGCTGCATCTACGTTCGGTTTCGTTGCAGAACTGAGATCTGAGTTCCACGCGAAGAGTGTTTCCTTTCCTGCTTTCCCACTACATAACTGCTAGGTGGAGCTGTGCTATAGCAGAATATGTAACTACACAAGTAGTTCTACGGCTATCAGAAATAATACCCCATTTTGCCCACTCTAAAAAAAATCCAGGAAAATGCTCTTAAAAAACAGAAGTGAAACTGGAGGATCCCAACATTGTCTAAAGAACCCATAAACACCTGTGAGTAAGGAATCACAAGTACACAATAAATGCATTGTGTAGACGAGCTCTAAGTGGTGATGGTTTTCTAGGGCCTTGGACAGAAATCTTTCCTATCACAGGCTAACTTAGCTTTCTTCAACTGGTGCTCTTCAGATGTGCTAGACTGGGAATGATGTGACATCATCCAACACATCTGGAGGGCGCCATGCTGGGGAAGGCTGTTCTACCTGATCCTTTGCCTGGTGATGTCGGAGATTGAACCTGGGACCTTCACTGATTGATGTCCTTTTCCCTTCTGGCATCTGGAGCAGAAACCCCCAATGACACCTCCCCACACATTGCTCACTAACAAACAAGAGGCCACGATCCTGCACAGGCTCCATTGAAACAGACACCCTCTTGCACACCTCCGGCTCATTTCAGTGGGGCACAAGCGGGAGAAAATCCAGGTGCACTGTTCGCCATGGGGTCAAATCTGTCTGCCTCCCAACTTTGCCTTTCTTAACAGCACCGAGATCTACTGCCTGCGAGAACCGCCTCTGTTTGTCTCATGCTAAAGATGTGGTTGTTCCACAGTCCTATCTCTCTTCAGCCGGGGAGGGAGGGGAAAAAAAGGCTGTTCTGTTTACTGGATTCTCCATCCTCAGGCTATGATTGCAAACTACCGCGAAGCGGTTTAGACCAGTTTGTCGCACCCAGGCTACTGTGAGTCACACGGAACGGTCTCTGAGCTTTCGCTGAGTTGTCTCATGGAGTGGCCAGCGCTTGAGAAATGCAATCGTAGCTGTTTATTGCCTGATTCCGAAACTCCCGATGAGTAATAGGTTGTTGAGGAGAGATTTATTTAGCAAGCCAGATCTTTGGGGGGGAAAAAATAAAAAACTCCCGAAACAAAACCCAACAACCCACAGTACGAGCTTTCTTTCATGATAATATCCCTGGTTACTTGCCAATAGAGACTTCGTTCAACAGATTAACACAGAGTCTCCCAAGCATTTGATTAGCTGAGGTGCATTTCTTCATCTCTCACCCTGAATTAACATGGGAGGGGGGAATGATTACACACTTCAATGGAGCCTAATGATTTCTTTGGGGGGGGGCAGAACCCAGTGGGTCTGGGGGGGGGGTTAATAGCCTGAACTGAGATATATTTTACTCAGGAATAAGTGGATTGGAGTTTAACTGAGCTTACTCCACAGTACAAATAACATAGGATTGCAGCCTGCTCTCCTAGTGAAATTAATGGTGGCGCCAGTCTTTGGCTGGACTATGCCCAAACTTTTTTCCAAATCTATATTACATTTCAGTGCAGCAGGGCCATCATTGGTACTTGGTGTCTACTCTGAGCCCCCCACCCCCCATTTTTTCCTGGACCATCATTCCCCACAGCTTCAGATGTCTCGACCTCGCCAGCCTTTTAATTTCCCACAATGCTACTTGTGTCAGTCTGGGGCATTGTGGAAATGAAAAGCGTGGCAAGTCCCAGTTGCTTAGCGCTGCTCAGGGTGTTGCCACAATGGCCAACTAAGCCCAACAGTGTCCCCTGGCAGAGGGGGACACACCAGAAGGCACATTGCATGCCTCTCCTCAAACCTGGTGCCGGCCCAGCTTCCGCCTCAGAGCTGGAAGCTGGGCCAGCCCCAGGGTCAACATCAGGGGTTGCTATCGTTGGGCACCTGCTGAGGCCCACACCTCTCAGGGCACCCTGATACCAATCTGTGGAACCTTCTAGACCTGCAGAAGGCTGTCACTCAAGTCCAAACTACGTGCTACTGTGAATGTAGTGTTGAGTAAAAGAGGAAGGGTCAGGGTCAGGGATTGGCACCAATGGCCATGTGCCAAGGCCACACCTCAGAAGGGGCTCACTACCAATCCCTAGAGCCTGTTGTTCCTCCTCTTCCTCCTCTTGCTGTTGTCACCCTTTCATCTTTCACTGATGTTCCGATGCCTCGTGCTCCACCCTTGGACGGTTGTATGGATTGGGCCCAAACAACCACCCTCGCAGGGTGTGGATGGGAGCCAGAGTAGGCTGTCCCATATGGAAAGGAGGGCAGGGCTCCTGTGCCTTTAACTGTTGCATAGGAAAGGGAATTTCAGCAGGTGTCTTTTGTCTGCATGCAGCCCCTGGTTGAAATTCCCTCTTCATCACAACAGTTGAAGCTGCAGGAGCCCTGCCCTCTTGACCAGATACAAAAGACGGCAGCTTTAACTGTTGTGATGAAGAGGGAATTTCAACCAGGTGCTGCAGTCATACAAATGACACCTGTTGAAATTCCCTTTTCTACACAACCGTTAAAAATACAGGAGCCCTGTCCTCCTTTCCACATGGTCACCCTAAGCCAGAGGGTCAATAGACAGGACATGCGCTAGCCCTCTCTGCAAATTCCTGGAGTGGATTCCAGAATTCATTTTGGCTTCCACCACCATTCTGCTCCCTGCCAAAGTTTTGCAGAGTGGGGCCAAGTGGTTCCAACCCTCCCTTCATTTGGAAGGCCGTTCTATTGATGTAAAAAACCAATAATGTCCGAATGCTTTATTTTTATTTCACTTTACACTCTCTCTTTTTTTATTTTAAAGGCGAGAGGCAGGAAAGAAATCACCTCATTCCACAGCTGTCTTTTCCTGTTTGCCTGCCGTTGCTCTGGAAAAATCAGTATGCAATTGCTTTTAACCTTGTGCGATGAAACTTTATTTACTCTCCTGAATCAACACAGGGCTAAAAAGGAATAACTTATCTCCCTGGAAAAAGCTCACAGAGACTCACTCATTAGAAACAGCCTTGTATAGGGCCCCCTTTCACAGCTAGCCGCCAGGGACAGCTTCACCGTTAAACGGAGTCACCTTGGGACCATTTAAAATGAAAGGCTTCCTCCGCTGTACTCCGTGAGCCAATCCCCTCAACAGCCACAGGAAAGGCTGAGAAATCAGAATTTAACTAGGGATGGATGAATCTGTTGCTTTAGTTTTCTCCTGCATTTTCCCTTTTCAAAATCCCAGTTTTTTTTTCTGACCAATACATGTAGAAATGTTGGTAAATTCTTATTAATTGCCCCCCCCCCCCAATGAAATTTCGTCAGTCTGTATCGGCCAAATTCAAAAGGCACCACTATTATATAGATTAGGGTGACCAGATAAAATCCAGCTCAGGGCTCACATAATTTTAACAGTTGTAGAGCAAAGGGAATTTCAGCCAGTGTAATTTGTATGCAATTAGTTCCTGGTGAAATCCCCTCTTCATCACAACAGTTAAAGGTGCAGGCACTATACTAGAGTGACCATATACAAAAGAAGGCAGGACCCCTGCAACTTTAACTGTTGTGATGAAGAGGGAATTTCACCAGGAACTAATTGCATACAAATGACACTGGCTGAAATTCTCTTTGCTCTACAACTGTTAAAGTTACATGAGCCCTGACATGGATTTTACCTGGTCAGCCTAATATAGGTCTAGGCTGTTTCTACACCGGCCTTTTGTAGCGGGGGGGGGGGGGCTGGGTGCCCCTGGGTGTTCCCTGTGAGTCCAAATGGCGCACAGGGAGTACCAGAGCGGCGAGGGGGGGGGATGGGCACAGATTTCCCCAGGATAAGGGATCCCTGGGGAAACCCGATTCTTCCCATGGTCCCGGGAAAGTCCTGAGACTGTGGGAGATGTGGCCGCCTGTCATGGCTGCTGCTGCGCTTTCTTGCAAGTGCCCATCAGGGGAGGGGCTGGCAGCAATTTTGCCACCTCTGGGATGGCAGGGAGCGGGGTGGGTGCTCGGTGTTTTTTTTTTTTTTTAAAAAAAACACTTACCTTTTCGTTAGCGTGCTAGTGCGATTTTCACGGATCCCGAGGGGGAAAAAATGGCGGCCGTGACGAACGACAGCCCAGGAGGAAGCCGGCTCGTCGCACTTTACTATGTGGATTTAAGCGACGATCCCAGAAGCAGCTGTTTCCGGGATCATCACCCCCTCCCTCCCTCCATGAGCCCTTGCCAAAGTAAGTGAAGCAGGTGGCCACCAGGAGGAGGGCCTTCTCTGCTGTGGCACCCCGGCTGTGGAATAAGCTCCCCAGAGAGGTTCACGTGGTGCCTACTTTGCACTCCTTTCGTCGCCAGGTGAAGACCTTTTTATTCTCCCAGCATTTTAACAGCTAAATTAACCCAATTTTAACCCTTGCTGTTTTAAATTTGTATTTTAATCTGTATTAATCTTTGCTGCTTGGTTTTATCCTGGATGTGTTTTCCAAATTGTATGTGATTTTTTTGTTTTGAGATTGTTGTTTGTTTCATATTTCTTAAAATGATTTCATGGTTTTAATTTTTGTGAACCACCCAGAGAGCTTCGGCTATTTACAATAAACAAACAAACAAACAAACCCGGAGCAGATTCACTGCCCCACTAATATTGGAGCCCCCAGATCTCAAATGATGGAACGGCTCCTTGAGTTTCTGTAGAAGCCAGTTAAACTGGTTTGTCTCCTACAAGTGGCAGGCCTTGGGTGGAAATCTGTGTCTCGGGACTCAGCCTTGACAGTGTAAGCAGGATGTTTACAAGTTGGAAAGGAGCCAAGAAGGAGCCAGAAGGAGGAGAAAGGAGCTGGAAGATAAATGATACGGTAGGAACAAGGGCGGATGGAACTGGGTATGTTTAGCCTAGAGGGTGGGGGAGATGAAAGGGGCTGTACTGGTAGTTTCTATGGAAGGAAGAAAGAAGGGCAGATGACTGAGAGTTGCCTGGCTTTTTCCACACCTGAAAAATGTCACTCCGTGGCAAGCTGTTTATAGAGAGGAAAGGATTTGCTCCCCAATAATCTTGAGAAGATGCTCCTCTCTCAATTTGGATGCCAAATGTCCTCCCAAATTTTTCAGTAGACCTGAAGATTTGACCATTGTTTTAAAAGACAAATAACTGGAGAGCCGGCGTGGTGTAAAGGAAGATTGGGGAATGGTTTCCACGCAAAAATGTGATCTGGAGAAAATTTGGCGCAACTTTAATTTCACCCTTAAATAAACCATTTCTTCCACAAACACATTTCTGTTCCTACTTATTCCCGCAAGGCAGAATGGCTGCATTTCCCTTTGAGGGGTGGTGGGAGTGACTAGTAAAGTCCTGGCCCATGGACTTCGCTTGCAGGCCTACGAGGTAATAGATATACCAAAAAGGGCGGGGGAAGGAACAGGAAAACAAGCAAATTCAGGCACTAATTCTTCATAAAGTTCCATTCATGTTTCAAGACCAGCTGGAATGGCCATGGAGGGATATGGCCTATCAACAAGCCGGCCCTGGGTTTTAGTCAGAACCACTCAGAACTCTAAAGGAGCTGTCCAAAGTGCTGAAGCCCACCCCAAAAAGGAGTCCAGAACCTTGGATAGTTGCTTTAGAGTTCTGACTGAAACCCAGAGCAGATACACCGGCCCACTGAAATAGGAGTCACCAGCCTCCACTGGTCCCAGACGGGCTGATGGAGAGGGTTTCTCTCTGTTACCTCTCCTTCTGCTGCAGCCCATTGAAAGGCTACTACTAGATGGCCGTTCTGGGAGCAGAAGTATTCTAAGGGCTGTTAGGTCCAGCTGAGCCCATGGAAGGGTCATCACTGAATAGCCTCTTCTTCCTCTGAGGCAGTCCTGAGAGAGGAGGACCCAAAGGGTAAATGCTCCTTCCAAGGAGGTCGATGGGGTGGGCTTGGATATCTCACCTCTCCCTCATGTCTGATTAGTACAGTGGCCACTTGTGAATCCCACTCCCCCAGCACCCCCCACCAAAAGGGGATAAAAGACATTTTCCATACAATTTTCATAAGCCAATGTACGGGTATATATTAGGGGTGTGCACGGACCCCCCAGATCGGGACCCGGATCGGGACCTCCAATTTTGTCCCAGATTGGATCGGACAAAATCGGAGGCCCCCTGGACTGGATCGGGTCCGATCCTGATCCAAAAATCGGACATCCGATTTTTGGATCGGCCGCCATTCCCCCCCCCCCCCCCATAGACTTGCATTGGGGGAAAGAAAGCTTTTCCCCAATGCAAGTCTATGAGGAAAAAATGGCGGCGGGTGGGTGGGGGCCTAACTCCCTCCTCCCCCACAGGGCCGTCCGCTGTGGATGGCCTCGGCAGGTAAGCCCCCTCCCCCATGCTCCTTACCCCCCCTGGGGCCGTCCGCTTCCATCTGCTGGAGCCCGCGGGCGCCAGCGGATGGAAGTGGACAGTCCCAGGGGAGTAAGCCCGCTCCCCCTCCCCCTGCTTACCTTCCGTGGCTGTCTGCTCCAGTCTGCCGCTAGCCGCTGCTGCGAGCTGGCTTCGCGGCTTGCCCCTAGGTAGCGCACCAGGTGATCATCACCTGATCTAGCGCGCTACCTAGGGGCAGGCCGCGAAGCTGGCTTGCAGCAGCGGCTAGCGGCAGACTGGAGCGGACGGCCACGGAAGGTAAGCCCCCTGCCCCCGTTGTCCGCTTCCATTGGTGGGCGCCCACTGGCGCCCGCCGATGGAAGTGGACAGCCCCACCAGGGAAGCCCGCCCGCTGTCCACTTCCATCGGCGGACGGCCGCTGACGCCCGCCAATGGAAGCGGCGGTGGGCACCAGCGGGCACCCACCGATCCTCCGATCCATCCGATCTGGATCAGGACCTTTCCGGATCAGATTGGATTGGATCGAACGATCCAGCAGTGAGATCGGAAATTGGATAATTGTATCCAATTTCCCCTGGATCAGATCCGGATCGTGGATCGGACCAGATCCAGTGCACACCCCTAGTATATATGCACATTTAGAGATAATTATTATAATTTAACTAGAAATCCAGGGCATCTCACCAAAGCATGTAAGAATGTGACCAGGGGACCTGTGTGCCTTGCTCAGTCTGCTATCCAGGTGTGAACTGTGGAGGGGCAACTTCAAGGCCCATCCTTCTGCTCTCCCTTCTTAGACTGGACGTGAACAGGGCATCTCTTCAAACAATGTAGAGGAGAGTCCTCCGGACGCTCTTCAAAAAAAGGACTGTCCTCTGTAAAAGAGGTCATGTGGCCACCCTACCTGACTAGCAGGGACCATTGTGGCATCGTTGGTCACTGTGTGTGTGACTGATTGGGTGACAAGAGCCATGTGACTAACTCAGGAAGGAGGAAGACGCACAATTCAGGGAGGAATGGTGCCCCAACAGGATAGTTTTTAAAAACAACGAGCAAATTGTCTCTGTTCTTTACAGCAAAACGATCCTCCATCACCAAGATTTACTTGTTTCCACACAAAAATGTGATCCGGAGAATATTTGGTGTGGCTCTACTTTCCGTCTACGTCTACCACCTTTAAATAAATCATCCCTTTCTCCCCTGAACATATTTCGGCTCTCACTTCTTTCTGCGAGATAGAATGGCTGCATTCCCCTTCGAGGGGTGCAGAGAGCGGATAGCAAAGGCCCAGGGCATGCCAAGTGTGGCTTTTGGGATGTGAACATTTGTTTATTTCCTTATCGCTCTTCTTCACTTGTCATTGTGCCTGGCATCGAAGTTGGGTCCAGCTGCTCATGCCAATGGCAGGGCCTGTTGACAGCCCGGTCTTGGCAGGAAGGAGCTTTTGTCGACTGAGGGCGGGCGAATGAACAAGAGCCACATCCAGTATTTCCAAAGCTCCGCTGCTCCGCTGCTGTAGCAAACGGATGAGCTTTCATTGACATGCGGGTTTGCTTGGGATGTGCAAGGTCTCACGGCATATATATATACACTCTCCCTGTATGAGGAATGCTGGCTTCACGAACGTCATAATGAGAGCGCCTTCCATAAAAAGAGCCGTGCTGCAATTCGGGATGCTGGAGAATTTGAGACAGACTAAAACACGTTCGGATTTTTACGAATCCATTGCAGACTTGGGAACTCTTGAGAGTTGAAGGTACAAGGACACAAACTTATTAAATGAACAAATAAGTATATAAATAAAAGGGGTACCGTTGGCCCGATCCCAATAGCAAATCTCACATTGGTGGGTGGGCACCAAATCAAGCAAGTCATTTATTTGTTTTATACATATCTACACAGCCCTTCGATGAACATTTCCAAGGTGGTTTGCAATAAAAAGAAAATGCAATAGCAATAAAAGAATGACCTATCTCTGCTAGAGATGGACAAGTTCTCCCAAGCTTGCCTCAGATTAACTAGGAAATTGCCCAAAGCCTTTTGAAAAAGCTTGGAACGCTTTTCCGAAATGAAAATGTGAATTGACTGTAATCGTGCCTGCATCCTGACCCGTGGGTGGGATGCCGAGGCCACCTAGTGAGTTTGTGGCAAAGGCAAGTTTTGAGTTGGGACAAGGGATTCCTAGTTCACAGCTCAGTCTCTCAACTACCACGTTACACTAGCTTTTCTTGCACAGTAAATAGTTTCTGCCCATCTAACCCTGTGTCGCTTTTCAATTTTGTAATAAAGGCATTGATTTGAGAGGCAAGGCAAAGGATCGCGCAACTCAAAATCTGCAGAACTAGCACCCTCTAGTGTTTTTGCAGTTTTTTTTTTAAAAAAACACCCGTGTTGTACCCATTTGGCAATGAGAATTACTGCCGTATCAATGATCTGTCTGTCTGTCTGTCTGTCTGTCTGTCTTCTATCCATCTATCTCTCTACCATATAAAATCCACATTTTTCAGGGTGACCACAAACACACTGAGACTAGAATGATACAGAGGGTCACCGTGTGTCTTACTTTATAGAGGACAGTCCTCATCTGAAGGCATCCTCTCTTTGAAGGGTAACTTTTATAGAATGACCACATGTCCTACTTTACAGAGGATAGTTCTCTATCTAAAGGCGTCCTCTCTTTGAAGGGCCACGTTTATGGGATGGCCCTATGTCCTACTTTACAGAGGACAGTCCTCTAACTAAAGGCATCCTTTCTTTGAAGGACCACTTTTATAGAATGACCATATGTCCTACATTACCGAGGACAGTCCTCTATCTAAAGGCATCCTTTCTTTGAAGGGCCACTTTTACTGGATGGCCCTATGTCCTACGTTACAGAGGACAGTCCTCTATCTAAAGGCATCCTCTCTTTGAAGGGCCACTTTTATTGGGATGACCGTATGTCCTACTTTACAGAGAACAGTCCTCTATCTAAAGGCATCCTTTCTTTGAAGGGCCACTTTTATTGGATGGCCCTATGTCCTACTTTACAGAGGACAGTCCTCATCTGAAGGCATTATTTCTTTGAAGGGCCACTTTTAAAGGATGGCTTCGTAAACGAGAGGCCTCTATCTGAAGGCAAGCTCTCTTTGAAGGGCTGTCCAATCCAAATCAGGATAAAAAATAAAGAACTCTACAAAGGAGAGCCAAAGGACTTTGATTTCACTCATCCACAGCTAGCACCTGGACAGTAGACTGAGCAGGCACACTGGCCACAGTTTCCCCCACTATGGGGGGATATACTATGGGGGGGATATACTGTATTTCTGATTAAATTATAATCATCATTTCTTCATCTGCATGAATACATATATATTAACCATGCAAATTTGATGCAGATCGTCATCCTCATCTTTCGTCCACTTTTTTGGGCAATGCATAAGCAGGCCACCTTCATGAGACATCCACTCTCCACTTGAAGACTTCACTTCTAGAGACTCGGGGAATTGATTCCTGAAGAAGGCCAACTTAGCAACTCACAGGAAAGGTTTTATTAAATGATCCTGAAAGGCAAACAACTAGGGACAGAGATTTACCAGTGACAGCTTCTAGGAAACAGGGTCTGCCCCTGGTGAATCAACGCTGTTGGAGTATTTGTAGTTGCTGAGGTATATTTTGAATTGTTGACAACGTATTGTAAGCCATATTTTAAAGTATGGTTCATACTAAACATTTGAATAAGACGTACAAATCTATGTATCTACCTATCTATCATCTAGACTGACTTGAATGGGCATAAATTGTTAGTATAGGAGTTGTCATCACCAGGGCATGCAGAATGGTGTGAATTACATAGGTTGCCACACCTGACATCTGCAAAAATTGTGAGTTTTTGATGCTTAATGGTTGGGTTTTAGACGGTAGGTTCCAAACTGTGCG
This sequence comes from Anniella stebbinsi, assembly GCA_029215795.1. Lineage (NCBI taxonomy): Eukaryota > Metazoa > Chordata > Lepidosauria > Squamata > Anniellidae > Anniella > Anniella stebbinsi. Next base: position 133,599,554 of record JARDYH010000002.1, read on the forward strand.
AGGTACTATTTGGGACTGGTTAGGTCTCATCTTGAGTACTGTATCCAGTTCTGGGCAACACATTTCAAGAAGGATGCAGACAAGCTGGAGCGTGTTCAGAGGAGGGCAATGAGGATGTTCAGGGGTCTGGAAATAAAGCCCTATGAGGAGAGACGGAAAGAACTAGGCATGTTTAGCCTGGAGAAGAGAAGACTAAGGGGAGACATAATAGCACTCTTCAAATACTTGAAAGGTTGTCCCATAGAGGAGGGCCAGGATCTCTTCTCAATTATCCCAGAGTGCAGAACACGAATAATGGGCTCAAGTTACAGGAAGACGGATTCCATTTGGACAGCATGTAAAACCTCCTGACTGTTAGAGCAGTACAACAATGGAACCAATGACCCAGGGAGGTCGTGGGCTCTCCCACACTAGAAGCCTTCAAGAGGCAGCTGGACAACCATCTGTCCAGTATGCTTTAAGGTGGATTCCTGAATTCAGCAGGGGATTGGATTTGATGACCTTATAGGTTCCTTCCAAATCTACAATTCTATGTTTCTATAATCTTACCCTGTGTGTAACAATGTCAGGGGGCTTAGAGGGAAGCCCAGTTGATCCAGCGTAAGTCTGGATCCAACTGTTTTGAAAAACCGACTCCTGCAAAAGAATTATATGTTTGCTCTTGTGGATCAACGTCCTGAAACACAAGATGTCACTTCTTGGTTAGAAATGTTCATAGAAAGAAGAGTGTGTGTTGTGCAAATCTCCAGGCAACGTTCAGTTGTTGTGTTCCAACAGCAGCCTTCTCCGGCTGTTGCAGAGACAACAAATTCGATTGCCTGCCCTTGCCGAATCGAGAGCATTCCAGATGGAGGAAAACAAGCTCTCCCAATTAGGCTGTGCTATTTCCCTGACATTTTCATTATCCGGGACACAGTACCCGTCGAACACTGCCTTGTATTAAAAGCTAGGGGTGTGCACGGACCCCCCGGATCGGATCGGGACCCGGATCGGGACCTCCAATTTTGTCCCGGACCGGTTCGGACAAAATCGGAGGCCCCCCGGACCGGATCGAGTCCGATCCCGACCCAAAAATCGTAAATTTTTGGATCGGCCGCCATTTTTTTCCCCATAGACTTGCATTGCAATGCAAGTCTATGAGGAAAAAATGGCGGTGGGTGGCTGAGGGGGGCCTAACTCCCCCCCCCGGGGCCGTCCGCTGTGGACGGCCCCGGCAGGTAAGCCCCCTCCCCCGCGCTCCCTACCCCCCCTGGGGCCGCCCGCTTCCATCCGCTGGCGCCCGCGGGCGCCAGCGGATAGAAGCGGATGGCTCCGGGGGGGGGTAAGCCCCCTTCCCCGCCACTGCTTACCTTCTCGGCCCGTCCGCTCCCGTCCGGCGCCGGCGGCTACTACCAGCGGGCTCCGCGGCCTACTCTCGAGTAGCGCGCCGGGTGATGACATCACCCGGCGCGCCACCCTGGAGTAGGCCGCGGAGCCTGCTGGTAGTAGTAGGCGCCGGGACGGGAGCCGCCGGGACGGGAAGGTAAGGGCCCCCCTCCCCCCTCCGCGCGCCCCCTCCTCCCCTCCACGCACCCCCTGCTTACCTTCCCGGCCCGGCGGCTCCCGTCCGGCGCCGGCGCCTACTACTACCAGCAGGCTCCGCGGCCTGCTCTAGAGTAGCGCGCCGGGTGATGACATCACCCGGCGCGCCACCCTAGAGCAGGCCGCGGAGCCTGCTGGTAGTAGTAGGCGCCGGCGCCGGGACGGGAGCCGCCGGGACGGGAAGGTAAGGGCCCCCCTCCCCCCTCCGCGCGCCCCCTCCTCCCCTCCACGCACCCCCTGCTTACCTTCCCGGCCCGGCGGCTCCCGTCCGGCGCCGGCGCCTACTACTACCAGCAGGCTCCGCGGCCTGCTCTAGAGTAGCACGCCGGGTGATGACATCACCCGGCGCGCCACCCTAGAGCAGGCCGCGGAGCCTGCTGGTAGTAGTAGGCGCCGGCGCCGGGACGGGAGCCGCCGGGACGGGAAGGTAAGGGCCCCCCTCCCCCCTCCGCGCGCCCCCTCCTCCTCTCCACGCACCCCCTGCTTACCTTCTCGGCCCGTCCGCTCCCGTCCGGGGCCGGCGGCTACCACCAGCAGGCTCCGCGGCCTGCTCTAGAGTAGCGCGCCGGGTGATGACATCACCCGGCGCGCCACCCTAGAGCAGGCCGCGGAGCCCGCTGGTAGTAGCTGCTAGTGCCGGACGGGAGCGGACGGGCCGAGAAGGTAAGCGCCCCCCTCCTCCCCCCCCCGCTGTCCACTTTCATCGGCGGGCGCCCGCTGGCGCCCGCCAATGGAAGCGGCGGTGGGCGCCAGTGGGCGCCCGCCGATCCGCCGATCCGCGGAACCGGTTCGGAGCCTTTTCGGACCGGTTCGGATTGGATCGGCCGATCCAGCTGCGGGATCGGAAATCGGATAATTTATCCGATTTCCCACTGGACCGGACTCGGATCGTGGATCGGGTCCGATCCAGTGCACATCCCTATTAAAAGCCATTGCTGTCAAATTAAGTTAGAAGGGATTGGACAGAAGCTGAAAGCTCCACAACTAATCCTGCCACCTGGAAAATCAGCAGAGAAATATAATTTTGTAGTCTTTCAAATTAAATCAAAGACTGTTCTCCGTGCTGATGAGTTAATCTGGCACTGAGTGGGAGCAGATCCACCCAACCACGGCTCTGCTGGGATGGCCTCTGTTCATGGTGGGACCGTGGGAGCCATTCCAGACCACTGGGAAGCATTTCATGGAATGGTGCCATGATTTCCATCCATGTTGCCCTGTAGATGTCACTGATGAGTTTGAAATAGGAGACTTGTAAGTTGCACACGGGTCTAGGGGAAGACTACTCTTGATGGATGGAGAGCTGGTGCAGCGGTTAGAGGGTTGGATCGGGAGCAGGGACCCAAGTTCAAATCCTTGAATGGCTACAAAGCTCATTAGGTGATTATGGCAAGACTGACTGGGAGGGCCCTGCTTCTGCTATTAGCTCCATGAGGGTAAGTTTAACACTGCTTTTATTTACAGGTTTCTTCCAGTTTCGTCACTGGGCACAGGTAAGTTGGCAACCTCCAGTTACTTTTCAGAGGACAGGTAATTTTGCAACCTCCAGTTACTTCATTGGGCACAGGTAAGTTGAGAACCTCCAGTTACTTCACTGGGCACAGGTAAGTTGGCAACCTCTAGTTATTTCACTGGGCACAGGTAAGTTGGCAACCTCCAGTTACTTTTCAGAGGACAGGTAATTTTGCAACCTCCAGTTACATCATTGGGCACAGGTAAGTTGAGAACCTCCAGTTACTTCACTGGGCACAGGTAAGTTGGCAACCTCTAGTTATTTCACTGGGCACAGGTAAGTTGAGATCCTCCAGTTACTTAATTGGGCACAGGTAAGTTCAGAACCTCTAGTTACTTCACTGGGCACAGGTAAGTTGGTAACCTCCAGTTACTTCACTGGGCACAAGTAAGCTGGCAACTTTTCTTCTAGGCGAGAGAACTCCGTCTTTCTCCCCTTCCTCTATTTCCCCTTCTTATGCCTGCCACTCCACCTTGGGCTCTGTTGGTAGCTTTTATGGATTGTTGACTTCTTGCTTCTGTAGCAGATATTCAGTGGGCCACAATCAGCTAGGAAGAGGGACTCCAGTTGAGTCATTCCTCTTCCACGAACCCCACTTGTTGATAGCTAACTCATATGTGTGGGGCAGCTCTATGAAAGAAAGGCCAAGGCTATATTTAGTGAAGCCTTTCCCAACCCAGCACCCTCCAAATGGGTTGGACTACAATTCCCACCATGCTACAAAATAGGACCTCATTCACACAAACAGCAGGTGAGGTGGTAAAGTTATCCCTGCATTGTACAGCTTCAGGTTGCAGGTGGGAGACTCTCATGGCTGAAAGGGCGGAATCCATGGGGGCGGAATCCCTCCACATCCCAGCTAACATGCCAGGCTAGAGTAGAATCCTCTTCCTTGATATCTAGTTTTGTATGCACAAAGAGATTTTTTTAAAAGTTGATTTTTGATTATTTTATTATTCATATCCTGCTTTTCCAGTCAAATAATAACCAAAGCTGCTCACGGTTAAAAACGCAATGTGATGAACATCAACATAAAAGAATCATTAAAAGAGAATCATACAGCGTTAAAAGAAAATAAGACAGCAGTAGCCATAAAATATCAACAGTAAACATGGCGAGGGTACCAAAGCAGCACTAACACTTCACCAAGACATTCATAAAATTGTAGGATACTGATTAAAAACTAGCCTATTTTTTAAAAAAGTTTTATGATCTTTCAAAAGATGGGTAGAGAAGGAACGTGGCAGATTTTCATTGGGAGACAGCATCACAATTGTGGCACCAACACCAAGAAGTCCCTGCCTTTTGTCCTGTCCATCTGATCTCATGTAGGGGCAGAACAGAGAAGAGAGTCTCCAAGATTGATCTCAAAGGCTGGGGATGTTCTTTTTTCTATGAAAGGACATTTAGGCTACAATGCGATACCCACTTAGCTGGGAGTAAGTTCCACTGAATGTGGAATGGCTTTTGAGTGGACATGTATAAAATTGCACTGCAATTTCCCCCACCCATAGTCTAAAGTAATATAGCCCAAGAACAGGTCACCACGTCACTGACTGTCTGTGAAACGAGGCCTATGTATGAAGCAGGGGTGAGGAACGTCTTCCAGATTCAGGGCTGAATTCAATTCTGGAGAAGCTCTAAGCACATTCCAATAGTGGGTGGGGCCAAAGGAAAAGAGGGTGGGACCAAGAGGCAAAACAGGGTGGGGCCAAAAAGTAGGGTGACCCTATGGAAAAGAGGACAGGGCTCCTGCATCTTTAACAGCTGCATAGAAAGGGGAATTTCAGCAGGTGTTGTTCGTATGCACGCAGCACCTGGTGAAATTCCCTTGTCATCACAACAATTAAAGCTGCAGGAGCCCTGCCTATCGTGACAAGATATAAAGGAGGGCAGGGCTCCTGCAGCTTTAACTGTTGTGATGAAGAGGTATTTCACCAAGTGCTGCATGCATACAAATGACACCTGCTGAAATTCCCTTTTCTATGGGACTGCTAAAGATACAGGAGCCCTGTCCCCCTTTCCGTAGGGCCACCCTACAAAAATACAAACAATACCAGCCTATCAAAGCTTAAAGCCTTTACTGTCGATAACTCAGCCTTCAGAGAGACATTTCAGCCTTTTAAAATGGGGGAAATCTGCACAAAAGTTGGGAAATTGCCACATGATTAGTGCTGGGGGGCAAGGGGGATGGAGGAGTGGCCAACTGGGGAATCCTGCAGGGCTGGATTAGTCCCCCAAGAGGGCTGGATTAGTCCCTCAGGCCTGAGGTTCCCTGCTCCTGATGTACAGCAATACTCTGACCTACATGCTGTCCTTTGGCGTACAGTGATACCGTGATCCTTTGCACCAATTATTTTAGGTGGTGAACAAGATCTTTTGACCAGGATCCCAACAATTTGATGACAATCCGGCTGCCCCCCCCCCCCCCCCATCATTGTCATTTGTTCATTATAGGAAATCACTTACCAAACAGGAAACCCTTCCCTGTTCCAGACAATTTCTTGGGCTTACCTGCCACGAAATGTCACCTTCTCAGATGAGGGAGCAGAAATTCATCACAATTAAGGGCGGCTCCCACGCACGGGGCTTTTAAGCGAACGCTGCCTGCTTTGAACTCTGTGCTCCTCTGCGGCGTTGCCTTGGCCTTGATCGGATGCAATTCGCACACAATTTATTGTGCTTGTTCCCGATGAGCAATTGCATAATTTTTTTATTGCTTCCCGCTGTGCTGGCTGCAACGGGAACCTGGCAGTCTTCCGTCTTCAGCCGCCTAACGAAGCATGTTGATGAGGACGAACTGTATACACGTTGACACTACGTGGAATATTCTTTGCCTGGTTGAGGGGGCATAAGCTGCCCCCCCACCCCCGTTCACTCCTTGCCTGGCTTGTTGGAGCAAGGACGGTCATTTAATAAGTAGAACGGCTTCCCCTGTTTCGAGTATCATTAATTCGATGCTGAATTAGTTGAGCTCAGCTTTGGGGAATAACAGCACAAGCCTCCTATCTGCGATGCTGCTTGCCTCATTGCCTTCCCGCTTCTTCTTCCTAAAACGACCAGGGCACGCTCTTTGCAAGAACAATGGTAAAAATAACCCCAGCCCAACTTGGCTACAGGGATCCATGCCTCAATCATCTAGATTACTGTAACATGCTCAACATGGGGCTGCCCTTGAAGGATGCCTGGAAACTTCAGCTCATGCAAACAGTATCAGCCAGGCTGTTATTGCATCCAGTTCTGGGCGCCGCACTTCAAGAAGGATGCAGATGAGCTGGAGCGTGTTCAGAGGAGGGCCACGAGGATGATCAGGGGTCTGGAAACGAAGCCCTGTGAGGAGAGACTGAAAGAACGGGGCATGTTTAAGCCTGGAGAAGAGAAGACTGAGGGGAGACATGATAGCGCTCTTCAAGGACTTGAAAGGTTGTCACACAGAGGAGGGCCAGGATCTCTTCTCGATCATCCCAGAGTGCCGGACGCAGAATAATGGACTCAAGTTACAGGACGCCAGATTGTATCTGGACATCAGGAAAAACTCCTTGGCCCTTAGAGCAGGATGACAATGGAACCGATGACCTAGGGAGGTGGTGGGCTCTCCCACACTAGAGGCCTTCAAGAGGCAGCTGGACAGCCATCTGTCAGGGATGCTTTAAGGTGGATTCCTGCATTGAGCAGAGGGTTGGACACGATGGCCTTACAGGCCCCCTCCAACTCTACTATTCTATGGTTCTATGATTCTATCTCACTAGCGTCCTAAAGAACAGATAAGTGTGGTCTTGAAGGAGCTGCACTGGCTTCCAGTTTGTTTCTGGGACCAATTCAAAGTGCTGGTTCCTAGCATTTAAACTAAAGTGACCATGTAGGCATCAGCAAAAAAGAAGAACAGCATTGCTCCCAAAGAAAACAAAAGACGACACAAATTTGCCTGCTATTTGCGTGTGCTGATTCCGAGAGAGAGAGAGAGAGAGAGAGGGAGGGAGGGAGAGAAAGAAAGAAAGAGGGGGGAGGGAGGGAGGGAGAGATGCAAATGTAGAAAGAATTGCTATACTTTAAATAGGACCATAATAGGGAGGGTGTGACCAGGTGAGTTGAGTGCCTGATGCTCAGTCTGCTGTCCAGGTGCTAAACGCTGAAGGGAAACCACAAGGCCTCTTGGGGTTCCTTATCTTTCAGCTGGAATTGGTCAAAATCATTCTTCAAACAGAGAACACCTTGAAAACAGAGGACCAACAGAGGACAGTCCTCCGTAAAATGGGACACATGGCCACCCTACTTTAAAGCCCCAAATGGCTTAAGGTCGGAGAATCTGGAAGTCTCCCTCTTCCTTTATGAGCCTGTCTGCGGCCTCCATTCATCATCCAAATCCCTGTTATGTGCTCCGCCTCCTAGACAGGTGTGCTTGGTAGGTCCTCAAGACAGGGCTTTTTATGTAGCAGCATCTTGGTTGTAAATCTCTCTCCCCTGGAAAGTTAGACCAGCCTCCTCTTTACTGCCCTTTAGATAGCTAGTGAGGACAACGTTGTTCCTCTGTGCTTTTAATCGACGCCACTCTCCAATTTGACTACGAATGTTTGACTTTATTGTACGAGATGTTGTTTTGTAGTTTATGTATTTTAGATCCAAATCTTAGGCAAGTTTAGACAGAAAAAAAATATCCTACAACTCCCAGCGTTGCCCAGCCTCTGTAAAGAGATATGTTTTTAGAAGAACTTGGAACATCCGAACCGTGGGAGACCTGGCTAATTGCTTCCAGAGGCTGGGTGCTGCAACCCTATATCCTTTGCTGCAAGCAGTCCTGGATTAAACCTCAGGAACATGTGGTTCCCTCAGAAGAGCTCTGATGATTGCACAAATCCGGTTGGAACATAAGCCTGAGGTGGTCCGTAAGGTAACCCGGCCCCAAGTTGTTTTGGACTTTCTGTCTTCACAACAACACCTTGAACTTGGCCCATGGAAACTTACTGACAGCCAGTGCCGTTCCTTTAGCAAGGGTGTAGCTGGCTGGGGGAAGGAGACTGCGGTTTAGCAGCCTCGCCGCTGCATTCTGCACCAGCCGCAGCTTCTGGACCGAGCCGAAAGGTGGCTCACAAATAGAGCCAGTGAAGGCGGGTGGCTTTGATGCTTGCGCCTTCAGAGTTCTGAATTATTCTAGGACGCATGAACTCACCCATGTCTGACTCATTGGACACTTGCCCACCGCTGCCGCCGTTGCCGCCATCCGCCTCCGTTCGCCGGGCCGCGTGAGCTTCTTTCGAGGCTCGGTTTGGCCCGACGAGGGCTCGACAGCCATCCCCCCCCACTGCTAAAATTGCACAATCCCACACTGCTAAAATTGCGCAATGTCCAATGGCAGCCGCCATGGAGGCAATGGGAGGAATTGTGCAATGCCAGGAGCCTCCATTGTGCACACGACGGAGGCTCTGGAAATGGCGCACTTTCCCACACTGTGTCAGTGGCAGTCAGAAAGGCCCCATTTATGTAAGGGTAATGGCGCAAACGTTCGTAAGGGCCTCATGAGCTCAGGTCCGCATGCACCTGATTGGGTCGGGGGGGGCAGATGTGGGAGGGGTCGTCGGACTCCCAGACTCAGTCGGGCGCTTGCGCCTACCCTAATTGTGACTGAAACCTGGAGTGGATTCACCTCCCCACTGACATTGGGGCCATCAGCATCCACTGCACAGAACACATTACAATAATCTAGTTTTGAGTTGCCAATGCCTATGGGGAACATAGGCATACACAAGGGGTGTGCTGGGTGTGCCCAGGCACATCCTAATGTCTTGAGCAATAAGCATCAAATGGGGGGGGGGCATTGAGTAGGGATCCAGAGGGAATCCAGACGCAGCAGGAGTGGTCCTCCGGCTGCCCTCATAAGCCCCTCCTCCAGCCAGTGTCACCACAAAGCCCCGCCAATGCTGGGGCTTGAGGAGTGTCTCCTCATCCCCCCCCTTACAACTGCCCTCTCGGAACATGGAGTAGGACATCAGTGTCTACAGTGTTTAACAAATAAATAAATGAATAAAATAATGTCCTGTATGGTTGAGTATTCAATACATGTTCACCTTAAGAGTATTTTTAAAAGTTCCCTGGGTGCACACCCGAATAAAATGTGCTGCGCATGCCTATGTTGGGGAAGCTATCACAGTCCGAGAATGCTGGTAAAAGGCACTCCTAGCCCCTGAAGCCTCAAGTAGGGTGACCCTATGGAAAGGAGGACAGGGCTCCTTTATCTTTCACAGTTGTATTGAAAAGGGCATTTCAGCTGGTGTCATTTGTAGGCCTGCAGCATCTGGTGAAATTCCCTCTTCATCACAGCAGTTAAAGCTGCAGGAGCCCTGTCCTCCTTTTCATATGGACACCCTACCTTAAAGAACAAAGGCGAATACTCACTGTACAGGCTTACTCGCTGTACCTTTGCCGTTATTCAGCGCAGCACCATCTGAGCCCTAAAGTGCATCACTTTATCAGCCTAAGACTGATAGCAATCCTCTGGCATACCACGGTCCTGACAACGTCTTGATTGGCACAGTTAAAAAGAAACGTAGCTGGTAATTGCAGCCACTGTATGCTTATGCTAATAATTAAGTGCACCGCTTTGAAGTAACGGAGGAACGATTTAATAAGGGTGTGACTCATGTGCTTTCTACCCTGAGAACCCCCTCGCCAATGCTGAATTGGACAGACCGCATGACTGAAACCCGGAGCCCTGGGAAAGAAGGAAGGTGGGACTCTTCAGGAGACAAGAGATCCTTAAAGAATTGCCCAAGTGGGCCAGGTTAGAGAAGGAACCCTGACACTACCTCACACAGAAGTCAAGGGGTATATGAAGAGTACGTTGGAGGAAGGGAGGGATGAACAAAGACGGTTGTTTTTAAATGAGCCCAAAGTCTTACAACAGGAACGAAGTTGCTCAATCCCTTTGAAAACTGGGTTAAAACGGTCAAGTTCTGGAGAAACGAGGGGTCCTTTTACCTTCATACATTGGATCCCCCTCAAGCGATACATTCCGGAACATGTTACATCCCTTTGATTGCTGCGGATGGCGCACGGCCCTTGAACAAAACACCAAACGGAACGCTGTTCTTTTTCCAACTTATTGGATGACAAGTAGCAGAATGTTGCCCTCTTGTGGCCAAATACCGGTCTATCTCGCTTTCTTCTCCCCCTTTCCTGCAAGGTGTCAGATGGTTTCCCTTGGGATTGCCATTCATATTTAAAGGGTTCATTCTTCAGCAAGGGCGGCGCATGAGTGGGAAAGCAGGAAATGGAGGAGGACGGAGGGCACTGAAACATTCCCAGGCTTTTTTTCGCATCCATGAGGACAAGAAACTTGAGGGGGAGGGAGGGAGATATTAGTATCGCCAGGATGCCAGATTTAGCACCAGCCCCGAAACCAGCTTCTATGATTTCTTCCCAGTCCCAAGACAAAATGGAACACATCAGTTCCGCTGCTTACCACTATTACTTTAAGTTCTAGCCTGTATGCAAATATTAATAATAATAATAATAATTGTCTGTTATAATTTATATTCAGACTTTCCTCCAAGGAGTCCAAGGCAGCATACATGATGCCTTCTCACCTCCATATTATCCGCACAACAACCCTGTGAGGTAGATTAGGCTGAGTGGCAGTGACTGGCCTAAAGTCACCCAGTGAGCTTCCATGGCAGAGTAGGGTCTAGAACCCATGTATCCCCAGGAGCTATACTAGAGTGACCCGATACAAAAGAGGGAAGGGCTCCTGCAACTTTCACTGTTGTGATGAAGAGGGAATTTCACCAGGTGCTGCATGCATACAAATGACAGCTGCTGAAATTCCTTTTTCTATTGAACTGTTAAAGATACAGAAGCCCCGTCCTCCTTTCCATATGGTCACCCTATCCCTTATAGGAACTCCATTAACCTGCCATGTTCCAGAAAGAAGCATTTTTGGTAATTTCCGGTTGCCCTCAGAAGCAATAAAACCCATTTCTCCAAGTGGTGGGCGCCACTTGCAGATGGGAATTGGCAGAGCACAGGAGAATCTGTGAGGTTGTAGGCACCTCATCGGATACGGTCCATCATCTCCTGAGTCATGAATTAAAAAATTATATTTTAATTTTGAAGTTCCATTTTCTACATTCTTGAAATGATGGCTAGATCTACACCTCTGCTTTACAGCAGTATTGAAGTACACTGATACCTATTGGGGCACAATCCAGGCCCCATATTCCCCTTTCAGAGGCCTCCATCACACCAGTGATTTACCGCACTCTCGCCATGCTTGGTTTGCAGATTTGCAGCACGGTACTCACATGACGCCGTGCCTGTCCTGCTGACACCCCGCCTCTTCCCCAGCCTTTCTTGGAATGCTAAAAGTCTGGATTATTTTCCTGAAGCGTATTTAATGCACCCTAAGCCTCTGTGTCATTTTAAAGGAACTGGGGGCTTGAATGGATTGCATCAGGTCCTGGCAGGGAAAAGCGATCTTTCCCAGCAGCCGGCTCCAAGCCTCAATCTAAAACCCAAACCTTGCATCCCAGGCTCAAACACATTTTTTTAAAAAATCATACAAGGCCTGAATCTCTGCAGAGACAGGATTGTACTCCCTCGATGTCTCCAAAGAGCCAGACTAAAGGGTCCTTCCATTTTTACCGGGGAGAAAGGCAGTCTGGTTGAAGTGCTCATCTGCCAGGACCTGACTGGAGGGAGAAAGAGAAGGGGAGGGGTGGGGGTGGAGTGGAGTGGAGCAGAGTGGAAGAGCAAATGAGCGAAGGAGCGAAAGAGCGCTATTCAGGTAAAAGGGATCATAAGCTTGACTCGATTTTGCCTCAGGTAAAACAAAACATGGAGGCAAACCAGGTGGGGGGTATTAGGTGTGATGGAGGTTACAGTTTTATATCCTGCTTTTTATTCAACATTTGTAATGGTTTGATAGAAGGTTTAGACCTGGCCTATGTCTCATGGCCCATACTGGGGTTCTACATCTGTCCCTCAAAATTTCCCTTTTTGTTTTGGTTTAAAACAACATCCAGCTGAAGAAGAGTCCTACAAAGCCTGCTGATTATTTCCTAACTGTTCAGTCCTAATAAAGTAATTACCCAGCTGAAGTATTGTCCAATGGAAAATAATAATAATAATAATAATAACAACAACAACAACAATAATAATATTCAAACAACTGCCAACCTTTTATAAATACAATTGACTTTAAAGCTTCATTTTCCTAGCCTTTCTCATTACAAAATTATTGCCATTGTAGCTGGTTTTATTGTTGGCTTTTATTGTTTTTAATTGCTGTTTTATTGCCTTTATGTTTTTATTGCTTTTAATGTTTTAACTGTTTTTATGTATTTTATTGCCGCAAGCCGCTTTGCAAGGGCTTTCACCCTGAAAGTCAGCCAAGAAATGCTTTAAATTAATCAGTCAATCAAATCAAATCATGAGTTGTCTCGCCAAAGTCAATTTGAGCGAGTTCACATTTGATATATTGATAGCTAGGTAGCATAACTATTCTTGCCCCAGAGTAGAATACCTGCAGTTACTTTAGAGTAATTGTGTGCATCTCCCTGGTCCAGATTGGGACTGGTGCACAGGGGGAAGAGAGGAAAAAAATCTCCCCAATGTTTGCTTCTAAAATACCACACGCACCATTTGTAGGGATTAAAAAAAGAGAGAGAGGCTCAATTCGGACAACACGATAGTCAATGGTGGGTTGACTAACCCTAACCCTAACCCTAACCCTAGGGAGTACTCCCCAAACAACATGGTAATAAATAATCAACTGTGGTGTGGATTAGGATCAGCGCTGAGTTGACTATGGCAGCATTGGAATGACACAATAGTCAAAACAACTGACGATTGTTTTCCCCACACCAGTTGTTTATTGTGTCGTCCGAATTGAGCCAGAGTCTCCATTGAAGGATTTCCCCCACTTTATAATTCCCTGGTTGTGGTGGTTGGAATTTTGGGAAACAAATGGGTGGAAGAGAAATATTAATTCCTTCCTCTCAGTGTGTGATGGTTACTCTAAAATAAAGAAAATGATGAGGTTTAGCTACGTGCTACACAATTAATGTAACATGTAGCTGACCCTCACTGATCAGAAGGTTGTTTGCTCTTCTCTAGCACTGCTTCTGATTGGTTCCAGCGAATCTCACAATTTCTGGACAGTAAGTGCATGGGTACAGGGGGAAAAAAAGTTTCCATAAATATCCTCAAGCATGATCTACAATTTAGAGATCAATCCTATGGCATCGGGGGTGGGGGCATAGGATAGTCTGGATTCCTGGATCCAAGATTGGATTCCTGGATCCAACCCTCCTCCCCCTCTTACCTGCTGCTGAGAGAACTGCACCAGATGCCTCTCCCAAACAACCTCAGAGGCAAGGTAAATGGGGTGGGGACGTTCTGGGGATGGGAAATGGAGGAGACTAGGGAGGACATTCCCCACTCCCCGGCGCATGAGCTAGATGGGTGAAAAAGCCCGTCTAACTGAAATACAGAGTGGGAGGAGCTCGGAGGTAAGGATCGCCTCTACCACTCCTACTGCTCTGCATGGGGTCGCCATATGACTCCAAGTTTGGAGGGTTACGACCATCGCCATAGAATTGCGTCCTTAGTCCCAATTTTGCCCCTCATGGTAATGAAGTTGCAGCCTGGGCTTTCCCCACACCATGATCTCCTGCAATAACATGTACCCCCCAATACTTTGGCTCTGGCAATAGGCGCTTGGCTATGGAGCTGTTCTTACAGGGTCTGGTGCTTCAATGGCTATTAGGTCCAATAAAAGCCAAATGTACATCCAGCCTGCCTAGAGCCATTGGATCTCTGTCTACCACATCGTAAGGATCAAGAATAGAGACTTCTAGCCTTGTTGTCCTCTGGGCACCTCTCCAGGGCATTCCGGTGGATGGATAACAGCAGACAGAAGGCTGAGTAAGATGGCTAATTTGGTAGGATCCAATACAGAAGTTCTTACATTCTTGGGGGCACCGTGGGATTGCGGTACTGTTGGAGGAAGGAAGGGTTATCCAAGCTGACAGACGTCATGACTTGACCCTTGCAAGTATTTGTCTCTCTATATTTGGTGATTCACCAAGAATATCCGATCAAGCCGGAGAAGACTAGGTTGAACATCAGAATGGTGGCAGCTTGTGGGAAATTGCCGCCAGAGGTGTCCCTTGAAGATTACATTTGACAGACAAAAAAGAACATCTTTCTTGACCAGAGTGGAATATCGTTTCCCATGCAGAAATTCTGTGCTGCTAGCTTTCTTCCGGTCATCTTAGATGGCTGAATGCAAGAAGCAGAATTAATCACACACACCCTGCCCCACCTCTCAACCAGGCAGCTAGCATCAAGGAATATCCCAGATCTGCTGAGATCAGAATCGACATTCTGGAGGAGCTTTTTAAATGCTTACTTTTTGCTCTGCAGTCCAAAGTAGTGACTTCTTTTCCATTTGTTGCAGCAAACTGTAAAATGGCGATGTCACCAAAGCTTGCATCTCCCTGCTGTGAGAATACAATTTTGTCCATCTTGTCATGCTCGATTGCATTAGGAGTCGAATGCCCCTTTCCCTGATATAAGACCATAAGAAGAGCCCTGATGCTGGATCAGACCGAGGGTCCATCTAGTCCAGCCCTCTGTTCGCACAGTGGCCAGCCAGCTGTCGACCAGGGACCCACAAGCAGGACATGAGTGCAACTGCACCCTCCCATCCAAGTTCCCCAGCATACTGCCTCAGCTATTGGAAGTAGCATATAACCATCAGGACTAGTAGCCATTGATAGCCTTCTCATCCTGGAATTTATCCAACCCCCTTTTAAAGCCATCCAAACTGGTGGCCATCACTACATCTGATGGTAGCGAATTCCATAGTTTAACTATGCACTGTGTGACGAAGACCTTCCCTTTATCTTTCCTGAATCTCCCACCAATCAGCTTCATGGCATGACCCCATTGGGTTCTAGTATTTTGATAGAACAAAAAGTTCTACTTCTTCACATTCTCCACACCATGCCTAATTTTGTACACCCCTATCATGTCTCACCTTAGCCTCCTTTTTTCCCCAAGCTAAGCAATCCCAGCTGTTGTAACTTTCCCCTATAAGGGAGATGCTCAAGAATGGTTTGAAATCTTAACCAAGCTTCTGAGCATCTGCAGGTGAGCAAGGAATCTTGGGAATATCATTTCAAGGATACCCAATGTCCCTTTTGGGTATTCAGATCTGCTGGAAAACTATGTGTCCCAAAATGCCTGGCACCCGGGGAGCTACTGTATTGTTGTACCATGTCTCAGGGAGAAATAGAGGCCATACAGAGAGACATCCCAGTCAATGCTGCCATGAGTAGGTTTGGAAGGCAGGGAAGCGGGCAGCAAGACCAAGCTCATGGGTGGGCGGGGGCTTGGGAATGGTCCCAGAGAGGGAGGAGTTCATGCCTCATTCTGCTTCTGTAGTAGTCAGCAGGAGCACAGTAGGGTTTTGGGATTATAGAACTAGGCCAGAACTACACCAAGCAGGATATAGTGGTATGAAAGCAGTATATCAAAGGCAGGAGCCACACTACTGCTTTATAGTGGTATTGACAACTGTTGGAGCCCATTGACACATGCCATATCCTGCTATATCCTGCTTGGTGTGGCTCCTGCCTTTTATATACCACTTTCGTACCGCTATATCCTGCTTGGTGTAGATCTGGCCCTGGTCTCATGAGAAAAGGACAAGCCAGGAAGGGCAACAGTTGAATAGTTTCAAACAAACAAAGTTTCAAGGTAACAAAGAGCCTATCCACATTGCCCTTAAAATGACTTATATTCTGTTTAAAAACGTGGTTTTTTAAGTCGTTTCATTACGTGGTAGGACACACTGAGCAGTACTTACGTTTCATAGTGACTGCTTCCTCCATCCTCAAAGTGTTCAGTGGTGTATTACAGGGTTAATTCCTTGACTCTTCTTCTTTTGTTTTGCAGGCTGCTTGACCCGCCCAATTCTGTCTCTGTAATTCAAAGTTACAGGCATCCAGTAATTTGTCCTGTTTCGCCATGTATTTTGGCTTCTTCAGAAAAAACAATTCCATTATCTGAAAAAAAAGATAAACATATACATAATATCCATTGAACACTATTTAATATTGAATCATTATTTACAAAGAGCATTGAAAGAAAATCAAAAACATTCTGTATGTGTTAGGACTCACCGCTTTTTTATGAGCAAAGCCGTGGGAGTACAGGAGTTTGGAAACTTTAAATAGTTACCTTGAAACTTTGTTTGGTGCTTTACCTAAAAACTTTGCCTGGGGCTTGCACCTTATCTGATTAGTAAAATCATCTGCACGAAATGATTGTACCTTATTTGTGCTTGTGGTTTTTTCAGATTGTTTAACACACATCTTGCATGTGTAGCAAATGTTTAGCTTATCAGTATTTGGAAAAAAAAATCACTTGGTTGAATGTGCAATAATTGTTTAGCTTATCAGCATTTGGATATTTGTAAAAAATTGTCTTGTATAATTGTTTCCCTATTTGGGACATTACCCAATACAATTACAGTTGTATGCTCTTTAGCATTGGTTTGTTTTGGCTCATGAGAAAAGGAGCCATTTTCTGATATTTTAAAAGTAGTGTGTATCTGCTGAGCACAACTCTGAAATGAGCAGAGGGGAGTTCTTCCATTGTTAAAATGGCTGAAAGAGCTGAAACTACAGAATCACAGCTGGTTGCCATAATTTCTCCCCTCTGGCTGTGATATTTGGTTCTACTCTGGCTTGTGGGTACACATAGGGTGACCAGATAAAATCCAGGTCAGGGCTCATGTAACTTTAACAGTTGTAGAGAAAAGGGAATTTCAGCCAGTGTCATTTGTATGTAATTAGTTCCAGGTGAAATTCCCTCTTCATCACAACAGTTAAAGGTGCAGGCACTATACTACAGTGACCATATACAAAAGAAGGCAGGGCCCCTGCACCTGGATTTTATCTGGTTACCCTAGGTACACATGTTTAGATGGGAAAAAAGTCCTACAATTCCCAACACTTTTCGGCCCTCATATTTTTAGGGGTCTTCTTCAGGGCTTTTAATTTTTGTGAACTGCCCATAGAGCTTTGACTATTGGATGGTATAGAAATGTAATGAATAAATAAATCAATAAATGACAATGCCCACCATTATATTTCTTAAAATGAACAATAAACAACTGCACATAATTTCAATACAGCTTGCATATAGCTTTGTACTTAATAGCTTTAAAATTGCTTTCTGAGAACTCAGAATGATATCATCAACCCAATAACTGGCAGTTAAAACTATTATTGAGGGCCTCAGATTTAATATCCAATACGCGCATGTTGGCAGGCCCCTCGCTCGTGTGCTAGCAGTTACGGAGAGAGATAAGACATTAGGGATCATTCCAGGTTATTGACACGGAAAAAACACAGGAGTGCCAGAAAAGGGGGGGGGGACCCAACACCCTCAATTATATTGTCTGATGCAGCAACTGGATAACTATTTCCTACTAATTCCAGTGTTCTGCCCATAAGTGCCGTTGCTTATGTAGAAAAATCAGCACAGCTGACACACAGCAAAGTGATATCAGCAGGCTTGCTTTGGGGAATCCCCAAAGCTTGCAGAAGTATAAAAATGCTTAGAAAAATATGTTAAGGGGAGGGAACTGTCTAACTGATCTGTCATTCTCCATACATAATGGCTACTGAATTTGCTCAGTAGCCATTGAATGCTGGCTATGTTGGAGTAAATAATAGAAATCAGGGAAGTAGGGGAAAGGAAGGAGCGCACCACTTTATAATATTTGGGTTTCAGTCCCAGCTGTTTAAAAGCTTTTCTACATGAGGTATTTAGCATGCACCCATCATTCCATACTCACAGTTGGTTACTGGTTCTTCACACAACGTCACGAACCTCCAGTTTTGCTTCTGTGACTAACCAGCACTTTTGACAAGTTTTTTTTGTTTTGTTTTTTTGAGCTGGGAAAATGTGGCATTTAACTGTGATGAAACCAAAAGTAGATACATCAATTCTGTGATGAAACCAAAAGTAGATACAGTGAATTAACAGCCAATTAACAGCCTTGTGTGGAAAAGGTCTCACCCTGTCCAGTTCACACATGCAGGCATATCGCTTGATTTTGCTTTGTTTGGTTATGCATACAAATGACACCTGCAGAAATTCCCCTTTCAATAAAATTGTTAATGATACAGGAGCCCTGTCCTCCTTTTCATATGGTCACCCTACGAGGAGGGGATTAAAGAGTCCTTTGCCTATGAATTGCATGGGAGATTACACTTGAGGGGCACAATAGAAACACTTGGGGCCAAACAGGAAGCCCCTGCAGCTGTCTTGAATCACCAAGCTGCCACAGGATGGGCAGCTGAAGAGCAATCACTAGGAATGGGCACATCAGCTCTGCTTGGCTCACAAACCAAGCCTTTCTTGTAGGCGAGGCTGGTGGCTCAAATGCCAGTGGGGCGGTGAATCCACTCCAGGTTTCAGTCAAAACAGCCCCATTTCTCTATACCTTCGACAACATCGTCAGCTAAGGATAGTGTGTCTCCTCTGAATGAATGCTTGGAGGTGGTAATGGGCTGGATGAGGAAAAACAAACTGAAGCTGAATCCAGACAAGACGGAGGTGCTTGCTGTCAAAGGCTGCAACCTGGGTTTGGAGGTGTGTCAACCGGTTCTGGATGGGGTTACACTCCCCCTGAAAGACTGTGTTCGCAGCTTGGGGGTGCTCCTGGATCCGTCGCTCCAAATGACAGCCCAGATACATGCAACGGCCAGGAGTGCCTACTATCAGCTTCGGCTGATACGCCAGCTGCGCCCCTTCCTAGAGTTGGAAGACCTAAAGATGGTAGTGCACGCGCTGGTAACTTCGAGGCTCGACTTCTGCAATGCGCTGTACATAGGGCTACCTTTGTGCCTAGTCCGGAAACTTCAACTAGTTCAAAATATGGCAGCCAGGTTGGTCACCGGTACATCTAGGGGTGACCATATTACGCCAGCTTTAAAATCGCTCCACTGGCTGCCAATTAGTTTCCGGGCGAAGTATAAAGTGTTGGTCATTACCTTTAAAGCCCTACATGGTTTGGGTCCAGGTTACCTGCGGGATCGCCTTCTTCCGTACAATCCGCCCCGCACGCTCAGGTCCTCTGGGAAGAACTTACTGCGGTCGGCCAAGACTAGGCTGACAACTGTTACCCAGAGGACCTTCTCTTCTGCCGCTCCCAGACTGTGGAATGACCTGCCGGAGGAGACTCGTCAACTTAACAGTCTTTTAGAATTTAAGAAAGCTATAAAGACTGTTCTCTTCCGGCAGGCATATCCAGTGTAATTTTTAGAATGTTTTTAGGATGTTTTAGGATGTTTTAATGCAGTTTTAATAATATTTGTCATGTTTTAATTAGTTTTATGTATTTTATCATGTTGTTGTTTCCCGCCTCGATCTAGACGGAGAGGCGGGTAAGAAATAAATCGTTACTATTATTATTATTATTATTAACCACAGCGTATAAGGCTTTTTGCCTTATCTACCGCAGTTAAAGCTGTGGTTTAAGCTGTCTTCTGAATGGGGCCAATCACCCAGAACTCAAACTATAGAATTATTATTCTATAGCCAAAGATGTATTGCACCTCTTAGACTTTGAAACCATTTGAGCTTCATTTTGGATTCTCTCTCTCTCTCTCTTTCTCTTTTCAATCACGGTGAAAGCATCAAGACTTGTTCGCTTCCATCCAGATCAGATATGCCACGTTTCCCCTGCATTTCATGCCGACCCCGAAATAATAGCACTCCGCCGTGAAAAGGCTGACAGCGTGGAGTTGAGGGTATCATCCTGCAAACATCTAGTATTAAAAATGCCGCACCTCGCCCAGGAGATAAGCTGTCTAACTGATCTGTCATTCTCCATACATAATTGATCGCCTGGCATCAAAAATGGATGAGCCACTGGCGGTTGAAAGGGAACGGCGGAGGCTCCTCCACATCTGGATGGGGAACAGGAGAAGAAGCGACGATGGTGTTGCAGCAGGAGTGCGAAACTGGAAGGAGGGCTGAGCCTTGAAGCTGCCTGTAAGGCTTCTAAATTATCAATGAGTTGCATTTTTTAAAATTATTTATTTATTTATTTATTTATTTCCTGCCTTTTCCCCAGGGATGGGACTCAAGGCAGCTTACAAAGTTAAAACATGTACAAGCAAAACATATAAATATAAGTTTGCAAAAGTTAAAATAAAATTAAACCTACAGTAAATTTTTAAAAAAACATTAAAAATAAAATAAAGACAGAATTTGTTTTAAAAAACAAAACCATACTTTAACTCAGGTCCAGAGTATTTCAAAAAGCCTTCTGGAATAAAACAGTTTTTGCCTGCCTCTGGAAGTGCAGCACAGAGTCTGGCTTCCTCAGGAAGGGAGTTCCAGAGCCTTGGGGCAGCCACGGAGAAGGCCCTCTCTAGCTCAAAACTTTGGCATATGTTTGGAGAAGATTCTAGTTTGGGGGGTTCATAGTTAACATAGCCTCTCTTGCGTACCCATCAGGCGTACCTGGGATGTTGGTGGGACTAAGAGAAGGGCCTCCCCAGAAGATCTCAGAGCATGGGCAGCCTCATATGGGAGAATACGGTCTTCCAGATAATATGGACCAGAGTCGTATAGGGCTTTATAGGTGATAACCAGCACTTTGAATTGTGCCCGGAAACAAACCGGAAGCCAGTGGAGCTGTTTTAACAGGGGAGTTGTATGCTCCCTGTAACCAGCCCTGGTTACTGGGTGGGGATTTAGGAGCCCAGTATGTCCTTGAAGTAGGGTGACCATATGAAAAGGAGGACAGGGCTCCTGTATCTTTAACAGTTATATGGAAAAATGCATTTTGGCAGGTGTCATTTGTATGCCTGCAGCACCTGTTGAAATCCCATCTTCATCACAACAGTTAAAGCTGCAGAAGCCCTGCCCTCTTTTGTATGTGGTCAAGAGGGAAGGGCTCCTGCTGTGATGAAGAGGGGACTTCTCCAGGTGCAGCAAGCATACAAATGATAGTTGCTGAAATTCCCTTTCTAGACAACTGTTAAAGAAACAGGAGCCCTGTCCTCCTTTCCATATGGTCACCCTACTTGGAGCACATGTGGCTCGACTAAATACCTGGGGAAACCCAGAAAACAAGGGGCAACTATGAAGAGTCATCCCGTGCCAGGGTGTCTGTCGACAGAGCCCATTGACATGGATGGGGCTGGTGCAACCATGTGCCAGTATTGTTGCAATTTCCCATTCATCTCTGTGGAGCTTGTAGACATTCTCTATGGATTAAGCCATTGATGAAAATAGATTTCCCCAACCTGGTTGGTGTCTTCCAGTCCTCTTGCGCTGCAGCACCTATATGTTAAGATTTTATTTGTTTAAATATAAAAGCAAATGTATTTTTTCTGTTACTAAGAAGAAAAGTAAAAGAGAGATGACTTGATATCTCAAGTACTCTGAACAGTTGCCAAATCAAGTGCAGCTGGTAAGCACCTAAAGACCAAGGTCATTTGGTTTCTTCCCTGTGTGCTGTGAGGCATAGCAACACATGGGGAGATATGCAGCCAACGCTGTGATAGGTCCACAGTGCTATAAATGTACAGCATGTGGAGAAACAGTGTGGGTGATGATGATGGTGAATGTTAGTGGTAGGTTATGGTTGGTTGGAAGTATTGCTGAAGATATTAGAGGAATGTTTTGTTCTATGTAAATACTTGTAAGTAAACTTAGTATAGTAGTTTAAAACACTGCTGTGTCTGAGTGTTTACTGATTACCAGGACATCTGTCTGCTACCAGTGAGCTCTGCTGTTATTCCGCTGCTGTGTGCTTGCACTCTGTACATGCTCAGAGAGTGCAGTGCATCACAAACTCTGACAGGTTATGGGCCCAGTCTGCTAGGGCTGCTAGGGCTGCTAGGGCTGCTAGGGCTGCTAGGGCTGCTAGGGCTGCTAGGGCTGCTAGGGCTACTAGAGCTGCAAGGCTACCCAAGGTGTCCAGAGTGTCCAGACAGCCTAGAGGACTCCCTGCGTGGTGGCAGAGCGTTGTGAGAATCCTGGAAGTGAAGAGTGACTTCTCAAATCTGCAGTCCGGTGAGTGTCGTTGCTGAGTGCCTTGGAGGGGCTGAAAGCTGAAAAGCAAGCAAGACATCTGTGTGCAGTAATTTGAGATGGCAGCAAGTATGTCGGCAGCTAATCTACCACTCAATCGTCTAAATGAAAACAATTATCTGGCTTGGAGCATTAAGATGGAACAATATCTAAGGAGAGAAGGTTTATGGACGGTTGTCTGTGACCCTCCAGCTCAGCCAGATGAAGACGAGCAGAGAAACATAGAGAAAGCTTTGGCAAGCATTATCTTGTGTTTAGAAGATAACCAACTTGTTTATGTAAGGAGGCTGGTGTCCGCGCAGGAATGCTGGAAAACTCTCAGAGAGATTTATGTGAGAGAAACGGCAGCCAGCAAAGTTATGCTAACAAGAAAATTGTACAGAGCACAACTTGAACCAGGAGCCAGCATATCTGCACATTTAAGCATGATGAGGCAACTGTTTGCGGATCTGGAGGAGCACGGCATGTCTTTCACTGAGTCCCACAAAGTGTACGTCGTTCTCAGCTCCCTGGATGATTCGTGGGACAATCTTGTTTTGAGCCTGGAAGCAATGCAAGAATCCGAGCTCACGCTTCGTTTTCTGACCGGCCGATTGCTGGAAGAAGAAAAGAAGAGGCAAGAGAGGCAGACTGCCAAGCCTAGAGACACCCACGTTAAACAAGCAGCTTGTGAAGATAAGGAGAAAGTGTTTGCAGTTCGGCGCTGTTTTCGTTGTGGTTTGCCCGGGCATCTGCGGAGAGATTGTCCCAACCAAACGAAGGAGAAAGCAGCAACAAGCAAGAAAAAATCTGCTAAACCGAAGGTCTCCGTAGTTAAAGCTGCAGAGAACAACCCAGAATGTACCTGGTTGATGGACAGTGGTTCCAGTCAGCATATTGTGAACAACAAGAGTTTGTTTACAAGTCTACATTCTGCTAGCCGGGACCATGTTACATTAGCAGATGGCAAATCTTCAGCTGTGACTGCAGAAGGTTGTGTATATGTGCCATGTATTGATAAAACTGTAAGCAAGGTTCTGTGTGTGCCAAGTTTGGAACACAATTTGTTAAGTGTATCTTGTTTGGATAAGGAAGGATATTGTGTATCATTCTCAAACAGCAAGTGTGAAGTGAGCAAACAAAACAATGTTGTAGCTTTAGGTGTACTTAGGAACAATCTTTATGAAATGTTGCCTAAAGATCTAGAAACATCTAGAAATGTAAATTCTGTTATGAATAACACACCTTTGCATAATGATTGTGTGCATTTGCTGCATAGGAGACTTGCACATGTTGGGTTCCAAATACTGAAAAAAATGCCTGAAATGTGTGTAGGACTGAATGTAAAAGCCTGTGACAAATATCTAGACTGTACTGCATGTAAGGTGGCTAAATCCAAGGTTGCTCCAATCTGTAAGAAGAGTAACAGAGTTGCCACGGCAGCATTTGAGATAATACATGCAGATTTAATTGGTCCTATGACTGCAACATTAGGAGGGGCAAAGTATGCTTTAATTCTGGTGGATGACTACACTAGATATGGTTTTTGTTATGTGATGAAAAACAAAAGTGAAACGTTTACTGTTTTCAAAGATTGGCTGAGTTGGGTGGAGCGGAAATTCTCTACCAAAGTAAAGCAATTGCAAACAGACAGAGGGGGGGAGTTTATGGCTGAAACGTTCCAAAAATGGCTTAGGCAGAAAGGAATTTCAGCGAGACGAACTGCTCCACACTCACCATGGCAAAATGGCGTTGCAGAAAGAAGGAATGGGGTTCTGCAAACAATGAAAGATGCCATGTTGACAGACTCTGGGTTGCATGCTCATTTTTGGGGAGAAGCAATGCTAACAGCTAATTACATTGCTAATAGGCTTTGGAGCTCAGCAATAGATAACACTCCATATTTCCTCATGTTTGGGAAGAAGCCATCCCTGGCTCATCTCAGAGTTTTTGGGAGTGATGCCTGGGTGAACATCCCCAAGGTGGCTAGGAGGAAAGGGCAGCCAAAAGCCAGGAAAATGAAATTCCTAGGCTATGCACCTAGTTCAAAAGCATACAGGTTTTATGCTGGAAATGGAAACATAGTAATTTCTAGATCAGCAAGTTTTCAGGAGCAGTGTGACTGGGAACGTTTGCACGGCAGTGAAGTGTGTTTGCCTATACAGGAAAACATAGGCAGATCACCACAGCCAGTAGAGAGACAAACAAACAGTTCCACAACTCTTTCAAGTCCTAAGAAGGAGGAGGAAGAGGAGGAGGAGGGAGAGAACAGAAATGTTTTTATTCCCAGACGGTCAGAAAGAAGTACAAAGGGAATACCTCCTGAGAGATATACGGCCAATGAAGTACGAGTGTGTCAAATATCTTATGAACCAGAGAACTATGCAGATGTTCAAAGATTGTCAAATCCAGAGAAAAATCTATGGTATGAGGCTATGGATGAGGAAATGGAAGCCATGGCAAAATACAATGTGTTTACCCCTACAATGCTACCAAAAGGTAAAAAAGTGGTTGGTTGTAGGTGGGTGTTCAAAAAGAAATTGCTGATGTCAGGAGAGACAATGTATAAGGCTAGACTTGTGGCAAAAGGGTTCACACAGGAAAAGAATGTGCACTATGATGAAACCTTTGCACCTACTGTGAAAGCTGAGTCAATGAGAGTAATGTTAACTCTAGCTGCAAAATATGATTGTCAGGTGAATCATTTTGATATAAAGACAGCATATTTGAATGCACCATTACAGGAAGAGATTTACATGGCTCAAATTCCTGGTTATGAGTCAAATGTGCCAGGCTCTGTGTACAAATTAAACAGAGCTATCTATGGTTTGAAGCAGTCAGCAAGGAATTGGAACCAGTGTTTGCATGAAGCATTGGAGTCAATGGGTTTCAAAAATGGAATGGCTGACCCATGTTTATATACAAAAGGTGCCAACAGTGAACAAATGTGGTTGTTATCTTTTGTGGATGATATATGTTTAATTTCAAAAACAAAAACTCAGGTTA
This sequence comes from Anniella stebbinsi, assembly GCA_029215795.1. Classification (NCBI taxonomy): domain Eukaryota; kingdom Metazoa; phylum Chordata; class Lepidosauria; order Squamata; family Anniellidae; genus Anniella; species Anniella stebbinsi. The sequence continues at coordinate 133,624,749 of JARDYH010000002.1, forward strand.
AAGAATTTGCAGAGCAACTGAGTAAATATTTTGAATTAAAGGATTTGGGTCCAATCCATGACTATCTAGGAGTGGAAGTCACAAAGCAAAAAGGGGCTTATGTGTTAAGTCAAAAACAGAAAATCAAAAATCTGCTTGCAAAATTCCACATGGAGGAATGTAAAAGTGTTAAAACTCCCATGGTGGCTGGATTTCAGTGTAATGACAGTGACACAGAATTTTGTGACAGAGACCTATACCAGTCAGCAATAGGAAGTCTACTCTATTTAGCTCAATGGTCTAGGCCAGATTTGGCTAATGCAGTTGGCATATTGAGCAGATTTGTGTCCAAACCAACGAATAGTGCCTGGCAAGCAGTTAAAAGAGTACTCAGGTACTTAAAAGGGACTATTGATGTGTCTTTAGAATTAAGACCATTGGACACATTATCACTAGAGTGTTACACAGACAGTGACTGGGCTGGTGACAGTCAAGACAGGAAATCCACCTCAGGGATTGTAATAAAACTGGGCAACAGTTTAGTGGGGTGGAAATCCAGAAAACAACGGTTAATTGCCCTGTCTACCTCAGAGGCTGAGTTCTCAGCATTGTCTGAGGCTTGTACAGAAATAATTTGGTTCATCCAGTTGCTGAAAGATATGAAATTGCAAGTGAAAACTCCAATTAAAGTTTTTGAAGACAATCAGACTTGCATTCATATGGCAAAGTCAGAAAGGGTGAACGCAAGGAGTAAACATGTTGATATTCGTTACTGCAACGTAAGACAAGCTGTACATGATGGACTGATTGAACTTGTGTATTGTAACACCGAGGTAAATGTGGCTGATGTATTCACAAAAACCTTTGAATGTACAAAGACATGAACAATTGTCAAAACAGCTTGGAATGCTAGAATGTCAGACAGAATGAAAATGTTTGTTAGTTACAGAAAAAAGGAGGGGTGTTAAGATTTTATTTGTTTAAATATAAAAGCAAATGTATTTTTTCTGTTACTAAGAAGAAAAGTAAAAGAGAGATGACTTGATATCTCAAGTACTCTGAACAGTTGCCAAATCAAGTGCAGCTGGTAAGCACCTAAAGACCAAGGTCATTTGGTTTCTTCCCTGTGTGCTGTGAGGCATAGCAACACATGGGGAGATATGCAGCCAACGCTGTGATAGGTCCACAGTGCTATAAATGTACAGCATGTGGAGAAACAGTGTGGGTGATGATGATGGTGAATGTTAGTGGTAGGTTATGGTTGGTTGGAAGTATTGCTGAAGATATTAGAGGAATGTTTTGTTCTATGTAAATACTTGTAAGTAAACTTAGTATAGTAGTTTAAAACACTGCTGTGTCTGAGTGTTTACTGATTACCAGGACATCTGTCTGCTACCAGTGAGCTCTGCTGTTATTCCGCTGCTGTGTGCTTGCACTCTGTACATGCTCAGAGAGTGCAGTGCATCACAAACTCTGACACTATAAGCCCCAAGTCAGCATGGCCATCAGCCAAACTGACTGGGGATTATGGGAATTGTTGTCCAACACAGCCAGAGGACACCAAGTTGGGGAAGGCTGGTTTAAAACATCCACCCACCTTCACTGTCAAAAATGACAGCAACGTAAGAGCCAGTGTTTTGACTTGGGCCCTTTGTACACCATAGGGATGTAGAGGGAGGAGGGTGGGCGATCTCGGAAGTACCTGCTTCCAGGATCGTCACTCCTGGTCCTAATACACATCATAGGTGCTACGGCCCAGGTTCCTCTGGGGTCGTTGCGCCGTCGCAGGTGCCATTTCCCTTCCAAGACATCAGGACGTGCGCTCTTGCACTCCAGCGCCTAAGGTAAGTGGGGGGAAAATTAGTGCGATGGCCCCCCACCCCCTTCCTGCCTCCCGGGGGTAGCAAAACTGATGCCACCTGTCCCCTGATGGGCATGGAGCTGTGCGGCGTGGCTCTGTGCCCATTCTTGCTGCTGCGCTTACTCGCGAGTAAGCACAGCAGCAGCCGGGATGGGGGGGGGGCACATCCCCTGCGGTCCCGGGAACTTCCCGGGACTGCGGGAAGATTTGGGATTTTCCAGGGATCTCTTATCCCTGGCAAATCTCATGGCTGCCCCTCCCACTTCGGGAGTTCCTATGTGTCATGTGAACACACAGGGACCACCCAGGGGCAATCCCAGGCAAAATGGCTGGCGTAGAAACGGCCTTTGTCTTCTCCTAGGATCAATGCTTTGATTTTCTCTTATGCTGCCTGCTCTTAAGAAAGAAACAAAACAAAACAAAGCAAATACAAACATGAAGAAGTATTGCAAGACGAGGAGAAATTAATATACCGTTAGCCAGGACAAATGGCACTGAGGCTGATTCATTTCGCTGGACGATCAATTGAATAAAATGCAATAATTTCATATATATATATATATATATATATATATATGATGGATTCAACGAGACGGTGTATTTAGCGGGGAGACTTCCAGCATCCCTGTGGGATTTTAGGTACTGCTTTTGCTGACCAGCTTCAATTTCTGTTTAAAAAAGAAAGAAAAAGAAAAGACATTACAAAGCCAGGGACAGTTCCCCGCTGGAGTGAGCAGGAGCCTCCAAAAAAATGAAATTCTACCCTGAGGTCAATAGGAAAGTAGGGTTATCAATTACCCAGCTGCAAATGCTGATGTGATCCATTTCTCTCATATATATATATATATATATATATATATATATAACTCTAGGGGGTTTATGAATAAATCTACTGAGGGACGTATTGCTGATTTTCATATCAGTGTACTCCAATATCAACAGCAACAATCACACTTTATTGTGTCTTAGCAAATTGCCATTATACACATCTACCGAAAGAAAACTATACAATTTAAAACTCTACTAGTAAACCATTAAGAGTTGGATAATTTTCCATACAGCCTTTAAACTTTGTGGCACATATTTGTAGAGCATTGACAAGGAATTTAGAAGTTCTAAAGGATACATACTTCTCGGCATCAGACAACAGGAAACAAACCTTAACAAGAGATGGCCTTCCCTTCAGTGATCTTAACAACAGATGAATGTATTTGGTTCTGAGATCATTATAAATAGAGCTCCAATATTTAGCATTTAGCAATACTTGATGAGCCTGGGTCTGTTTTTTGTTTTTAGGCTTATAGCTTTTAAGTTATTACAGTGATTTTAAATGTATATGCATATTGAATGTTTTTGCAGTTTTAATTTTGTATATTGTTTTTAAATGTTCTAATCTTATGTAAACCGCCCAGAGAGCTTCAGCTATAGGGCGGTATACAATTAATAATAATAATAATAATAATAATAATAATAATAATAATAATATATTGGGACAGAAAAGAAAAACACACATTCCTCATCGACATAGCAATACCGAATGACAAAATGTTGTTGAAAAAGAAGAAGAAAAGAGAGACAAATATACTCCACTGGTCATGGAAGTCAAAGAACTATGGCAACAGGAAAAGGTCACAATTATTCCATAGTCACATCAGCCACCAGCATCACATCAAAATATTATACAGAAAACCTTCAGAAACTGGGCCTACCAGAATACATCCACATCAACTTCCAGAAAAGCAGTCATGCTTAAAACATGCTCAATTGTCAGGAAATTCCTGAATCAATAAAAGGCAGCATGATTTGGCAAAGCCCATCATGTTCGTTTAGAAAAAAATGCCACAAGCAAGAAAGAGATGAAATAATAATGATAATATGTTAGTGAAAGTGAAAGGGATAGAGATTGGGAGAGAATAAAGCAAGGGGAGGCAAAGGGGAGGCATGAGAAAGAGCCAGAGAGCCAGAGCAGGGCCTTTGCAGCAGTAGCCCCATGACTGTGGAATGAGCTCCCAGATGAGGATGGGAGTTGCTCAGCACTCACAGCCTTTCATAACAATTTTAAAACTCATGTGTTGCGGAGTATGGCTGAGTTGATTTCCCCCCAATGAACAAATAAGTTAATTAATAACTAAAAATAATATTTTGAGGAATTCTCTTTTTCAAGCTCCTGCTGAGCTGTTGGAGAATTCCAGACTTCCTTTGGAGATTTTTTGGGATACAACAGCCTCCCCCATTTCACCATCTGTGAATAGTGCAAAAAATTTGGAGCACAACTGAGGATCCAATTTTAATCTGGTTTAATATTTCTGAGTTTTCTTTTTTGCTCCCGTCCAGACTTAAAGTTTAAAATGTTTTAAATATTAGTTGTTTTTATGTTTTATGTTTTTAAATTTTGTATATGGACTTTTTAATGTTCAGTCTTGTAATTTTTGTAAACTGCCCAGAGATTTTCGGCTATGGGGCGGTATATAAATAATAATAATAATAATAATAATAATAATAACAACAACAACAACAACAATAATAACTGTTAGAGAATTCCACTTCCCCACACAAGAATATTCGGTGAAATATCTCTCCCCACCTCGCCAATTTACCACCCACAAACAGAGTGGGGGATTTTGGGGAGGGCATTTTTGCTCACCCCTATTGAGGGAGCCATCCAGCTGAGTGGTACGCTGTTGAAGAATTTCACATGCGATGTGTTTAGATTTTTCATGGCTTAATTTTATTTTAGATTTCAAAAAAAATATTTTTAAATATAGTTTTTAAGTCCTGCCTTTCCTCACAGGCTTCAACAATAAAACAAAACAATAGCACCATAATAAGAGGGCCTTTCTGTATGTCCTGAGTGTGGTGGAAACTCTGCAGCTGAAGGGAAGAGAAAGCACATTCTCTTTTGCCATGCCAGAAAGGTAGAACTCTTTGCCCCAGGAGGTTTTCCCCCATTTATTGATTTATTATATTTATATCTTGCCTTTTTCCCCTCAGAGGAACCCAAGGCGGCGTTCATAACCTTCTTCCTCTCCATTTTATCCTCATAACGTGGCACGGACCTTCCTGTTTAGGCAAGCTTTGGCTTTACAGGATGGATATATTTTTTTTTAATCCAATGCCTGTGCTGTGTCCATTGCACCCATTTCCATTTTTTGTGATACTGTGTTCCTTCAAATGTTGCTGCGTTTTATGGCTGCTCTTAATCATTGTGGGCGGCCCTGAGAGATGCACAGGCGCCGGGAGGATGGGATATAAATCCTCACATGAACCAACAAATAAATAAAGGCTCAGGCTGCCCAAATTGAAACTGGCACGGAAATATTTCTTTCCTTGCCGCCATGCGAGCTCTTTTGAGTGTGGGGAGAAGCAGGATGCAGGTGATTTAAATAAATAGATGATATATATATTTTTAAAAATAACAACTGACAGCGTAGTCGTGAAGGGTAGGTATGATGGGGCACATGCTGAGGGCCTAGGAAGCAGCAGGGGCCCACTGCTAAACAGGGCCGTGCAGAGGGGGGCAGTGGGGCCAGTTGGCCCAGGGCCCACGATTTTGAGGGGGTGCTCCAACGAGGTCGTCCCCCCTTAGCTTATGCTACTGCTTCCGTAGTGCAAGCGGCCCATGGAGAAGCGAGGAGCCCGCCTTGCGGAAACAGCGCAGAAGCCGTCGGTCGTGAATACCACGTTCAGACTACAAGCTCCAGAGGGCCATGTGCCGCATGTGGGGCGGGGATCTATGTGCCTAAGTTGCGATGGTTGTCCTTACTGCGTCTCTTTCCTCCATCTTCTCCATGGCATATAATCTCTGGAGCGGAGGGTGAGGTAATGACGATGATCGATATTAATGGGAATAACAAATTTGATACCGTGAGGGTGATGGTGATGATGATGATGATGATACTGTTTGATAATGACGAAGGACTGTTCTATTGTTGTTGCTTCTATTTGTACAGCGACTAAAAATAAATGTTGATTTCTGATTCAACATTGAGGTGTTGTTGAACAGGTTTAATATGAAGGTGTGATGTAGAACGGACGTGTTGGTGGGCATTAAAAACACACATTAAAAATACTTAAGGAGCAGTTTGAAATGTGGGAGGGGGCACACACTTCCCGGCTGGCCTGGGCATATGACCAGCTCTGCACGGCCCTGCTGCTAAGAGCACCCCTTGGAGTTGCTGTCCTTATCTGCCATGGCAACCTGCTTGCCCACCTGCTTCTTGCTTTGGTCCAGACAATGCTGGTGGTGAGGGGGAGGAACAGGAGATGCTGCGGCCTACTTGTTGCCAGGCTTTTTGACTGTCAAGCAAGCAAGTGATGAGGAAGAGGAAGAGGAGCAAGAGCAGCTGGTGACAAATTTGGGGTGAGAATGTAGGCTAACTGAGGGAAAAGGGCCCTTGGAGGACGTGCTTTAATAAAGGGAGGAAAAACATTATTAAAATTATTATTATTGTTATTATTAATAATTATATTTATATACCGCCCCATAGCCGAAGCTCTCTGGGCGGGTTACAAAAATTTAACAGATTGAACATTAAAAAGTCAATATACAAAATGTAAAACCATAAACAACAACAACAACAACAACAACAACAACAACACAGTTGATATTTAAAACATTGTAAACTTTTAAGCCTGGCCAAAAATTCAGTTCAAAACCTCAACTTCAGCTGTTAAAATGCCTGGGAGAAGAGAAAAGTTTTGACCTGGCGCCGAAAGGATAACAGTGTTGGCGCCAGGCGGGCCTCATCAGGGAGGTCATTCCGTAATTGGGGGGCCACCACAAAGAAGGCCCTCTCCCTTTTGAAACATGGATGTTTTTTGTTTTTTTTAAAGGCACGCAATTGATGTGTACGTTTGAAAAGGGGTGCATGAAAGTGTGCACACATTTTTGCACGGAAAGGGCTCCCCTCCCCTCAAAAGCTCACAATCTGATCCAGAAGTGATTCGGAATGAGCTTCAAGGTGGAATTTGGAGAACTTTGACCAGCGTGGGTTGGGCTGATTCGCACACCTCTACATGAGACCCTGGAGCAGAATTCCTCCGCCTGGGGTCCAGGCTGGGAATGATGGGCGTTGCAGCCCAACACATCTGGAGGGCACCAGGCTGGGGATGGCTGTTGTGGAGGATTGCTTTCATTCAATACGAGGCTAGGTGGATCAATGGTTTGAGCTAGCGGAGGCTCGTGGATCCAATGTGGGTGGGGCGATGAATCCCAGTCAGAACTCTAAAGGAGCTATCCAAGGTATGAAGTGGAGGCTGTTGAGGTTTCTACACCGTACGGGTGTAGAGGGAGGGAGGGAGGGGCAGCGATCCCGGAAGTACCTGCTTCCGGGATCATCGCTTGAATCCACATAATAAAATGCGATGACCCAGCTTTCTCCTGGGCTGTCGCATGTCGTGCCTGCCAATTTTTTTTGATCTGGGAAGAGTGCACTTGTGCTCCAATGAAAGGTAAGTGCATTCTTTTTTTAAAAAAAACCCAAACTGGGGCCGCACCCCCCCTCCGCCCCACCATCCTGGGGATGGTGAAATTGCTGTTCCCCCCTCTCTCGTTGGGCATGGAGCCACGTGGTGCGGCTCTGTGCCCATTTCTGTTGCTGCGCCTACTCGCGAGTAAGTGCAGTTTCCCCAGGGATCTGTTATCTCAGGGAATACCCATGCCCATCCCCCCCGACCCTGGGAGTCCCTGTACATCATGTGAACGCACAGGGACTAGCCAGGGGCTATCCCACAGAAAATGGCCAGTGTAGAAACGGCCTCTGATGTCATTGGGTCATCTTGGAGAGCTCCTTCAGAGTTCTGACTGGTTCTGACTGAAACCTGGAGCGGATTCACAGCGTCACTGACATCGAAGCCACCAGCTTGCACTGACTCTGCAAGGGAAGTTCCTCTGCCTCCCTCTTTTACTTCCCTATCAAGTTGATAAGAGCTGGGCCAGGCAGGTACTTGCAAAAGTTGTTTTATACAGTGTGGCATGAAAGATGAAGTTGATGAAAGAGAGGTGCGTAGATCTCATCCCCCTCGCTATATTTCATTTTGACTTTATTTACAAGGCCCTCCCCACGATCACGGCGATGACTGCAGTGTCCTTACATGGGCATCTTCCCTGCGGTAAATCTAATTAAGCTGCCATTAAGGGGTAGGCATTTGCACCAATATAGCAAGGTGACCTGAAGCTCCTGCTAAATGTTAATAAGAAATATCTCCCCCCACACTCCCTGCACCTAAGTGGCATTCAACGGAGAACACACTGGAGGACTTTTATTGATGCGGCCTTTAAGATTAATATAGTTATTAAAGTGCTTTGGGTGTACAGAATATTGGATAAATGTGTGTCCAATTTTGCATCTACAAGCGCGCCTGCCATGGCCCTTGACTCGTTTAGTTAGACAGTTTATTTATTTATTTAAAACATTTCCTGGCTGCCTTTCAGGGCAGAGCACCTCACAAGGAGGCGTACAACAATAAAATACATAAAATCTTAAAAGCAATAAAATCTTAAAAACAGTAAAAACATGTTCACAATGAAATAGCAATTGAAACAATAAAGCCAGCAGGAACAACAATAGCAGCCATAACATTATACGTCATGGGAAGGCCATGGTAAAATAAAATGTTTTTAAGGCCTTCTTGAAAGCCTGCAAGGAAAGCGCATGGCGGACCTCTGATGGGAGTTTGTTACAGAGGTTTGGGGCCACTGCAGAGAAGGTCCTCTCCCGTGTGGAGCCTCACCTAATTGCTCTCACAGGTGGGCAAATAAGAAGAGCCTCCCTTTCTGATCTTAAAGAGCGGACAGACTGATGTGGGTGAAGGCATATCCGAGGCAGCTGGACAACCATCTGTCAGGGATGCTTTAAGGTAGATTCCTGCATTGAGCAGGGGGTTGGACTCAATGGCCTTATACGCCCCTTCCAACTCTACTATTCTATGGTCCTATGATTCTGAGGTGGTCCTTCAAGTAACTAGGTCCCAAACCATTTAGAGCTTTAAAGGTCAAAACCAGCACTTTGAATTGGGCTCAGAAACACACCGGTGACAAGTGCAGCTAGTGCAATATAGACATTATATGATCAAATAGCCTCGCCCCTTACTAGTACTCCGGCGGATGCATTCTGCACCTGTTGAAGCTTTCAAACCATCTTCAAAGGCAGCCCCATGTACAGCGCATTACAGTAGTCCAGCCTGGATGTGACTAGCGCGTAGATAATGGAGGCAAGGCCCATCCTCTCTAGATAGGGCTGCAGCTGGTGTACCAGCCTAAGCTGGTGGAATTAGGGTGACCATATGAAAGGAGGACAGGGCTCCTGTATCTTTAACAGTTGTATCGAAAGGGGAATTTCAGCAGGTGTCATTTGTATTCCCTCTTCACCATAACATTTAAAGCTGCAGGAACCCTGCCCTCTTTTGTATCTGGTCAATGTAGTATAGCTCCTGCAGCTTTAACTGTTGTGATGAAGAGGGGATTTCACCAGGTGCTGCATGCATACAAATGACACCGGCTGAAATTCCCTTTTCTATACAACTGTTAAAGATACAGGAGCCCCGTCCTCCTTTTCATATGGTCACCCTAGTGGACACGGCAGCCACCTGAGCTCCCTCAGTTAGCTCAGAGTCCAGGAGGACTCCCAAACTGTGTCCTTGGTCTTTGACAGGAGTGATGAAGGATGGCTTAGATGGCATCACTCCCAGCAGGAACTATTATTATTATTATTATTATTATTATTATTCTCTTTCTAGCTCGTGGCGGTCTATCTAGACAGACAAGATGGGCTTTGCCAAGTCATGCTGTCTTTTATTGATTCAGGAATTTCCTGACAATTGAGCATGTTTTCAGTATGACTGCTTTCTGGATGTTGGTGTGGATGTATTTTGATAGGCCCAGTTTCTGAAAGTTTTCTGTATAATTGTTTGATGTGATGCCGGTGACTGATGAGACTAACGGAATAATTGCGACCTTTTCCTGTTGCCATAGTTCTTTGACTCCCATGGCCAGGGGTGTATATTTGTCTCTCTTCTTCCTTTTCAACAACATTTTTGTCATTTGGTATTGCTATGTCAGTGAGGTATTTGTGTGTGTGTGTGAGTGAGTTTTGTCTATGAACGTTATGTCTGGTCGGTTGCAGGGTATTGTCCTGTCGGTATGAATTGTTCTGTCCCAGTATATTTTATGATCTGCATTTTCCAGGATTGTTTCGGGTGAGTATGTATAGTATGGTGTAGGTTGTTTGATAAGGTTGAATTTGATGGGCAGTTGTTGGTGAATTATTTTTGCAGCTTTAATAAGTCTGTCTGTATAGTCCATTCCTGCCAGAATTTTACATCCTCCTCTTATGTGGTCTATTCTTTCTTGGAATTGATGGCATTTCCTGCATTGGTCTGTTGTTACACTGTTATCTTTTATGATGTGTTTTTGGTATTATTATTATTATTATAGTTATTGTTATTGTTGTTGTTGTTTAGTACATTTATATACCTCTCTGGGTGGTGTACAAAGTTAAAAGATTGAACATTTAAAAAATCAATATACAAAATTTAAAACCATAAAACATAAAAACAGATAATATTGAAAACATTTTAAACTTTACAGCTGGCCAAAAATGCAGTTCAAAACCTCAACTTAAGCTGTTAAAATGCCTGGGAGAAAAGAAAAGTTTTGACCTGGTGCCAAAAAAACAATAGTGTTGGCGACAATTGGGCTTCATTGGGGAGATCATTCCAGTGGCTCAATTCGGACGACACAATAAACAACTGGTGTGGGGGAAACAATCGTCAGTTGTATTGACGATCATATCGTCCGAATGCTGCCATAGTCAACTCATAGCTGATCCTAATCCACACCACAGTTGATTATTTATTACCATGTTGTGTGGGGAGTACCCCCTAGATGAACAACTGTAAAGTTGATTATTACCCCACCATTGACTATCGTGTCATCTGAATTGAGCCATAGGCTCAGTTTGGACCACATATTAAGCAATGGAGGGGTAAATAACGTACTAACCGCACGTTAGGCAGGAGGAGCTCCACAGACGACACTCTGCAGCCGGTGCTGCTCAGAACCAGCAAACGCCCTGGCTGCTAGGAACTTGTGACGGCCATTTTGGTTGCAGCCTCTCCTCCGTGTGTCCTCTAGCCGCATCCCAGCATGCACTGTGAGTTCTGCCGGCTGCACAGAACGGCTGCAGTTTTTTTGGCTGCTCTAGGCAGCAGAACTCTATTCTGAAACAGAATAGTCCACGGAGAGAGGGGGGGCTGAATTCGGACGACACTTTAAACAACGGGGCTTCGGGCTAAACAACGTGCAAGCCCGTTGTTTCGCTCCGTTGTTTAAAGTGCCTGATTCACATACTGTCAGTTGTGTGTGCGTTGTGTGCTGCCCTCCAGACGACACAATAAGCAACACAACTGACGATTGTTCCCCCCCCTCCTCCGTTGCCTAATGTGTCATCCGAACTGAGCCATAGTGTTGCAACTGAGGCACAGCACCTGCGCTTGGTAGCCCAGGGCAGCATTGACATCTGCCCTGCCCCTGCCAAGCCAGGAGGTTGGGTCTGCGAGTTTCCCAGCCCTGGGTTCTAAGATAATGCCCCACACCAGGCACCCCCATAACAGAGTTCACAATTTTATAGCCAACTATGAATAGATTTGCACAGAACAACAGAGTGGCAGTCAAAATTAGGGATGTTTGAACTCACTAATGATTATAGCTGACAGAACTTTGCTCAGCTCTTAAGGAGCTCAGATACCTGCGGCTCGAAGGCTATTTCCAGAGCATAATAAATCCTTCGAAGGGATTTAACTCCAGTTCTCTTCTCACTGAAACTGGGTGCCACAACCAATAGTCAGGGATGGTGGGAGTTGGAGTCCAAACATAAGAGGAGCATGACGAAACGGTAACTCAGTTTGGACATAAGTTGGCCAACTATCTCCTCATGGGTAGGGATGCCCGTCACTGGGAAATCCAGTTTTGTTTTGACTTGACAGGGTTTCACAGCTCGGACAACTTCATTTGTATTTGTGAACTGAGCTGCGGGCTATTTCTTGAACGCTGGGAACTTTTTTGGGCTCATTTTTTGCAGGTTCTGCAATTTGCGCAAATTTTTGGAGCGACTTATGCGAAATTCTGAGCTATGTGTGCAAATTGGGCCACATTTTGTGCAAATTGCTCAGAAATTTGCACAAATGTGCTGCAGGAAAAAATGCACAAGATGCCCAGAAGACTGAGTCATTTGCAGGGCTGAATCTTGGAAAAGCCATTGAACTCACCCTCCCCAAATGGATTTCTCTGACCTTACTGCTCATGGAGTCTGAAACACAGGATGGTGGTGAAGGAACATCCCAAGATGATACCCCTTCAGGCACTGTCAGCTTTATAAAGGCCAAACCTATTCTAGGATCATATGGACAAGGCCAACGTTTTGGTGCTATATCCAACCATGATGACCCAGCGATAGATTGGAACCATGTACACTCTGCTCAAATCAGAGAGACCCCATGGATTGTCTCCCCAGCCCAGAAAAGACTGTGACTTCTGGCGCAGAATAGCATTAATGAAATGTCCTTCCCAATGTCAGGGTGTTTTTATTCACTGACAAGTGATTTAATCTCCTGGCCAGTTTTACTGGAGTTTGAGTTAAGGCGTTGGGCTGCTGGAACACCATTTAATCTTTCTTTCTTTAATTGGAGCCCTCTGTGTGTCCACAACACCCAGACATTATCTCCAAAGTTTCTGGTATGTTGTGCTCCGATGTCCGCAGTCTTTGTGTTGTTGTTCTCTGCTTAAATGTCTTTTTAATGGGTCCCTTTGTATTAATCTGTCGGCATTAAAGATATAACTCCGGCGAATGCGGAAGACCCCAAAACTAATTAAGCAACATTGCCAGGTCTTTGAGATTGTATTTATTATCGTTCAAGGAATCTATTACACTGCGCTGAATTGTTCATTAACAGCCACCTACATGAGGGATACAATCAGTTATTTTTACATATGATGGAAGGGTAGGAAGGAAGGGTAGGAAGGAAGGGTAGGAAGGAAGATGGCTCACGTAAACAACATGTGCAGTGCAGGCAAAATGAGATTGCGAAGCAAGAAAGATAGTAGATTCTTACAAAGAGGTCAGCTTGCTTTACACCCTGATTCTGCAGAGCTACAATGGAGGGCAGTGGCTAATTTTGCTGTGGTTACAGCATCCTTGTTGACTGGGGCAGGGCCATACCTCAGTGGGAGATTACACACGTGAGACGCGCAACAACACCTTGCAGCATGGAGCATTGCAGTACCAGCCAATAATGCAGCGCTCCATGCAGGGAACATAGCTCAGTGTGATAGAGCACATGTTTTGCATGTGGAATGTCCAAGGTTTGATCCCCGGCTTCTCCAGGGAGGGTATGGAAAGAATCGTGCCTGAAACTCTGGAGAGCTGCTGCCAGTCAGTGTCAACAATACTGGGTTAGATGGACCAATGGTCTGACTCAGTATACGGCAGCTACCTGGGTCCTATGTTCAGCCAGCCAGTTGCCCATGCCCTTTCTCAGGTTACACCTCCCTGGTTTTCCATCCCGCCCAAAACTAGGATAGCATTCCGTGGCTATTGAGCATGCGCAAATTCGGAGGTGGGGAAGAGATTAGTTCCATGGCAGTTTGGACTAGAATTTATCCAATTCACACCTCCTAGAACTGAATGTGGACTCGAGTGTAATTTGTGGTTGGACGCCCATACATTTCCAAATTTGCAATGCGATTCAGGCAGCGACGACAGGTTTGAAAAAATGCACACATCTGGGAAATGCGCATGAAAAATGGGTACATTTTAAAAATGCTCATGGACAAACATGACACCATAATAGCTGGCAATTCATCAGCTATTCTACTACTTCTGGGATTTAATAGTGGCTCAGGGCTTATAGGCCGTCTGTCCCTGATTGATCCTGATTGCAACCCTGGCCTAATCCACACCAAGCAGGAAATATGAAAGCGGTATGAAAGCGGTATATGGTATGTGTCAATGGGACCCAACAGTTGTCAGTGCACTTCAATACCGCTATAAAGCAGTAGTGTGGCTCCTGCCTCTTATATACCGCTTTCATAGTGCAATATCCTGCTTGGTGTGGATTAGGCCCCTACCTCCAAAATGGTTTCAGCACTTTGGATCGTTACTGTAGAGTTCAGGCTGGTTTTGATTGAAACCCAGAATGGAATCGCAGCTCCGCTAAAATCAAAGCCACCAGCCTCTACTGCTTCTGATATTCTTTTGTGAGGAACACATGAAAGGAAATTCTATTTTAACAAGCCCTTATAGCAGCCTTACCCAACCCGGCACCCTCCAGATGTGTTGGAGGGAGGCTGCTCCAAAACATAGTATGCATCTGTGCCACAGAGCTGAAACAAAGTTGGCCACCATATGATTTTCTGCAAATTTTGATATTTGCCAAACATATCCTGTATTTTGTATATTTGCTACAGACAGCCAATGATATTTGATTTGAATAGGGGATATATGACTGTTGAGAAATGATAGTTGACAGGTAATGGTATGTAGCCTTTGATGGTATTGGACAGCTGACATGCCACAGCATATAATATCTGGCTGGTTTTGACAGCCAACATGCAATGGCATTCAGCAATTCTTATATGACTTGCAATGGCATTCAGTCTTCATAATATTTGAAATGTTTTTTTTCTGCCACTACTATAGTGGTGGTAGTGGGGAATACAGCTTTATACATAGAAATGCACAGCACATTCACACACCGGGGATTTCTTTCCTCCAAGCATGTTTACATTAGGAGAATTTGCATGAGAATTTCTCTTTCTCCCCATAATTCATTTCGACTCCCCACATTTGTTTTCCTATGACCTTGTAGCTGAGAGTTGTTGAGCATCATTGTTAATTTAATTTATCTTCTCCGAGAGTTAAAATAAATATGTCTACAAGGGAAATAAATACAGCGCACAATGTAAGACTAATGGTATGTCCTGCAATTATATCCAGCAGTGATATAGAGGTAATCAAATTTGGAGAAGGGGCTGTGCTGCCCCTTTCAGCTGACAAGGAGACAATGAATTAACATTTATGTCCACCCTGTAGATTCATTTGAATGTTCTCAATCAGCTGGCCAAAGCGATTAGCAAACTGCAGATGAGGCTCATGAACGGGGCAGCAACAGCAGCAAACGTTTTGCAGCTCTTTGGGACTTCGGCTGTTCCAAACACGACATTATTTGATGCGTTTGATTTATGACTACATGTATCTCCAGCTTTTTCTTCCCCTCTGGGAATGAACCCAAGATGGCTAACATGGTTCTCCGCCTTTTCACAACAACCCTGTGAGGTAGGTTAGAGTGAGAGTCAATGGCTGACCCAAAGTCACCCAGTGAGCTTCATAGCCAAGTGGGAACTAGAACCCAGATCTCCTGAATCCCAGTCCAAGACTCTAACCGCTGTAGCACACCAGATAAACTCATAGGGCCTCTTAGTCTGTCGCTGCGCACCCAAGGCTGTGGAAGTTCAAAACGAATCAGTTGGTCAAATGAACCTGGACAACTCATAACACTCAGCTGTAGTGCAAAGTGACCCAGTTTAGCTGCGGGGCCTGCCATGTTGTATCAGGAGCCCGCAGGCACTCTTCGTGTTTCCGTGTCATGTAAACCAGCAATGCGGCTTCTTTGAGTGGATAGGCAACCCTCAAACAAGCGATGGGTTGAGGGTTATGTACCTCCTCAAACAGGCCACGGCGCAGGGCTCATACAACATGCCAAGCTGTGAGCATGCTGCTGTCTCCACTTCTGTGTTCAAAATGGCAGTCGTGTGCTCCACTAAGCCCATGGGGATATTAACCCAGAGTGGTTTAGCTTTACGTGCAAATAGGCTTTACGTGCAAATAGGCTCAGTGTCTCCAAGGACCCCTGTTTTGCTCCTTTTAAATCTGATTTCCAAGGGCTCCTCCTAAGCACCTCATGCCTTCCAAGTGCCAGGGACCTTAGGGGACATACTGCTCCCTCCTCCAGGCACTGGGGGCCTTAGAACAGATGTCACGTGCCTTGGAAACGACATATCCCAAGGTGATAACAGTTGCGATGCTGCCGTTGCTATATATATACAGCAACAGGAAGGGTGGGGAACTTTGTAGAGATGCATTCAACCCTGTGAGGTCCAAATTGTTGAAATGGTTTAGGAAAAATGGAGTAATCCCCCCCCCCCCAATTTGATGGGGGAAATAGCTGGATTTGCTAAGCCCAATTCCTCATCAAGCATCAGGAGCTGTTAGTCTCTATGCGCTGCTGCCCCACTGAACTGCAGGTGCCAGCTTCTCAGTGAAGTATCCTCAGACCTTGGTCTGACTCTGCCCATGACTGGAAGGGGTATAAAAGGACTTCCTGTTCCAGATGGAGCTTCCTCGAGGAACAATGTTTTCCCAAGCTCTGGTCTATTCCTGTATCCTTAAGTTTCTCTACGGTTCTTGGTTGTGACTTCCGGGTTTCCGGGTTTTTCACTCACCTCAGACTGCTGGCCACGGCCATGCGCTTCCAACAAGCCAGGAACAATTTGCTCATCGCTAGTTCAAATTCGCCCAAGTGGGGTGGTGAACCTGTTCAGGGTTTCAGTCAGAACCAGCCAGAACTAAAGGAGCTATCCAAGGTGCTGAAACTTATGGGTTCATCCCCTACCTTTCCTCGTCTGCCCCCTTCTTGAATGTATTTTTACTTCCCTCCCCTAAAACCACTGAAATTAAGCATGGGCAAATGTTTGGCATAGCCCTAGCTGACTCTGTCGAGAGTAGCACCAGCAACAGAGGTCTGATCGCCAACTTCCGAGAGGAACCCTGGGAAGGAAAATGGCGGTAGCTAGTAGCTACAGCTCTACCTCCGCCGCTGCTCCTGAAAAGCAGATAAGCAGGTTTGAATCATCCCAGCTACTATTTAATCCCCCTCTCCTCCAATGATTTGAAGGGGGGGGGGCTCACATCTCAGCCCCTAAAAGGATGCTGTAATGGCTGCTCCACGTTGCCCCCTGCAAATGGAGTGGCATATTGAGAGTAGCCATTTCAGCCCATCCTTTGTGTTCTCTATACAGAGATTTGACTTTTAGAGGCCCGGGGAAGAGCGCTCTAGTGCACAATGAAACTTCATGGCACACGTGTCCCCACTAGCACAATATTAAAAGGCAACCCCACAGGGGTAGAAAGATCACTCTGTTTCTAGGTTGTGTCAGGTTTGCATATGTTTATTCATCAGTCTGTCCTGTCTCATTTCTGCATCCATCTGTAATTTTATTTTATCTTTGAAAAAAACTGCATGAACATTTCTGTTTCATTTGGTCATATTAACCTCCCCCCAATAGAAATTGTATACACATTTAACTCCAAAACACTCATTTCTGTATACATGTTATCCTAGTACCTGCATTATTGTACACATTATATCCGAATCAATATATTTTAAAAACACACATTTTATCCTAAAAGCTCCCTTTCTGAAAAAATACATTTTGCCCTAAAATTTGTATTTAAAAATGCTTTGGGGCACTTTTTTTCTTTTTTAGTTGCAACCTGTATTGTAAAATTCAGTAGTGCGAATACTGAAGGGTAACTGTGTTCCAATTCAGCTTTTTGTCTGGTAAATGTGAATCTACAAACCCAACAACTCCCCAAAAGGTAAAATAAGTAAGGACAGTTTTTCCACCAGGAAATGCCTTTTAAATAGGGACAGTTGGAGAATATAAATTAATTACATAAAAAGCTGATTCATAACCACCACTTTATGGAGTTTCTCCCCTATCCATGGAAATTTTTGCATTCTGTAGGGATTTTTCTTTTCTTTGGACAACTTTAAGAGCGAAAGTTGTGGGCTGTACATTTATCATGCAAAAGTCCACCCCATCCTCAACTTCAAATCAGGTGCGGAAAGCCTCTAAATAGACACTCTTTGCACCGTTAGCAAAAGTGCTCTTGGCCATCTGTTGCAACATTTGGAGTCTAATTTTATCTCCTTCTTCCTAAAAGCCTTTTGTCAGGAGTTCTGCAAAGGACTTTCTGGAATCTGCGGCACTGTACATAGCCACAGGAGAGGCTGTGTGCGATTTTTGTCCTGCTCTGCGTCATCCTGAGTACTTTGGTTGTCATCTGGATGTCTGTGATCTATTTTCCATGTTCCAAGAGAAGGGGAGCAAAAGAAGAGTCAGCAGAAAATCATGGCCTTCGCTGGGTCCTAGCGTTTGTACCCTGTTTAATTGGTGCAATGCAACTGATGGTTTTGCTATGCGAGATTCCCCCCCCCCCCCCAAAAGCATCGAACTGAGAACTGGAGTTTGTACTAGCCAATTATATTATATGGAGCCGGCAGGAACAACCTTTTCAGTTTATAGGGTGGCCAGGTGTACTCTTTTGCAGAAAACAGATCTCTTTTGGAAGGACTTCCAGAAGACCGTCCTTTCTTTGAAGGTGCTCAATATTCAGTAGAGGCTGACGGGTCTGATTTTGGGGAAGCTGTGAGTCCATTCTGGGTTTCTGTCAGAACCAGTCAGAACTCTAAAGGAGCTGAACCTTATGTCCAAAATAGTTTCAGCCCTTTAAATTGGTCCTTTAGAGTTAGGTCTGGTCCTGTCTGTAAGTCCCAGTATGTTACAGTGCTTCTTGGACCATTGGGGCATGTTCCCCCCCTTTTTTTTCTTTTCATTTGCCAACTTGCATACGTGTGAGTACTTCTGGCCTCCCTGAAAATGCAGATGGCACCACCTTATTTTTGGGTGGCCCTACTTGGCTTCAAAAATGACAGGCACATCTCCACTTGAGTTGGCTAGGAGAGAGGAAATGAGAATAGATGTGAAAATGTCGCACATATATTTATTACGGACGAAATGCTGCATTTGAAAAATCGTGATGATATGTACAAAAGGGAGATTGACATGCAATGAACAATGGATATATGTGCATAGGTATTGTCAAAGTTGTAAGTAAAAAAAGTGTAACATATACAGCCCGTATGCACTTCTGGCTCGTTGATTTAGTTTTCAGCAGTATGGGTTTTGACTCTCCTCCCCCTCCTCTCTTTCCTATGATGTGGGCTGAATTTAAGTAATGGAATAAGATTACTGTCTATTTTAATAAGTTAAAGAATTTTTTTAAAAGGAGGGTTAAAGTAAATTGCCTGCATTAGGCCATCCTGAGTAATGCTGCACGAGTTAAGGGACAAATTCTGCCTGTCCCTCATAGATTATCCTGTTTATGCAATGCAAATGGGAAGACTTAATCATTCCAATGTACATTAATCATATTCGGTGCCATGGCCAATTTTGGTAACACTTTGCTTTTGACTTGATTCAATTCCTTACCCTGGAAACCAAGGTGGCGTAAGACTTTCAGCACTGAACATGGATTGACTTTTGAGCATATCTTACTTGTAACCCGAGGTTACAAGACTGTTAAGCATCTCCCCAAAGCCGCTGCCCGTTGCTGGGTTCATCAGCCGTCAAATCCAGCTCTGGTGACAACCAATCTTCTCCATTCCCACCAGCCATATACAGTATAAAAGCTCTATGCCACCAGTATAGAAATCCAATCCATCCATCCAAAGGACTCTGTAGTCCAGCATCCTGTTTACACAGTGGATAACTAGCTACTCATGGGAAACCCACAAGCAGAACATGAATGCAACAGCATCCTCCCACCCATATTCCCCAGGACCGATGCACATAGGCATACTGCCTCTGATAATGGAGATAGCCTATAGCCATCAGGACTGGTAGCCATCAATAGCTTTTCCTACAAGAATTTGTCCAGTCTTTTTTGAAAGCTGTTCAAATTGGTGGCCATGCTGTGGTATCAAATTACATAGTTTAACTATGTGCTGTGTGAAGAAGTATTTCATTTTATCTGTCTTGAATCTCCCTCCAATAAGCTTTCTTGGGTGATCCCGATTTCTAGTATTATGAAAGAAGGAGAAAAATGTCTCCCTATCCCCCTACATAAACATCCCTATTCCCTACATTAAACATTCCAGTATTTCTGGAGGTTTTGGATAATGTTATGGATGGTTGCTGCTGGAAAATCTGGCCCATTTCAGTCTTAGCCCGATTTCCCTGGAGCCCCCGGCTCGGCTTGCATTTGTGAGCCAAGCCACAGGCTTTTCCCCCAAATCCAGGAAATGTCTCAATTTTGTTTCTCAAAAATCACCATTTACGCAAACTGCAAGTCACAAATTTGCATAAGTTGTGCAAATTCCAACAGTCAGTTGCTTAATTTACACAAATTTCAGCCATAATTTGCTAAATTTGTACAAAGTGCGGTAGCAATATGCTTAATTTTGCCCAAATTGCAAGCACATTTTGCGCAATTTAAGCATATTACAACTGCAATTTGGGCAAAATAAGCAAATTATGGCTGAAATTTCCATACATCGGTCTTCTACTCTGCATCCACTTTAGTACATGCAGTGGGGGATGATGGTCAGGGAAGGCTTATATTGTCCTCATGTTGTCTTTTGGAGACATTTTGGAGATGCCTCTTGGAAACAAACGTTGTTTTTTGTAGACACCGTCCTGCCTTAGATTCCTTTCTCCAGGGTTCAGCTCTCACCACAAGGTTTCAGAAGTGAAATCCGAAAGGTGGAACTTATGTATCAACTTCCGTGACAATACATATGAACACCTGGGCAATAATAGGAAATGCTGTGGTGTTGCTACTCACCCATTACCATATAACTGCTGATCTATGCCATGTTTTGAGTGTCCGCTATTCGACAAGTCCAGCTGAATCCATTGCATAGTTAACTATTCTATTAAGCAGTTTCCACATTCATTTTGTTTCAAAAGAAACTCTTATGATTAATTTATCAGCACACCAAAGGCCAAGATAGAAGTGCCAACTGCAGAGTAAATAAATACAGCAGGCAGGGAAAAGCCTTCGGCAATGGTTAGTTACGGTGGCCAACTTTTTTGCTCCTGCTTCTGATGATATAACAGCAGGCTGCTCTGGAGACATTACGATAATGCTAGGAAAAGCTTGGCCTGCTGGTTTTTGCAGATTGAGCTGCTTCTTTTAAAGGCGCTGGAGCCAACCAAGACATCCTTCACGGTCAGTTGGCGGGGAGGGAATCTTGCTTTGGGACTCAGCATACTATAAGTATGCATACTATAAGTAAGAGTGTCCACATTTTCATCTGTGCAATATTATAGGATATGCAGGGTGAATTTGTAGTTGTCCAGAAGACACTCAGCAAATCGATCTGGATATTCCAGATTATTTCTTGATCGGATTATTTCTTCTATCTAAGAAATATTACTTTCTTAATTTGGGTCCAGGTTACCTGTGGGATTGCCTTCACCCGTATAATCCACCCTGCACGCCCAGGTCCTCTGGGAAGAATTTATTTCAATCAGCCAGAACTAGGCTGATGAGTGTTACCCAGAGGACCTTCTCTTCTGCTGCTCCCAGACTGTGGAATAGCCTGCCAGAGGAAATTCGACAAATTAGCAATGTCCTTGAATTTAAGAGAGCTGTGAAGACTCATCTCTTCCAGCAGGCCTACCCAGTTGAGTTTTAAGATTTTTTAAAAAATAATGTATTAGTTTTATTTGTTTTTAATGTTTTATCTATTTTATGGTCTTTTATGGATCCCTCGATCCAGAGGGAGAGACGGGTTAGAAATAAATAAATAAATTATTATTATTATTAATCCTGTCTTTTAAGGGAGCTGACAGATAAATGTGCATGAAATATATAGTGTCATCAATATTTTTTCTTTCTTTCAAAAAATGAACAGAAACAGCAGCAAGCAAAAAGCAAAACAATAAATAAGAAAAACAAATTAAGGTTGCTTATTATTTATTATTTATCTATTGTGTTTCTATACCGCCCAATAGCCGAAGCTCTCTGGGTGGTTTACAAAAATTAAAACTATAAAACCCATTTAAACTATGAAACAAACAACTGTGTAAAAACAGAATATAAAATACAGTCTAAAAGCACAACCAGGGTAAAACCGAGCAGCGATGCAGAGATCTATGCAGTTTTAAAATACAGATTTAAAACAGCAAAGTTTAAAATTGAGCTGATAAACTGTTAAAGTATTGAGAAAATAGAAAGGCCTTCACCTGGTGTCTAAAAGAATATAATGTAGGTGCCAGGCGAACCTCTCTAGGGAGCTCATTCCTTAGCCGGGGTGCCACAACAGAGAAGGCCCTCCTCCTGGTAGCCACCTGCCTCACTTCCTTTGGAGTTGTTATTAAATGCGTGGGCAAATAGGGCGGACTTGACCTGGTTTCTGAAAGACAGACATGTTGGTGTACGGTGACCATATGTCCTACTTTGAAAAGTCCCATGTTTGAAAGTTTCCTCTATTTCAGTCCAAGTCTGGTTGAAAGAGAAAGGTCAGCATTCAGCTGTGTCATTCTATTAAGGCAAATGATGTTGCAGTAATGGAGACTAAGTCCTGAACGATGTGCAAAAGAAGAATCCAACTAAAGTTATGTTTGCACAAGCATAGTTTTGCGTTATGCTTTTGCAATGCCTTGTGCAACCTATTGGCAGCATTCGGACAACACGATAATCAACGGGGTGGGGGTGGGGGAAACAATCGTCCGTTGTGTTGATTATCCTGTCGTCCGAATGCTGCCAATAACTTACTGTCCGTTGCCTCTCCCCCCCTCCATTGCTTAAAATGTTGTCTGAATGATGCCGATCAGCAACACAACGGATGATTGTCCCCCCTCCCATTGATTATCGCGTTGTCCAAAACAGGCCATTGTGTGCGCAAGAGAAAGATTTAGCAGATCTCTGTTAGTGCTATTTGATTTGGTGGAATATCACCATTGGATGCTGCCCAAAGAACTCCAGAATGGGAGGGCAGCAGGAGCCTTGACGTTACCCATCAATATTTAGCACCTGGACAGGTGCAGAGCTCACCTGGTCACATTCTTCCCCAATAAGGTGATGTGGATTGCATTTCTAGTCCTATTAGATTCATTATTTCTAAATGTGTGTCTCCACATATAATCTAGGACATGCATATTATTTTGCAAATCTGCATTCTCGTTGGTCCTGTCCTTCAACGATAGGCTGACCATATGAAAAGGAGGACAGGGCTCCTGTAACTTTAACAGTTGTAGAGAAAAGGGAATTTCAGCCAGTGTCATTTATATGCAATTAGTTCCTGGTGAAATTCCCTCTTCATCACAACAGTTAAAGTTGCAGGCACTATACTAGAGTGACCATATACAAAAGAAGGCAGGGCCACTGCAACTTTAACTGTTGTGATGAAGAGGGAAATTCACCAGGAACTAATTGCATACAATGTCACCAGCTGAAATTCCCGTTTCTCTACAACTGTTAAAGTTACATGAACCCTGTCCTCCTTTTCATATGGTCAGCCTATTCAACGATGCATTTTCTCTTTCGTGGTGAGATGTGTAAGCGGCAGCTAATCTCCCTAGGGAGAGATTTCCACATGTGGAGCCATGGGGGGGGGGACCACAAAGAAGGTCCTCTCTCCCAGTTGGCCACCTGGCTAACGTTCAAAGGCAGAGGCAGCTGGAGGAGGGTTCACCGGATCAAGATGTTAATTGACCTGCAGTTTCACATGGGAGCAGAAGTTCTTTCTGATACCCTGCTGGTCCCAGATAGTTGAGGACTGTAAAGGTCAAAAACAGCCCTTTGAATTACGTCTGGGAACTGGCAAAGATGCTGAAGTGCAGTGACTTTGTCTGCCTTTAAAACTGGTCCTTATCTTAGAGAGATGCTGATGTTTTCGCACAGATGTGCTTTACAGTGACATCGGCTCCCTCTGCCTCCCAGTGACGGAAGCAATTTCAGAACCTTTTTCTCTAGCCGTGGAGGTTTTGGGCTCTTCCATGAAGGTGATTCCATCTGACAAGGCGCCTGTTTTAATGCGAGTGAATGTCACGTCTCATTGTTATCCTGCCTTTGAGTTGGTTGCCTGGGACGAAGTAGCTTCTCCCGCTGGCGTTGGCCTTCTCCTGATTAAAGCCCCACCAGATCCCAATTCACAATCAGGCAGCCATGATTTGCATCTGAAGCAATAACCTGCCAAGGTCAGAGACATCAAAGGACCAAATCAAAGGGGTTCATTATCTACTGGATGCTCAGAAAGAGGGATGTATGAGGATTTTGTTCATGTTTGCGAACATGTCCTGATTGCAGCCCCAAAGACAAATGTGAGCAGGAGATCATGTACTCTGTAAAGGCGTGCAAATTCTGAAACTCATGGTCATGTTTGCAAAAATGAGCATTTTTATGCCGTATTCTATTGGGGGAATCTGGGCGACTGCGAAAATCTCTTGTTCATTCATCCCTATCCATTGTTGGAATCTGGACAGCAGACTTTGATGGTTAGGTGCAAAGATCAGACTTAGGTGCACAGATCAGCTAGTTAAAGGGTTCCCTCGCTATGGTGGGACACATTGCATTTCTATGTAAATTATAGCAAGTCTTTCTAAATGCACATCTCCCTGTAAATTAGCAATTGCACATGTTATGCAAATTGGTGTCCTCGTCTTTGGTGATGCAATTCCCCATGTTGTGTGTGTGCGCGCGCCAATGCATAGGTGGCCACCCTAGTGGTGTATGGAAATGAGGCCATAGGAAGAGGGTGCGGTAAACATAAGATGAGCCTGACTGGATCAGACCAAGGCTCTGTCCATCTGGCTCAGCCCCCCTGTTCCCAATTCTCAGCAGCCAGACCCTTTCTGTAAGCTCAGAGGCAGGGCATGAAGGCAGTGAGGGCAGCCTCCCCTTTGCCGGTTGCACATAATATTTGATTTCCAGAGTTATGCTGCCTGGGAAAGCTGCTGGCTCTGATTTTGGTGGGGCTATGAATCCATTGTGGGTTTTAGGCAGAACCACCCAGGACTCTGAAGGAGCTATCCAAGGTGCTGGACTCATTTTGGGGTGGGCTTCAACACTGCGGACAGCTCCTTTAGAGTTCTGGCTGGTTCTGACTAAAACCCAGGGCCGGCTTGTTGAGAGGGTCTGTCCCTCATGGCTAAAGGAGCTGCTGAAGGTGCTGAACCCATTTGGGAGATAAGGTTCAGCACTTTGGATGGCTCCTTTAGAGTTCTGACTGGTTCTGACTGAAACCCAGAATGGATTCATAGCTCCACCGAAATCGAAGCCACCAGCCTCCACTGCATGCTACCTCTGAACACGGTGTCTTTGTTTAGCTGTTGGGGGTAAGAGCCATCAATAGATTGGTTCTCCATGCATTTGTCTAATCCCCTTTGAATAGGGCTGTGAACTGCCCCCCCCCCCAATTCGAATCCGGATCTGGGTCTCTGGATCTAGATTTGGAGACCCTCCTTTTTCCGCGTTGACTTGCAAGTCTACGGGGAAAAGGACTCTCCGCCCTCCCTCTACTCTCCCTGCTTACCTGCTGCCTTCTCGCCGCTGCCTGCCGCTGCCGCTGCTTCTGCTCTTCTGAGAACCAGGTCTCACAGCATGATTCTCAGTAGAGTGGAAGCAGTAGTGGACAGCAGACAGCAGCAGCGGATGGTGGTGGCGCCGAGGAGGCAGCAGGCAAGCAGGGAGAGTGGGGGGGGAAGGGCGGTGAGTCCAATGGACTCAATGCCAGCCTGATGTCCCTGGGTGCCGGCTGTGGAGCCAGCACCCAGGGACCTGGAAGGCCAATGGGGCCTGGATCTCCAGATCGATCCGATCCGGTCTGGACCAATCCAGACCTCCCCTGATCCGGTTCGGGTCCAGATCTGGGAGGTCCGGATCACCCCAATCTGCTTCAGATTCGGGATCCGGATCCAGATCTGTTCCCAGCCCTATTGAAAACCATCTAAATTAATGGCCTTCACTACATCTCCTGGCAAATGAGCGAGGGTGAACCAGAAGATTTCCCTTTCCAGCTGGCTTTGCCTTTCTTTTCCTCCTCTTATTTTAGGTGCCTTGCATTTGACATGCTGCAGGATCCTCTCTTGTTTCACACCGTCAAAAACACACACACACACACACACACACACACACACATTCGGATAACACATTAAGCAACTGGGGGGGGAAACAATTGTCAGTTGTGTTGCTTATTGTGTTGTGTGGAGGGTAACATGCCGCTCACAAACTACTGACGGTATGCTATTTCGCCCAAATAAGCAATTGAGAGAAACAACTGGCTTGCAAGTTGTTTAGCTCGAAGCCAGTTGTTTAAAGTGTTGTGTGGAGGGGTGAGTGTGTTAATGGCGTGTGGTGAGTGGGTTAAAACACAAGCCCATAGAGGCAGGCGACAAGAGCGACCAAAGCGGCGGCTGCCACTTTGCTACAACTGGTGCAACTTGCAGAGGCTGCTGGGATAGAACTGGGAGGAGTGAGGGAGGAGAGAGGGCGGGGAGAGGGGCGGGGGCTGTGTCAGTCAAATGCTGGGTTGACTATTAGTCCACTCAACGCCAGCCCCAACCACCCACAGTTGTGTAAGAATATGTTGTGTGGGGAGTACCCACAAAATTACCAACTGTGAGTTGGCTACTCAACCCACCATTGACTAATGTGTTGTCTGAATGCAGCCACACACACACACACACACACACACATCTATGCACACATCTGGGGATACATCCTGAGCTGATGCTCTTCTTGAAATGTTTCCTCCAATCTAGAGTTCGGGAATTATTTAACATACCCTCCATCTTATTTCTGTTTTCGTTTTGTTTAGTTTCAGCAGCTTGTTCTTTTAAGATCATCTTCTCTTGAAAACACAACGAGGGAGGGCACTCTGCAACTGAAAGAACAACAAACAGACTCCTTCCTCATACAAACATAATGGCCTCTTGCATTATGTAGAAGGCGGCATCAAGCCAATGCCTGTGGTGTTGGAATTAGACAGAGAAAGGTGTTGAGGTTTTCCTGAGCAGTTTGTAAAGACGTGCTCAAAATCACCCAGCATGGATTCTTTTAATGCACCTTTGCACAGGCCAGTGATGAACTGTTAGACGTCTTTGAGGTGTCAATGGGCATAACTCAATGGGGCATAGCTTTGCGTGTGGAAGGAGCTCAGTTCAATCTCAGGTAGCAGGTGAGCACGAGGCTCTTTTGTCTTCCAGAGACCTTGGAGAGCCTCTGCTAGTCTGGGAAAACGGTTCTAGGTCAGTACAAGACAGCTTCACATTTGAGATGCTGGCCAAATTCTGATGTTTGCGGAGGACGGCATTGGGAGACCCTTTCTGGACCTCCTGGCAATTCAGTTGCAAAGTAAGAACTTCAGAACATCAGAAGAGCCCTGCTGGATCAGACCGAGAGTCCATCTAGTCCAGAACTCTGTTCACACAGTGGCTGACCAGCTGTCGACCAGCGACCCACAAGCAGGACATGGTGCAACAGCACCCTCCTGCCCATGTTCCTCAGCAACTGGTGTACATAGGCTTACTGCCTCTGGTAGTACGTAGCCATCAGGGCTAGGAGCCACTGACAGCCTTCTCCTCCAGGAATTTATCCAAGCCCCTTTTAAAGCCATCCAAATTGGTGGCCATCACTACACCTTGTGGAGGTGAATTCCATGGTTTAACTATGAGCTGTGTGAAGAAGTCCTTCCTTTCATTCATCCTGAATCTCCCACCAATCCACTTCATGGGATGACCCCACTGGGTTCTAGTATTTTGAGAGAGGGAGAAAAATGTCTCCCTCTCCACATTCTCCACACCATGCATCATTTTGTACACCTCTACCATGTCTCCCCTTAGCTTCCTTTTCCCAAGCTTAACAATCCCAGCGGTTGACTCCAATGTATCTACATTTTTTTCTTTTCCTTTTTATGGTTTTGTTTTGTTGAAATTTTACAATAAGAAAATGAATGATAAACAAAAAACTCCTTTGCATACGGTGCAGAGAATTCCTCATGGGCCTCAAGACTCCCAATGGTGAAAAAAGAATGGCCACACCCATAGCATATCATGACTGATATTTTATATTAAAATTTCCTGTGGGGACCCACTTTGGGATGTACAGAATGGGCCTGAAGAATCCATCTCACAGAAACTCCCTTGATTCTTCCTCCAAATTCTTCAGATGTTCCCCACCACCACCGCCCGATGCAGGACGTCCCAAGCTCACCTTGAGCATTTAACCAGAGGTCCAATTTGGCAGCAACTACTAAACGTAGACACAATTCCCATTGAACTCAGTGGGGTTTAGTTCTGGGCAAAGATGCTGAGCATCAGGCTGTAAATCATTATTGCCCTGTTTGGCCAGAGCCTGTTATTTATTCACATGTTTCTGCAATGAATAATTCAGCCCATTTATAAATACGGGCCCTGCCAGATTGTGTAATTATCTGGAAATGTCACGGTCAGGGAAGGCACAGCGTTGAAAGATCAAGGCCGTGCGGGAATGAGTCGGACCGTTGTTTTCCAAATGAGGAGGGAATGGTTTTAAAATTTAATTGAGAACTATGGCTCATTTATCAATTTGTATTCTGTTCAAAACCTGGGGCACAAATGTAGGAAACATTGGAAGGAGCTTGGCTCATGTAATCCCTTTTTGTACGGCTCATGTAACAGCCACCTTTCCTTCTCACATCTGACCTGAAAGCTTCCAGTGCAGGCTGGTGACTCCCATGTCTGTGGGGCGGTGAATTCGCTGACCCTCCAGTCAGGTCCTGGCAGGTGAGCACTTCAACCGGACCGCCTTTCTGTTGGGCAAAAATGGAAGGACCCTTTAGTCTGGCTCTTAAGGGTCTGGCTCTTTGGGGGCATTGAGGGAGTCCAGTCCTGTCTCTGTAGAGATTCAGGCGTTGCATGATTTTAAAAAAGGCTTTGGAGCCTGGGATGCAAGGTTTGGGTTTTATAGTGAGGCTTGGAGCCGGCTGCTGGGAGAGATCGCTTTTTCCTGCCAGGATCTGATATAATCCATTCATGCCCCCAGTTCCTTTAAACTACATGGAGACTTATGTTAAATGCGCTTAGGGAAAATAATCCAGACTTTTAGCATCCAAGGAAAGGCTGGGGAAGAGGCAGGGTGTCAGCAGGACAGGTACGGCATCATGTGAGTATCGTGCTGCAAATCCGCACACCAGGCATGGTGAGAGTGCAGTAAATCATGGGTGTGATGGAGCTCCCATGTCAGATGGGTTCAGCTGTCTGCCAGTAGAAGCCATGCTGGGAAGGAGAGGGAGGGGGATGTGAAGGAATAATCATTTTACGAAACTCTGGTGTGAGAGAATGAAAAAGAAAGTCTTGATGCCTGGGCTGGCTTATTCCTGACATTTAACTTCCAGGGCTAATGGACCTTTGAAGTGTTATTGCTGCAGGGCGATGTGATTAGCGAAGTTTGTTGGGCTCCAATGGAAATAGCGCCGTTCTATTCACTGAACAACTTGCAGGGAAATACAGGGAAAACCTCCTATCCAGATGGAGTGCAAAGAGAAGAACAGGTTTTAAACCATTCAGCAGAATGTTATTCTTGACATTTGGCCCAGCACCTTTTCCATCTGGACAGTCCCACCAATGTCCTCAGGAACAATCGCCCTCGGGGCGAGAGAGGCGGGAGGGGCGAGGGAGGGGCGAGGGAGTGCTATTGGCTCATTCGCGATATTTATCCATTTCAGACAATTATGTAGCGTTCTCCTGCTAAACAGCTCAAAGCAGCTTAGTGAACAAAACCCCCACTAGATTGCAACCATAGACACAGGAAAGAACCGCAATGATGCCATGCGAAATTAAAACTATAAATCAGAGCGGGAAAACAAAACGCCAGGTTTTGCAGCTTCCCCAACACCCTAGGAAGGAGGGAGATTTCCAAAAGTCTTTTGGAAGGTGATGCGGGACAATCCGGGCCTCCACTGCAAAGGCCCTGCTTCTAGCCATTAATGGCTTGTGTTTCTGGAAGGAAAAGATGATTGATTAGTTGCAGTGGAGGCTGGTGGCACCTGTGTCAGTGGGACGGTGGATCCACTCTGGGTGCCAGTCAGAACCAGTCAGAACTCTAAATGAGCTTTACAGTTCTGACGGGTTCTGACAGAAACCTGGAATGGATTCACTGTTCCACTGATATCAGAGCCACCAGCCTCGACTGCATACTAGGCCTCTTTTGGAGTATATAAGAGCTGGCTAAAAGTGTGACTCATAATCCAGATTTCCTTACTTCAGATCTCACCTGCCCAGTGTACCCACAAATGAGCCCTAGGCAAACTGCTATTCTCTCTGCCTCAGCTTCCACATCTGTAATGTGGGGCTAATATCATTCTTCTGCCTGAGGCAAAGCCATGAATGACACCCTGCCTCGTGCCTTGCAGTCAAGATGCAGCATGCCCAGGCCTAGCCAAGGTATCTTGGCACCTGAGGTAGGCTATCCCACAAGGACTTCTTTGCCTCCCACTATTTTTAAAATGTGCTGTTGGGTCACTTCCTGAAAATCTCCACAATGGAACTCCCTCCTGAAATTAGGAGTTCCCAACGACAAGAGTTTTATACAGATATCCAGCCTGCTTGCATGAGGGCTAAAAGTGGGGAAGGGATGTGGGCATCCATGCAAGCTTTGCCCCCTGCGTCCCCTCCATGACTCCAGTCCCATTCCCAGTGTCTCCAATCTGCCCATGTTCAGAGGGATATTCCAAAGGAGGCTTTCCCTTTCCACATCTCAGATGGGACGGGCTCAGAGTCAGGACTGAACTGAACTATTCACTGAATCAGGGGATCCAAATTCACTGTGTGAACCCACTGTGTGTTCTGAGACATGGCAAGTGGGGCGGCCTCCCCTGCTGCCCTTAATAAATAAATAGTTAGTTCATTCATTACATTTTACTAGGGTTGAGAGAAGCAGAGGTGCTTGAGCTCATTGAAATTCTCCAAGCTGGGAGGCAAAATTTCCCTTTACAGAAGCCATGCTGCATCAGCCTCAGCTAGACTTGTTCTTCTTTGTTAGGGATGGGAGAGCCAGGATGCTTGAGCTCGCTGAAATTCTCCAAACTTCACTTCAACATTTGGTTCGGCTCACTCCCATTCTTGTTTGCGACCCTTGTTCTTCAGTTCCTTCCAATGGGGAAAACGGCACATTTCGAGAAAGTTGCACATTTTTCAACGTTTGCACATTTTGAGAAAACTGCATTTTTCAAGGACACATTTCGCGGATGCAATTATGGGAATTTGCTAACATTTCCAGAGGACAGGTGCTCCTGTTCACGTTTGGGGTTGTGAATGGGGCATTTCCCAGCGATTTGCAAACTGAACCAAACTGCCCATACACCCCTCAGTTTTATATCAGGGGATCATGCCCTGTCTTTGTGCTCTTTTTGAGCTGAGGGGAGAAAAAAAATAGCGAGGTAAACAAAACTTCCAGGCTGTATTTGGAGGAAAGAATGGGGAATTAAGGCTCCTGGTTGTGTGGAGACTTCTACTCACGTTCAAGTGAACTAAACTAGAAGTCCCCTTCGGAAATTCCCCCTCAATGTGGGTATTAATGGGCAGGGACATTGGGGAGCCTGCATCCCTTCCTCAATTTCAGTTCTCACATGGGCAGACTGGACATTCACAGAGGGCTGTGGGCATGTTTCTGAAGTGGAACCAATGCATTAGGAAACATAATCCTTCCTTTTTTTTTTTTAAAGCCTACAGCACCCCTTATTCCCAGGTGGTCTCCCATCCAAGTACTAACCAGGCCTGACCCTGCTTAGCTTCCAAGATCAGGCAAGATAGGGTGAGTTCAGGGTAGTATGGCTGTAGACTAGGGCGACCAGACCGCCCGGGGTTTCCCGGTCCTAACCAGGCAACTTGGGGCGATCCGGGCCAACTGGGGGGAGGCGGGGGCAAACCGGGGCGGTGGGGGGTCACGCGGCGGTGGCGTCGGGCAGCACGAGGCGGGCGGGCGGCGCGAGGCACTTACCTGCTGGGGCATCCGCTTCCCTCTGGTGCTCGAATCTACTGAGAAACAGGCTTCGCGGCCTGTCCCTCAGTAGCGCGCCGGGTGATGACGTCATCACCCGGCACGCTACTGAGAGACAGGCCATGAAGCCTGTTTCTCAGTAGATTCAAGCACCGGAGGGAAGCGGACGCCCCTGCAGGTAAGGAGCGCGAGGCAGGCGGCGCGAGGCGGGCGGGCAGGCGACGCGAGGCGGGCGGGCGGCGCGAGGTGGGCGGGTGGCGTGAGATGAGCGGGCGGGCGGCGCAGGGCTGGTTCGCAGGCGCGCAGTGGGGGGGTTGTTTTGGGTGGGTGGGGTGGGGTGGCGGGGGGGGGGGACCGGGATTTTGGTTCCCAAAATCTGGTCACCCTACTGTAGACTATTCTTTCTTTCTTTTTCTTTTCTTTTAACCTTCGGGATTTTGTGCAGGTGGTGCCCCACATAGGCTTGGTTTGACCACACTTTACAGCTCCTTCAGTTCATTCATGTCTTTCCCTTCTTTCTACATTGTCAACGCTCGTGCCTGCACTGATAAAACACTGCACCGAAGGAAACTCGATGCGATTGTACATGCAGTTGTGACGAGGTCTTTTTTTTCTGCGTGATGTTTTACCAACGCCCAGGCAAACGTGTGCATCAGAGATCCCATCAAGTTCACTTAAAAAAACAAAAATCTTCACAGTGCTTTGTTGGTGCATATATTCCCATTATATATGGGAATATATTCACCCTATCAAGAGGAGGGCCTTCTCTGCTGTGGCACCCTGGCTGTGGAATGAGCTTCCTAGAGAGGTTGGCCTGGCACCTACCTTATACTCTTTTAGATGCTGGGTGAAGACCTTTTTATTTTCTCAGTATTTTAATAGTTTATTAGTTTAATTTGTTAACTTTTCTGTTTTAGCTTTGTATTTTAATCTATATTGCTGCTTGGTTTTATCTTGATTGCTTTGTATTTTTATGCAACATTTTTATACTGTTGTTGTTTTATATTTTAAATGGTTTTTATGGTTTTAATTTTTGTAAACTGCCCAGAGAGCTTCAGCTATTGGGTGGAATAAAAATGCAATAAATAAACAAATAAATAAATACTCTACTAGGAGGAACAAAGAAAATCCCTGAAAACTACAGCGAACTTTTCACATCCGACTTCCAGTATCATCTTTGTTAAACTTATTTATTATTTTATTTATTTGTTTCCAATATTTCTACCCTGCTCAATATCGAAAAACAAAAGATTCCAGAGCGGCGAAGAGACAGTAAAAAGGAAGAAGATTTAAAAAGCAAATTTAAATAGTTAAATTTAAAATAAAGGACCAGAAAAAAAGATGGCTGGTCAGTTGGGGAAGGCTTCTTGAAATAGAGTTTTCCAATGAAACTCGAATTCAGATGAAGTGGAACTCAGAGCAGACTGGACCTGCGCAATAACAAATCCTCTCATTCCAGAGGAATGGGCAGTGGTGGGGAAATCTAAATTTCCCTCTGTCCCCAGAGTTTCTCCAAGGTTGTTGGCCAGGCAGCAGGAGATGGATACCCCTGCATGAAAAATCCTCATCCAAAACCCACTGGGCTCATGGAATTTGTCATGTGGCTGTCTGGACTGCAGCCAAGATGGGAAGCTATTCTGAATGAAATCATAGAATCATAGAATCACAGAATAGTAGAGTTGGAAGGGGCCTATAAGGCCATTGAGTCCAACCCCCTGCTCAATGCAGGAATCCACCTTAAAGCATCCCTGACAGGTGGCTGTCCAGCTGCCTCTTGAAAGCCTCTAGTATGGGAGAGTCCATCACCTCCATAGGCCATTGGTTCCATTGCCATACTGCTCTAACAGTCAGGAAGATTTTCCTGATGTCCAGGTAGACTTGTGAACACACACCAATTTAATGAGGTGTGTGTGTGTGTGCCATTTGGATGGGCCACAATAATGGTGGCATTACCAAAATAAAAAAGGGGGGAAAGGAGAATCACATCACCAGAAAAAGAGGTCAAGATAAAACACAAATTGTATATGCAAATGTGTGTGTGTGTATGATTATATATATATATATATATATATATATATACATATATACATATATATATGGAAATTTAGAAATAACTATAATTTAAATAGAAAAAGAACATATGTAGCATATGACCACGAATTTGGATGGCTTTAAAAGGGGATTAGATAAATTCCTGGAAGAGAAGGCTATCCATGGTTATTAGTCCTAATAGCTATGTGCTACCTCCTGTATCAGAGGCAGTAAGCCTATGTGCACCAATTGCTGGGGAACATGGGTGGGAGGGTGCTGCTGCAATTTGTCCTGCTGATGGGTTTCTGGTTGACAGCTGCTTGGGCCACTGTGTGAACAGAGTGCTGGACTAGATGGACCCTTGATCTGATCCAGCAGAGCTCCTCTTATGTTCTTATGTAGATCTCACCACTGTCTAGAAAACTAACTTGGTGAGTGGTGTGCCTGCTGTGTCAGCTGTCATGATGCTAATTGCTGATGCGCAACTTCAAGGCCCTGTTAGTCTCCATCCTTCTGGTTTTCTGACCTTGAGTGAAACTTGGACTGGCAGCCCATCAAATAGAGGACATATTAAAACAGAGGACTATCTGAAAATAAAGTAAGATGCCTTAAATTTGGGGGTCCCCAACGTGGCACCTGCAAAGCCCTTCATTCCCTGCCACTGATCACTAGAGCACTAGATTTAACTTCCTGTTCCTGAACCTGCCATTGATCAGCTGTTCAGTGGGCAGGAAATGAAAGCAGGGCAAGGGGTAGAGGGTAGGGTGACCATAGTTTGGAAACCAAAAAGGACAACATGGTCGTCCCCCAAGGGGGTATCCCCACCAACATGTCTACCCCCAGGGGGCATGTCTAGCACCAAGGGGGTGCCCACCTGAACATAGCCTTGGTCACATGTCTGATTTTATAGCACATAATTGAGACAAACCTCTTCTACATAACATCTTAATGTTACCATCACTGAAATGACCAGTGAGATATCCAATGTATCTTTTGCTGTGCTTTGTTGCTATACTCTGTGTGATACATTCCCCCCTTCCCTCAAATATCTTTTCTGATTGTATCCTCACTCCACTGCAAGCTGCTGCTTAACAGGGCTTGCTGCCGGCTGGCTGGGGGAGAGAATTAGTGGGGCTAGAGGCTAGGAAAGGGGAGAAAGAAGAAGGCTAGGGATGGGGAAGAGAGAAAGAAGCAGCAAGGCTAGAGGCTGAGAGAGGAGAGAGAGAGAGAGAGAGAGAGAGAGAGAGCAAAGGGGAAAGAGGTCTGTGTGGACGGAGGAAGATTGCATGGGCCAGAAAGCAACTCTTTTCAACCCTTCCCTCCCTCCCAGCCTCTAGCCTCACTATTCCCCCTCCGCACACCTTTTGAGTAGCCTGGCTTCCATGGGAGCCATTATGTGACTAACCACCTCCTCCACGGGAGCCATTTATGGTGGTGCTCATGGTACTTTCTCAAATTTTCAAATACGCTCACAGGTCCAAAAAGGTTGGGGACCCCTGCTTTAAATAACTGGATGGGACTATCATGGCCCAAATTGACTCAGCCCTTCCCAGAGGCCTCTGGGCCCTGGTGCATGACTGATGAGTGCTCCAGAACATAGAGGGCTCTGCACCATGTATGCTCCTCTCCATCTGCATCAGTCCCTCCACCCCTATCTACAAACCAGGGGCCCCCAGGTATTGATGGGCCCCACTGCTCTCACCCTAGGCAGCTTGGCCAATGGTCAAGGATGATGGAGGTTGGAGTCTGACAACACACGTTTCCAACCTCTGATATAAGTGCTAAGAAGAGACAGAAGGAGAGGACTCCAGGTCCAGTTCCCAATCTGGAATTAATTTGGGGGAGGCAGCAAGCATCTAGGGAATTCATCTGGATTCATGCTAGATTAGACCAGGGGGTCACTTTACTTGCCTCTTTATCCTGATATCTCAGTAAGCAACCCCACAACCCCTGGCTCTCACGGCTTTCTGGAAGCAATCGAGATATATCAAGAATCTGCATGGGCTGTCTTCTTTTGATTACCCCCCTGTCAAACACACAGTCTATCTTAGATTAAGGGGAATGTCTGTGCTTGATATCAGACAAGGGCTTCTGAGCCCTGGAGCTGCATTGCAGTGTTAACACTAATTATCAAAATGAAGAGGTAGGCATAATTACCGCCGGGCTATTGCCAATGATTTCCTTATCAAATAAAGACAGTTTCCAAGCCTTCTGCACAATAGAATTTTTAGACTGCTTGATTAACTTCGGGGCACACATATTATAATGTGGGTACCCGACACACCAAGCACAGGTCTGCCAGCAAGTGGGCATCCCTCGAGTGAGCAGCTCTAAATGTATGAATCGAAACGTATAAATTGGGCCTCCCGCAGAAGGAGGTGTGCGCTCGGATCCTTCGCGGTGCTAAATGATGAATGAGCAAGATGCCGGGAACTGGGAGCCATTTATGGTCATATGTAATCTCCCTCCATCATGTCCTTAATTTGAAAATCCCCGCTTCTGGGACCCAAAAAAAATCCTTTGCCAACAGCGCACAGAAGAAAGCAAGGAAAATACAAAGCAGGAGAGCTTGCCCTTTGGAAAAATACTGGGTTTGAGTCACAATCAAAGCCAAGGAGAATGTCACCTCTTCCCGAATTTTGCCGATGAAAATAGGGACACGTTTGTGTACTTGTCATTTCTCTGGCCTCATACCAACATCCGATCCATCACGCTTTGGTGAAAGCTTTTCTTCATCTGCTCTGCTTGCTTTGTATCTGCCAGCCCTCCAAGATTTTGTTGGGCATTAAGCAAAACACCCACCACAGCCCCCCTCCCACGGGGACTCTGTCTCCTTACCATCTTTGTCACCAGCTGCTATAGCTTCTCATCCAGTGGAGGTTGGTGGCTCCAATGTCATAGGGCTGTGAATCTGCTGTGGGTTTCAGTCAGAATCTATCAGAACTCTAGGATTCAACACCTTGGGTAGCTCCGTTTGGGTTTTGACTACTGCTGTGCCAAATCCTGCCCCTTATTTGTGATGACCCGTTCTCTCCCTGTGAAAGAGGTATTGGGTTTTTTTTTACCTCTTTTGCAGGGATTTCCACATACCTTTTAAAAGTGTAGCCAGTTGTTTAGAATCATAGAATAGTAGAGTTGGAAGGGGCCTATAAGGCCATCAAGTCCAACCCCCTGCTCAGAACCAGCCAGAACTCTAAAACAGCTATCCTATTTTGGAGTGGGTGGGGTTCAGCACCTTGGATAGCTCCTTTAGAGTTCTGGCTGGTTCTGATTGAAACCCAGCATGGATTCACAGCCCCACTGAAATAGGGCCACCAGCTTCCACTGGAGTGGGGAGCACACCTTGTTTCCAAGCAGAATTGCACATATCGTAGGCCCCCAGTTGTATGTGCCAGATATACTTTCATTTTGGTGCATGTTTTTTTTTAAGTGTCTGTCATAATATGCGGCTTCTGCACAATCTACCTGATTGATTCCATAGCTCCCGAAATGGGCTGTTCTTTATTGTAATTATGCTGCCAAAAGTTGAGTAATTGGGAACAGAGAAGTGTCCCTCACATGAGGCTCAAGGTGAAATGCCAACAGAAGGAGACACATTTTTTGCTGGGTGGCAGACAGATGTGTTCCTTGAGAGACAATGCACTGGGAAGTTTGTCGTAAATACAGGGTGTCACTCAAGAATGCAGATAGCATTGTCCATTGAAACGGTCCATGGGCGAGAGCTGAGGTTGCAGTCTGAAGCTGAGCTGAACAATCTTGGAATCACTAAATGTTGAAGAGTCCTCAGAAGTCCAGACCAAAGGACAGGATATGTCTGGGAAAACCAAGGTTACAGGGAAACGCTGAAGAATGGTCAGGATATAGTCCAAAGGTCAGAACAAGTCCAGGCATGAACACAAGCTAGGAAACATATGAAAAGGCAACAGCACCAGAGATGAGAGTTGCTTCCAGGGATCTTACTAAGCACTGGCCAGACTTTTATGGGGAGTGAACTAATTAGTAATTGCCATCAGCTGCATTGGATTTCAGCCGGTCCTTGTCTGCTTTCGTGAAGCGCCACTCCCCCAACACTTCCAGGCTCAGCTGTTCCTACTCTCTGGCTGATCCCTTAACTGATGCATAACAAAGTTGTTCTGAGCCAGCCCATTGAAACAAGCAGGGGCTGGTGAAGGCCGTGGTAGCGGATTGTGACTTGGGATGGGTGAACAAGCCATTTTTGCAACTGTCCAGATTGATTCTCCAAACATCACCTTGAAGCTCGGCTAGCCTCATTTCCCATGTCTATTTGTGCTCTCTTTAAAAAAAAAGAAAAAAAGTGCACCTAAAATGTGCACTTCCCACGCCATAGAATAAATGTGCATTTTAAAAACACACACACACTTTGAAAAAGAGCACATTTTTTAAAAAATATTTTCCCCAAAGCATGAATGTGAGTTCAGGAATTTGCAAGCATTTTTGGAGAATATTTTGGAGGCACGGGCACGAAGCTGGGAAACACAGGAAAAGGCACAGCACCAGAGATGAGAGTTGCTTCCAGCAATCTTACTGAGTGCTGTCCAGACTTTTATGGGGAGTGAACTAATTAGCAACTGTGTGTGTTTCTGTTCAGGGTTGTGACCATAACATGTTTGCTTGATCTTGGAACACAAATGAAGTTCTCATATATCCTGAATTGTGACCCATGTGTCTTAGCAAGGAAGTTGGGTCCTTTGGGTTTCCCACTTCAAGCCCCTGAATGTCAAATTGTCAGGCCCTCTTGCAGCCCGGGTGGTTTGACTCGCATGGATGGGATGATGGCTAAGTGGGTGCCCATGCCAAGCGGATGGAGGTGAGTCTGTCCATCTCTATGAATGGATCGCATGGGCTTGTGGACCAGTTTTTTAAAAACTTCCCAGAATTTTTGCAAATTTAGTTGCAGAAAAATACGTAAAATAAAAAAGCACTGCCTGAAAATGCACATTTTCTCCATAGGCTAAAGCATGAAAATATGCAGTTGGGGGGATTTGCGCATTTTTGATTCCATTAATGTCATTGGAATGTAAAGTACCTGATGATCCACAAAACACAGACGGAAGAGATTTCTACAAAATCTGTGCATCCTTAGTGATGCATAAGCGGCCACCCTAAGTCCATCCCATTCAGCAACCTAGCTGTAGGATCCTGCTCTAGCTGCAGCTTCTGGACCAGACTTAAGAGCAACACCATATAAAGCACCTTGTGATGATCCAGCTTTGAGGTTACCAGTGCCTGAGTCACTGTGGTGAAGGTTTCCTTGTCCAAGAACAGCTACAGCTGGTGTACCAGCCAAAATTGATCAAAGGCATTCCAAGTCACGGAGGCTATTTAAGTGACCTACACTAAGCCTCTAGCAACAAAGATGGATCCAGATTTACATCATGGACTCCCAGACTGTGCACCTGATCCTTTAGGGGAAGAGTAACCCCATCCAGAAAGGCTGGGCTAGATATATTAATATAGTAGCATATATTCATTTTATGCAAACTGGCGTCCTCTTTTGTCCTGTTTTGGCGATTCACAAATGGCCACCTTATTCTGCAGCTGCTGTGCTTGGCAGGTGGGGGGAAGTTCTACAGAGTTCTCAAAGCTCCCCATCCAGACACGGGAAAGCTGATTCAGCATCTCCTCTCACCCTTGACATTTCGCTTAGGGGCACTCTTTAGGGAAGGCAGAGGGCATTTCCCTCTTGCATTTCAGACTGTTCAAGGCATCGGAAAGCAGCAGCAAATGTTCTCCAAGCAAATCGCTTTCGCTTTGCTTTGCAATTGAATGGCAAATAAATTAAACAATAAATGAAACGTGTCAGTGGTAGGGATGTGCACTGACCCCCCGGATCGGATCGGATAGCGGATCGGAATCGGACCTGGGGGGTCGGATCGGATCGGATCGGATCGGATCGTGTGTCGGATCGGATCGGATCCGATTCCGATCCGCGGATCGGATTTTCCGATCCGGATCGGACGCCATTTTGAATGCTTTTTCCTATAGCAAATTATTGTTTTACAAAAACGCCTATAACTTTTTCATTTTTAACGACAGAAGGATGAAACTTGGGCACATTGTACAC
The DNA here is from genome assembly GCA_029215795.1 of Anniella stebbinsi. Lineage (NCBI taxonomy): Eukaryota > Metazoa > Chordata > Lepidosauria > Squamata > Anniellidae > Anniella > Anniella stebbinsi. The sequence goes on from JARDYH010000002.1 coordinate 133,664,527, forward strand.
TGGTTAGGGATAGGTATCTGTGAGAAATTTCAGAAAGATTGGTGCATGCAGTTTGTGGCAATTAATTTTTTAATAAATAACATGGAATGCCTATAACTCGGTCATTTTTAAAGTTACACACATGAAACTTTGCCACATTGTAGGTGGAACCTTGGGACCCACGTGTGTGAAATCCCAGAACCGTGGGTGCTTGCCTGGTGTGGCAATGAATTTTTGAAAAATGGGTAGTAGTGGGGTAAATGCAGTTATGCCTCCCATGTTTTTATTTTTAAAGATACAAACAGGACACTTCGGCACATTACAGGGAACACTTCCCTTGATATGTGTGTAAAATTTCAGACAGCTAGCTCCAGGCATGTGTTGGCAATGAATTGTTGAAAATTGGGTAGCAGTGGGGTAAAATACAGTTTTGCCTCCCATTTTTTTATTTTCAAAGATACAAACGGGAAACTTTGGCACATTGCAGGGAACACTTCACTTCAAATGTGTGTGAAATTTCCGGAAGCTAGGTGCAACATTTTAGTGGGAAACGAATGTTTATTCATGGCATTTCACATGGGATTTATGGGTTGGTTTTAAGAGCTACAAACCTCTAACTCGCTCACATGGCACAGGACCTATGCCCGCTCAAACGCTGGAAATTTAACAAACTTTGGTGCAATGCTTTAGTGGGAAAACAAAGGTTTATGCATGGCATTTCACATGGGATTTATGGGTTGGTTTTAAGAGCTACAAACCTCTAACTCGCTCACATGGCACAGGACCTATGCCCGCTCAAACGCTGGAAATTTAACAAACTTTGGTGCAATGCTTTAGTGGGAAAACAAAGGTTTATGCATGGCATTTCACATGGGATTTATGGGTTGGTTTTAAGAGCTACAAACCTCTAACTCGCTCACATGGCACAGGACCTATGCCCGCTCAAACGCTGGAAATTTAACAAACTTTGGTGCAATGCTTTAGTGGGAAAACAAAGGTTTATGCATGGCATTTCACATGGGATTTATGGGTTTGTTTTAAGAGCTACAAACCTCTAACTCGCTCACATGGCACAGGACCTATGCCCGCTCAAACGCTGGAAATTTAACAAACTTTGGTGCAATGCTTTAGTGGGAAAACAAAGGTTAAACTTTATTATTTTAAACCTTCAGGAAGGGGACATTGCCTGCCTGGTGTGGATTGGTAATGAGGGAAGAAAGTTTCACTTATTCATTTGTAAAATGTAAAGTGATTGTAAATTGCTTTAGGGACCCATACATTTACATGACAAGACAGGTGTTGGTTGCAGGAATGCTACCAAATGCACTAGTAGCTAATCCCAGGTAATAGCTATTCAGATCCTAGCTAATAGCTATTATTCAGATCCTAGCCTGGGAAGGGATCTTGCAGGATAAGTGATTGTTCTTTTCTTGTGTACTATGTAATTCTAAACCAGAAGGCTGCTTTGATGTAGAGCCAATCCACATGGTCTCTTGCAGCACCTAGTATTATTTATTTCTCCTTCCACAGCAGAATCTGGAAGGCGGGCAGGCAGGCTGGCATTTAATGGGCAAAGTCCAACAGCGGCATTGGGGACTGGGTGACATTCTCCTTGAGGGCGAATGCCAAGTCCCATGGCTTGTGCGAGGAGGGCGGCTTGCTCTCTTTGCAGGAAGGATCTGGAAGGCGGCAGGCGGCATCAGCAGCGGGCGGGCAGGCTGGCATTTAATGGGCAAAGTCCAACAGCGGCATTGGGGACTGGGTGACATTCTCCTTGAGGGCGAATGCCAAGTCCCATGGCTTGTGCGAGGAGGGCGGCTTGCTCTCTTTGCAGGAAGGATCTGGAAGGCGGCAGGCGGCATCAGCAGCGGGCGGGCAGGCTGGCATTTAATGGGCAAAGTCCAACAGCGGCATTGGGGACTGGGTGACATTCTCCTTGAGGGCGAATGCCAAGTCCCATGGCTTGTGCGAGGAGGGCGGCTTGCTCTCTTTGCAGGAAGGATCTGGGAGGCGGCAGGCGGCATCAGCAGCGGGCGGGCAGGCTGGCATTTAATGGGCAAAGTCCAACAGCGGCATTGGGGACTGGGTGACATTCTCCTTGAGGGCGAATGCCAAGTCCCATGGCTTGTGCGAGGAGGGCGGCTTGCTCTCTTTGCAGGAAGGATCTGGGAGGCGGCAGGTGGCATCAGCAGCGGGCGGGCAGGCTGGCATTTAATGGGCAAAGTCCAACAGCGGCATTGGGGACTGGGTGACATTCTCCTTGAGGGCGAATGCCAAGTCCCATGGCTTGTGCGAGGAGGGCGGCTTGCTCTCTTTGCAGGAAGGATCTGGGAGGCGGCAGGTGGCATCAGCAGCGGGCGGGCAGGCTGGCATTTAATGGGCAAAGTCTCTCCTTTCCCGGGCACTGTGGCAGTGAGAGTGCCATAGGCTGCAAAAGAAGAAGGGGGGGAAAAAAGAATGAATATTAGTTGACCACTTCAACACAACCAGCTCCCTTCCACCCAGGATTGCCCTTCCTGAGTGCCCACGCCCCAGCAGGCACACGGGGCTGCCTGCTCACTCGGAAGTTAGCAGGCAGACAGCCAACCTTCAGTTAGGTGGAAGGTGCCCCCCCCCATTCACAGAACACTTACCGTAGTCCTCCTGAGGGCGTTGTTGATAAGATGCCACTTCCAGGCGGGCAGTGACGGGCAGGTGGGCAGTCTGCATTACCGTCTCTCCTGGGCACTGTGGCAAAGAGTTCCATAGGCTGCAAAAGAAGAAGGGGGGGGGGAGAATATGAGAAAAATGATACTTTTCCACCACTGGCTCCCTCCCACCCAAGACTGGCATGTGCCCGGTCCTGAGTGCCCACGCCCCAGCAGGCACACGGGGCTGCCTGCTCACTCGGAAGTTAGCAGGCAGACAGCCAACCTTCAGTTAGGTGGAAGGTGCCCCCCCCCATTCACAGAACACTTACCGTAGTCCTCCTGAGGGCGTTGTTGATAAGATGCCACTTCCAGGCGGGCAGTGACGGGCAGGTGGGCAGTCTGCATTACCGTCTCTCCTGGGCACTGTGGCAAAGAGTTCCATAGGCTGCAAAAGAAGAAGGGGGGGGGGAGAATATGAGAAAAATGATACTTTTCCACCACTGGCTCCCTCCCACCCAAGACTGGCATGTGCCCGGTCCTGAGTGCCCACGCCCCAGCAGGCACACGGGGCTGCCTGCTCACTCGGAAGTTAGCAGGCAGACAGCCAACCTTCAGTTAGGTGGAAGGTGCCCCCCCCCATTCACAGAACACTTACCATAGTCCTGAGGGCGTTGAGGACTCGGTGAGATTCTCCTGGAGGAACCCTAGTCCCATGGCTTGTGCAAGAAAGGCGGCTGGCCCGCCTCGCAGGAACGATCTGGAAGGCGGCAGGCGGCATCAGCAGCGGGCGGGCAGGCTGGCATGTAATGGGCAAAGTCTCTCCTTTCCCGGGCACTGTGGCAGTGAGAGTGCCATAGGCTGCAAAAGAAGAGGAGGGGGATAATGAATATTACATAAATACTTTTATACTGCAAAAGAAGAAAGGAAAATAAATAAAGATTTGTATTAATTAATACAAACAAGTCCTAGTAACTAGTCTCCCACCGGCACACTTCTCTTGTTTGTGATGCAATCCTCTTTCTCCTGCACCCCTCCCTTTCTAAATCACTCTTCTGAGCCCATTGTTAGAGGGATTGGCTATCCTTTTGTGTCTGGCAGGACACAGCTTACCGGATCATTAGAGAATCACCATTTCTTTTGTCCTTGGGTTATTCATTCACTCCTAATAGCACCCTACATTAGGCTGACCAGATCAAATCCAGGTCAGGGTTCCTAACTTCAGCAGTTGTAGAGAAAAGGGAATTTCTGCCAGTGTCATTTGTATGGAATTAGTTCCTGCTGAGATTCCCTCTTCATCACAACAGTTAAAGGTGCAGGGGCCCTGCCTTCTTTTCTATATGGCCACTCTGCCTGCACTCTTACCTGAGTCGTAGGGGCGACGTGAATCGAGGGGCCACCTCCATGCGGCCGTGGCTGGGGCAGATGGGCAGTCTGCTTGCTTACTCGGAAGTAAGATCTCACACTGCCCCACTTCTGGACACTCTCAGGTGTCCCTGCGTTGACTGCACACACTTACCTTATTCGTGCGGCGGCTGTGGATCGGAGGACTCCAGTGGCACATAGGCTCCTCCAGGCAAAGTCCCAGTGGCACAGGCTCCTCCAGGCAAAGTCCCAGTGGCATAGGCTACTCCAGGCAAAGTCACATTGGCACAGGGTCCTCCAGGCAAAGTCACAGTTTGGCACAGCTCCCTCCAGGCAAAGTCACATTGGCACAGGGTCCTCCAGGCAAAGTCACAGTTTGGCACAGCTCCCTCCAGGCAAAGTCACATTGGCACAGGGTCCTCCAGGCAAAGTCACATTGGCACAGGGTCCTCCAGGCAAAGTCACAGTTTGGCACAGCTCCCTCCAGGCAAAGTCACGTTGGCACAGGGTCCTCCAGGCAAAGTCACATTGGCACAGGGTCCTCCAGGCAAAGTCCCAGTGGCATAGGCTCCTCCAGGCAAAGTCACGTTGGCACAGGGTCCTCCAGGCAAAGTCACAGTTTGGCACAGCTCCCTCCAGGCAAAGTCACATTGGCACAGGGTCCTCCAGGCAAAGTCCCAGTGGCATAGGCTCCTCCAGGCAAAGTCACGTTGGCACAGGGTCCTCCAGGCAAAGTCACAGTTTGGCACAGCTCCCTCCAGGCAAAGTCACATTGGCACAGGGTCCTCCAGGCAAAGTCACAGTTTGGCACAGCTCCCTCCAGGCAAAGTCACATTGGCACAGGGTCCTCCAGGCAAAGTCACAGTTTGGCACAGCTCCCTCCAGGCAAAGTCACATTGGCACAGGGTCCTCCAGGCAAAGTCACAGTTTGGCACAGCTCCCTCCAGGCAAAGTCACATTGGCACAGGGTCCTCCAGGCAAAGTCCCAGTGGCATAGGCTCCTCCAGGCAAAGTCACGTTGGCACAGGGTCCTCCAGGCAAAGTCCCAGTGGCAGAGGCAAAGTCCCACTGGCAGAGGCAAAGTCACAGCTGCATGGGCACCTCCAGGCAGGCAGGCGGGCGGGCAGGCAGAGGCGGGCATGATGCCAGGCGCTTGCACATTGCACAAGTAAGCAATAGAACCGTGAGACCAGCCCACGCATTCCGGCTACTTCACAATGGCGGCAACCTAGAAGGCGGGCAGGCAGGCAGGCAGAGGCAGAGGCAGAGGCGGGCATGATGCCAGGCGCTTGCGCATTGCACAAGTAAGCAATAGAACCGTGAGACCAGCCCACGCATTCCGGCTACTTCACAATGGCGGCAACCTAGCAGGCGGGCAGGCAGGCAGGCAGAGGCAGAGGCAGAGGCGGGCATGATGCCAGGCGCTTGCGCATTGCACAAGTAAGCAATAGAACCATGAGACCAGCCCACGCATTCCGGCTACTTCACAATGGCGGCAACCTAGCAGGCGGGCAGGCAGGCAGGCAGAGGCAGAGGCAGAGGCAGAGGCAGAGGCGGGCATGATGCCAGGCGCTTGCGCATTGCACAAGTAAGCAATAGAACCGTGAGACCAGCCCACGCATTCCGGCTACTTCACAATGGCGGCAACCTAGCAGGCGGGCAGGCAGGCAGGCAGAGGCAGAGGCAGAGGCAGAGGCAGAGGCGGGCATGATGCCAGGCGCTTGCGCATTGCACAAGTAAGCAATAGAACCGTGAGACCAGCCCACGCATTCCGGCTACTTCACAATGGCGGCAACCTAGCAGGCGGGCAGGCAGGCAGGCAGAGGCAGAGGCAGAGGCGGGCATGATGCCAGGCGCTTGCGCATTGCACAAGTAAGCAATAGAACCGTGAGACCAGCCCACGCATTCCGGCTACTTCACAATGGCGGCAACCTAGCAGGCGGGCAGGCAGGCAGGCAGAGGCAGAGGCAGAGGCAGAGGCAGAGGCGGGCATGATGCCAGGCGCTTGCGCATTGCACAAGTAAGCAATAGAACCGTGAGACCAGCCCACGCATTCCGGCTACTTCACAATGGCGGCAACCTAGCAGGCGGGCAGGCAGGCAGGCAGAGGCAGAGGCAGAGGCGGGCATGATGCCAGGCGCTTGCGCATTGCACAAGTAAGCAATAGAACCGTGAGACCAGCCCACGCATTCCGGCTACTTCACAATGGCGGCAACCTAGCAGGCGGGCAGGCAGGCAGGCAGAGGCAGAGGCAGAGGCGGGCATGATGCCAGGCGCTTGCGCATTGCACAAGTAAGCAATAGAACCGTGAGACCAGCCCACGCATTCCGGCTACTTCACAATGGCGGCAACCTAGCAGGCGGGCAGGCGGGCAGGCAGTTTTTTAAATCATATAGCCAAAATAAACACAACACACAGTGACAGCCCTGCAAGGCTGCCACATAAGTCCAAAAGACACAGTCAGAAACAGTGTGGGATGCTGCTTGTCATCCACTCAATGTAGGAGCCTGGAAGAGGAATCCTATCGCGTCCTTCGTTCATAGTCAGAGAGGTGCATGCGTTCCTTGGCGATAAAATTAAGCCTTCTTCTTATCCAAAGTTCTCATGAGCCTCTGACGTGGTCTTACAAGAAGAAACGCCCATGGAAGTGTGGGACCTTACAGAAGGCCTGGAGGGAGCCATCGGAGTCCAATTTCAGAGGCACACGTGCAAGCACATTGGTTCAAGTCAAACAACATAGAATGTGTGAGATGCTTGTGCATCCCCTCAATGTAAGAGGCTAGGAGAAGAAACTAGATCCCTTCGGGATCCATCGTTCAGAGTTGAGTTACTGAGCTGTAAACAACACAGCCAGTAAATTAAAGTAAAGAAAATTAATTAACCGAAAATAAGAATTAAAAAATCAAGGGCCTGCCGGTGCCTGCCCAAAGGTGTGGGATGGATGGGGGGTGCCTGCCAATTACTCCCCCGCGGGCATGAGGGTGGGGTATCCCAGCAGGGGCAGATTGACCTTGAGGAAGACCAGCTGCTCCACAATCTCAGCGTCCAAGCGAGAGCGGTGGGGTGTGACCACGTCGCCCGCCATGGAAAACACCCGCTCGCTTGGAACGCTGGACGGTGGGCAGCTGATTCTGTCCATGGCCACCCGCGCCAGATCAGGCCACATCTGGCGCCGAGATGACCAGTAGGCCAGGGGTTCGATGGAGCCGTCCTCCATCTGCTCCGCCAGGTAACGCTGCACTGCTGCTGCAGCGTCATCCTGGCGGCGGCTGGGTTGAGTGCCTCTATGCCCAACCGCAGCCTGCAAAGCCTTGTCCCAAAACCCCTGGCCTGTCCCCCTGCTGGGTGTGGTGGTGCTGGTGCCGCCGCTGCTGGTGGTGCTCAGCGGACTTAGCGCCTGGGCTTCGGTGGGCTCCTCCTCTGCCTGCCCAATCCTGGCATCCCGGGCCGCCCGAACGTCCGTCACCAGCATTTCCACCCAACCTGCCCGGGAAGTCTGCCCACATAACCCATCCTTGATGCGCGGGTCGCACATGGTGGCCAACATGTACTGCCTCTCGTTGTAGAGAGGCTGGACCCGGCGGGATAGGCTTTCCCTCAGCCTCGTCACCACTTCCCGCACCTCTGGCAGGAAGCGCCTGCCGGTGACGGCATCCCCGGCCTCCAGAAACTCGCCCATCTGATTCTGGAGATGCCTGGCCACGGGGAGCACCTGGCTGAGAAGGGCAGTGCTGCTGCTCAGGGTCTCGGTGGCCTCAAGGAACGGCTTGAGGACCACCAGAAGCTGGGACATGGCCTCCCACTGCTGCCTGGACAGTGGGGCCTGGATGCCAATGTCCCCGACCCTGAACATCTCGTGGACAACACGCTGTTGCTCCACCATACGCTCGAGCATGTGGTAGGTGGAGTTCCAACGTGTTGCCACGTCCTGCACTAGCCGGTGCTGCGGAAGTCCCAGCTCCTGCTGCTTCTCCCGCAGCAACCGACTGCCCTTCACGCTGTGGTGGAAATGCCCAGCCACCTTCCTGCAGCTCTCTAGGAGATTACGGATTTGGGGAGGGAGAGGGGCCTTGCTGCCTCCAAGGCCATCCCTCACGACCAGGTTGAAGACGTGCGCGATGCAGCGGATGCCCTCAAATCCGCCATCGCGCACCGCCTTCAGCATATTGGCTCCCCCGTCCGTGACCATGTAACCGCGGGTGTGCTGGTGCCCGCCCAGCCACCCTGCCACCATGCGGTTCATGGCCTCCGTAATCTCCTCCGCCGTGTGGGACTGGTCCATGACTGCGGTATGAAGGAGGGCCCAGCGGCAGCCCTCCTTCCCAGTCCCAGAAGTCCTGGGTGCTTCCTGCCCTGAGGCTCCCCACCAGTGAGCCGTCAGGGACAGGTAAGCGTGCACTCCTCCTTCGCTGGACCAGATGTCCGAAGTGAAGTGCACCTTCTGTGCCTCTGCCTGGCACAGACGACCCAGAACTAACTCCCTGCATGCCTGGTACAGGGAGGGCACCACACGCCTGCTCAGGGTGGTGCGACACGGCGGCTTGTAGTATGGAACCACAAGAGCCATCAGCCTCTTGAAGCCTGCGTTCTCGACGAGGCTGAATGGCTGGTCATCCAACGCCACCATCTCACCGATGCAATTGGTGATCTGGTTGGGCGCTGGAAAACGCCACCTTGTGGCTCCATACTTCCCCCACCCCATCTCTTCCATGGTGGCCTGGCGAAGCCTCTTGGGGATGGGAGGTCGAGAGCTGGCAGAAGTTGCAGGAGCCTTCTGCTTGCCCTTGCCGCTAGCACCAGTCTGCTGCGAGGTGCCCGCCTCGGTCCCAAGCAAAACAGACTGGTGGTGCCTCTGCATGTGGCGGGTGAGGTTCGTGGTGGTGAAGTGGCCTGGCATTTTTCCCCTGCTCACTGACATCTTGCAGTGGCGACAGACAGCAAAGCGGGAATCCACTGCCACCTCAAAGTGGTCCCACACCTTGCTTGCCTGTCGCTTCTGGGGTGACACAGACGGCCTGCCGGCGCCTTCGCTCTGTGGTGTCACCTCAGGAGCAAGGGAATGAGTGGAAGAGAGGACGGATTGTGGAGAGTAAGTCTCTGGTGCTGCCTGCTCTTCCTCTTGCCCCACATCAGAGTCCTCCTTCTCACTCTGAACCTCGCTGACTTCCACAAGATCTGGGAAAAGATCAGTCAGCGGGTTCACAGGCTCACCCACCAAAGAAGGAGCTGGATATAGTGCTCCTTCTTCATGCCCACTGCTGCTCCCAGCACCTGCCTCATGTTGCTGAAAGAGTGCCCTGCAGGCACTACTTTGAGTTGCCTCTGCCTGCTTCTGCTGCCCCAGTGGAGAACGCCTCAGTTTAACTGGGGGTGTGGAAGTAGGCTGCCTGCTGCTGGTCCCAGCAGCAGCAGCAGCAGCGCCATGCCCAGAGCGGCCTCTCCCAAATGCTGCCTTGGGAGCACCCCCCCTTTGAGTGCCACGCTTCATTTTATTTTTATTATTATTTATTTTTGTGTAAGTGTGTGCTTTGCTGACTTTTTTTGTGTTTGTAGCAGCAGGCTACACAGCCCAGCAACACACACTCACTCACAAGCGCGCACACACACACACACACACAGAGAAAGAGAGAGAGAGAGAGAGAGGATAGAAATATTTTTTTATTATTTTTTTGGGTTTTTTTCAGAAAGCGAAAGTAGAACAAACAAACACACTCACTGCAAAGACAAACTGAACTCACAGACAAACAAACGTGCTATCTAAGAAAGGAAAGGCAAGAGAGAAAGGAAAGCCAAGAGAGAGAACAAGAAAAGCTGAAGTAAAAGATCAGAAACTCCTCAAAACCACCTCCAAATGCAATCAAATCAATACAGTCTCTCCAACACAGCTCCAAAACACTCCCTAATCTCCTCCACGTTCAACCCACAAAGAGCCAGAAGGGCAGGGCTGAGAGAATATATACTGGTGCCCTCCTCCAGCATTGCGATTGGAGGCTGAAGAAAGTCTTCACAGGATTGGGTGATTCAGTCATGTATTCTAAAGCACAATTGGTGGATCAAGCTGTCAAACACACACACACAAACACAGCCTCCCCCTCCCTTTCCTGAAGGTTTAAAATAATAAAGTTTAACCTTTGTTTTCCCACTAAAGCATTGCACCAAAGTTTGTTAAATTTCCAGCGTTTGAGCGGGCATAGGTCCTGTGCCATGTGAGCGAGTTAGAGGTTTGTAGCTCTTAAAACCAACCCATAAATCCCATGTGAAATGCCATGCATAAACCTTTGTTTTCCCACTAAAGCATTGCACCAAAGTTTGTTAAATTTCCAGCGTTTGAGCGGGCATAGGTCCTGTGCCATGTGAGCGAGTTAGAGGTTTGTAGCTCTTAAAACCAACCCATAAATCCCATGTGAAATGCCATGCATAAACCTTTGTTTTCCCACTAAAGCATTGCACCAAAGTTTGTTAAATTTCCAGCGTTTGAGCGGGCATAGGTCCTGTGCCATGTGAGCGAGTTAGAGGTTTGTAGCTCTTAAAACCAACCCATAAATCCCATGTGAAATGCCATGAATAAACGTTCGTTTCCCACTAAAATGTTGCACCTAGCTTCCGGAAATTTCACACACATTTGAAGTGAAGTGTTCCCTGCAATGTGCCAAAGTTTCCCGTTTGTATCTTTGAAAATAAAAAAATGGGAGGCAAAACTGTATTTTACCCCACTGCTACCCAATTTTCAACAATTCATTGCCAACACATGCCTGGAGCTAGCTGTCTGAAATTTTACACACATATCAAGGGAAGTGTTCCCTGTAATGTGCCGAAGTGTCCTGTTTGTATCTTTAAAAATAAAAACATGGGAGGCATAACTGCATTTACCCCACTACTACCCATTTTTCAAAAATTCATTGCCACACCAGGCAAGCACCCACGGTTCTGGGATTTCACACACGTGGGTCCCAAGGTTCCACCTACAATGTGGCAAAGTTTCATGTGTGTAACTTTAAAAATGACCGAGTTATAGGCATTCCATGTTATTTATTAAAAAATTAATTGCCACAAACTGCATGCACCAATCTTTCTGAAATTTCTCACAGATACCTATCCCTAACCAGTGTACAATGTGCCCAAGTTTCATCCTTCTGTCGTTAAAAATGAAAAAGTTATAGGCGTTTTTGTAAAACAACAATACTTTGCTATGGGAAAAACGCATTTAAAATGGCGTCCGATCCGCCGATCCGATCCGATCCGGATCGGACCTCGCTGGATCGGATCGGATCGGATCGGATGGTGTATCGGATCGGATCGGATCGGATCGGATTTTCCGATTTTTGGGGCGGATCGGATTCGGATCGTGGATCGGATCCGATCCGATGCACACCCCTAGTCAGTGGCCAAGTTGACAGGCTCCAGATTTAAACATGGGTTACAACTCCAAATTATGAAACATGTCCCCCCCCCCCCTGGTTGGTAAACGTGATAAATTTACAACAGCAAAGGTTGTCTTTGAAACTGTAACTTTGATCCAGTTTATAATAGATTTGGATGGCTGGTTTGGGAGCCGGCTTTCCCCGTCCACCCGTAAAACTATGGGGCCTGGCCAGGACTTACTGGAATCAATAGAGGAGAAAGGGTATAGGTGAGCACCTAAATTAGGGATTGGGGAAATGTGTGTGGGTTGGAGAGAAAACACAGGAAAGGAGGGTTCTACTTCTTCAGCCCACCACCTCCCCATCCCTGCTGAGGAAAAGCTCAGCAGCAGTGAAGAGAGAGATGCCTCGACAAGAGCCCTCCCGGCTTAAGGAACCGTCACTTCGAGGTACTCAGAATGTATTGAGACCGTAGTTCTTAGTGGAGCTGCCTTCCCTTGCCCCATGCCTTTCCCAAAAGATGGGGCCTCAGGGGAGGAGGAGCCTCACTCAGGGCATTTCAGGGGATTGATTGGGAATCAGCCCATGGGCTGAAGGATCCCTACCACTGCCCTAACTCCTGGAATATGATGGTCATGCCAAAGTCTGAACAGTGGATCTACCTGTGCAGATCCACGTATTCTTAGATTCTGGACATGTCCCAGAAACTCTGGCTGGTCATTAGACCATCTTAGGCAGGCAGGGCTATAAAATATCCCCTGTTTAGGCTGGGGCATTGGATGACAATGGCTTTGCTTAGCTCTGTTCCTTGGCTCTGACTCCTGGCTTGACCTCCTAGATGGAACTCCTGGCTTTGCCTTGACAGCTGACTACAGCTGAGCACCGGCTTTCTCTTAAGATGCCGCACAATACTTCATATTCTTTATATGAACGCCAATGTGGTGTAGTGGTAAGGAAGTTGGACTGGGAGTCAGGAGATCCGGTTTCCAGTCCCCACTCGGCCATGGAAGCTCACTGGGTGACTTTGGGCCAGTCACAGACTTTCAGCCTAACCTACCACTCAGGGTTGTTGTGAGACTAAAATGGAGAGGAGGAGGGCCATGTAAGTCACCTTGCATTCCTTGTAAGAAGAAAAGGGGTGAGATATAGATGTAATTATAAATTAATAAATATATAAATCGATTAGACTTAATTGTCTCTGGCTCACGGAGGGTTACTAGGTGTAGAAGACAATGCTCTGGAGATGTGATGCCACCAGTAACAAGAAGCAGCCAAGGACCTGAACATCCTGCAAATCTATAATTAATTATAATTAATGTACAGGTAATATGAGCGAACTACAGAACAGGCTCCGGGGAAATGAATTTGGAAGGTCTCGCAGCCCTAATTGAAATCCTTAGCCTTGTCCCAATAAACAGTTTCAGAAATGCCAAGGATAAATACTTCTTGTGTAGGCTGTTTGATTCAGAAATAAAACAGAGGGTTTATTTTTGACAGCTCCTCAGTCTCTGGTACAAAGACAGAGGTCCACCATGCAAGTCGCCTCCTCGAGCGAGCGTCGCGCTTGCATCTTGAGAACGTCGGCTGTTCTGGGATGCCACAAGCCAGTGGACCACGATGAGGGCACTTGAGTTTGTGGTGGAGGCTTCAACCTGTGCAGGTAGGATCCTACAGAGATGCTACAGTGGGACTGAACAGGACTTCCACTAGGAGGGGAATCCATTCAGCACTCTGGACAGCTCCTTGCGCTCGCTTGTTACTCCGCTGCATGGCTCACAGGGAGGGATGTGCAAGTCAGCAACACTGAGCTTCGCCCAAACTTTCCAGATCCCATCTGAAAGTAGGCTTTGGAGAACTCATGTGTGGGTGGGTGGGTGGGTGGGTGCCCTGTGAGCTCGCCAAGCCCTGTTTGCATGGCCCCACTTCAAAGAGGTGGGTTATGTGAGCCTTTGCCGAGTGCTCAGGGCTTCTGGAAGGTGTGCAATTCCCCCGGCCACGCCATTAGCTGCCCCCCACACCGATAATGGCCGTAAAGGCCCTCTCAATGCAAGGTTAAGAGGGCCTTAAGGTCCCAATTGGCATGGAGGGGGGAAGGGGGAAACATGCAATTTCTCCAAGGTGGGGAAAATGTATGTTTCTCCCCCCCCACTGATGGGGGCCTTAAAGGCTCTGTTAATAGGGCCTTTAAGGCCCCCATTGGTGGCGGGGGGTGGGGGGGAGAGAGAAACAGGCAATTTCCCCAATGGCAGCTGCCGGTAACACAGCAGGGGAAAAGGGAAAAGGTCCTGTGTTAGGATGGACTTGCGCCCGACCGCTCTCGAAGGCTTGGGGGCATTTGGGCATGGGCCTGTCCTAGTGCTGGGCCCGTGAAGGCCAGATGTGTGTGTGTGTGCGCGTCCTCTGCCCTCATGGGCTCAGACAGAGTTTTGATCCAGTGCTATCTGGAAGTTCGTTCTGAATCAAAGGGATATCAAATGAATGCTGCTGCTGCTGCTATTGATGAATTTTTCAATCTATTTCCCGCCTATATACAAAATTCCCTAGGCAGCCTAGAAAGTTAAAAACGATTTCAACAAGATAAAACAAGCCATGGAACCGTACAGCATGAAAACACTAGATAATGATCATCAATAAGGTTCTAAAAAAGGAAGTCCTGCCGGAATAAGAGAGTCTTTAACGCCTGCGAGTGCTGGTTTTTGTTCTCTTAACACAAAAACTCATGTGCATTCACATCATCTTTCAAATGTGTGCATCCGTCTCCCATTGATTAAAGCGGATTTTTCAAAATTACTTGTTTTTAATGCCCATTTTTCAGATGTACGCATGCCATCAAAAGGATTTTGGGGGGCCGCGAATGGCACTGTAAAATTGGAACTGTATGGTGTTGGACCACAGATTGCATCCGGGTCCATGGGGAAATCCTGATAAAAAATGAACCGAAACAAATGTCCCATACATCCCTTCTCCTAGCCCTGTGGTCCAGAGAACTGAGTCACTCCCGGTCTCTATATATTCCCCTCTTCCACCAGCCCTTGCAAACAACAAGAACAACTCATCCCATTGTCCCTGTGTGGAAGCCAATTGAAGTCTGCACAAGAATACACACAGATTTATACCATTCGTGCTGATCATAAAGGTCTGGCTGCTTTGATGTTGACTTTAGGTGACCTTGGTAAAGCATTTTAAGTGAGAAAGAGCTACAGTCTACATAGAGTCCACCGTATCCATCAGGAATCTGCTACCTAGTAATAAGATTGCAGCTGCAGCAGTATTCTTTACCTAGGGGGCTGTCTTCACAGTGCCAGGTTGGCGCCGCTCTACTGCCAACCTCCATGCGATCCCTGGTACGCGGTGGTGGCAAGTTGTTCTAACAAGGGGAGAGAGCAGGCTTTCTGGCAGCCATTAGGCCCGCCGGGCCCTCCCCCTCTCGCAGCTTCTGGAGGCCAATAGGAGGTCACCTTCCACCTGGGAATGCCCCTGGAGTGGCTCCGAGTGAGGACAGGCCAGCGGAAGAACTGGGCTGGCCTTGCCTTGGCTGGAACAGTTGGGGCAAGTCCTCAACTTTTCATCTGTACATCTTCGCCTCTTTGCCCAGGGTTGGCTTCAAATCTGCGGCTACGTCATTTAACTGACACAGTGTGGATTTGGAGCCATCCTGGGGCAAAGACGACATCAAGACAGCCCCCCCCCCAAGACTTCCAGGAACACAGTAGATTAAAAATGAAATATCTCTCTCTCTCTCTCTCTCTCTCTCTCTCTCTCTCTCTCTCCCCCCCTCCCTTTCTTCCTTCAACTTAAATACCACCAATGATGTACACAATTTGGGTACCTGCTCAGTGTAAAGACAAGTTCTAATTCTCCGTCCATGAAAACACCTTTGAACTGAACCAAAGGCAAACAAAAGCTTCTCATTGGTCATCAGACATTGCAGCCTGGAAACCTGCTGACTTCCCTCCAGAGCACCGGCATTTCAAGCCGCTCGTTTCAGGAAGGCGCTCTTTTGCAATCCATTAACGCTAATGCTTCTCATTGCCGCAATTTCCATCCCCACATTTTGCACATCCTGCTGGGCTGAAAGCTGCCGCCTTTGTCGCTTTCTTATCATGCCTGCTGCATCCTTTACAAATAAGTGGTCTGAAACAAACACCACGTGGGAGGTAATATCCCACACAGTTGCCCCCGCGGAGTGGAACGTCAAGGGTAAAGGAATAGCTGCTGTGTGCTCATCCAGTGCGCCATGTTACAAACAGACACTGAGTTAGCATTATCTCCAGAAGCCCCATATGGCAGAAGCACGTATTGACTGAGGCCTCCACCACAAAATGTCTGGCAAGTTTGAAGAAGTGTTGAAAAGCCTCACTGTGGAAACTTGCTGGTATCTGAACTCGAGATGTGCAGATCATCCTTGAGAAACAGTAGGGACCCCAGAGACTGTGGACCGATCTACACCAAGCAGGATAAAACACTTTGAAAACTTTTTGAAAACTGTACATGGAGTGTGTCCTGGGCCCCAACAGTTGTCACTACTGTTATAAACCATTAGAAACCATTTTAAAGCAGTAGTGTAGATCCTGCCTATGTCATCTCAGCTCGGCTCCTCAGTTTGGGCTCCTTTCCTTTGCGTACTGCCCCTCAGACTTTTAATAGTACAGGCAGTTGCTTTGATACAATGAAATGGACCTGTTCAAATGGCTTTCATTTCTGAGCCTATCTACGCTACTGCTTTAAAACGGTTTAAAACATTTTAAAACGGTTTATAACAGTAGTAGGGTGGCCAGATAAAATCCAGGTCAGGGCTCATGTAAC
Organism: Anniella stebbinsi; assembly: GCA_029215795.1. Classification (NCBI taxonomy): domain Eukaryota; kingdom Metazoa; phylum Chordata; class Lepidosauria; order Squamata; family Anniellidae; genus Anniella; species Anniella stebbinsi. Next base: position 133,680,665 of record JARDYH010000002.1, read on the forward strand.
TTTAACAGTTGTAGACAAAAGGGAATTTCAGCCAGTGTCATTTGTATGCAAGTAGTTCCTGGTGAAATTCCCTCTTCATCACAACCGTTAAAGTTGCAGAGCCCTGCCTTCTTTTTTATATGGTCACTCTAGTATAGTGCATGCACCTTTAACGGTTGTGATGAAGAGGGAATTTCACCAGGAACTAATTGCATACAAATGACTCTGACTGAAATTCCCTTTTCTCTACAACTGTTAAAGTTACAGGAGCCCTGACCTGGATTTTATCTGGTCACCCTAAACAGTAGTGACAACTGCTAAGGCCCAGGACATACTCCATATACAGTTTTCAAAATGTTTTCAAAGTGTTCTATCCTGCTTGGTGTAGATTGCTGAGCAACACAGTCCTTTGCTGCCCAGAGGGATGGGATACTTTTTCAGGAATCCTAGGACAGGCTTCTCCAATGTGGTGCTCCCCCCATAATGAGTTGGACCACAGCTCCCATCACCCCACGTCAGCATGGCCACTGAGGTAGGCTGACCAGATAAAATCCAGGTCAGGGCTCGTGTAACTTTAACAGCTGTAGAGAAAAGGGAATTTCAGCCAGTGTCATTTGTATGCAATTAGTTCCTGGTGAAATTCCCTCTTCATCACAACTGTTAAAGGTGCAGGCACTATACTAGAGTGACCATATACAAAAGAAGGCAGGGCCCCTGCACCTTTAACTGTTGTGATGAAGAGGGAATTTCACCAGGAACTAATTGCATTCAAATGACACTGGCTGAAATTCCTTTTTTCTCTACAACTGTTAAAGTTACATGAGCCCTGACCTGGATTTTATCTGGTCACCCTACACTGAGGGCACCATGGGGGAAGAGCCTCTCTATGGCAAGGCGTGTTTTATGGGTGGTCAACCATCAGGCGGTGTTCCAAAGACAGAGACTGAGCCTTTTCGATCTAGACCATCTCTGAAGTTCTACTGACCTTCATCTGACCCTCTTTCAAAACTTGTTCCCCCAACTTGCCAAGAACTGGCATTAAAGTAGCTTGTTCTGTTGTGTATTGACTTGGCTCTGAGCTTGCAATTTTCCTAGCTGCGCTTTGGCCTTCAGGGATGTGCTCCAGTTTCTTCTTCTTCTTTGTATTTCATCGAGACTCTGTTGGATGTTTGTTGTTTGCTTTTCATGTTTCAACTACTTTTAAGGAGAGCTTTCTCCATCACCCCTACTTTGTCGAACAGAGTTGAGAAATGGGACAAATTCCCATTTGAGTTGTGTGGGTGACCAGGGTAGCAAAGGAGATGATAAAAAGTCAGAAGGAAGAGCAAACGTCTTTATCGGGATGCCAATTTCCCCTTATCTGGATGCTAATCAGAATGACACGCATCTGTAATCCAAACCGAGAATGTAGGAGCATCATCAACGTTATTGCCCATTCATGCTTTTTTCGCTGGTCCTTTTGTCGACACTGCCCACCTCTCATGTGTCCCCCACTCCTTCTGGCCTTCTTTCCGTCACAAAATAAGACCCCAGTAAGTCTGATTTATTTTTAGAAGTGAAACTTGCTGTGATCTCCTGCTGTGTGCAGGAAAAGCAGCATACTAAAAATGTCCGCTGAATGGGCCACATTGTCATTGTTTACTTCCTCTTTCTTCTCAGTGAAGAAAGAGGAAGTATTGTGCAACTCAAGCTGGGTAGGAGAAGCGACTGTAGGGAACCATGATTTCCCCCCATCTGATGATCCCCTCTATCTTTGGGGTCCAGTTAGATCTAAAATCCATCTCTGGCATGGACTTACAGTGTAGTGCTAGGTCCACCAGCCCCCACCCCCCACCCCCAGCATCTCCAAAATGGGAGTAACAATTGCCTGTCTCACAGGGAGGCCAAAGTAGTCTAGCAACATTTCTTGGGAAGGGAGGGCTAGGAATCCCTACTTGGCAACCCCTCCTCCAAATTAGAGATGTCTAGGGTGACCATATGAAAAGGGCAGGGCTCCTACAGCTTTAACTGTCGTGATGAAGAGGGAATTTCACCAGGTGCTGCATGCCTGCAAATGACACCTGCTGAAATTCCCCTTTCAATACAGCTGTTACAGATGCAGGAGCCCTGTCCTCCTTTTCATATGGTCACCCTAGGGATGTCCATCCTTGAAAATTCATCCAACCCCATTCTTCTTAGTGCCTAGATTGTCTCTAAGGGGAATTCTAAATGGAAGATTGAAGCCATGTGCTACCACCATGGTTGGGTTGTCTCCAAGTTTAGATGGTTGCCGATGAGTATCTTGGGATAGTGGGGAATGCTTGGTTTTCCAATGAATGGTCTATAGATGCTTTTTCTTGGAATGGGTCCTGGATGGATATGTAGGGGGCAGAGAACTGTGGACATGATGGCAAGCAATTAGGGGGAACTTTAGTGGAATTGTTAAATTCCCTACATGGGATTTAACAATGTGCTCAACCGGACCGGCTAAATCAGACCAAAGGTCTGTCTAGTCCAGCATTCTGTTCATACAGTATTCGACCAGTTGCATGTGGGAAGCCCACAAGTAGAGCCGTGGCCCCAAACCTCTGGAACAAACTCCCATTGGAGGTCTGCCATGCACCATCTTTGTAGGCTTTTAAGAAGGCCTTAAAACCATTTCATTTTACCCATGATTATTGCTGATATTCTTGTTCCTGCTGGTTTTATTGTTGGTTTTATTGTTTTAATAGCTATTTTGTTGTGATCATGTTTTTTTTAATGGCTTTTAATATTTTAACTGTTTTTATGTATTTTATTGCTGTAAAACTGCCTTGTGAGAGCTTCTGTCCTGAAAGGTGGCCAAGAAATGTTTTAAATAAATAAAACAAGCAGGGCATGAGTGCAATAGTACCTTCCTGCTCACATTACCCACCAAGTGACAGACAGTGCATGCTGTCTCTGATCCTGGAGGCCATATATAGCCATCATGATTAAAAGCCAATGGCAGCCTTCTCTTCCAGGAATTTGTCTCATCCCCCTTTAAAACCACCCAAGCTGGCGGCCATCGTTAAATCTTGGGTTAGCTTAACTATAGTTTAACTCTGCACTGCATGAAGAAGTAGGTCCTTTTCTCTCCTGAATCTCTCACTATTCAGCTTCATGGGATGCCCCCACTGGGTTCTAGGAATATGGGGGAGGATGAAAAAGCTCCCCCTATCTACTTTCCCCACACCATTCCCAGGGCCGGGCAGAGCTGGTCATATGCCCAGGCCAGACGGGAAGTGTGTGCCCCCCCCGTTTCAGACTGCTCATTAAGTATTTTTAAACATTTTTTTAATGCCCACCAACATGTCCATTCTACATAACACCTTCATATTAAGCCTGTTCTACAACACCTCAATGTTGAATCAGAAATTAACATTTATTTTTAGTTGCTGTATAATTAGAAGCAACAACAATAGAACAATAGAACAGCCCTTCGTCATTATCAAACATTATCATCATCATCACCCTCACGATATTATCATCATTATTATCATTATGTATGTATCAATCTTTATTAACAGTCAACAGACCATTTTCCAAGGTAAAAGAAAAACAAACAATCAGTATACAGTATACATATCAGTGTCCAAATCTTGTTGGGACATTTTGTCTCCCTGCACTGTCTAACAAAGGCAAGGGTAGAGACTGTCAGGGGCTCTGCTTTTTAATTTCATCTTCTCTCGACGCTAGAGTAACTGAACTACCCAACTGTGATTCCCTAATACAGGCCCTGGTTTTGGAGATGAGAGCCCCTAAGCTGACACTTCATTATTATCATTAATAACTATCATTATTACTAGGGGTGTGCACGGACCCCCCGGATCGGATCGGGACCCGGATCGGGACCTCCAATTTTGTCCCGGACCGGTTCGGTCAAAATCGGAGGCCCCCCGGACCGGATCGAGTCCGATCCCGACCCAAAAATCGTAAATTTTTGGATCGGCCGCCATTTTTTTCCCCATAGACTTGCATTGCAATGCAAGTCTATGAGGAAAAAATGGCGGCGGGTGGGTGAGGGGGGCCTAACTCCCTCCCCCCCCGGGGCCGTCCGCTGTGGACGGCCCCGGCAGGTAAGCCCCCTCCCCCGCGCTCCCTCCCCCCCCTGGGGCCGTCCGCTTCCATCCGCTGGCGCCCGCGGGCGCCAGCGGATAGAAGCGGACGGCTCCGGGGGGGGTAAGCCCCCTTCCCCGCCACTGCTTACCTTCTCGGCTCGTCCGCTCCCGTCCGGCGCCGGCGGCTACTACCAGCGGGCTCCGCGGCCTGCTCTAGAGTAGCGCGCCGGGTGATGACATCACCTGGCGCGCCACCCTGGAGTAGGCCGCGGAGCCTGCTGGTAGTAGCCGCCGGCCCCGGACGGGAGCGAACGGGCCGGGAAGGTAAGGGCCCCCTCCCCCCTCCGCGCGCCCCCTCCTCCCCTCCACGCACCCCCTGCTTACCTTCTCGGCCCGTCCGCTCCCGTCCGGGGCCGGCGGCTACTACCAGCGGGCTCCGCGGCCTGCTCTAGAGTAGCGCGCCGGGTGATGACATCACCCGGCGCGCCACCCTGGAGTAGGCCGCGGAGCCTGCTGGTAGTAGCCGCCGGCCCCGGACGGGAGCGAACGGGCCGGGAAGGTAAGGGCCCCCTCCCCCCCCGCGCGCCCCCTCCTCCCCTCCACGCACCCCCTGCTTACCTTCTCGGCCCGTCCGCTCCCGTCCGGGGCCGGCAGCTACTACCAGCGGGCTCCGCGGCCTGCTCTAGAGTAGCGTGCCGGGTGATGACATCACCCGGCGCGCCACCCTGGAGTAGGCCGCGGAGCCTGCTGGTAGTAGCCGCCGGCCCCGGACAGGAGCGAACGGGCCGGGAAGGTAAGGGCCCCCTCCCCTCTCCGCGCGCCCCCTCCTCCCCTCCATGCACCCCCTGCTTACCTTCTCGGCCCGTCCGCTCCCGTCCGGGGCCGGCGGCTACTACCAGCGGGCTCCGCGGCCTGCTCTAGAGTAGCGCGCCGGGTGATGACATCACCCGGCGCACCACCCTGGAGTAGGCTGCGGAGCCTGCTGGTAGTAGCCGCCGGCCCCGGACGAGAGTGAACGGGCCGGGAAGGTAAGGGCCCCCTCCCCCCTCTGCGCGCCCCCTCCTCCCCTCCACGCACCCCCTGCTTACCTTCTCGGCCCGTCCGCTCCCGTCCGGGGCCGGCGGCTACTACCAGCGGGCTCCGCGGCCTGCTCTAGAGTAGCACGCCGGGTGATGACATCACCCGGCGCGCCACCTTGGAACAGGCCGCGGAGCCCGCTGGTAGTAGCCGCCGGCCCCGGACGGGAGCGGCCGGGGCCGGACGGGAGCGGCCGGGCCGGGAGCGGCCGGGCCGGGAAGGTAAGCGCCCCCCTCCCCCCCCGCTGTCCACTTAAATCGGCGGGCGCCCGCTGGCACCCGCCAATGGAAGCGGCGGTGGGCGCCAGTGGGTGCCCGCCGATCCGCTGATCCGCCGAACCGGTTCGGAGCCTTTTCGGACCGGTTCGGATTGGATCGGCCGATCCAGCTGTCAGATCGGAAATCGGATAATTTATCCGACCGGACTCGGATCGTGGATCGGGTCCGATCCAGTGCACATCCCTAATTATTACCTCACCCTGTGCTCCAGAGATTATATGCCATGGAGAAGATGGAGGAAAGATTAAGGTAGGCTGACCAGATAAAATCCAGGCCAGGGCTCATGTAACTTTAACAGTTGTAGAGAGAAGGGAATTTCAGCTGGTGTCATTTGTATGCAATTAGTTCCTGGTGAAATTCCCTTTTCGTCACAACAGTTAAAGTTGCAGGGGCCCTGCCTTCTTTGTATATGGTCGCTCTAGTATAGTGCCTGCACCTTTAACTGTTGTGATGAAGAGGGAATGTCACCAGGAACTAATTGCGTACAAATGACACTGGCTGAAATTCCCTTTTCTCTACAACTGTTAAAGTTACATGAGCCCTGACCTGGATTTTATCTGGTCACCCTAGATTAAGAACAACCATCTCAGTTTAGGCACATATATTCCTGTCCTGCATGCAGCATGGCCCTCTGGAGCTTGTAGTCTGACCGTAGTATTCACAATGGACGGCTTCTGCGCTGTTTCTGCAAGGCAGGCTCCTCGCTTCTCAATGGGCCGCAGTAGCATAAGCTGGGGGGGACCTCCTCATCGGAGTGCCCCCTCAAAATCGTGGGGCCCGGGCCAACTGGCTCCACTGGCCCCTCCCTCTGCCCTGCCCTGACTATGCATGCTTTTGTAGACAGGGGAGATAGGTCAAAAAATTTTCACGATCAGTATCTTAATTTTCTGCACTTGATCCTGATTTGGACGAGAATGTTTTATTCATGCATGCAAGGACGGGGGCTTCCGCCCACCCCCTTCCTCTCCCTAGCTTTCTTATGAAAATAACTGCTTCTATTTATAATCCTCCCAGAAAAAAGCTGTATAATTTATCAAAATTACAAGCAGAATGTGTAAAATATTCCCTAATTATAACAAGTGGAATCAGATGGGGGAGGGGGGAGTTATATTCAGAAGCGAGAGATTTTCATTCTATGGCGGTCTATCATCATTTCCATTCTTCAGACATAAGTAGGGTCAGTCCGGGGTTGGGTGTCCCAGCTGCAAACCTCACCCATTTTCCAATCCAGCTGCTATCCAGCTGGTTCTAGAGGTAGAGGGTACACACTCTGTTTGCCTCAGAACTACAGGATCTAAAGTGGTGAAGGAACATGCCCAGAGGTTGATGGGCAACCACATTTTCCATCCCCACCCAAAGGCAGGGAAGTTTCCAAAGTTCTCATCCACATTTCTCCCTGGATTTTGGAGTTCTGAATGACCTGTTCTGCTTTCTTGTTGCTGCTGCATAGCGATGTATGAGAAATTCATTTTATTTATTTATTTGTTACATTTATATCCCACCTTTTTTCCTCCTTAAGGAACCTCAGGAGGTGTACATAATCCTTGTGAGGTAGGTTGGGCTGAGAGTCTGTTACTCACTAGATTCCATGGCCAAGTGGAGATTAGAACCCGGATCTCCCTTCTCCCAGTCCAACATTCTAGCCACTACATCACACTGGCTCTCATTTGAGTTCGTTTTTTTTAAAATCAGAATTGACCCAGTTCTCATTTTCTGGACCAAACCTGGACTTGGCTGCAATCTGCTGTTGAAGTCTATACATTTCTGAGCTTGCAATGTGATTCATGGAACCCTCCGAGATTGCATTCAAGAGCATGCATACATTTGAAAAATGCACAGGGGAAAAAATGCATACATTTGAAAAATGTGCAGAACTACACTAAAATCGACAGGAGAAGAATGCTTATGTTTGGGGGGAAATGCACGTAAAAATATGGGAGGAAGAAAACGAAAAGATGCAATCTGAGAGGTATTTGAGTCAGAATGAGCTTTGAGATGAAATTTGGAGAACTGAAAGCCCCCTTCCCTCCTGCTTCCAATTGAGATTGTCAGAAGGAAAGAGAGCAGCAGCCCTTGGCAGCTAAGCACCTAGTGCCTGTATTTGCTTTTTTCCACCTCCCTCCCGGTCCCCTTTCCTTTCATGCCATGTCTTTTAGATTGTAAGCCTTCAGGCAGGGACTGCCTGATTTCATATCTTTGTAAGCCACCGTGGAAGCTTTTTTGGCTAAAGGGTGGGTTAAAAATGCTATAAATTAATAAATGAAGCGTTTAGCTTGCAAGTCCTTCGTGACTGTTCCCCCACTGACACGAAGAGGCACGTGGCATATCAATAAGGCACTGCAAGAAAGCAACCTTCATGTGGCTGTATGGATGGATGGGTGGTTGAATTCAGATTGTTTTTGTGTGGTGTTTTTGCCATAATGGAGCATCATCAGTAAAACACCACACCAAAAGAATCCAAAGGCAATGATACATACAATCATGTCAAGATGGTGTGTTGGATGGGGTGAGGTTCGTGATGTTTCATCCATGCAAATAAGCATGGAAATGGTGTGTGTGTGTGTAAGAGCGGTGGAGGGAGGGAGAGAGAGATGCACATGAAAGAACTGAAATTTGAGGCCACGAGCAAATACTCCAATTCTAGAATGGATTTTAGAATTTTTCCTAACTAAACCAGAACTCAGGGCACAAACAGCAATGGGTAGACCGGTCTATTTTCAGCCTGCGTTACTCTCACAAGTCTTCATAAGTCCGTTCTGACCTGTTTCCACTTTCATCTGCTGTTCTATCTCTTCAGAACTCTGCACACAAATGTATTTGAAAATGTCTTTCCGAATGCACTTTTTCCTCACAAAATCCTGAAAGAGAGGAGCCTGCTGAATGTAGCGAAGCTGGTCCCTGAGCGACGTCCTGTGGTGGTGTCGGATTGGCAGCCCCTTCAGACCTTCTCCGGTGTGTGAACCCTCCCCCAATGCATGGGGGAGGGTCCAGCAGGGGGGATGCTGTTAAGGTGAGGGTCCAGCAGGTGGAGCCTTACTTTCTCTCCACTTGAAGCTACTCACCTGAACAGACACAGAAAAATGCCTCAATAGACCTAGAGGTGTGAATAGAGATGGCGGAGAAATCCGCAATGGAATCTAATTGAGTTTGGATTTCTATGAATCTGAACCGTGGATTCCACAGCGGACCAGCTTTTCCCAAGTCAAATGGATTTTGTGGACTTGTGGACTTTTTCTCTTTTTCCTTTTAAAAAATTTTTTTTTTTTTTTACGGAATTTTACAGAAATTTAGTTGTAGAGAAATATGTATTTTTTTAAAAAATGGCTGAAATGTACTTTTCCTCCATAGGTTAGAGCATGAAATGCCCATTTTTTGCGGGGGATTTGCCCATTTGGGGAGGAATTTGCACATTTGAGGAAGGATTTGCGCATTTTCACAGGTGTGAATTTGTGCAACTGCAAATTTGCGCAATTTCTCAGAATTGGAAAGATCCAAATCCTTCAATGAGCAAACAATGACCTTTTCTGGTTGCCACACATTACAACAGTAGACCTATAGCAAACCAGAGCCGTCATCTTCCTTAAAGATGGGAGCTCTCTTGGAGGATGGACGGCTCGCCAGTGTGAATGGAGGTTTCAGGTGAATCTTGTGGTCAAGTGGAGGGCAGTGGCTTGCCAGCATGAGAAGGAGGGAAGTGAGGGCATGCGGGACTCCTGGTCAGCCTTGTGCCTGGCTTTCCTGGGAAACCACAATAGCCAACCCGCTTTGGATTTGGAACCAAATCTGAAATAGGCTGAGGCGGTTCTGAGGTGCCATGAGCCGAATTGGGCCAATTCAGAAGCTCCAAATAGGCCTCTGAGGTGAAGGGTGTGTGTGTTTGTGTGTGTGTGTGTGCCCAGCCCTATTTAAGACCAGGTCAGAAATTGTTTTGTAATCCTAGCCTATAGTTTCCCTGGTTTAATGTAGGGCTGTCGTAAGTGTGTGATTGTGAGCGGTTTTCACTGTGGAGATTCAGAGCCACAGACTGCAGCTCCGCAGGGAAATAAGACCAGCTTGTTCCAGATATGAAATCAGCAAGGCTTGGTTTTTATTCACTCCCAGCCATTAAATCTGTCCTTTTTCTCTAGCTGGGAAGCAAATCCTTCTGCTGATGGATTTTCAGGCCCTGAAGGAGCCAACAGTGCATCACGGGGAGACTCCGTCAAGGTCTGAGCGGGCCGCACACATTCCCTTGCCTCAGAGACCTTCAGAAAGAGATGCTCAGATGGAGTTGCTTTGTCCACTGCATGGCTTTGAGAGGGTAGATGAAGGGCATGGATGGCGTTTGAGTTAGCCATGGTTGGGTACAGAGGTGGGCGAAGTCACCTGTGCTTGCCTCGGTGGGTGCTTGCCCACCCCCCTTGGCTGCCTGCCCTGCTCACTGGGGCTCTTCTGAGGCTCGCCTTGGCCCGGCTGTCATACCCCTGCTAGAGGAATCCTCCTCAGAGGAGGAAGCAGAACCTCCAGAAACCAGGGAGACACCACATCAAGTACTTGCACCAGACCAGGAGGAGCTTGGGCCTTCAGGGGAGATGGCTCCAGGTCCTTCCCTGACAGGGGGAGGGGACTCTGACTCTGGAGCAGAGGCTGAGCAACCCCCTGACCCCCAGGAGCATCGATGCCTCAAGCGACAAGTCAGTAAGCCTCATGGAAGCAGGAGTGCTCATGTGCAAAAACGGTCTCCTTAGGAGAAAGCAATTCCTCCTGAGTAGGGCTCTGGCTAGAGAGCTCTGATGGGCAGCAGCTGAGCCTGGGTGGGGCTCAGCAGCCTTTGAGAATAAAAGCCAGCAGTGGGAGTTTGCTGTAAACAGTGTCTCATCAGCTTCTCCTGCCTTGGACTGGAATGGCTGTGCTATGACTCTGGACCTCTGCTACTGGATTATGTATATATTGGACTGCCGAACAGTGCTTGATCCCTCCTGCTTTGTCTGACTCTCTTTCGTGGACTGATTGCCTGGGCCTTGACCCTGTGCCTGTTCTCTGGGCTACTTCTGCTTTTGCCTGAACTTCAAGCTTGTCTGCTGGATCATTGGTCTGGGGTATTACTTGGCCTTGTGGTCAGCTGTATAACTAAAAGTGTTGCAGCCAATGCAGGACACCGGTGAGTGCTTGGTAGCTGCCTGCCCCCACACCGAAATCCTGCACTTTCCCTTCCTGTGCCAATGGCAGGATCTACACTAGGGTGACCCTATGAAAAGGAGGACTGGGCTCCTGTATCTTTAACAGTTGAACAGAAAAGGGAATTTCAGCAGGTGTCACATGTATACATGCAGAACCTGGTGAAATTCCCTCTTCATTACAACAGTTAAAGCTGCAGGAGCCCTGTCCTCTTTTGTATCTGGTCAATAGTGCAGAGTTCCTGCAGCTTTAACTGTTGTGATGAAGAGGGAATTTCACCAGGTGCTGCATGCCTACAAATGACACCTGCTGAAATTACCTTTTCTATACAACTGTTAAAGATACAGGAGCCCTGACCTCCTTTTCATATGGTCACCCTACACTACTACTTTAAAATGGTTTATAACAGTAGTGACAACTGTTGGGGCCCAGGACACACTCCCTATACAGTTTTCAAACTGTTTTCAAAGTGTCATATCCTGCTTGGTGTAGATCTGGCCCATGACAGCTGCCATTGACGCAACGGGGGAATTGTGCGTTTACAGGAGCCTCTGAAAACGGCACAGTCCCCCCTGCCAATGGCAGCCTTAAAGGCCCCATTGATGCAAGGGTAAAGATGTGAATGGAGGGGGCAGGGTGTAATTTCAGCACGCAGGTGTGCAGCTACTGGGGGCTTGCCAGTGCTTGGGTAGGCGTCTGCACTCATACTGGGAGTGTCTGACTAGGTCCAGGGAGCCAGACATGGGAGAACTCCTGGACCCAGTTGGGTGCTTGCTGCATCCGTAGTTGGGCACCTGCCAAGAGCCCATACTCCAGCCTGGCCCCCCTGACAAGCCTTGTTCTTTCTTTTCAACATGACCACCTGCTCGCTCAGCTGCTTCTCGTTCTGGCCCAGACAACAAATCCAATGAAATGCTCTCTCATAACACTAACTTTGATCCACTCAAACAGTGGCAGAAAGCCTTGCCTCTAACCACTGGACCTCTTTCTTAGTCACACCTCTGGCTTCTGATGTTTTACCCTTGTCCACAGGCTTTCAAACATACGTTTACAGCCATAAGGGTTAGAAACTTGGCATTTAAAATAAAACTAGAAAGCTCAGATTCTCAGGAAGCTGAAGTCTAGCATCGATTTTTGCATTTCCCCCACTGCTATCCTACAAAATTAAAAAAGAGAGAGATTCTTACTAGGGGTGTGCACGGCCCCCCCGGATCGGATCGGGACCTGGATCGGGACCTCCAATTTTGTCCCGGACCGGTTCGGACAAAATCGGAGGCCCCCCGGACCGGATCGAGTCCGATCCCGACCCAAAAATCGTACATTTTTGGATCGGCCGCCATTTTTTTCCCCATAGACTTGCATTGCAATGCAAGTCTATGAGGAAAAAATGGCGGCGGGTGGGTAAGGGGGGGCCTAACTCCCTCCCCCCCCCGGGGCCGTCCGCTGTGGACGGCCCCGGCAGGTAAACCCCCTCCCCCGCGCTCCCTACCCCCCCTGGGGCCGCCCGCTTCCATCCGCTGGCGCCCGCGGGCGCCAGCGGATAGAAGCGGACGGCTCCGGGGGGGGGTAAGCCCCCTTCCCCGCCACTGCTTACCTTCTCGGCCCGTCCGGCGCCGGCGGCTACTACCAGCGGGCTCCGCGGCCTACTCTCGAGTAGCGCGCCGGGTGATGACATCACCCGGCGCGCCACCCTGGAGCAGGCCGCGGAGCCTGCTGGGAGTAGTAGGCGCCGGCGCCGGACGGGAGCCGCCGGGCCGGGCAGGTAAGGGCCCCCCTCCCCCCTCCCCCCTCCGCGCGCCCCCTCCTCCCCTCCACGCACCCCCTCCTTACCTTCCCGGCCCGGCGGCTCCCGTCCGGCGCCGGCGCCTACTACTTCCAGCAGGCTCCGCGGCCTGCTCTAGAGTAGCACGCCGGGTGATGACATCACCCGGTGCGCCACCCTAGAGCAGGCCGCGGAGCCTGCTGGGAGTAGTAGGCGCCGGCGCCGGACGGGAGCCGCCGGGCCGGGCAGGTAAGGGCCCCCCTCCCCCCTCCCCCCTCCGCGCGCCCCCTGCTCCCCTCCACGCACCCCCTCCTTACCTTCCCGGCCCGGTGGCTCCCGGCCGGCGCCGGCGCCTACTACTACCAGCAGGCTCCGCGGCCTGCTCTAGAGTAGCGCGCCGGGTGATGACATCACCCGGCGCGCCACCCTAGAGCAGGCCGCGGAGCCTGCTAGTAGTAGTAGGCGCCGGCGCCGGACGGGAGCCACCGGGCCGAGAAGGTAAGTGCCCCCCTCCTCCCCCCCCCCGCTGTCCACTTTCATCGGCGGGCGCCCGCTGGCGCCCACCAATGGAAGCGGCGGTGGGCGCCAGTGGGCGCCCGCCGATCCGCCGAACCGGTTCGGAGCTTTTTCGGACCGGTTCGGATTGGATCGGCCGATCCAGCTGCGGGATCGGAAATCGGATAATTTATCCGATTTCCCACTGGACCGGACTCGGATCATGGATCGGGTCCGATCCAGTGCACATCCCTAATTCTTACAAGGAAACAATTAATTGTGGTCCAACTTTTTACATATCTTCTAGTCCTGTCCAAATACCAAACAATTTTTGAATGAAACTTTATGATTCAATAAGTGACCACGGACAGATGAGAAGGATCCACATCTGTCCAAGCGCTTAAACATAGCCACTGTGTTATATAAAAGAGAAAATTGAAGATGAGAAGGTCTACAGCTTATCTTAAACTTAGTAACTGTACCAAAAATCAGCACTGGGTAGAACCTTCCAGAATTTAAGGATGGCTAAAAAAAAAGAGGTAGTTGTGGTGGTAAAATATCATTGTAAACAAAAGTAACTTGTTTCCTAAAAGGTCCAGTAATAAAAAAATATATAGAAAAAATGGTCTGTAATAAATTTTGCTATTTTTGCCTCTCCGTATATTATACCTGCCCAAGATTTGAGATCTGTTGGAGGAGCTGTCCTCTGCGTTTCACCAATGCGAAACGTACATTATAGTGGGACATGAGAAAGGGCTTTCTCTGTGGTGGCACCCTGGTTGTCGACTGGTGCCGACATTGGCTTCATTTTGGCGCCAAGTTAAAATGTAGCTTTTTATCAAAGCCTTTGAAGGCTAAAGTTGCACATAGTTTTAATTGTCTTTATTGCTTTTCAAGTTTTGACTGGTTTTAGCTTGTTAATGGTTTAATACATGTTTAGCTGTGTACATTATTTATTGTTTTATACCCTGAGAGCCCAATGATAGAGGGCGGGATACAAATGTTTCAATAAATAATAAATCAACATTTAATGTTGTGGTCCCTCCTCAATGATGTAAAAGTCTATAATCCCTTTGTTTTATTAATTAAAAAGAGGGGGAAATTAAATTTCCTATTTCTTGAGTAAACCCATGGGCAATTTTTTAAGGGCACTATTTGGCAGAGATAGGGTGACCATATGAAAAGGAGGATAGGGCTTCTGTATCTTTAACAGTTGCATAGAAAGGGGAATTTCAGCAAGTAACATTTGTATACATGCAGCACCTGGGGAAATTCCCTCTTCATTACAACAGTTAAAGCTGCAGGAGTCCTGCCCTCTTTTGTATCAGGTCAATAGTGCAGAGTTCCTGCAGCTTTAACTGTTGTGATGAAGAGGGGATTTCACCAGGTGCTGCAGGCATACAAACGACACCTGCTGAAATTCCCTTTTCTATGCAACTGTTAAAGATACAGGAGCCCTGCCCTATGTTTCATATGGTCACACTAGGCAGAGACATCTGGGCATTGGAGTTGCCCTGTGCCGTCAGTCTCTTCAACATCCACCACTGCAAATGCACAGTGGGAAGCTGTGACTCTCCTTCCCAGTGCTGTTTTGAAAGCGCTGTTTTCTGCATGTTGCTTAATTGGAGGCCCAGAGGCTAAATGCAATAAAATGGCTACATCTGTGAAATAAGGTCATCATATTTTTAAAATGTTTCACCTTCGCCCGGAGTCTAGTGTAGAACTGACACCCGTTTCATGCTTGAGATCTGATAGTCATCGGGGAGGAGTAGGGAAATGAAAGGAAAATAAAATAGCACTTGACCAATGCAAAATAAATAAAAATGAATAAATCAGAAAAGGTTTGGGCCAAACTCCCAGGAACCTAATTGCGCTAATTCGTTTTAGAGATGCCGAGGAACAGGGAATTGACCAAACGTTCATGAAATTAAGCTAGTAATTCAGGGGGAAATGGTTTTGTGAGATGTGCTCTATCACACTGTATAGGAGGGGCCATAGATTTGGGTGATAGAGCACCTGCTTTGAATGAAGAAGATCTGTGGTTTGATCCCCAGCTTCTCCAGGTTAGGCATTGTAGAACTTGAAGGCTCCTGCCCCGTAAGTTCACCAAGAGCTCCCTGGCTGGTCCGGCCGGCCAGCCCAGTCATCAGTGTGCTGGGGGAATTGCACACTTTCTGGAGGCCCCAGAAAACACACTTTCTCTCCCAGCTGCATCAATGGGGCCCGGAAAGGGCCTCCACACTTGCATTAAGGCCCTTTCATATATGGCCGGGGGAATCTGTGCACTTTCTGGAGCCTCAGAAAGCATGCTTTCTCCTGTCCGTCAGGGTCTGCTAAAGGCCCTTCTACCCACCAACATTGATAGGGGGCTTAAAGATAAACTGAGCATGAGACCAAACTGATGTCTGGAGAAACGTGGGAAGTTTAGACATCGCTTGTTTGCCCGTCGCTGGAGAAGACTGACCACATGAGCTGTGTGCCGGCAGAGTCTGCTGTTCAGGTGCTCGCTGGGTGGGCAACATCTTCCAAGTCCCCAGCTGCTCTCTCTCCTTAGAGTTTTTAAAACATCTTTTACACAGCTTTGGACTGGATAGTCCTTCAAATAGAGGACACCCTCAAAGGAATGGCTCTATGAAGTAGGACACATGGCCACCCTAATTAGTGGCAGTATTGACAAGGAAGTGAGCATGCCTGTCATCTCCACCAGCACAGGATGAGGCAATTAACGTGCTCCGCATGTAGCTTGCTGCTGGAGCAAGCTCCGCATGTAGCATTTCAGGGAGGGTTGTCACAAAAGGTGCCAGTGGTTCAGCCGGGCCCAGGAAGAGAGAGGCTGTTCCAGAGGGGTTGAGAAAACCTATGGGGCTTGCCGACTTCAAGGCTCTCTTTGAACTAGTTGCAAGATTCAAGTGGGAAAAGAAAAGAAAGACTCTGACTTCTTCAGAGGGCAACCTGAATAGCAAGTTCAAGGGATTGTGAGTAGGGATGTGCATGGACCCCCCGGATCGGATTGGGACCCAGATCGGGACCTCCGAGATTGTCCGGGATCGGCCAGGGCAAAATTGGAGGCCCCTTGGATTGGATCGTATCTGATCCCGATCCGAAAATCGGATGTCTGATTTTCGGATCGGCCGCCATTTTCGCCATAGGCTTGCATTGGGGGAAAGAAAGCTTTCCCCCAATGCAAATCTATGGGGAAAACATGGCGGTGGGGGGTGATTGGGGGCCTAACTCCCCCCTCCCTGTCCCTCCTCCCCCTCACGCTTCTTACCTGCCAGAGCCGTCTGCTGCAGACAGCCCCGGCAGGTAAGCCCCCCTCGTGCTCCTTACCTGCCGGGGTGTCCGCTTCCCTCAGGTGCTCGAATCTACTGAGAAGTAGGCTTCATGGCCTAGTTCTCAGTAGAGTTTCAGGTGGCGCTCTACTGAGAACTAGGCCGCGAAGCCTACTTCTCAGTAGATTCGAGCACCTGAGGGAAGCGGATGCCCTGGAAGGTAAGTGGACCCCCCTCCCCCTTCCCCTCATGCCCCTCACATGCCGGGGCTGTCTGCTTCCCTCAGGTGCTCGAATCTACTGAGAAGCAGGCTTCGCAGCCTAGTTCTCAGTAGAGTGCCAGGTGATGATGTTCTTTAATAAATTCATATAAAATCGAGGGTTGGAGGGATTGATCTCAAATTTCATGCACATACTTAGACATACCCCATAAGCACTGTGACCAGGTTTCAAGCCTCTAACTTTTAAAATACAGAAGTTATAGGTTTATTTATATGGCAGTCTGATAATCCGCTATAATCGGGCTGAAAATTATTGGATCGAATATTTATCAGAGTTTTTTCTATCGTATTGTTATCATTAAATGCATGCGCGATAAAGAGCATATTGTATAATTATTGTACATTTTAATTACATCCGGGTCTGCACCAATGAATTTCTCACCCTTTCCCAGCTCTGTCTCTCCTGAATCCTGGGCTGTGCCAAAGGGAATTCAGTCTTCCCCAAAGCGTTGGAATGGCTCCTCTTTGAGATCACTACCATCAGGAATGAACAGAAGACAGGCTGCTTTTCAGATAACCCTCCTGTTTGTTCTGTGAGGGTAATACTACTTCTTTTTCACCCACAGATGCTCTAGAGCTGTTAGCTGTAAGCCTGAAGTTTATTAACCAACCAGATCAATTTTTTTTAAAAAAATAACAACACCTTAATAAGCTAATTTAGGAAGCATTTAGAGGCATCTCAGCAAAGGGCACCTAAGTTGCAGATGAGGAGTTATAATTAAAAACAAAGCAGAAACGCAGCCATACAAATGACCTTCCAACTGCATTTTGGCCTTTTAAAATGATGCTTTGCATGTCATCAGAACTGGACGGACAGAAGGTCAGATCCACTGGGATTTCACTTCTTTTGTATGTCATTTTGACCATGGAAAGTAGGGCGAAAAAAAGATCTCGGGATGTGGCATTTCAGAGATGTGTCTCAATTGCGGGATTGCCGAGGGGAACACGGAGTTCAGAGTGAAAAGCTAGAAGCCAAGAGGGCAAGCTATTTGTTTAGTTAAGGGGTCAAGCTGCTAGGGTTGCCATCTTTTCCTTTCTAACTGGCCTCGTTCTTGTGCCTTTAACAGCAGCAGAACCAGCCTAAAACTAGCAGGGGAAGATTTTACTGTCTCAGAGAAAAGTTTCACCTGTTTTAATTCCTGCACATCAGGCAGTGGCTAAAGGCATAGGAGCCCTGCCTGAAAAAAGTTGGCCACCGAGTTGGGCAAGCGCAGGGATCCCCACTTATCCTTGAGCATCATTTTGCATAAAAATCGCAGGTGAGCCACCTATGTTAATTGTGGTTTCCGCAAAGTGGCTGCCATAAATAGTAACATTTACATAAAACTACAGGCTTAAATGGTCCATGGCCACCATTTTGCAGACATCATTTGTTATGTAAGTAATTTACCTGTGATTTTTATGCAAAACGTACAGGACAGGAGTGGGTAAGCGATGAGGGTCCAGCAAATGGCGCGCGGGCTGGGCGGGGGTGTACGTGTGTTTGCCAATCACTAGGAGTGAGTCACTGTTTAGTTTTTATTTTTGACTGGCTCATACCTCTAAACATATTTTAAAATATCTCTAGGTGGTTCCTTCTGGCCATGCTTCCTGACTAGGAACAGGGACTCACAGAAGGAGACAACAGTCAGCTTCTCTGGCAGGAACTGCTGCTCAAACTGGTGGCCCCTTCTGCTTTTCAGAGCACCCCAAAGCAACCTGATGCACCCCAAATGCAGTGCATGTCGATCCAGAAGTCAGTCCTGCTGAATTCAGGAGGACTCACTCCCAAGTATGTGACTTGGACCAGACAGCAGCCACAATTAACTGATGCTGAATAGCCTTTTCCCTCCTGTAGATATTTTTTATTGTCCTTTTGCCTGGAGCCCTCCAGTGTAACCTTTACAGAATTGCTGGATAATGGTCTCTTTCTCTCTTTCTTTCTCTGGAGCGCCTGAGTTATTGCACAAATATCATTAGTTTAATTTACTGCAGGAGGTAATTCAGGGCAAGGGAGCTCTGCCTGCTTGGCAGGATAAATTGTTTCAGCAAACCGGTCTGACATCTAATGATGCTCTGAGGCATTTGCTCTAATCTGGCCCAAGGTGAAACCAGCTCCTTGCAGATCTGTAGCTTAAAAAATGGACAGCCTGGAAGCTGATGGTTATTTCTCGGCCCAACAGTGGGACATAAACAGTGGTTAGCAGTCAAAGCCAACCTGGGCATCGCTTCTGTGTAGCATGGCCCATAGCACGGCTGATGCTCACCCTCTGTTCCTTTCAGTGCGTCTTAGATTGCCAGCGTCTTTACTGGGCTCTGCAGCTGCACCTTTAATTGCAGATTAAGGATAAAAAAACAGCCTAGGCAGTTACTTTTCCTGGTCTACAGGTATTCTTGCATAGGGTTTGTTTGTTTATTTGTTTGTTTGTTTATTTATTATTACATTTATGTCCTGTCTCCCTGCCACCCCCTAGCAAGGAATTCAAGGTGGCTTACATGGTCCTCCTCCTCTCTCTTTGATCCTCACATCAACCCTGTGAGGGAGGTTAAGCTGAGAGTCAGAGATTGGCCCAAAGTCACCCAGTGAGCTCCAGGGCTGATTGAGGAACTAGAACCCGGATCCATGACATCATACGGGTTTTTTTAAAGAACTAATCCACAGAAATTAAACAAGCAAAGGTTTTTGCATCCCGTTATTTCCTGGGTCAGATCTACACCAAGCAGGATATAACACCTTGAAAACAGTTTGAAAATGGTATATGGAGTGTGTCCTGAGCCCAAACAGTTCTCAAAATGGTTAGAAACCATTATCTCTTCACTGGCTGCCAATCAGCTTCCGGGCGAAGTACAAAGTGTTGGTTATTACCTTTAAAGCCCTACATGGTTTGGGTCCAGGTTACCTACGGGATCGCCTTCTCCCATACAATCCGCCCCGCACGCTCAGGTCCTCTGGGAAGAATTTATTACAGTCAACAAGAACTAGACTGACAACCGTTACCCAGAGGACCTTCTCTTCTGCCGCTCCCAGATTATGGAATGACCTGCCGGGAGAGATTCGCCAACTCACTAGTCTTCCGGAATTTAAAAGATCTATAAAGACTTATCTCTTCCGGCAGGCCTACCCAGATGAATTTTAAAGTGTTTTATTGGTGTTTTATTGGTGTTTTAATGATGTACTGGTTTTATCTGCTTTTAATCAGTTTTTGTATTTTGTGTTTGGTGTTGTTCCCCGCCTCGATCCGTTGGGAGAGGTGGGTGATAAATAAATATATTATTATTATTATTATTATTATTATTATTATTATTATTATTATAAAGCAGTAGTATAGATCCTGCCCAGGTCGGGGAAAACTTTATCTTCTTAATTTCTGGGATCCTACCTGTTCGTCATTTCTTCCTCCATCACTGCTTTGGTGTTCAACATTTCACTCCAAAAGGCCTTCATGTCTTGTGCTACCTATGCTATGAAAGGTAAACCCCTTGCAGCTAGAAAATTAGCACGTTGGGGGAGAACCCTAAGCTAGAATCCTTTGACATTTCATTTTCTATGTGCATATACCTTTCCCCCCCCCCCCCCTCACAGGGAAACATTCCCGCATTGGGATTTTATTACCTTTAGCAGTATATAAATATCACCAATAGATATAGAATAAATTCAATCATGCAGTCCCTCATATGGAGTTTGAAGTGGTACAGTGCCGGAGCGACTGTGGTACAGTCCTGGAACGATTTTTTCATATGATGAGCTGCTTCTCTATGACCAGGCTTGGATGTTTCCCTCCTTTCCCTTCTTCCTAGACTGAGTTGCCAACTAACCAGAACAAAATGTAACTGGGCCTGCTCTTGCTCTTTTAACGTCAGCTTGTCAGGTTGAACTGTCTCTTTATGCCCTTCGTTCTGCCACAATTCGTTGGTGACTAGATTGATCTCTAGGCCAGGAAAAGGTTCTCCCGTGCCAAGTTCTGCATCTCAAGCTGCTGTTTGAGACACAACAACGGGCCAGGCTATTCCCCGCTCTCCTCCCCCCCACGCTAATTGGCAACCCTGGCAGAAATAGCCAGCAAATGAAGCTTCGCATAACATGGTGATCGGCCTTATGTCTGCACAAGCTGCTCTAAAAGGTACAGCCACAGAGGATCGCTGAAAAGTTGGCAACTTTCCCCATGAAGAATCTCATCCTTTTTTTTTTTTAGGCCCCCATTGGCACATGGGGGAGGGAAACACACGATTTCCAGAGGGTCAGTAAATTGCGCATTTCCCCCCTCTGTGTTAATGGTTGCCAAGGGCTTGCTTGCCCTGTGAGCGCCCAGCAGAGGCTTGCTTAGCCTGGCTCACTGGGACGGACTGCGTGAGTAGCGGTGTGAGCGCTCGTGGGGCGGATGCTGGCGAAGGCCTCAGCTACACCAACACACTCTTGGCAACTGCCTAGACCCAGGCATCCAGGCTCAAGGCCGAGTCCAGGAATTCGTCCAAAGTGTGAGCCTGAGTCTGTCTTAAGGGGGAGTGCAACTCCATCCAGCACAGGTTGAATCCTTACTCCCTGATCTGCCTTTTGACTGACCAGAGCCCTTTCTACAACATAGGGCAGTGTAGGGAGGAGGGTGGGTGATCCTGGAAGTACCTGCTTCTGGGAACACCGCTCTCAATACAGATCATGGGTGTGACATCCCGAGTTCCTCCCAGGTTGTTGCATGTTGCACTTGCCATTTTTTTAAAAAAATCCGGGAAGAGTGCACAAGCGCTCCGCCGCAAAAAGTAAGTTTTTAAAAAAAACAAATTGTGCACAATCGCCTCCCCTGCTCTCCCAGGGACGACGAAACTGGTGCCACCCCCTCCCCTGATGCAGCAACATGCCCATTTGTGCTACCGCGCTTGCTCATGAGTAAGCGTGGCAGCACCCAGGATGGGTGGCCACATCTTTTGCAGTCCCGGGAACTTCCTGGGATAGTGGAAGATTTGGGATCTTCCAGGGATCCCTTATCCCTGGCAAATCCTGTGGCCGCCTCCCACCCCCAGGAGTCCCTGTGTGTCATTTAGTCTCACAGGGACCAGCTGGGGGCCATCCCAGGCAAACAGCCTGGTGTAGAAATGGCCCAGGAGCACCTCTATCTTTTCTGGATTGACTTTTAATATGTTTGCCCTCGCCCAGTCCCTTACTGACCTGAGGCACTGGTTTAGAACCAGAACAGCTTCCTTGGATTTAGATGGAAAGTTGGATGTCAGCAACATTCTGGTTGCGCCTAACCCCCAAACTCTGGACAATCTCTCCCACCGGTTGCATGTATATGTCAAATAGCATGGGCAATAAGATGGAATCCCGAGGGACGCCGCCGGCCAATGGCCACAGCGTTGAATAGGAATCCCCCTCACTTTCTGATTTGCACCTTGAAGGACCAAAGACACCCAATAACAGTGTTCCCAGTCCCAGCTCAGAGAGATGCCTCAGAAGGATAGCATGGTTGATAGCACCAAAAGTCTCCAAAAGTTCCAGCAGAACTAATAAGGTCACATCCCTTCTGTCCATTTCCCAGTGTAGATTGTCCACCAAGATGACCAAAGTCTCTATCCCACAACTAGGACTGAAGCCAGATTGAATGGATCTAGATAAACCACATCCAGAAATCTTTGGAGCTGACAATCCACCACATGCCAAAAGGCCCATAATAGATATGGATTAGCGCAAATTGCAGCCACGATTTGTGAAATTTGCACAAATTGCAGCCATAGTTCGTGCAGATTGCTTTTTACGTGTTAACCCCCCCCCCCTCCAATTTTCCAGGGTTTCAGGAAGAATCCCACGGCTTGGTTCACAAATGCAAGCCTAGTTGGGGGCATTGCAGAAATCTGGCAAAACTAAAAAGGGCCAGGTTTCCCAGCAATGGACATCCCTAAGAATGGAATATGAAACTCTTTCTCAAATGTCCTTCTCATTCATTTTGATTGGAGGTTTTAAATACCTGCATGAATATATCCATAATGGAAAGATAGATATTGATTGGCTAATAAAGACAATCCAATTTATTATGTTGTAAACGAATTAGTGTATTTTCCATAGTGAAATGTTAGGAGCACAAATCCATTTTATAACCAGAATTCCGGGGGGGGGGGGGATGTAACAACCAGGCACCATTATGGGTGAAGTGTCAAGACCTGACTCCTCATTCCCTTTCTCAAGTCTCCCACAAAATGGAGACCATAAGTTCAACCGGCATCTTCTGCTTAGGTGGGAAACAGGATTCCCAGCCCTGATCCAACATGAATCTTGGTGGGTGCCTTAGACAAGGATGTGAAACCTGTCTCTGTATTTTTACACATATCTCTACATGGCTGGCTGCTGGCTGTTGTGGATCAAGGCCCTTTCTATGCCTACAGGTGTAGAGGGAGGGGGGATGATCCCGGACTTACTTGCTTCTGGAATTGTTGTGTGTCAGTTAAGGGATCAGCCAGCGATAAGGAACAGCTGAGCCTGGAAGTGTTGGGGGCGTGGCGCTTCACAAAAGCAGGCAAGGACCAGCTGAAATCCAATGCAGCTGATGGAAATTGCTAATTAGTTCACTCCCCATAAATGTCTGGCCAGTGCTCAGTCAGATTGCTAGAAGCAACGTTCATATCTGGTGCCGTTGCCTTTGCTCTGTGTTGCTCAGCTTCGTGTTGTGCCTAGACTTGTTCTGACCCTTGGACTGTATCCTGACCATTCTTCTGCGTTTCCCTGTAACCTTGTTCTTGCCTGGACGTATCCTGACCCTTTGGACCAGACTTCTGACTATGCTTCAATGCTGTGTGATCCCAAGTTTGTTCAACTTGGCTTCGGACTGCAACCTCAGCTATTACCCACAGACTGTTCCAACGGGCTCTGCTATCTACATTCTTCAGTGACATCCTTTATTTACAACAGGAATCATCCATGGGCATCCAAACCAGAAGTGTGACATCCTGGGATGTCACGCTTGTTGTGGGTGCCATTTTTTTAAAGGAGCAGAAGGAGCCAGGAGTGCAGCGGAGAAGGTAAGACCCCGCACGCATGCCTAAAGCCATTCTGAGGATGGTAGACTTACTTCTCCCCATGGGCATGGAGCTGCCCCATGTAGATCCATGCCCTTTTCTGGTGCTGTGTTTACTTGTGAGTAAACAGGCACCAGTTGGGACGGCCGCTCACACCTCCCATGGTCTCTGGACAGTTCCGGGGCTGCTGGAAGAATCGGGTTTTCCCAGGGTTTCTTTATCCCTGGGAAAACCCATGCCCATCCCTCACTTCTCCCGGGAGTTCCTGTGCATCATTTGGATGAACAGGGAGCACCCAGGGACAGCCCCGGGAAAAAAGTCTGGTGTAGAAATGGCCCAACATGCCAGGAGAGCACCAGACTGGAGAAGGCTGCATATGCTGCTACCACATGTTCAGAACATTTATTTGCAAAAGCTGATAGGTGATGTTTGCAAAGCCAGATCAGGATTATTGCCGTGCAGGATCATTATCTGTAATTGCACATAATGTTCCCCATTCAAAATTGTCGGCAGCAGAAATTAATGTAGATTTTATTTTGATTCACAGTTGCACATTTTGTTAAGCGATTGGTAGAATAGTGGAACGGCTTGTACAATGAAGCCATCAATTCCCCGCTCCCCCTCTTCCTGCAATGTATTTGCAGATTTGCTGCCTGATCAGGACACTTACCCAGGAGTAGAAATAGACGAGTCTGTCCATTTTGGTTTCATTTTTTTCCATCCTAAGTTCGCTTTGAGATGATTTTCACTGCAGTTTGCGATGAAAATGTGTGTGAGCTTTTATGTGCCGTTCTCCTGATCCCTTTGTTTGGTATTTATCGATGGATTTGATGTGTACCCTGACGTTCCTCCAAGAAAAATGGCACTCCAGGCGGCTTACAAACATAAACCAAACTGGATTAAAACAACAATAAATCAATGCATTCAAACACAATACACTTCTTTTTTGGGGTGTTTGTGTTACTTTTCCATAAATGCATTTCTGTATACAATTTTTTTAATTGGAGCACATCATTGCAAAAATTGAAGATATGCACATAACGAAAGGTAACTACATGGAGGTTCACGTGTTGGTTCTGGAAATGCAAATCAGGTTGTTTTGCATTTAAATGAAAACAACAACAACAACAAATGAATTTCTCTCCTACCTCATCTATTCATGAGTAGGTTAGGTGCATGGTAGGGGCAGCCTTGTTGCATCAGCCTCCATCTCAGAGGCAAGGTGGCTCTGAAGTTGTCCCATGCTTCTTCAGACTCCGGGAGGTAGATGTATCTCTGAAGGTGCCATCTCAGGATGGGAAAGACCTCTGCTGGGGCCCCAGGAGACCCACTGCCAGGAGGAGTAGGACAATCTTCCCCACCCCGGGGGCATCTAGGTGTGTTTTGGACTACAGCTCCCATACCCCCCAGCCAGCATGGTCAATGGTCAGGAATGCTATGACTTGTAGCCAAAAATATCTGGAATGCACCAGGTTGGGGAAGGGTGGAGTGTACAGTATTGGGCTAGACAGGAAAAGAGTCTGACCTGGGGGTGGAAGGCAGCTTCCTGTGCTCCCAGGAAATGAGATCAGACACTTAGGGCCTTTCTACACCTCTCGGCGTTCTGGGAGTGGGGAGGATCTCATGATATTCTGATCGCGAGCGCCTCCCCCAGCATGCACATGCGGCGCACAACATCCCAGGAGGAAGCTGGGACATGGTGGCCACCATTTGTTTTAAAGCAACGGGGCCGGTTGTGCCCCATGCCATTGGAAAAAGTAGGGTTTTTTTTAAAAAAAAAACCCTGAAATTATGCCCCTTCCCTCCTGCCATCTCATGGATGTTGAAAATGTAGCCCCCCACTCCCCTGATGGGCACAGAGCTGTGCGGTGTGGTTCCATGCCCGTTTCTGGTGACTGCTTACTTGTGAATAAGCAGGCACCCGGTGGGACGGGCGCCCACACCTCTCGCAGTCTCGGGGCAAACCCTGGGAAAACCCGTACCCATCTCCCCTGCCCCCGGGAGTCCCTGGGGGTCATTTGGACACCCAGGGAGCACCCAGGGACAACCCCGGGTCAGTAGGCTGGTGTAGAAACTGCCTTAGTTGGTGGATTTTCCTCTCAAGCTCTCGAAGCAAAATTCTGAACAAAGGTCCGTCTAGCATCCCGATTCTAATTAGTCTGGCTCCTTCTGGGGAACTTACCAGCAGACCAGGGATGTGTGAATCAGCAAAATTTGAGCTCGCTGAATTCCATCTCGAAGTTCGTTCTGACTCAACTCCATATCACATTGAGAGCCTTGGGGAGGGGGGTGGCATTTACATGAAAATTAGTGCGCATTTTTGTGAATCTTTTCCCAAATGTATACATCAATTGTACACAAATGTCAAAAGTACGCAATCTTCTTCCCTTGACTGAAGCATATTTGTGTGCATTTTTCAAAAGCATGCATTTTGATGCAAATTTTTCAAATGTGCACATGCTGTCAAATAGACTTGCAGGGGGCTGCGAACGACATTGCGGGCTTGACACTGCACGGGCCTCCACTGCAAATTGCATCTGAGTCCCCGTTCGACCTGGAAAGCGTGACCTGGATAAATCCTGATCAAAACCAAACTGAAATGAATTTCTTACACATCCCTAACTCCCAGGGAGACTGCCAGTGAACCTGGAGGTTTGATTATGTCACAAATCGGCTCCTATTTGTGTCCCCCTGCTACATTTCCGGCCTTCTTCTCTTGCTTAGATTTGAGGTTCGGAAGACACTTGCTCCACAGAAGGGATTGAAAGACAGAAATGTCGAGGGAGTGCATCTTCCGAACGCCCTGCGGCTGGTTGCATAATTCATCCGCCAGAAGGCGGTCGATGTGGAAGTCTCTCGCCTGGAAATGCCACTTGTTATTTTCCCAATACTTATTATTTAGCGAGCGCGAGAGAAATACACCCTGGTGGATCCTTTAATGAAGGCGAAAGCCACAGTGCATCATCCTTAAGTTGTTATAAATATTCCTTAACAACACATTTAATTAAATGAGGCTCTTGTGTTTTGTATTAAAATCACATCGACGGATTATTAAAAAACATATATCGAGGACTTCCCTCTGCTGCCTTGTGCAATGACTCCTGCTAAGCCCCCAAAGGTGCCTGCTGGAGAATTCTGGGAATGAGGCAACTGTAGCTGATCACATCAATTATAGAAATAGAATTAGAATGGATGAACGTGACCTCCCATGCCCCCAGTTCATGGTTTTCTGACGCTCTGTTCTTTCCAGCCACTTTGCATTTGGGCTTCTCCGACTTGCTGTCTCTCCTGATTCTTTATTAGTATTCTCGGTGCCTTGGCTTTGCCAGCACTTTACTCTCAGTTCAAGCTCAGTTTACTTTTTTCGGCGCCATGCAAGGCATTCATACTAAAGCCTCCTCATTTCAGCAATTCATGGAGGTGAAATAAGGGATCAAGCAAAACTCACATTTGCCAAACTTCTCCAAATTCCGCTTCGAAGTGTGCTCCATCTTGTGTTCATATCAGATGGCGATATTTCCCCCCCTTTGCGCATGAAAATTCATGTGTATTTTCCAGCATAATTTTTGAAAGATATGGTTCCAGTGTGTGCATCTTTGAAAGGTATGTGTTCTTGTCCCATTGCTTAAAGTGTGTTTGTGCATATTTTCCGAAAGCAATTTTCATGTGCATTTCTCCAATGCGCTCATGCTTTCCAGCATTTTTTTTTGATCCGCACATGCCATTGCCAGCTAGTAAATGTATGAGGTGGCCAAGTGTGCGGCTGTGCGGCTGTGCGGCTGTGCGGCTGTGCGGCTGTGCGGCTGTGCGGCTGTGCGGCTGTGCGGCTGTGCGCCTGTGCGCCTGTGCGCCTGTGCGCCTGTGCGCCTGTGCGCCTGTGCGCCTGTGCGCCTGTGCGCCTGTGCGCCTGTCCTTTTAAAAGTCCCCAGAGATGCACATAGCAGCATGGGGCTCTTCTCACACATCCTTCCATCCAGGTAATTCTTCTTCCTTCCCCATTCTCACATGGTCCCATCAGTATTTGTGGCAGGGAAGGGGCCCATGCAAGCAGAAATAGGCCTTTTTTAACATATTAAACCTGGTCCCAATAAGAAGTTTTATCAAAGCTCTCCCCCTCCCTGAGGCAAATGTGGTGCCCCCCCCTCAATTCCATGTACAGAAGCTGATAGGACTGGCAGTTGAAGTTGATTTCAGCAGTAGGAATGGGACAGTGGAACAGGCTTGCTTCGGGGAGAGAGGGCAGGCTACATCTTGCTGCTACTTTCCTTCCTCTGCAAACTGCCACCCGAGGCAGATGCTTCACCCTGCCTAATGATAGGGCTGGCCCTGAATGTAGGCTATTATTGGTCTTAGTTCAGACTTCAAAAATGTTGAGATGACTCCTGGAAAGTACTTGCTATACTAAGAAGAGGACATTGGGTTGCTCTCTGTCCAGAGAAAAACAGCTAGATCAATTTCATTTTCATGCTTCAGGCCCAGTTCGCAGACAAGCAGAGGGCAAGGCCAGTTTTTAAAGATTTAAACCTTCAGCGAATAAGCAGTATTTGCACTACACGTTGCTCCCAGACTTCCCAGAAATGTCTAGGGCCCATATCCTTGGCTGCGCCTCTAGAACTAATTGGGCCTCACCCTCACCCCACACCCCCAGCACCAGAAATTGTTATCTTTTTAGTTCAAGTGTTGGTGCTGTTTGCTTTTCGCCTCTTCTGAATGCAATACATTTGCAGAATCAAAAGTCAGCTAATTGCTTGAGGTACAGTACTTGCGATTACAGTACTTGCGATTATTCATTTTTGCAATACCCAATAGTTTTCTGTTTTGGGGGATGAGGTTATTATATGGCTAAACTTAGTATTGGAATACTCTTTAATATTTACTGAGGAACATGTTCTTTTAAATTATGTACTTGCTTCCTGGAAGTTAACACGCAGTCAGTATAAATGGATTCTCTGCCCTCTTTTGACAGCTAAAAGACTGATATTACAACATTGGAAGGATAAATCTTCACCTTCGATACCGCAATGGATTGAAGACTTTCAACACTTTCAGCATTCGAATGGGTGGGATATAGGTGCCACCTGGCGCGCTACTCAGGAGCAGGCCGCGAAGCCTGTTCGCAGTAGCGGCCAGTGGCAGAGGGGAGCAGATGGTCCTGGCAGGTAAGCAGGGGGAGGGGGAGGGGGCTTACCCCCCAGGGCCGTCCGCTTCCATCCGCTGGCGCCTGCGGATGGAAGCGGTCAGCCCTGGGAGGTTAGGAGTGTGGGGGAGGGGCCTTACCTGCCGGGGCCGTCCACAGCGGATGGCCCCGGGAGGTAAGAACCGCGAGGGGGGAAGAGGGAGTTAGGCCCCCCTCACCCACCCGCCGCCATTTCCCCCCCATAGACTTGCATTGAGGGAAAGCTTTCTTTCCCCCAATGCAAGTCTATGGAGAAAACAAAAATGGTGGCCAATCCAAAAATCGGATGTCCGAGTTTTGGATCGGGATTGGGCCCAATCCGGTCCAGGGGGCCTCTGATTTTGTCCGATCTGATCCGGGACAAAATTGGAGGTCCCGATCCAATCGGGGGGGGGGGTCCATGCACACCCCTAGTTAAAATGCACTGAAGGGCAGAAGCCCACATGGAGATAAGGGTAGGCATGAGCAGGCACCTGCCATGGGTCCATTGCCCGGCAGGGACCCACTGACAAGACCCCCCTGAACTTGCTCCTTTTCCTCACCATTGCAACCTGGTTGTGCACCTGCCTTTCACTCTGGCCCAGACCATGGTGGGGGTCAGGAGAAGAGCCCTGCTAGATCTGACCAACAGTCTATCTAGTCCAGCACTCTGTTCACACAATGGCCAACCAGCTGTCGACCAGGAACCCACAAGCAGGATATGGTGCAACAGCACCCTCCTGCCCATGTTCCCCAGCAACTAGTGCATATAGGCTTACTGCCACTGATACTAGAGGTGGCACAGAGCCATCACAAATAGCAGTCACTGATAGCCTTTCTCCTCCAGGAATTTATCTAACCCCCTCTTAAAGCCACCCAAATCGGTGGCCATCACCACATCGTGTGGCAGTGAATTCCATACGTTAACTATGCACTGTGTGAAGGAATCCTTCCTTGTATCTGACCTGAATCTCCCACTAATCACCTTCATCACCCCAGATTCTAGCATGATGGGAGAGGGAGAAAAATGTCTCCCTATCCACAGTCCCCATCCTGTGCGTAATTTTGTACCCCTCATGCAAGTCTCCTCTCAGCCTCCTTTATTCCAAGCTACACATTCCCAGTTGTTGTAACATTCCCTCACAGGGAGATGCTCCAGCCCCGTGATCATTTCAGTTGTCCTTTTCTGCACTTTTCCCAGCTCTACAACATCTTTCGTTTCTGCCTGCCGAGCAAGCAAGTGGCGCAAACGATGAGGGACAAGAGGAGGAGCAGGAGCGGCTGATAATGGGATGTGTGTGCGTGAGAAAGTGGACTCGCTGTTGGAGGGGGGCCCATGAAGAGTACTTTGCTCAAGGGGCTTCCAAAACTTGGTACCGGCACTGATGGGACCGGTGCACTTTCCAATCAGGTCAAAGCTTCGCTGTGGAAATCCGTTCTGGGTGAAGCGGAGGAGAAAATGGAAACAGATAATTATCCTATGAGAACAGGGCAAGGAATGGGGAGAGCATATATAAAGCAGCCCCGAGGCAGAGCACAGAATACATCGTTGCGTGAAGGGACACCCAAGCACAGGTTGGAGTAATGATGAATTTTCAGACCCTGTGAAATTAGGTAGTTTTTATAACCCTTTTACAGACCTCAGCTGAAAGCCAATGAGCAATTCTGCAATTGAATCAAGCCAATTAGCTGTTGGAAGTTATTAGCAAAATCTCGAGAAGGTGACTTTCTTCTCCATGTCTCTCGTCAATGTGGCGGCGCTTTTTCAAAGTCTCGTTGCGACAGAAAGTTTGGTAATTGCATGGGGTGGGGGGCATTCTCTGATTCCCTTCCTGGAGGGGGTTCAGAGGAGGGCAATGAGGATGATCAGGGGTCTGGAAACAAAGCCCTGTGAAGAGAGACTGAAAGAACTGGGCATGTTTAGCCTCGAGAAGAGAAGACTGAGGGGAGACATGATAGCACTCTTCAAATACTTGAAAGATTGTCACACAGAGGAGGGCCAGGATCTCTTCTCGATCAACCCAGAATGCAGGACACGGAATAACGGACTCAGGTTACAGGGAGCCAGATTCCGTCTGGACATCAGGAAAAACGTCCTGACTGTTAGAGCAGTATGATAACGGAACCAATGACCGAGGGAGGTTGTGGGCAGCCATATAGCCCAGAAAATTGAGCTGGTCCAAAATAGGTCAGGAAGATTGTTAATGGAAACTGGACCATGTGCTCATATTATGCCAGAACTTTCCCTCTGCAATGGCTGCCAATCTATTAGCCCGATTCAAACTGCTGGTATTAACATTCAAAACCCTAAACAGCTTGGGGGGCAGGTTACCTGAAGGATTGTTTCCTCCCATCTTCAGCGGTCCTTCTTCGAGAGCCTCTCCCAAAGGAAGTGAGGTGGGTGGCTATGAAGAAGAGGGCCTTTCCTGCTGTGGCACCCTGTTTGTGGAACGAACTTCCCAGACAGGTTCACCTGGCACCTGCATTGTGCTCTTTCCGGCAGCAGGTGAAGACCTTCTTATTTTCCCAGACATTTCAGTCTTTCAGTTTCTGTTGTTTGAAGTTTGGTATTGCATTTTAAATCTTTGTCCTACTGCTAGGTCCTATTTGGTGATGATTATTATTAGGGGTGTGCGCCGGATCGAGTCCGATCCACAATCCGGACCCAATCTGGCCGGGATCAGATAAAATTATCCGACCCTGATCCCCAGCATCTGGATTGGCTGATCCAATCCGACCAGATCTGAAAAGGACCCGATCTGGATCAGATTGGATTGGAGGATCGGACCCCCTCCCCCCACTCATGCTCCTTATGTGCCGGGGCAGTCTGCGGATGGCCCCGGCAGGTAAGAAGCATGACGGGGGAGGCGGGAGGCCCCCCCACTTACCTGCCGGGGCATCTGCTTCCCTCCTGTGTGCGGATCTACTGAGAAACAGGCTTCGCAGCCTGCCTCTCAGTAGTGCACCACCTGGCGCGCTACTGAGAAGTAGGCCGTAAAGCCTGTTTCTCAGTAGATTCGCGCACTGGAGGGAAGCTGACGCCCTGGCAGGTATGGAGCACGAGGGAGGGGGCTTCCCTGCCGGGGTGCCCGCTGCCGTCTGCTGCTGCCCGCTGGTTGTATCTACTGAGAAACAGGCTTCACAGCCTGGTTCTCAGTAGAGTGCCAGGTGATCACCTGGTGCTCTACTGAGAAGTAGGATGCTAAGCCTGTTTCTCAGTAGATTGGACCAGTGGACAACAGTGGACAGCAGCGGGTGCCTCGGCAGGTAAGGAACACAAGTTGGGGGGGGACAGGGAGGGGGAATTAGGCCCCCACTCACCTGCCCCCATGTTTTCGCCATAGGCTTGTATTGGGGGAAAGCTTTCTTTCCCCCAATGTAAACCTATGGCAAAAACAGCTAAAATGGTGTCCAATCCGAAAATCGGACGTCCGATTTTCAGATTGGAATCAGGTCTGAACCCAACCAGGAAGCCTCCAATCTGATCCGATCCGATGCCTCAGTTCCAGTTCTGATCCCGGTTCTGATCCGATCTGGGGGGGCATGCACATCCCTAATTATTATTTTATTTTATTATGCTGGAACTTTCAACTTTTAAATTTTTTTATTGTGCTTTACCATCTTACATTTTATGATTTTAATCATTGTGAACCTGCTGTGCATGATTCCCCCAGAAGGGGAACACTGAAACCCCCTCTTTCATAATCTCAGGAGTCCACCGGTAAGTGCAGGCAGCTTTTATTTACAAGTCTTTGCCTCCAGTTACTGCACTGAAGCAAAACAAGCATATAGACTTCCAGCTCAGGGCAGGGAATTTACGCCTCCCCCCCTCTCCTTCTGACTTTAAATTACCACAATATCCGAGTCTTCCATTTTGAAGCGATGGCCTTTCGGTTGGCAACCCTTAACAGTTTTCTGTCCCAGGAGGTTGTCTATCCCTAAGGAAAGTAGCTCTCCAAACCAAACAGCGGGTTAGGCTCTTCAGATGCCTCAGAGAAAGATGCTAAACTCAGGCTTGGATATGCCTGGAGTCTTCCTGCAGTTTCCAACGGGGAATTTCCAAGGCCTTTTCTACACTGGCCATTTTCTGTGGGCTAGCCCCCAGGTCTCAGCCTTGGAGTCATCTGGTAACCTCAAACATCAGCAGGGTAGTTGATCTTCCAGAGTGGGGATTGGCTACTTCTAAACCCATTGATTAATATCAGAGTGGAGGCATGCCAAATTGGAGATTCTAAAGTCTCTAAAATTATCCTACTGTTTTTCAGGCATCAATGCTCTCTCTCTCTCTCTCTCTCTCTCTCTCTCTCTGTGTGTGTGTGTGTGTGTTTGTCTGTCTGTCTGTGTCTGTCTGTCTGTCTGTCTCTTTCTGTCTGTCTGTCTGTCTGTCTGTCCCTCCGTCCCTCCCTCCCTCTCTCTCTCTGCCTCTCTCTCTCTTTGTGAGTGAGTGTCTCTGTCTGTTTGTCTGTCTGTCTGTCTCTTTCTGTCTGTCTCTCCCTCTCTCTCTCTGCCTTTCTCTCTCTGCCTCTGTCTGTCTGTCTGTCTCTTTCTGTCTGTCTGTCTGTCTGTCTGTCTGTCTGTCTGTCTGTCTCTCTCTCTCTCTCTCTCTCTCTCTCTCTCTCTCTCTCTGTGTCTGTCTCTGTGTCTGTCTGTCTGTCTGTCTCTCTCTCTCTCTCTCTGTCTGTCTGTCTGTCTCTCTCTCTCTGTCTCTCTGTCTCTCTGTTTGTGTCTCTTTGTGTGTGTGTGTCAACCTCCATATTTGGAAGATGCTGAGTGGGGTGAGGGGTAGCTTTGATATTGACATCTGTGGCTAACCAATTAGGAATTGCCACAGTGATGTCCATGACTGGAATTGGCTGCTGGTCCTGGTGGTGGGAGGGAGAGGGAGCACCTTTCTGCTCAGACTCATATAAGTCAATCACCCACAGTGTGAAAGTGCTGCTGGGCTGGCAGGCTGGCATCTTGAGTGAGTAAGCTTCTACACCTCAGTAGCAGGCTTGTTATTTCAGTTAGACTATTACTCCAATTGGCTGGCTGAGCTTCCAGTGTGTGTGTGTGGGGGGCTGTCTCTGTCTCTAAAGAACGACTTAAGAGCCAAGTCAAGTCAAGTGTGCCAAGTCTCATCTCTTTATCTTTAAAAATGAGGGAGCTGTAGCATTTGATTAATTTCCATTGACTAGAGCAGTTCTCTGGAAATGGGTGGTTCTCTGTTGGGTAATCCTATGGGGCAGAGTAAGGGGAGCCGCATTGAAATTGGGGCAGAGAATCACCCCAATGGAGCTCTAGCTCAAATTTAGAGGCGAAGAAGACCCACTTTGCACCCCCCCTACAAGATAGTGCGCTTAATGCAATTTTTGAACGGTTAGATAACCTATGAAGATAACAATAAAAGAACAAGATGGGAATTATAATAGAAATGGCCTTTCTTACAGGATGGATATTCCTGAGCTAATGCCTGTGAAGTACTTTTCCACACCTCAAAGTGCAGCCTCATTGTTCCCTCCCATCCCCTTAGACAATTCTTGTAATTCAGTGAATTCTCTTTCGAACAGCAAGCAAGCAAGCAAACCTAGAAAATTCTAGGCTCAAAAACAGCAACAATCACCGTGGGCGCATGAGTTCATCTGTAAGTACCTTAACCTTCCTCTGAAATGCAAGGGTTGTTTTATAAAACTCCTAGAACAGGGAACTGCCTGCTGCCATTTTCATATGGTTTTGTAACTTATTTGTCATAGTTATGTATTACATTTCTATACCGCCCAATAGCCGAAGCTCCCAGGCTGGTTCATAACAATTAAAACCACCAAATGCATCATAAAATACAATTTAAATGTGAAAGCTTAAAAGTACAATATAAAAATGCAAGCCAAAATAAGACGTAGCAGCAGTGTTCAAAATACAATAACAGATTTAAACCAATGGAGCTCAAACCAACCAACAGAACTAAAACCAACAGAATGATGGATTGATTCTATTGCAGATTTTATTGTTGTTAGCCATTTCAAATATTTTTATGAAAAGTTAAGTGGTTATTATTATTATTATTATTAATAATAATAATAATAATAAATATAAGTGCAGGGTATTGTAAATCAAGGGTGTAACTCAAGAAGCAGAGAGAAACATCCGTAAAACAGTCCTTGTGTGAGAGCCGAAGTTTCAGTCTGAAGCAGAGTTAAACAATACTGGAATCACTTCAGCATTGTAGTGTTGCCAGAGGTTTAGTCCAAAGGTCAGGATATGTCCAGACAATAACAAAGTTTCAGGGAAGCGCTGAAGAATGGTCAAGATATGGTCCAAGGTCAGAACAAGTCTAGGCATGAACACGAAGCTGGGAAACACAAGACGAAGGCACCACAGACGAGAGTTGCTTCCAGCAATCTTTCTGAGCACTGGCCAGTCTTTTATGGGGAGTGGAGTAATTAGCAATTTCCATCAGTTGCATTGGACTTTAGCCGGCCCCTGCCTGTTTTCATGAAGTGCCACTCCTCCAACACTTCCAGGCTCAGCTGTTCCTCTTCTCTGGCTGATCCCTTAACTGACGCACAACACTGGGGCCCTTTTCTCATTTGCTAAGGATAGAGATGGAGCGATTCACCCAATCCTGCACTCAGCATGTGCTTGAAGAGTCACCGCTGCTGCTTGCCCCCACTCACTGGGCTGCTCAAGCCTTGGTCTGGCAGCGCCCTGCAGCTGTCCGCTCCTCGATGTGAACTGTCACGTTTACGCAAGAGGGGGGCTCCGTAATTTTCGTATATTTAACATTGCGCAAAATGATGGGCATACAGGGCCATTTCTATGACATTAGAGGCGTAGAGGGCCCCTTTAGATCTCTAACATTCATGGAATGGCCCTTTACAAGCGGGGTCCAGGGGGCTGGGTGCAGAGGAGCCCGCTGGACTCCTGGACCCAGTTGGGTGCTCTTGACATACTTAACTATGGATTCTGCTCTATAATAAATTGATTATTTAATTAAAATATTTGCATCCCACACTACATCCCTGGGATCTCAGGGCAGTGAACAGATATAACCAGAACTATGAAGGACAGTAAATATACATAGCTAAAAGTGTATTAATTCATCAATAAACTAAAACCAGTAGAGAAGTTTCAAAGCAATAAGAACAATTAAACAATCATAACTATGTATAACCTTGGAAAATTTAGCTTTCGATGGCTTTAATAAAAAGCTGGGTTTGGACTTGGAGGGATTCACCACCAGCCAGTTTCTCTGGGGCAGTCACCAGCTGTCGCTCGCCCCCCTCAGCAAGCCTCCATGCACATCTGGACCTGCGCACTGGGCGCCTGCCCACCTGATGAGTGGATCCGGCAGCCGGCCATCCTCACAGTGAGCTGCCATTTTGTGTAGAAATGGTGAGACTTGGGGATTTCTGCAAAAATAATTGTTGTGCAAATGCTGCCTGTAAAGGGGCCATTTACACAACATTACAGGTGCGAAGGGACTGTGAGATTTATCATCAACGCAGCCATTCAAAACTCCATGTTTATCTCCCTTCTTCTATCACAAGAGTCAACATATCACTTCATATGTGTCTCCAGATGTGTGTGTTTGCATGCATATATGAAATATGCAGAGATCGTCCATCTTGCCTCACCCTGTTCTAAAATCGTTTGTTTGGATTGGCTAACAAGGAGACTCGCTTCCTCCTCCTGGTCCCGAGTAATGGGGAAAGGTTGCATTTTCTTCCTGTTTCTGGATAAACAGAGATTTTCCCAACATCTGCCCTTGGCTTTGACAACGTCGCAGCACCATTAAGATGCAAATTCAGGCTCCACACGATTGATTAAAAATACAGGAGGCCAAAGCCATTGGCAAAAATCTATGGGCTTGTTACGCAGCTCGATCAGGGAAACTGTTCAATTGCTTTGCCATCTGAGTTGCTGTGTTGGATGATACGCCAGGCCTG
Organism: Anniella stebbinsi; assembly: GCA_029215795.1. Lineage (NCBI taxonomy): Eukaryota > Metazoa > Chordata > Lepidosauria > Squamata > Anniellidae > Anniella > Anniella stebbinsi. The sequence continues at coordinate 133,717,084 of JARDYH010000002.1, forward strand.
GCTCGGAACAGGGACAGCCTTTCAGCGGGAGATGGTGGCAGCTTAAGCCGCTCTCCCGGGGCTGGAGGTTTGGACCAAGATGAGAGGCAGCAAAGGCTGTTGCTGGGCTGCAGCGCAAAGTGGATGTGGTGATAATGGAATAAGTCTGAAAGCCCCAGGAGATTCTCTCCGGCACCTTCGGCCTCGTTCGTCTCTGCCAAACAAAGTAGCTCTCGCAAGAGGGTGTTTCTCTGAGTCAGGGCCGGCCCTATCGTTAGACAGAGTGAGGCAATTGCCTCAGGCAGAAGATCCTGGGATCTTGGGGGGTGCAGGGCAGGTTGCACGGCACACAGGTCTCTCCTCCAATGCCTTGCTGCCACCTCCAGGATCTGCTGCCTGAGGCAATTGCTGCAGTCTGCCTAATAACAGGGCCATCCCTGACACACAGTTATAACTTCTAGCAGGAGCTGCTTTGTTTATTTCCTAGAACTCTGAGGTGCATCACCTGGACATCCACTTAGAATGAAAGAATTCTGAGCTTAGGAATCTCTTTTGAGTACCAGAACAGAGCTAACAGTCCTTCCATGCAAATGTCCACTCCTGGTTCCCCCAAGCTTTCTTCATCTCAACAGTATAGTGTATGTGCAGGTATGTTTATCATTTGGTTGCTGCTAGTATTCAATAAGTGGGAGTGAGAATCTTCACACTGCATACTGCTCAGAGCAGGGCCAGCCAAGACATTTTGCTCGCCTGTTGCAAAGAACAAGATGGTGTTGTGATGCCGTCCCCTTTGGTCCTCCTTTATTTCTCCTTATAAATCAGATGATCCCAACTCTGGAACGGGCATCAGAATGCTGCTCGCTAACTCTGTGACTCACTGACCCTTTTTGGCCTCGCAGCAGCCAGCCCAGCACTCGTAAAGGGCCATTTCTGCAATGTCACAGGGCGCAATGGGGCAATCACAGTATTGCCCCACCACTTTCGGTCTATATAGTTTGATGCTCCTGCTATCTCCGTGGCATCATGCTGGAATCCCACTTGGGACATCATGGGTGCCCGACTGCATCTGTGGTTCAAAGGACTCCCCCACGCCTACCCCCTTGGATCCAGTCAGGCACCCACGGAGATTTCCCAGACCCGTGGGTCAAGTGCCCATGCATCAAATGGACGCTTAGCAGCTGTGTGTCCCATTCTGGAGCCTCCTTTGGAGGATCTGGAAAATACATAATTCCCCCCTCTGCTTAAATGGGGCCTTTCTGGCTACCAATTATGCAACAGTGGAAATGCGCAATTTCAGGACTCCATTGTAGCACACAATGGAGGCTCTGGAAATTGCGCATTTCCCTCATTGTGTAAATGGGGCCTGCGAAGCGTGGCGGGGTGAGCATCCCATGAGTTCGCCCATCCCTAGAATGAACAACTGGGGTGAAATCCTAAGGCTGGGGAATTCTGGGAGGACTTTTTCTGTAGAAACATGCATAGTATTGCACCTTTGATGTGATTGCCCCGGGCAAATAGGAAGCAGGAAGTAGGTGAATGGAAAGGAGGAATAGGAAAGAGGTGAGCTACTCCCCCCAGATGTGGCTTGGTTTTTTTTTCAAGAGGCCTGCACGTTTTTTTTTCCCATTGTCACTTCTCTGTGACCCTTCCAAAGTGCCAGGACATCATTGGATTTGAGTATCACAGCAAAGTGTTACTTTCATATATTGCAGCTACAGGGTTTTCTGCCTTTATGGCTGTCTAATAACTGGGGGCAAGCTCCCAATTATATGGTGCACGCTTCCTCTCCAGCACCAGCAGTGCATTAAAAAGGTCTGTGAACCTTTAAGGTCTTGTAGCCGAACTCCAGTTCCTGCGACTGATAGCTCTCACTCAAAAGCTGTTGTGTAAAAAACAAAATGAACCAGAAGGATTGCTCACTGCTATACACTCTGCTTTCCTCCCCTCCCACCAGTAGCTGTGAATGGGCGTTGCTGTATCAGGCTGCAGATACAGAGGCATCAAGGTAGTGCAACACTGCCTGGCCTGCTGCCCTGGCTCAGCCTCTGATCATGGCGTTTCATCAGTCACCTTGAGAACATGCTTGGCTTTTTAATACTGAACACAAAACCACGATGTGATTTTAACGTTTTTAAAAATAACTGTTGTAGAAAATGGCCTTATGCCAGGTCAGACTACTTGTGAATCTTTTTGGTGCTCAAATTACGGAGGGAAACCAAAGGCGCTGACATTTTTTTAGACAATTCACGTGTGCCCCCATCCCTGTAACCTTGTGAATACAGTGGCTATGGGGGCAGCTGGGAATATTGCAACCTTGTCTGTAAGTTACTGGAAGGGGGCAGTGTTACAGTTAGTTAATGCATGAGAATTTAGATCACAGCTCACCTTGGGATCTCTGTAGGCTACAGTGTCATTTCCTGCGATTTCTTTCTTTTGCTCCTCCCCAGCTCTCTCTCTCTGACCTCCTCCATTGCTGGGATACTTGTGTTTGCTCTCTTGTTCCTCCCTGTTTAATAGAACATTTTTGAGTAAAACCATTTTACCTTTCCTTCATCAAAGAAGGGTGTGGTCTCCTTTTGTCCTGATGTGTATGTGGGACTGGTAAAGGCTTATTGTCTTTTGCCTTTTTGTTTTTCTCTGCTAATTGCATTTCTAACAGGAGACATAATTACCAAATAATCTCATCAGCTACAAAATGCCTTGAGACTGAAATATCTGAAGGGGCTCATCTCCTTATACCAGGGGTGCAGAACCTCAGAACCAGAGGCCAAACCTGGGCCACCAGGAGTCAAATCTGGCACCCCTGGACCTCTATCCAGCCCTATGGAGTTCTCCAGATGGGCAAGCCCCCTTCCTCCAGCCCCCATATCCTCTCCCCACCGATATAGCTTAAAAGGTAAAATATGCTGGAATTTGGAGGGTGCAAACTCCATATTAGGCATTATTTGAAAAGGAACAAAGCTGCCAGTATCCTACTGCCTTTATACAAATTTAAGGTGGAGCCACATTTAGGTCTCGTCTACACCTAGAGGCCTTTCGAGAGGGGGAGGGGATGTTCAGGAACTATTGTACTTCTGGGATCATCCCTCAGGGGCCAGACAGCAGTGGGTTTTCCTGGAAGTAAAGAGAACCACTCTGGGGCAAAGTTTTTTTAAGAAGTGGCAACGATTGCGGAATAGCGATCCTGCGCAAAGATACGATTTCTAGGGGTGTGCACTGGATTGGGTCTGATCCACGATCCGGATCTGATCCAGGGGAAATCGGATACAATTATCCGATTTCTGATCTCACCGCTGGATCGTTCGATCCAATCCGATCCGGAAAGGTCCCGATTCAGATCGGATGGATCGGAGAATTGGGAGGCTACCACTGGTGCCCACCACTGCTTCCATGGGCGGGCGCCAGTGGGCGCCCGCTGATGGAAGCAGATAACGGGGGCAGGGGGCTTACCTTCCGGGGAGGTAAGCGGGGGGAGGGGGGAGGGGGCGGGGGGGCCTGTGTGCCGCTTACCTTCTGTGGCCGTCCACTCCCGTCCGCCGCTGGCTGCTACTGCGAGCAAGCTTCGCAGCCTGCCCCTAGGTAGCACGCCAGGTGATGACATCACCTGGCGCGCTACTCAGGAGCAGGCTGCGAAGCCTGCTCGCAGTAGTGGCCAGCGGCAGACGGGAGCGGACGGCCACGGAAGGTAAGGAGGGGGAGGGGGCCTACCCCCCCAGAGCCATCCGCTTCCATCTGCTGGCGCCCGCAGGCGCCTGCGGATGGAAGAGGATGACCCCGGGGGGGTAAGGAGCGCGGGGGTGGGGGCTTACTTGTTGGGGCCGTCCACAGCGGACAGCCCCGGGGGGAGGAGAGAGTTAGGCCCCCCTCACCCACCCGCCACCATTTTTTCCTCATAGACTTGCATTGGGGGAAAGCTTTCCCCCAATGCAAGTCTATGGGGAAAACAAAAATGGCGGCCGATCCAAAAATTGGATGTCCAATTTTTGGATCGGGATCGGACCTGATCCGGTCCGGGGGGCCTCCGATTTTGTCCGATCTGATCTGGGACAAAATTGAAGGTCCCGATCCGGGTCCCGATCTGATCCGGGGGGTCCGTGCACACCCCGAACGATTTCTTTAAAAACAGCAGCAAACAAACTCGCCACTGGAAGATATCAAGAGCCATCCAGGAGGTGGCAAAATTCTCTCCTCCTCACCCCTGATACCCATGGGTTCCTCCTGCAAAGCTGTTTGCCTGTTTGCTGAGCCCCGCTACTCATGGGGAACACTGATGACTTCAGGAGGGGACACACCACCCGCGGACCTCGGGATTGTCCAGAGAGATGGGGAAAAAAGTCATGATAACTGCAGTGCCCGATATCCCGGGAGAACGGAGTGGTCGTCTCTGGTTCACCCTGGATTCAGTTGTGCGTCATGTGGCCCTGTAGGGACAACTTTGATATTCTCCCGGGATAAATAGTAGGTGTAGATTAGGCCTTTACATACTGTGTACATTTCTGGTCACCACACTTAAAAAAAGATATTGTAGAGCTGGAAAAAGAGCAGAAAAGGGCAACGAAAATGACCAATGGGCGTCTCCCCTATAAGGAAAGGTTTAAATAGCATCGGGAGATATTTTTCTCCCTCTCCCATCATTCTAGATTCTGGGGTCATCCCATGAAGTGGATTGATGGGAGGTTCTGGACAGATAGAAAGAAGGACTTCTTCACACAGTGCAGCGTCAAACTATGGGATTTGCTACCACAGGACAGAGTGATGGCTTCCAATTTGGATGGCTATAAAATGGGGCTGCATAAATTCCTGGAGGAGGAGGAGGCTATCAGTGGTTGGACGTGCTGTTGGCTACGTGCTACTTCCAGTATCAGAGGCAGTAGGCCTAAGCACGCCAGTTTCTGAGGAACGTGAGCAGGAGGGTGCAGGGGTCCTGCTTGTAGTTTGCTGGTCGACAGCTGTTGGCCACTGTGTGAACAGAGTGCTGGACTAACTTGGCCCTCGGTCTGATCCAGCGTGGCTCTTGTTATGTTCTTATGTCCCCTTTTTGTTTTGGCTCCAGAACGTTTATCTTTGGTCCTGCCCATCACTGGAATTTGGCCCCAGAGTGCTCCTTTGAAATTGAATGCAGTCCTTTTGCGTCAGGCCAGACTCCTAATTAAAACCAGAAAATGTAAACTATACAAAAACAAAATGGAAATCAAGAGGGGGGCAGGGGGGCAGATGCCATAGCAAGCATCTGTGGGCGCACTGATGGGCATTATTTCGGAGACCCCAAGTCCAGATTATGACTTCTGTAATTGCAAAGATATCACATTATCTTTGATGCCTGTTTTGTGCTAGAATCCAGGTTCTACCCTGGCCAAGCAGACTGATCACCCTAACTTAATTTTACCACTGATAGAAGGCTGCGCTTTTCACTGGAAGGCATTTGTCATGAATCAACACTAATCATTTATTGGTCTTCATTCACCAAATGAGGCTTTCATCTTATCTGGAAAGCAATCTCTTTGCTTTTTCCTAGACGAAGCCAACTAGCCAGGAAGGGATAGCCCTGAAGAGGAATTTGTTGCCGGATCTTCCAGGTGTGATCAGTGAATTCAGGCCTGGGCAAACGAAGTGGTGGCGATTGCCAGCAGGGGAGATCAAACTGGAATTTCACATTCATCATTTGAATTTTATGGAATGTGCTTTCTAAAGGTCAGGAGTTGCTAATTAAGTGGGTATCGTAGGAAGCTGACAAAGATGCACTGCTTAAAATAGTCACTAAAGCAAAATTAATCATTGGGGGGGAGCATCATCGTAATGTGGAGCAGAGGGTGGAGTTGCTTTCATCTACCGTGGCTACGGAGTTCTCTGTCTTCCTGGAGGTGAGATGTGGGTGGCTATTAGAGGGGTGATTATTTCTAGGGGTGTGCACGGACCCCCCGGATCGGATCGGGACCCAGATCGGGACCTCCAATTTTGTCATGGATCGGTTCAGACAAAATCGGAGGCCCCCCGGACCGGATCGAGTCCGATCCCGATCCAAAAATCATAAATTTTTGGATTGGCCGCCATTTCCCCCCCCATAGACTTGCATTGCAATGCAAGTCTATGAGGAAAAAATGGCGGCGGGTGGGTGAGGGGGGGCCTAACTCCCTCCCCCCCCGGGGCCGTCCGCTGTGGATGGCCCCGGCAGGTAAGCCCCCTCCCCCACGCTCCCTCCCCCCCCGGGGCCGTCCGCTTCCATTCGCAGGCGCCCGCGGATAGAAACGGACAGCTCCGGGGGGGGGTAAGCCCCCTTCCCCGCCACTGCTTACCTTCCCGGCCCGTCCGCTCCTGTCCGGCGCCGGCGGCTACTACCAACGGGCTCTGCGGCCTGCTCTAGAGTAGTGCGCCGGGTGATGACATCACCCGGCGCGCCACCCTGGAGCAGGCCGTGGAGCCCACTGGTAGTAGCCGCTGGCGCCGGACGGGAGCGGACGGGCCGGGAAGGTAAGGGCCCCCCTCCTCCCCTCCATGCGCCCCCTCCTCCCCTCCGCGCGCCCCCTGCTTACCTTCCCGGCCCGTCCGCTCCCGTTCGGCACCGGCGGCTACTACCAGCGGGCTCTGCGGCCTGCTCTAGAGTAGCGCGCCGGGTGATGACATCACCCGGCGCGCCACCCTGGAGCAGGCCGTGGAGCCCGCTGGTAGTAGCCGCCGGCGCCGGACGGGAGCAGACGGGCCGGAAAGGTAAGGGCCCCCCTCTTCCCGCCCCCTCCTTCCCCCCCCGCTCTCCACTTTCATCGGCGGGCGCCCACTGGCGCCCGCCAATGGAAGCGGCGGTGGGCGCCAGTGGGCGCCCGCCGATCCGCCAATCCGCTGAACCGGTTCGGAGCCTTTTTGGACCGGTTCGGATTGGATCGGCCGATCCAGCTGTCGGATCGGAAATCGGATAATTTATGTGGCTCAGGCTTTGGGCTTACACCCCCCCCCCCCAATTTTTCCATCTTTCAGTTTGATACAGCCTCCGAGGGATGAGTTTATGCCATAGAACTGTTTGCTGTAGCATGGCTACACATGTTTACAGTTTTAAGCCTGAAGTGTGCTGACAATGGCCTTGAACATAGGCTGGTCATTTGTATGCAATTAGTTCCTGGTGATCTTCCCTCTTCATCACAGCAGTTAAAGGTGCATGCACTATACTAGAGTGACCATATACAAAAGAAGGCAGGGCCCCTGCAACTTTAACTGCTGTGATGAAGAGGGAAGATCACCAGGAACTAATTGCATACAAATGACACTGGCTGAAATTCCCTTTTCTCTATAACTGTTAAAGTTACATGAGCCCTGACCTGGATTTTATCTGGCCAGCCTACTTGAACATGAGCACATCAGAGAATGCATAGCCTGGAAAGAAGCTCTACTGGGGTCAGTGACCACATCTGTCCTTTGATGCCTGGCTCGGGAAGCTTTTACACAGCAAAGGCTTTGAAGGATTAGAGATCAAAGACTTCACGACTGCCTAGAAGGCAGCGGACAACCAAAAGGCAAACCATGCCCTGCTCCCAGGCAGTCTGGTCCCCTTTGAAAAGGGTGGATCCGGCCCGACAGTTCATCTCTTTAGCACTTCTCTCGGATGCAGTGGGGCCTGTGGAAATTGGAGAAGCCAAAGCGTTGCTGGTGATCCAGACAATGCAAGGATTTCTTTGATTTGTCCGTTTATTCGGGGTTTTTTTGTATCCTGCCTTTACTGTGGCATGCACTTTCAAGGTAACTGTTGACATTAGGGATACATGAAGTGGTTATACAAAATCCAGGCAGAAGTTCCAGGGTTCTTGTCTCTGTTGGTAACTCACTAAGGACAAAATCCTATGCATGTTTAAGGTGCAGTCCTCTGTATTTTTAATAGGGTGACCATAGTTGGGAAACCAAAAAAAGAGGACACCCGGGGGGGCTGAGAAAATGTGTTTTCCAGGGCCTCTG